>CM033321.1:73346260-74027574 GCA_019359835.1 Pharus latifolius
GGGAAAGACGCTGCTTGAACGGTTAAGAAAAAAATGGAGGTAAGATGGGACACCACGGCTCGTAATTTTGGCACCACTCGTCTAAGTCTTTATCGATGACGATGGAAGTTATCTTTTTGGAATTATATTCCCGGATGCCCCCGTAGTCGGACGCTATTCGGCTGGCGCTCTTCGTCCAAAAATACTTGATTCTAGCCTGGAACTTAATTGGGAAACTGCACTATTATTATGTTTGAACGAGTTTTGTTTAGGTATGTTCAAAAATTTTACAGTCAACGTTCGTCTCTAACCAAAATAACTTAATATTATATTATTATTATTATTATTATTATTATATATATATATATATATATATATATATATATATATATATATATATATAGTATGACAAACTTTCTTAAGATTCTAGACAAGTTTTAAGCATACATACAAAATTAGACAAATACAAAGTACTTATTTCCCTTTAATTAAATCTTATATTATTGTCAACTATTGCTATACGTATCAAATTCAAGTATCAAAATTATATAAAGTACTATCTCTAGTTTAAAATAAGTGCCATTTTTGACTGTCTAATATATAATTTTGACCATTATTTTTTTACTATAATATATTAGTAAAAGTTTATAAAATTGATATATTATGAAAGTCTTTTGTACAACAAATATACTTGAATAATTTCTTATAAACAAGTTAAATGTTTATGAATATATTAGTAATCAAAATTAAAAAAAAAAATTGGCTGACATACATATAAAAGTGATATTCTTTTCAATTGAAAGAAGTAGTTGATGTTTCTCCATATGATTGGTTGAAAAAAATAAAAGAGGTTAGGTAGTTATGATTTTTTTGCATCAAGAAAAATTATTATTAATGAATTTAGAAAATAAGAATAATTTCAGTACGCATATTCGATTAATACTTTTATTTATTGCCTTTCTCACAGTTTTGTTTTGTTAAGCGGGTCGATTAATATTTTTATTTATTGCCTTTCTCACAGTTTTGTTTTGTTAAGCGACCATTCCCATTATTTGGACTTTGGACGAGTTCAAACAGCATTAGCTATGTATTTACCGACCTCCACCGCACCACGGACGGCAGATTGAGAGCGAATACAAACGACAACCTCGAACCATGCATCCTATGCAGCAGGGGTGATGGATTAAATAATAAAACATGCCATGTGGGGCCACTTCGCCCATTAGATTGCTTTCTCTCTGTAAAAATTAAAGATTATTTAAAAGGATTTTTTTTATAAAAATATGTTGTGTCCACTATTGAGTCTGTTGGAGCTGCCGTGAATAATTTGCACTAATAAAGTCGAGTTTATAGATCCATCATAACCACCCCAGTCGAACTGTTGGAGCATAAGCGAGAAATTAAGGCATGGGCCTGGGCATCCAACTCAAAACCTTATGCTTTAGATCTCCAATACCATCAACTCAAACTACTAGTATTTTTGCGGCAAATGAGGGAATCTAACTACTATTATTTAGGCATAAGGCACACGCACCTCCACTTGGGTCCGCTCTTGAGCATAGGCTCTTCATAAGTATAAAGCTTAAGTTACACTGTAGTTGATCCAGACATCGTATATAAAGCAAGCCGATAGAAACTAAAAAACAGTTTTGATTTGAAAGCCCTCTGATCCTTGTTCTATTTAAGTTTTAGACTCAATAGCTGTTTTTTCTACTAATTTTTTTTATAAAATAAAATATCAATTTTGATTAATATTTATAGAATGTAATGAACCGGTGCACCATACACACTCACGTACTGTTTGCAGCAAAGTTGCAGTTCACATGAAAGATTCATTAGCAAACAAATCTTACAGAATTCTTCCTCCTAAAATAAATATTACTAGAACCAAGTTCCCGATTGTACATATCACATGCTTCTCCATGCACAAAGTGATAAGAAACTTTGCATTTTTTTCCCCTTGAGTCAAATCATTTTCTTGAGAAACACAACTTAAGCATATACAGAGGATCAGCACGGTATTCTTATTATACGAGAGGTCATGTGTTTAATTTTCATAAGCAAACGCTCGGTGGATGAATTTTAGTGTTCTTAGGAGAGCTAGTTCGGATTGTCTGGATGATATTTAAAAGAAAAAAAACTAAGACACCTTTTCTTTGAAGCTTCCGATGCATGCACAAGACTTGTCACCACATCAAAGAAACAATAAAGAAAACAGAAGAAGAAACAAGAGAAATGAGAGAGATGGGCACGTACCATGAGGCCGTAGGCGAAGATTTGGATGCCGGTGTTGCCGAGGGAGGAGGCGGCGAGCTCGAGGTTGCCGAGGTGGCCGGAGAAGATCTGCGTGGACATGGACATGAGGTAGTTGATCATGTACATCACCACCGCCGGCGCCGCCAGCCGCGTCAGCAGCCCCAGCTCGATCGCCGTCGCCGCCCACACCCGCCGCGGCAGCTCCACCGATCCGTCCGTCAGGATGCTCTCCAGCCTCCCTCCCGTGCCATGGCCGCCGCCGTTCTCGTCCCCACCGTCCGCCATGAACAGTCTGGGAGAGAGAGAGAGAGAGAGGTTGTGTGTGTGTGTCGGGGGGAGGGGGGGAGGGGGGTTGGGGCTGTTTGTGTGGTGAGGTTGACGCTATGAAGCTGTGTAGCCACTGGGTCTTTTGTTATCTGCTGATATAGGTGTAGTAGTGGGTTGGTGTGTGCTGGAATGCTTTTGAGATTCCTAAGTGCTAAAAGGCTGTAGTTTTTTGTTTGTTGTGTCCACATCTGAAAATAGTGTAGGAGAATGGACTGCTACTCTAATAATACCAAAAATTTTATTCGAAAACTCAAGAATCATGAAAAAAATTAGATCATAGATCAAGAAATTTATCACTAGACGCGCGAATGAGACTAACAGCAGTAGAAGAAGGATTGATGTCACGATCGGATCGTGACTAGCAATAGTAGCCGCACCTCTACGGAAGTTCACACGTCTGAAGAAGGAGTACAACGTGTTAGTATGCTAGCACCAGTACACGAGGTTAGGGTTTTCAAAGTTATCTCGTAGATGGTGATGACGATCAGAATAGATCAGATATCTTTTGCATACCCACCTCACCTTCTTTTATAAAACTTTGCAGATGAGTCCTACTCCAATACGAATTCGAATCCCAATAATAAACTCATTATCAATATAAGACTCGATTCGGATTCCATCTGAATTAATACTCCAACTAGTTAAGTGTGTGACCCTGTAGGTTTGTGTATATTTAGCCACGATCGAAAACAACTTTCCGAATCACAAGTTATAAGCGGTCCCTAACAAGATATTATGACTATCCGCATATATATGAAAATCATATCCGACCGATCTATACAATTTATCATGGATTATCTCTTTGCCCCACAATACCAGATCGAACTTAAAGTGAGAAATATATCATTCTTAAATAGCTCGGTTCTTTCTCGATCTTGTAATGGACTAACTCTTTTCTATAGTTGACTCTCAACTATATTTGGTACGACCATGCACTTTTTTAGTCTAATTACATTAAGGAGAGAGATATCTCTCTCAAGATATAAGAGGAGAGGTGGGTCTCTAGTGTAGTGGTAAAGTCACTAGGTGGCAAACTAGAGGTTCTGAGTTCAACTCCCCACCTTTACCATTTATTCCTGTAGGGCCGAATCGGCGGTACCTTACAGTATCTATAAAAAAAAAAGATATGAGGGGCAAATTGCATCTCGACTATTCACTTTCAATCACATGGTTCATAACATATCTATATGTCATATTTATGACTACTCGGTTAAAAGAAATGGTTGATGACACTAAGATAGGGTACTACGCATGTATGAAACGGTGATGATATCAGATCTAAAGATAAATCAAAATAACTGTTAGAAACAAACTGATGATATATAATAATCTCAACAGTGTCTCAAGATAGGTCAATCTGACCAACATGTTCTTCAACATGTGTCAACGATATTGACTTGATATCTCATATCTATAGTCCATAAAACTTAACTATTAATCAATGATCGTACTGACTTATCTTGCGTTATTATTTCATGTAATACCGAAAATTAAGGATGTTTAGAATAAGTATCCTGATAATGTCATGAGTAAATTGAGAGAATTCATATATCATTATAAAGAATTCCACGAACAAGACACATACTTATTGATAAATAAAAATGATATTTTATTCAACAAATGAAATAAGAATTCATAAACATGTTATAATATAATATCTTCATGGTTGTCTATAGGACATATCTCTATCAAATGCTGTCGCTGCTACTGTCCTTGTCTTGGCTTATTATGTAGCCTCTATTGTCTTGTATTTGTCTGTCGTGACTCAGTCATGACCCACTCCAACACTTGCATCACGCCACGGCCATCACTGCCTACATGGATTCGCCGATGTATCGAGCTTTCCCTTGAATTCATCTTTTAGTTCCAGTAAATTAACATGCCTATGTGTTGTTAGTTTTTTTAATGTAGAGAGGAGCTGAAGGTAGCTTATCCAGGCATCCTCTCCTTGAGCTTGGCATCTAATGGCCTCTACCCTTTTCTGCTAAATCAAGTTGAGCAACTCCCAAATGCAAGTGGTTGTATTTGTATTCTTTAGGTTGTGATTTTGCATTGCTGGGTATACTAATGATACATTTCATTTCTTAAATATGTCTAGCATGTCCATATATACATTTTGATATGGTTTGTATACTATGATAAAACATGCTTTTGGTTTCAGATTTCATAACTAATCCGCTCAAAATCCCACTATGGTTATGGAACAGAATCAGGTCTTGAAACACTGCCAAACATCTTATGAGACTATGTCACTTGCTTAACTTTATTGTCCAATTCTTCTATAGTGTGAGACCCCCATTTGAGGATCACCTTGGTAACCGCCCAGGTAGGTTACACACAGCATGATGCCACATGAGCTCAAACCACACAAGCATAGTGATATCATTAAACAAGTATCAGGCCAACATGGCCAATATTACATAGCCAAAGCACCGAAAATGGCGCTAAGTAGAGTTGCTAAGAAAATAACCAGTTTATCAGAACCAGAATCGGTATCCAAGTACCGAACACACAACATAAAGCACAAAGCGACGACAAACAGCATGACTTCCATCCGCAGCGGGGTTGGAGGGGCTTCTCCCACATCTGACTTGACTTGGTGCGAAATCCTTCTAGAACGTGGGCTCGTCCGGGGCACTTCCATCTTCAGGTGAGTACTCATAACTGAAGGAATCGGGATTCTCGAATCCCTCTTCTACAGTTGGATATAAATGCAAGGGTGAGCACTTGGTGCTCAGCAACACTCATTCCAGGGATTAATGCAATTGTACTTACATGAGGGTGAAACATATGATTCCGGAGTTTTAGTTTCATATGGATAGAGATATATAGATTTCCAAGTCATTTGTTCAGTAAAACAGTACTTTTGTCATGAAAATGATACTTTAAACATTAAACAGGTTTTCAATAAAACATTAGATGTAGTGGTCTCCCATGAGTCACTACTTTGTTAACCGCATTATGAAAACATTCCAAAACATTACTTGTGCTATAGCCCATGGATAACATCCACTACGAAAAGACTCCTGAACCTGGGAGTACAGAGTATCCGATACTTCTTTTAAGCTTTGCAAAGGTGTACCTCTTTTTAAATCCACTGGTTTACTCGGCTTTCAAGTCGGATCAGCTCCATGTGACTTATACACATGTGACAAGGCCGAGATCACACAACGCTTTTACAGTTCAGTATTAACAGTATCCCCGCCCGGTAAATAGACAGTTAAGTCTCAAGTACCGTTGTGGGTCTTCCCCACTGCCTTACTTCCTAGCCTCTCTGGTCTATGTTCCCGCAGGACACATAGCCTTGGTCTATGTCCACGCGAGACATACGACCATTTAAGATTACAACCGCTCACGGCTTAATCAGGTCTAGGGCGCCTTCCTTCTTTTACGCCTTTTCCTCTCATCATTTTTCTGAACTCACATCACTCGTGGCCGAACTTTGGCCTTCCAGTTTCCACGCGAGAAACCAGATCGTCAAACCATGCAGGGAACTGCTAATACCAAAAAGCTACTAAGTTGTGCCTGTCCCATACCAGGCAAGTGGTTGGTACGTTTACTATTCGCATAGAGACACAGCACAAGGTTCTTGTCCTTATGAACCAATAGTGAGGAGCATTCACATTCCCTGGTGCGCACCGCACCCTCTTCATACAAACCAATCCTCACTACTGATCCCTTTTATCAGTTTTCTTGACAAAACGGTTTTCATTATAACTTCTCATGTATTTGACCATTTCAGGTTTAATGTGGATATTCAGTATATGAGTCATAGGGTGACAAAAGCATATATAAGAAGGTTCAATAACAAAAAGGGGTTTCATGATTCATTAGGTAATATCTACTCATGTCATTCAAATATAACTTGTATCTCAACTAAGCATGCATAGTAAGAAACAGTGAATATACTTCATATGAAAATATTGGGCGAGACATGATCAAAGGAATGAGGCTTGCCTTGCAATGCTGGGTCTAAGTACTCAGACGGATCTTCAAAGACTTCTTCTGCTCCTTCAACTTCTGACTCTGCGGCAATCAACCAACACACAAACACATACCATAAGCATACAGAAAATAGTTTCCATAGAAATTATTAAGTAAATAAGTCATGCATGCAGGGGAAAAGGTTAGGGCAAGGTCACAAGGGCTCTGGTCGAAGAAACGGCTAGAAAGGATTGAACGTCGAAGGGTCGACATTCGGTTCATGGCTTTGGCATAGCTTCAAACTGATCTTGGGATGGTTTTCTGGAGAAGTGATAGAAGGGAAAGATGTAGAACACAACTCCAGGAATCTAGAGGACAAAGTGACATTTCCATTGCTCAACCAGAGGGGTCAAACAAGGCTAATGCCAGTGGCTGACATGCACTGACATAGTGCTGGACATGGCCAGAAACTAGGGCATGGCTTAACTTTTGATCCAGGGCTCCAATTGATGCAACACTTTGTCTGGGAGGTAGGCATTACTAACAGGAATAAAATACTCAACAGGCACAAGAGCTGAAAGTGGCCGGAGGGTGGCCAAATCCGGCGATGAACTGCGGTGGCGACACGGCACAGACACAGCTCTGGACAAACATTTGGCAAAGGCATAACTCACAATCTAGGCAGATCCAGGTGTTGAGCTAGTGGAAGAAAATGTTCAGGGAGGTGAGGCGAAGCTAAGGGACAAGGTGGTGTCGGCTAAATCGGCCGGGAAAGAATTCCGGCGAACTGTGCCGGGGAAGATGACTTTGGAATTGGGGATTTTTGATACAGGGCGAAAGAGCTCAATTCCAAGCTTGGGGACGATCTCTAGGGCACAACAAGGCTACTGGAGGGGTCAATTTTGCTGGGAGATGGCCGGAGAAGCTTGGCGCCGAGGTCCGGCGAACGGCCGAGGTTCCAAAATGGGATTTCTTCGATTTGAGCTCAATTGGGGATTTTGATTCTACAGGCTTGCTCTACTAAGCTTACTGATCAACTTCTTCTACAGAATCGAGAGCTAATTTGGTGGGAATCGAATGGCATTGGGGAAACAGGGCAAATTGGGAATCCGGCGATCACCGGCGATGGGGATCGATCTGGTGCAATTGGTTGCTACTAAACAGAGAGGGGAACGAGGGGAACTCACTGGTGAACTTGGATTGGAGAAAGGGGCTGTGAAATGGGCTGGCACCGTGAGTTCACTCACTGGTTCGCCGGAGAAGAAAGCGAAAACGGTGGAGTTTGGGACTTAGCCGATTTTCTGGAGGCTTGAGGCTCTCAAAGCACAGGGAGGGTTTAAATAGGCACGGGGACGGAGCTTGTGAGGGAAAACACGACAGCGGTTGCTTGGGCTGGGGAGAAACTTGTCGGGCGCAGGCGCAACGACGGCGACGGCGATGTGATACGCTTCAGGCGGTGCTGCAGCTTTGCCAGTAATGCCAGGGTGCCTTGGAACTTCGTCCGGGACGGCGCAGATGCGGAGGCGACAACGTAGCTCCGGCAACGACACGTACACGCATGCAATGCCACGGCAACGGGCATGCGCGCGCGAAAACGCTGCTGGAGCGCGGCCGTTTAACCGCTGGACAAGGCGAAGCAATGGTGCTGGCACGTGCGCGCGGGGTGGCTCGGTTGTTCACAACACAGGCGACAAGAAGCGGTGGCCGGCGGCGAGCAAACGCGGCGAAAACCACGGCGCGGCTCCGGCGAAGACGCGCTGGTCGTAGCCAACGACCAGGCGCTGGTCGAATGGACCTGAAAAGAAGTTTGGGCCGTTCTGCAATTTTTGAAACTTGCTCCAGGGACTGATCTGTGAGGAAAATTTGAATAGAACTTGGGCCTGATTGCAAATTTGGAGATCTGAGGGTCCGATCTGAGATCTGATTTCGCAGATAAGTTGCATAAAATTATTAGAACTCATCTGGCCAAAGTTTGGTAAGATCGAGCAAGATCTGAAGGGTTTCGACAAAATTGGGGAAAACAGTTTAGGGTAAAATAGGGTAATTAGGGTTCTGAGACGGCAAGGGTCGAAACTCAGTTTTAGGATGGGATTTTGGAGGTGATCCAGAAGGGAAAAATGTTCTGAACAACATTTAGAAGGGAATGGCTGAAGCAGATTAAGGTTTGGAGTCAAGATGTGGATTTTGGCTATTTTAGTGTTTGGCAAAAACAGGGGTGTTACATATAGGTTGTGTATCCTTTATAGTTCACTCTACATTTACTGCGTGCCTTCATAATTAGCTTCAGCGTTTAACTTTTGATTTGTTTCTGCTTATGATAACAGGGGACCTCTTCCTATAGGCAATATTATCAACCTATTTTAGTGCAGATTAAATCCCTTCCCAGTGTGTGGTGGTATGTATTAGTTCAGATTAAGTCCTTCTAACTAAGTTCGAAGGGTGTCTTCTATTGATCCAAGTTAGCTTCTTTATGTTAATTCCCATAGAATTTACTTTGTTTTGCAGTTGTGTAAGAAAAAAATAGTTTTTGGTACACCCATCTTGCGATTATAATTGTAGCCGCTATCTTAGTAGGTTGATGGTATTTAGCATTCCAAATCTGCATGCAAGCTACTACAACACCTGGATGCAGGTAGATATCTGCTTGCAATCAAATATCCACCAATTCTATTAACCTTTTATTTCATTGTGTTTTCCATAAAATACATGCCTAGATACTTCTTTGTGCAAATCATCTAAGATTCAGACATTTTCATTTTAGGTTTTTATCCTATAACAGCATGATCTTATAGGTTCGCACCTATACTAAAGTGAATTTTCACAATTTCTTACTTCACCAATGTTTTTTCCCATCCCTGTTAGTTCGCATGATTACACTATACATTTATGACTTGCTTTTGAGTTCATTTAATTTCTCTTATCATTTTGTTTCAGGTTGCATTTTAAAAATTATATTGAGAGAAACCAAAGAAGTTGGTTTGGTCTTTTTCCCTTTCATTTTGGAAGTGATTTGAGAGTTTCTCACAAATTTTGATCGTATAATTGCTGCCAGCAAGTGCAGATTTGTGCAGACATGATATTGCTATATGTGCTGGATTTCAATGTTGATGCTCGCCTCACCTCATACCAATGCTCTTATTTTGAGTGTCATGTGTCGGTTTCAGCTCCGTTCTTCTGTTAAAAAATTATGGCACAACAGTAAACACAACTTCTTCCTCTTCTTTCTTCAAAGTAACAAACATATTTGGACACATATAGGCCGATTATCTATTTTCTATGTTCTATCTATGATCCAGGGCATGCACATATGACTTACTTTATTTATGACAACAACTATTACCATTTCTCTTTGCATAGTTTTGCTAGAAACTAACTAGCATGTTGCTACGTTTGATGTTCTTTATCTCTATAATAGAACTAAAAAAAATTATCCTATGAATGTGCCACCTACACATATTTAAATCCCCTTGCATACCACATATGCTATAAAGTTGCACACAAATAATTACATTTTGCTGACCTATGGAAATCATTTGTGCTTTGAACATATGATAATTTTTAGTTATATGCACAATGAAAAATGAAAATGTCAAAATATATTATAATTTATGCACTGGGCCCTTAGCATAGTATCCATTTTTCTTTGCCCATTTGTTTGGATGCTTTTAGTATAGTATATGGTTTGCTGTAGTTATATGCTGAGGTATGTGGTAGGTTAGACAATATGTGGTTGTGTTGCATTGTCTTTGTTAGTTGCCTCACATGGACATGGCGCCTGTTTTGCATATGTCAATGCCATCAGATTATTCTTGTTTGTGTGTTTGCATCACTTCCCTTGCTTTGTCTGCTGCCTGTTGATGTATGTATAATGTGCTTCCTACAGCTAATATCCTCTACCACATATGAACAGTGAATTAGCAAATGTGAGTTGAAGGACATGCCACACCTCTGTCAAAATTCATACATTCCACAAAGGATTGGTGCCCATTGAAACTCAATGTTAATATTGATTCTTCTAAATTCAAAAATTGTCAACGTCTAATCAAAGGAACTCAGTTTTGAGCATGTTGTCGATGATTACAAGTTTAATTTTGGCATGCTAGCTTTTCTTGCATTTTTTATACTATTTTTTGCATTCTTTTTTTTTTGAGACATTCTTACGCATACTTTGTGTTTTCTTAATTGTTAGAAGTTTTTGCTAGAGCTTGATTTTGTATGGTCTAAATATTTAATCGCTTCTATTCATGTGCTTGCATGGAAAATGGTACCTCAAAAATAAAAGATTGATAATTTGACCACCTCTCCTGTCCAACAAGTCGGCATGTGGGCAATATATCTCATGACGACAACATTCAAGTCAATGTCTGAAGTTCTTTTGCTGGTAAAATGGTTGTTAGATTAGTTTTGTTGTGAGCAGAATTGAGTGGTTGATGGATACTGCAAAATGATCTCACAATTTTCATACACATGTAGAACAAGATAGGTGCTCATATAAAATATGTATACAGATCTCGCTTTCCACTGCTTGCAAGCTATCTAATGTTGCCTTGGTTGGTATGTTGGATATGTGAAGAACTTCTAATTGTTAACCACAAACAAAAGAAAAAACAATGGTGGTTAGTGTTACATTCACAAATTTTCTCTTCATGAAACCATATCATGTTGATCTTCAAGATCTTAGTTGTGTTTGTGTTATTTCCATTGATTTTCCTTTAATAGAATCATAAACAAACATGTGAGTGCAACAGTTAATCATACATGTATCGCTGCCTACACCCGCGGCAATGCGCTCGCACCCAATTAGTTCTTATGACAGCCCTTCCAAAATAAGGCTGTGGAATCTCATCCACCCCAAAGTGTAGAATTTGTTACTAATTATAACAACAAGTATTGTGGTCCAGATGGGTGCCTCCAGTAGTTGATCCTGCTTATTGGATGACTGGTATAGGATGAATCTTATGGTGACAAGGCTAAGTTCAATTAGAGAGTCAAAGGAGGAGACTTTAGAGAGTGCCATGCATATAAACAGTTGGTTGGAGAGCTGAGCACTCTAATGGGTTGGCTCTTCAGGAGATTTTTAGAGAAGAGAGAATAATAACAAAAATATATGTTTATTCGTTCGACTCACTTTTTCTAAGTAATGAGAAAAAAAACTGAAACATGTCACTGAAAAACTCTATTTAGACAAAAAGATAGACAGTTGAGGTGTGAGAAAGACTCAACACGTAACTCGAGAATCACAAAAAAAAAAACAAAAACAGTGCTAAGTGTCCATTTCTTGAGTGAGTATCTTCCGCCTGGGATGCACACTCGCACGGAATAAAAACTTTTTTTCTCTCCAGCAAGGCAGGAATGTGCCTACACGTAAAAATAGTGTTGGACTTTGTTTAGGCTGTCTCCAACTATCTTGGCTCTTACTTAATTGTTAAACAGAATATTTTCTACCACGCGTGTGAGAACAATCTCAGAGAGTCAAGTAATAGTCAAGTCTCCAACAGCTTGACTCTTACTGGGTTCTTAATGATTTGACAAATAAATATTAAAACTTATTAAAAATTTTCGTATCACTGACAAGTGAGCCCCACCAAAAAAAATCGTATTATTGATACGCGTAAATAAAATGTTATGTGTCACTTACAAGTGGGGTCAACTGTCAATGAGCCCACACGTCAGTGACTTAGGCTTGAAATCGTACGCGTGCGCGAACAAATTGAGGCTGGTGCACTACACTATTTAGGCGTTAGGTAGGGCCCACGCGCCTCGCTCTCGTGCGACGGAAACAGATCTGACTCTTTAATTGATATGTGGGGACTGATTGTGGGACTCAGATGTCAGTGATTGTGGATAACGTGTGGATCGGTGTCGCACGTACTGACAACGCGCACTACGCTAGTTATGGGCTCCACGCCTCCGGTTTTGTTTCACGCACACACACCGTAGACTCCTCTCACTCATAGTGGGGGCATTTGTTCTGTGGACCTATTTGTCAGATTTAAAAATTCGCGAGTAAGGTTAGACAGTTTTAATTTTGATAGAACCTGCAAAATTGCGTTATGAAGCGTTGCCTCCGTCTCCAACGGCGTCATGCTCGTCGCCGCATGCTCGCCCGTCGCTAGCCTCCGCTATGAAGAACGCATGCATCCCATTACGCCGAGTAAGTGGCGAGCAAGCGGTTACCTTTGTTGACGCACGTCGGTGATCACGTTGCCGTTGGAGACTGCCTTAATGGACATCTCGTGTCCTCGCAGGTGTCCAAATTGCCTTATCAAGGAAACTGATAAACTAAATTCTATGTTTTGATACTTTTTGAATTATTCTAAAAATCATTACGAAATAAAGTTTCTTAATTTAAAAAAATTATAAATAAATCTTTAGAAAATTAGAGAAGTAATATTTGTTTCTACTTTCATTTGTTTCTTATTATTATTATTATTATTATTATTATTATTATTATTTACCTCTTTTCTGCCACTTGAACCATTCTTGGTCTTATCCTAGCCCACTGAAAACACACTAGTTAGGCCTAAGAAGTTTTGGCATGGCCTTGCCCGCACGCGTAACCCATGAGGCAAGAACATGTACTTTAAATTTGAGATTCGATGACTAGACTGTGTCGTCTAGAGCTCAATCCAGTGAGGCTCAACCTGGCTTGATAGGCTTTGAGCTGGCTCACCCAACCTAGATAAACTTGGACTATTCATCAGCTTAACCTAACCCAGACCTGGCCCTCTATTAGCATAGGTCTAACACCAGCTATATTCCACCTCTAAGAAACACCCCATCCTCCTTGCTACTAGTAATTCGATAGTTGTCCATTGTTAAAAGTTTGCCAAGAGTTTGAGAACAATCTCAATAATATTATTATTATTTTTCGAGTGTTTCTAACGTGCCAAAAAAAGGCCTGTTGACTTTGTCAAACATCTGCCAAATGATTTGTAAAATAACACTACGCAAGTTTTTTGCTGAGTTTGGGGTCACACTGGAAACACAGTGTACTATGTCGCTATCTGTTTGCATAGAACAGCACAACATATTCCTTATTTTTAGAGAAATACAAGCTTGTTTTTTAGGGAATATTTTATAATTCCATTGTAGTTAGATGCGATGGTCCATTCAAACAATGGCAACAAATTAGTCAAAGCCATTCATAATAGTTATATCTGTTGATTTGAATGAACTTGCAATTGTGCGAAGAAGTCAATTCACTAGAGGTTGGTTTGTAATTGAGTTGGGCTTTTCTTATGGGGAAATTTGAACAATGTCACCCAAAAGACATAAATTTAGGAAAATGACAGCACCAAAGTAAAGCGCTGCTGGATGATACTGTAAAACTTATTAGAAAAAGACATTGGTCATATTTAATTTTTTTGAAAAAATATCCAAAATACCCCTTATCAGTCTATTTTATTTGCAAAAACATAATCCTCTACTGACCCCAATTGCCATGGTAGCCTTCCATATGAACCCAAGTCTAGCAATTTCTAACTTAACTTCAACTCTGAGAAAAATAGCTAATCAGCCATATGACATGTATTGTGGTCATTTTTGTGAAACTAAATCTATAAAGTGTCATTTTCTAACAGAAACAAATTTTGTAGTATCATCCAACAACACCATATTTTGGCGTTGCCATTTTTCTAAATACACAATTTTGGATGACAATGAGCCAAAATTTCCTTTTTATTATTGGTCACACCGACAGAATGTGTTAGACGTAGTATTTATACAAGATTTGCACTATTTATTTATTTTAACTTGTAGTTCTCTTTGGTTCCTCATGTATGCACGTGTACAATTATGCCGTTCCTTTGAAACATAGCTTGAGAGAGAGAATTATACTCCATGCACAGTGCTGTCGTTGGTTGTTTCCTACAACAGTTTTCAAACCTTGTCTATTGTATTAGCCAATTTCGCTAACGTTTGCTTGCATATGTATAATTTGTTTTGTCCCCGCAAAGTTGGCACTTCCCTCATGTCACTACATGAAGGAAATAGTAAAGTTAGCCAGTGTTCAGTGCTCGGTGGTTTTGCCGCGAGTTAATTGGCGTCCAGTTGTTGTCAACTACTTTCCCAAATGTTATGTCAAATAATACTATATGGTTGTAAAATATAATTATATTTGATCATACATATATATATATATATGCTCTGAAGAAAGATATTGGGGTTCCAATGCTTCTCCATGCCCAATGAGATGCACCAACCTCATGATATTTTACTCCTAACCCCACGATGGTTCCGAGATGGAGCTTAACCTGAGTCTCGGTTAAGAACGGTAATGATCTATGTTTCACAAGGCGCACGATTCCATAGATAGTTTCATTCGAGATCGTGATGGAGGACATAGCTTATGATATATATGATCATAAGCAGAGGACGCCAATATCTTTCATTGTTTATATATATATATAAGCAGTTACGAGTTCAAGAAAATATTGAGAAAAAATGACTAAACTACTATCATTCATAAATAAACAAGAGACAATGCTAGTGTAAGAGATTAGACATAACTAGTAGATACAATGGAGAAGTAAAAAAAATAGAATATGAAAGATTGCGACTAATTTGCATGTACATTTTATATTTTATAACAAAATTAGAAAATTATATGGTTTATATTGTGCAATACAACAGAGGGAGTACTTGAAAAAAAAATTGCTGAAAATCTTAGGTATCAAATGGAAAAAAGGCTGGGAAATTGCATGTGTGCGCATCTTAACTCACACTACTAGAACTGTGAAATTTGGCAAGTGCTGCACACACTCGGCATAGAATGCAAAGCACTAGATAAAATATTTACCGAGAAGCGATACTTGGCAAAGTTCACGAGGCACATTTGATATAGAAAAGAGAATCTTTCCCGAGTGCAACACTCAGCAAAAGGTTGATATGCCGAGTGTTGGAGTAAACACATGGCAAACAACGGCGATCGGCACACATACCTTTTGACGGACGAACAATGTCGTTAGTGGTAATGTTGCCAAGTGTTTTTCATTGGCAAATGCTCAGCAAAGAATAGAACTAAAATTTATTTATGTATTGTGCCGAGTGTTTTTCATTGGCATACTGATGAGGACATCACTAACACTAGTAGCACTAGCGCTTGACCAGAAGAACATACATGACCAATCACTCGAACGAAAGTCAGATAATTAAATCAACAGGTGACTTTAGTCCCCAAAAATTAAATTATGATGAGAATATGCTGCTACCTAATAGTATCTTGTTTAATATTGATTAGAAACGAAGAGGGAGAGCAGAACAGTAAGGACATAGCCACGTATGACCTAAAGGACTTCATCGAATCTAGTTGTACACCTATTGAGTAGAAAGAGGATTTCCAAAACTTTCTAGTGAGTCCAAGATCACTCAATTCCATCAAGGATTGCACCCACCCGCTACAACCAAAAGAACTCTACTTGACATGCAGTCTGCCGATCAAGTAACAGTTCGATGTTTGACAAGAAACTTTGACCAAGCGCCATTCTTGGCGTAGATGTCCAAATTGGTCATGTGAGTACTTGTTGGAAAGGAATTCAAAAGATCTTTCAAAAAAATCAAGAATCATTGAATTCCGATGCAACTAAGAGACCCAAAAGAGTAACGACTGCATAGAAGGAAAGAGTCCAGTCTGAATCTGAGAAGATTGATTCTAGATTTCTTTCATTTTTTTTAGTTTGTTAGGAATTTATTCCGCTTTGAATTAGATTAAGATTTGATTTCTAGTTTAAATCTTCTATCTTTTGTAAACATCATCCTTGATCCGTTTAAAACCTAGCTTTGGTTTTCGCACTAGGCTCGTCTAGATTCTAATATACTGAATAACAGGATCTTACTCGGAATTATCGAAACCCAAGAGATGATTGAAAACATAGTTCAAGTAATTGCACAAGGCTTTATTTCAAAGAGGACTCTACACGTCGAATGTTAGACACACTTGTCTACGTCGATGAATTAGACTCAATCTGATCTATATCAAGGTAGATAACCTGGTAGATGCTAGATAGATTACTCTAACCTATTACAAGGTATTTATAGTCTAATCGTATGAGTATGTATCAGACTCAATAACTTAAACATGTTAGACTCGGACATTAACTAAACCTAACAGATAAGACAGTTACATGTATTCGGATCGAAATACAACTCCGACCAGAGAACGAATCCTTCTCAAGGTCGTGAACCAATCATAGTCGCGAAACCTTTCCAAACTCGGTTAAGGTCGCAAAGCCTTATACGACTTGATTTGAAGATCCTCCTGGATCATGACTTCCTTGTTGAGAAGGAGCCAACTCCTGTTGCGACCTCTTGATTAAACTGAAGGTGTGGAAATTGGGATTGACCGTCGTCTCGGTTGTACCACTTTGCCGCATGTACTCGTTGACATTTTCAACCGATTCGAAAAGTCTCTTTTGTACCACTGTGGGTAGTAATTATCTTCTTCTCTAGGATCACATTTTCGCGTAAAGGTTCGTCTCGTTGATAGACCAAGTCTTCAACAGATGATACTATGGCATCTGGCTCATCATCCAACATTGAAGGCTCGAAGAGTTTGAGCTGCTCAACATTGATAACCGAATAAATATCTATGTATGGAGGTAACTCAAGTTGACAAGCATTATTACCCACTTTCCGCAACATCCGAAAAAGACCATAACGAATGGGTTTGAGTTTATTACCTTCATCTTTAAGTCTTTCCTTACTCAGATGTAACCATACCATATCACCTTCTTGGAATTGAGCATCAACTCGGTGTCAATTATGTCGCGCCTTGTATTTGAGTTGAGTTTTCAGCAAGTTCTGTTCAACCTCACAATGGAGTCGTTGAATACCTTCCAGGAACTTTTGTGCTCGATCCTGATCAGATGCTTCCTTGCTGTTCTGTGCTGAGGTAGGGATCACAAACTCCATATCGAATGGACTCTGTGGTAGAAATTCCAAACAGACCTCAAACGGCGAATTTCTGGTCGAACCATGCATTACTCGATTAAAAGCAAACTACAGGTACGGTATGCTTTCATCCCTAGTCTTCGGATGTTTAGAGTTATATCCTCTCAAGAAATCCATGGATATGCTTTCCCATGGTCACAACGGAACTGACAAATGAGTGTAAAAATCTAATTTCCGGTTTGCCGGTTTCGAGATGCTACATAAACCACAGCCTCGAATAAAACTAGCCACATCTTGCTGCATACGCGGCCAGAACACATGTCGGTGAAGATTTTGCAAAGTCTTCGTAACCCCAAAGTGACCAACTACCTTCGATGTGTGCGCTTCTCACATCCATTGAATCCGAGGTGCTCCACGAGGTATAAAATGTAAATTGCCTTTGTAGAAGAGTCCTTCTCGATGAATGAACTTTGTAATTTTCACTGTTTCGAGCTCAATCAGTGCTGTTTGAAAATCAAGGTCTTCACTATACATTGTGGTATAGTCATCATGACATGAGGGCCTGATCTGCATGAACACTGATAAGCAGAGGGTCATAACTGGTGGTCGAGACAACATGTCCACCAATTTGTTGTGTACGCCTTCCTTGTACTTAATCACCAGATTAAACTGTTGCAAATACGACGTCCACTTCATGTGCTGAGCTTGCTGTAGCTTGGACTGAGTTTGCAAATATTACAACGGTTGGTGGTCGGTGTGGACAACAGTCTCTTTACCCAAGAGGTAACACCGCCAATGTTTTATGGCCTGATGCAGTGCGTACAACTTTTTATCGTAAGTCGGGTAGTTCTTCTGAGCTCCCTAGAATAACTTGGAGTGATATGCCACTGATTGACCTTCTTGCATGAGCACTGTGCCCATGGCATAACCAGAGGCATCGGTTTCTAATTCGAATGATTTCTGGAGATTCGGCAAAGCTAACACAGGCGCCTTGCTGATCTTCCTCTTCAACAAGAGAAACGTGTCCTCATATTTCTCTATCCACTCGAACTTCTGATCGATCATGGTTAATGCATGCAACGAAGAAGTCACAATCAAGAAGTGTCGAATGAACTTCCGTAGGTATTGGCATGCTCCTACAAAACTGCGCACTTCCATAATTGTTCGCGATCTTGGCCACTCGCGAATCACTTTTACCTTGCCTGGGTCAATTTGGAACGTACCATTGCCGACCATGAATCCCATGTATAGTAGAGTTTGCTGATCGAACTTGCACTTCTTATGGTTAAGGCGAAGTCGATGTCGCCGAAGCTGTTCGAACACCTTTTCGACATGAAGGAGGTGCTTGTTCCACGAGCGACTATAGACAAGTATATCGTCGAGGTAAACGATCACAAAGTCATCGATGAACTGTCTCAATACGTCATTCATAAGACGCATGAAAGTTGCCATGGCGTTGCAGAGGCCAAACGGCTTGACCAGCCATTCGAACAGACCTTGTCGCGTTTTGAACGCGGTCTTCCAGTATCCTCCTCTTGGATGCTGAGTTGATGATATCCCGACTTAAGATCTGTCGTGGTATTACGGATACCCCGGCAGGTTCGGATGTGCGCAGCACGAGTACAGCAGCGCGAGCAAACCGAGTTACTGGTCTCCTCCCGCCGGGCAACGCAGAAAGTGACACAGGAGTTTATACATGTTCGGGTCCCAGTGGGGGCCCTAGTCCTGTTGGCTCTCTCCGGACGCGAGTCCGCTGGGGAGGTGAGCTCTCGGGGAGAGGTCTCCAAGAGAACCGAATGTTCAGTTAATATAAATGAATTGGAATCCCTGAAAAAGGGTACAAGAGGGGTATATATAGCCCCTAAGAAATACAAAAGACCGAAAAGCCCTCGCTGCGACCGTTGGATGGAAGGGCGCGGACGTCCTTTGGCCAGGGGGACGGCTCGGATGTTCGACACGTGGCGCCACGGGCTTCCTAGAGGCCCCACGGTCAGCAACAGCTCTTCATGAGCCCAGAGGCTCTCCGGGCCTCACCGACCCTCCGGATCTCACCGGGGTCCCGGAGACCCTCCGGATCTCACCGGGCGCCCGGTGACCCTCCGGATCTCACCGGGGGCCCGGTGACTCTCCGGGTCTCACCGGGTTTCTCCGTGTCTCCGGAGACCCTCCGGATCTCACCGGGGTCCCGAAGACCCTTCGGATCTCACCGGGTCTCACTGGGGTCCCGGGGACCCTCCGGATCTCACCGGGGTCCCGGAGACCCTCCGGATCTCACCGAGCGCCCGGTGACCCTCCGGGTCTCACAGGGTTTCACCGGGGACTCTTTGGGACTTCGTGGGACCGCTGGGGATTCCCCCAACAAGATCCAACTTTAAGAAGACAGCAGCATGCTTCAATTGGTCTAGCAGGTCGTCAATACGAGGAAGGGGGTACCGGTTCTTGATGGTGATCTTATTCAGTGCTCGGTAGTCGATGCACATACGCCAAGTCCCATCTTTCTTTGGCACTAACACCACAGGAGATCCACAAGGTGAACTACTCGGTTGAATGACACCATCGTTCAGCAACTCACCAAGTTGTCTTTCGATCTCTTTATTCTCCAATACTGAGTTACGATACATACTCAGATTGGGAAGTGTCACATCGGACACGAGTTGAATTTCATGCTCGACTGGACGTTTTGGCGAACGACCATAGGTACTCTCGAACAGATCACTGTATTTCTCCAGCAGTCCCGATAAATGACCAGAATCTTCTCGGCACGCCAACGACAACGCTGCTCGAGTACTATCACTCTGACCAACGGGTTGAATCACAACCAGCACGTATTTGTGACATGCATTGACGATCCTTTTGGCCTGATTTGCGGTAATCAAGTTCGAAGTGTTGACGTGGACGTCTGTACTGATCACGAACTGTCGACGATTTGGACTTGGGGTCCTCTGTCGATCTTACGCAGATTTGTGAGTTATATGTGAGACCTTTCAAAGTGCCCTCAGGTAAGTTAGGATAAGCAATGAAATAGGGACGCGAAGGTTTATACAGGTTCGGGCCCTCGCTGGTGGGAGTAATAGCCCTATGTCCTGTTGTGATTTCACTATGTATGAAAAAGGGTTTACAGGAAAGAGAGATTGTCACAGGTGATAATCTCCTTTTACACTTCTGTCTACTAACTATATCTAAGTCTTCAAGTGTTGTTGACTCTTGTTCCCTATTCACATCGTGCATCACCCATCCTTTTATATTGAATGAAAAGATGTCAATGCGAGGTAGTTCTGGATAGTTTCCATAGTGTAGTTTGTATAACCGCACCAATCTTCTTTGCCGGTTAACCACGTGCAATTATAGATAACCGTACATGTTAACCTCCTGGTGGTTGTCTTCACACGTGGGAGAAGTTATCTTGACCCTGAGAACGTGTCTAGTAAAGGCTTGAACACCCCCGAGTTATCTTGGTCGCGCATAGCCTACGACCTCATGATCGCACAAGTACTGCGATCATAGACTGGCTCTGTGTCCGCAACCTTCTGGTGCACAGGAAGCTGTCCGTCTGCGACCATAGTGGCTGCTAAGACACATAGACATATATCACATCCGAACTTAACTTGAACACGATATATGTTAAATAAACTAACTTGGGTGATAATCCTCGTCAGCTAGCCCCCAAATTTGAAGAGATAAAAAGATTATTACTTCAAATTTAATCTATATCGAATATGTAACTCGACGCTTCAACTTCTTCAGTTGGCACTGTACACCGTGTGGCGGTTTATCTCCCAAGAAAACCTCTGGGTTTTCTTGACAGGTAATCATGGAGTTATTGACTATTTAACCAAGGCAAAAAGCCGTAAGTGCATTTTAAGAACTCGAGGTGCCCACAAATGCGAACCGTCGCCTCCAGGCTCTATAAATAGCGAAACCTTTCAGTTCTAAAACTCACAAACTATCTTTTGGCTAAGTCTTTTAGAACCTGTTTTCATTCCTTACTTCACATTGCCTCTTCTACTCTCATCTTAATGGCAGACCGAGACTCCAAGAAGATTGTTGAGAGTGATGAGGAAGAAATAGAGATAGGAGCTGAGATTGAATAGGATCTTCAGAAGGTAGTTTCTCTTCAGAAAATCCCTGATGCAAATATTTCCTTTATAGTTTGATCATGTCCAAAGTAATGCATTTTGGAACTTATAGGTGCTCAAGGAACTGATCCCGCCAAAGAAAAGGTCCAGAAATAACGAAGGATCCTCTAGTGGAGCTGCATCAAAAATACTAAGGGGTGCTGACATTTGGGTTGCCACACTACCCCTTTCTTCAGCCCTTGCAACCCATCCAGTTGCATCTTCATCACCTTTGGATCATCAGTCTTATGGGGGATTAGGTACTACTGCGCCTGCAGAGCCTTTGGGACCAAGTCTCCTTCAAAGCTTGGCTTTCTCCTCTGCTTCTTAGGTAATTATCTTCATCCTCTCTGTTGGTCACATGTTTTTAGAAACTAACCCATGCATGTATAGGAGGTGAAGGCCCCTGGAGCCCCCAACGATCAGCTTGCTGAGATCCAGGCTCTTTTGAGGGAGAAATTTGACTTGGTCAGAATCCTCAAAGAAGAAAAAGAGGCGCTGGAGAAGCGTTTTGAGGAGATGTCCTCGATCATTCTGCGCCTGGCAGAATGTTATGATGGAGCTCGCGAAGAGGCGCGCAAGCTCCGACTGGAAAGAAATCGTGTCTGAGAGCAGCGAAACCTCTCAGATACAATAAGGAATAGTTGTACTCCCTTAATAAGGGATGACGTCGATAGGCTTAGAGACGTCGCCAATTCTCTTGGGGCGGCTAGTGTTGATCCCACTGATGCCAATATGTTCCTAGGAGAACTTTGTAAGTTACTTTTGGATCAGGTCGACACTTTAGTCGCCTGTATTCTTTTTGTATGTAAAGATTGTAAGAAATAAAGAATTTCTTTTTCTTACATGCTTGACTCCTTGAATGATTACGTATAACTCATAATCACCAATTGGTGTTCTCTGTGTGAATAATGGTAATAGGGAAACACTTCTGCGATCAAAACATACATAGGTTGTCTATCTTCTATCCGAAACCAATTCCAGACTTTTATCTCAAGATAGCATTGAGGCCATAAAGAATATTGCAGTCATAGAACAGCCTTGAGATCACACTTAGCACTGAGGTCACAAACAATACCAAGATCACAGAATAGTTTTGCGATCATGCATGGTATTGTGATCACAAAAGAATTTTTGCTTTTAAGATTGTGACAGTACTGAAGCTGTGAGATTACCATAGAACCATAAGAAATTAATTTCCTCAAAAAAAATGCTCATGTAATTATCTGTACCATAGCCCCCGAATGTGAAATAAAATGATCTTTATTAATTTCCAACAAATACATTTTGTTTCAAATTCAAATAGGGTAAATGACATTATAGCGGGTTTCAACTGAGAAGACACCCGTTATGAGAAATTATTAAAATAATGAACCTAGCGAGTAGTGGTCTTGGGCATATAAAAGGAAGAAGTAGCTTGCTTAAGAAACTTTAGAACCAAACCCTCCTTTGCTTTACCCATCTTCGCCGCAAAAAACCCTTGTTTCACATCTCACTCTCATCGCCACCAAAGCCGTCATCTTTCTACTGATTTTGGCAGCAATGGTATCCTGGAGCCGATCAATCCACCATAGTGAGGAGAGCCTGATGGTGCTCGAGAGAGAGGAGATCCTTCCCTGCGGCTGCTAATCAACTGGCGGCCGGCGGAGAAGAATGAGGAAATCCCAGTCGTTCATGAGAATGAACTGGTAATCTTTGAAGAGTTTTTGCGATGTGGGTTCCGATTCCCAGAAAGAAAGTTCCTTCAGGAGGTTCTTGCACATTATGGGCTGGAACTGGTGAACCTACATCCCAACGCCATTCTGATTCTGGCGATTTTCCATCACCTTTGCTAAGCCTTCGTTGGAGTGCTACCCAGCGTAGACCTCTTCCGATAGTTCTACTTCTCGACATGGTCAAAGAGCACCAATGCCACATGATGCATATACTTCCGCGTAAGGGAGAAGAAAGATTATCTCTTTCTTCCTTTGCGGGATTCGGTGCATGGGTGGCACCAGAAATGGTTCTACTGCACCCTCCATCGGAGAGTGGTCTCTGGTTCGAGAATCATCGACCAGAGAAGTGCAGTGAAATGGACACCATTCCTGCTCTAAATCAAGAGTTGAAGAAGTAGACTCAAGCAATTCTTCACCTAGTCCAGCAAGGATTAATAGTGCGAGATATCATTCGCGACTTCATGAAGAACAGGATGAGCCCCCTGCGGAAGAGGGAACATCCTGCTTGGGAGGTGGAATCCATGGCGGACAGTACCCTAGATTACAATACTGGTACGTCCTCTGATTCACAAAAATGTGCAACTTTACTGACGAAAAACTATACGTCGAGTAACTTTCTTTTTGTGATGCAGTTCTATCCTTGTCCGAGATTGAGAGAAGGACAAATAACCTTCTGTGGCCATATAATGCCGTAGTAGAAGGAGCTGAAGGATCACCCTGTCCTCAGAGCTTAATCAATGGCAATGACAATCTGAAACAAGAACGTCAGAAGGTATGACTTCTTTTGTGGAGCATGTTCGAGATCGCCTATCGATTTTGATCATCAAATCGAAATTCTTGAAACGATGCTACTGCTAAAGGGGCGAATCGCTGGGACAAAGCATCTTGGAGATGACGGTGGACCTTCTAGGAGGTCAGCGTTGAAGAGGGTAAAAAGAACCTCTTCTAAAAAGAAGACGAAGGAGCCGGCCCCTGAAACCTCCAAGAAGATCGTAGGAGGGGCTTCTTCAAAAAAGAAGAAAACAACCGCTAAGAATATTGTGGTAAGATTTTCTCTTGCCACTGTTGTACCAAGTACAGATAGGAGTTACTTCTTAGTCGTCCAGGGTGAGAGCGAGGATGAGGAAGACGAAGTTCCTCTCATCCATCGCAAGAGGAAAGCATCAAACCCTCTGGAGATTAGCATTCCAGAGAGGTCAACCTCTATTACCATCGCCGAAATCTTGTCCTCCTTGACGGAGGCAAAAACGGCCGCAGAGGATTGCGTGGCTGTTGAAGGTCTTGCAGTCACGGAGGAGACTCCCAATCCTGAGGCATGCGCCACCTCAGGGCTAGTAACCCCTCTTTCGTTTACTGAAGGAACTGCTGTGGTAAGAACTTCACAATTTTTAAGTTTTCACTTCCCTGCACATACCAATCGTATTGTAAATACGCAAGGGGAAGAAGACACTGTCTTGTTCAAGCAAAAAAAAAAAAAGGACAGATGTCGATGCTACTTCAACAGGAGCACCCAGTGGGTTTCTTTCTCCCCAGAGCGCATCATTGAAACCCAAATCTGTGTTGAGGTTTCAACTTAAGTAAGAACGTAGTATCTTGTTACCTTGCATCTGCCTGAGCACAAGGAAGTCACAAGTTATGATTTCTTTAGGACCTCTGTGTCTAGCGCCTTACCGACCTCTGCAAGAACTGGCGCAACTCCTACCTTGGAGGTCGAGGGAGACACAGGTGCAATCACAATGGCTGAGGTAACATCTCAGACCATTGTGGAGGAAATAATCATGGACCTCCAATCCCTTGCCCTGGTGAGCGGAGCCTCGGGAACAGGCGTCCTCCTCATCCCGAGCGCCGCCACCCGGTGACCACAGTCCCGGTGGGCGGAGTCCCAGGGACAGATGTTCCCTTCATCCCTGGCGCCGCCGCCCGGTGACCCCGATCTCAATGAGCAGAGCCTTGGGAACAGATGTCCTCCTCGTCCCGGGCCTCGCTACTCGGTGGCCTCGGCCCCAATGAGCGGAGCCTTGGGAACGGGCATCCTCTTCATCCCGAGCGCCGCCACCCAGTGACCACGGTCCCGGTGGGCGGAGTCTCAGGGATAGATGTTCCCTTCGTCCCGGGCGCCACCGCCCAGTGACCCCGGTCCCAGTGAGTGGAGAACAGATGTCCTCCTCGTCCCGGGAGCCGCCACCCAGTGGCCCCGGCCCCAATGAGTGGAGCCCCGGGAATGGGCGTCCTCCTCATCCCGAGCGGCGCCACCTGGTGACCACAGTCCCGGTGGGCAGAGTCCCGGGGACAGATGTTCCCTTCGTCCCGGGCGCCGCCACCCAGTGACCTCGGTCCCGGTGAGCGAAGCCCTGGGAACAGATGTCCCCTTCGTCCCAGGCGCCGCCACCCATTGACCCCGGTGCCGGTGAGCGGAGCCCCGGCATCAGGAGTCTCCTCGTCTCGGGCGTCGCCACCCGGTGACCACAGTCCCGGTGAGTGGACCCCCGAGCACAAGTGTCCCTGTGCCCCCGGGTGCCGCCACCCGGTGACCCTGATCCTGGTGATCGAGGCCCCCGGGAAAAGTTTTCCTCGGGAACTAGCGATGACACTTGTCAAGTATCCAGGCCCTTCGGCTGGTGAATTGACGTAGGTGCCCTTCGATCCGACGGCGGCAGTTAGGGTAGTTTTGTAATTTGCATCTTTTAGGATCTATATATACCCTTGTACACCCTCTTATAAGGGGAGATTGATCGATTTTGACACAGTACACTCAAAGCAATAGACATCCCTTGGAGACCTCTCCCTGCAAAAGAACCTCCCCAGCGAACTTACGTCCGGGGGTGTCGACAGGACTAGGGTCCCCACTGGAGCCTGAACCTGCATAAATCCACGCATCGATCTCTCTGCTTGTCCAACGGGAGGTGACCAGTCGTACGGTTAGCTAGCGTCGCTGTACACGTGTCAAAGACATCATCAAACCTGCCGGAGTATTCGTAATACCATGACAGTTTTCTTTTTGTCGAGGTTGCACTGTCCTTCGTGTCTTTGTCGCTGCGGGAACAGTTCTTTTTCTCGATCGCCATAGCAGTTGTCCTTGCGGTCACGATATCTTGGATGCCGAACAGGCTTAACTCAGCACTTATCTATTTCTGAAGTCCAGACGTGTATTTTCGAAATACCTGAGGATCGGACAACGATATACCAATGACCATTGCTTGTCTCCGGAACTTTGTAGTATAGTCCTGAACAGATTGGTCGCGTCGTTGGTACAATCTGTGCCAACGTTCCCATCTCTCCTCAAGGTAACACATTGGATAGAATTCTTGTCGCATGAGTCATTTGAATTGACCCCACGCAAGGTCATCAGCTTCACTGTTAGCGACATGGGCCTTCCACCATGTCTTGGCGTGGTCCTTCATCTTTGTTGTGGTATTAAAAATACCTCGGTAGGTTTTCGAACGTGCATAACACGTGTACAGCGACGTGAGCTGATCGGGCGACCGGTCACCTCCCGTCACACAAGCACATAGATTGACACGGAGAGTTTAAACAGGTTCGGGTCCCGGTGGGTACCCTAGTCCTGTCAACACCCCCCCAGACGCGAGTCCGCTGGGGAGGTTCTCTCTTGGGGAGAGAAGTCTCCAAGGGATGCCTGTTGCTTTGAGTATGTAAAATGAATTGTGTCATGTTTACAAATGAGATACAAAGGATTATATATAGACCCCAAAAGACGCAAAATGACTAAAATCCCCTAGCTGCAACCGTCGGATCGAGGGGCACCATCGTCTTTTCACCGGGCGAGAGGCTTGGATGCTTGACAAGTGTCATCGCTAGGTACCGAGGCACTCTTCACATCACCCGTCCGTGGCTTTCTACGGGAGACATCCGTGGCTTTCCACGGAAGCCTCCGTGACTTTCCACGGGAGGTGTTCATGGCCCTCCACGGGAGACGTTCGTGGATTTCCACGGGAAGCCTCCGTGATTTTTCATGGGAGGCATCCGTGGCCCTCCACAGGAGACGTCCGTGGCTTCCCACGGGAGGCGTCCAGGGTTTTCCCTGAGAGGCCTCCGTGGCGTTCCATGGGAGGCGTCCGAAGTCTCCCATGGAAGGCGTCCGGGACTTTCTCCGAGAGGCCTCTGTGGAGTTCCACAGGAGGCGTCCGGGGCTTCCCACGGCAAGCATCTGGGGCTTCCCACGGGAGGCGTCCGGGGCTTCCCACGGGACGCGTCCGGGACTTTACCCGAGAGGCCTCCATGGCATTTTGCGGGAGGCGTCCGGGGCCTCCCACGGAGGTGTCTGGGACTTTCCCCATGAGGCCTCCGTGGCATTCCACGGAAGGCATCCAAGGTTTTCCCCAAGAGGCCTCCGTGGCGTTCCACGAGAGACGTCTGTGGCTTCCCACGGGGGGCGTCCAGGGTTTTTCCCAAGAGGCCTCCGTGGCGTTCCACGGGAAACATCCGTGGCTTCCCACAGGAGGCATCCTCTTGCGAGAATCATCGGGCATTCCCCCAACAGCAGCCCCCCAAGCCCTTGGGGGCACAACGTGACCCCAGAGGGTATGTGCCGATCCATCCTCGGAGTGACGCCTTGAGTTTTGGGGTCAAATTCCCGCTCAATCCCTCGGTTTGCGCACGGCGCATGTGCGGCTTGTCGATTCACGTGCAACGCCTCGTTCTGCGCGCGGTGTTTAAACTTTGACAGCTGAGATGCGCAAATGGACACGTGGAGCTCATCTGGGCGTCCCTCACCACTTATAAATAGGGGGGGCGTGCGCGGTTAAGGGCACTCGCAAACCCTTAACTCGAAACATCCTTCGTCCCGTAGCTTTGTTGCTCTCCCAGAGACCTGATTACTCGGTTAGCCACATTGCTCTCCCAGAAACTGGATCACCCAGTTAGCCACATTGCTCTCCCGGAAACTTTTCCTTGCAATGGCGCCGAAAGGTCGTGGCAAGGCATCTGAACTGCCCCCGGAGGAGGTGGCCTCGGATTTTTTGGGACCCACCGAGTTTTGGGATCAACAGCCTTGGAATCGAGACATATGTGAACAATGTTTTTGAAGATGTTCGCAATGGGTAACCACTACTTGAGAGTCTTGTATTTGTCTGTAAATGAGTTGCTACTTAATGTGTAATGATTGTGCAGATGGGTTCTCCTTGAAGTATTTGACAAAGTTTCTCCAGGATCTGTCAACTGGAAACTGGCATCGAAACCTCCAATTAAGTTACCATTTAGGAAACTGGAGAAATGCAATCAAGTTATAAAAATTGGGAAGCAATTGAAGTTTTCATTACTGAACTTAGCTGGAAATGATATTGTTCAGGGAAATAATAAGTTAGAAATGTACCAAGTCTTGACAAGTCAAACTGTACTCCGAGTTTTTATTTTAGATTGTTCATTTACTATTTTCTGCAATAGCTACACTAACTACTCATTAACAATTGCTACAGTAATATTGATAGTTAATTTTTTATGGTTAAATTGTTTTATTGCTAATAGATCTTGATTCTGAACATTTGAAATTTGAAAACTGAGATGTCAGTTTGTTTTGAGACTGAAAATTGTTTTATCTTCTCACATAATTGCAGATACTATGATGAAACTTGCCTCTTTTGAGACTATTGTTGAGATGATTTATAGTATGATATTCTAACGGTTCTTATTAATGAACTATTAGAATATAGCAAGCTATTCTAACGGTTCACTAATAAGAACCGTTAGAATATAGTATGATATTCTAATGGTTATTAAGGCTGAACCGTTAAAATAGCTTATTATATTCTAATAGTTCATTTATAAGAACCGTTAGAATATGTTGTTTTACTAACCGTTAGAGTAGTGTTAGACTTCTTCTATCGTGTCGATCACTAGCGGTTGGAGAACCATTAGTATAGATGTTTTGGAACCATTAGTACTCAGCATTTTTGTAGTAGTTGCATGAACTCAATAAATGGACCAATATTGAGTATCTCATGCCATGATTTGTCTATTAATCCATTTATTGAGTATAGTTGATACTAGTATCTCATGCCATGATTTGTCAAGTGTTTTATCTTTATGTTATTATATTGCTAGCTATGATTTGCCTCCTTATTTCTCATTAGACATGTCTCACTCATCTAGTGATTTTAGTGGTATGCTTTGTAGCTCATTTTCTTGTGATCATATGCCGTCATGCTCTCATTCGCATCATGTTATTTGTATTGAAATGCCATCATCTTATACACTTAGAGCTGATGAACTTAAGGCTAAAGTAGATAGATTGCTAGATATTACAAGGATAGTACTATACTTATAAATTTCTTAGGTGATTAAAGATGTACATTTAGAAAGAAGGGATTGGGTTTTGCCTATATATCTAGTAAAAGGCATCATCACACTCATGTCATATCATTTGTAAAGCCCTGTCAAGTATTATGATCATCATGTCATTTAGTAGGGCAATATTCACATGTGTGTATCTCAAATTTTATTATGTGAATTCTTTTAATTCTTATTCAATTTCTCACTTTAGAAAACTTTTAATTGCAAAATTTGTAGGTTCCCAAAAATTCTTTGTGACAAGACTGGAAGACCTCATGTGGTATGGGTGCCAGAAAGACTTAGATTCTTTGGATATTTTTAAAATTGCATTTCACTCATTCTTTATCTTCATTGAAAAATGATTTCACCGTATTTTAGTTCTCTCGGAAAATAAAGCGAAATGAGCTAAATTTGAAATGATATGAAGTACATCTATTGATTATTGCACCATATATATGACATATTCAAAATTATAAATATAGTCTTTTGAAAGGAGTCTCTTTTATCAAAAGTCAATTTCTTTTCAAAAGGTCAAGTCTTCAATTTCGAGCAAAATAGTTTTAAAAATGTATTTAAAAGGTCTTTAGAAGCTTTAGAAGAAAGAAAATCAATTTTAAAAGGTGTTTTATTAAAATTGAGTTCAAAACAATTTTTGGGATCTTGCTTTTGAGTCAAATAAATTTCTAACACAAATCAAAATCTATTTATTTTTTTTTGCCAAAACACTCTTTACAAAACTTTTAAATCTCATAACCCAGAAGGTTTTACTAGTTCAAAGTTTTCTCAAAAGAGTTTTGGTTTGAAAGATGTGAAAGTTTGATTTTCACCAAAAACTTATTTTGACTGAAAATGATCTATACTTACAAAACGTAGTTTTGGCTACTTGAGTTGAACATCTTCTTGTATCTTGACTCAAAATAGCATTTCTAACTTATGAAAGCCCATTCATGTCAAGAACCTATGAAAATCAAGTTTGAACTCTTTTTGTAAAAGTTGGACCAATTTCAACTCATTTGTTTGAATCCAAGTTCATTTGATGATAACTTTTCATTGGAAAATCTTTTTTGAAAATTTATTTTTGCAAAATGTTTTTCATGCATTAAACATGATTTTTGAAAATTCTTATGATATTTGAATTTGATTTGAGGAAGCTTTGATTTTTTCACAAATCCAATTTGAAATCGGAAAATTAGTTGACATTTTGAAGGATCTTTCTTCATAACTTTTGATCTTCAATGATTGATGTCTACTGCAAATTAATTCCAAAATTTTTGGAAATCAGTTGGATTGTTTTTTAGTCTCTTTACATGTGTAAATGAAAATCTCAAAACTTAGAACATGAAATTTTGTGTGTTTCTCCTTACATGTTTGAATTTTCTAACACTTGTCTAAGTGAAGACTTTGAATTTATTATTCTTAGTGATTGCCGTTATCTGAACAATTGTATGAGATCATTGATATCTCTACTGATTAGGATTATCATAGAGTCCTTTTTGTGTTATAAAAGACTCGATACTCGCCTATCCAGAATAGAAAATAGATATCCAAACAAGACTCACTCACTCCCGGAGTAAGAGACCCAACAAGCCTTTAATACCTCAGGAAAAATTTGATTGTCATATTAGTTCTCTTTTTATGTATTGCCCTTGATTTAGTATCTTTACATTACTTGTAACATTTCATCCTAGGTTTGCAAACATAACTATTTTCTGGTGCCATTTATTTTTATTTAAAGTTTTGTAGAATACATTTTATTTCATACATGCAAAAATTGGTTTTAAGCCAACAATTTTTAAACGAATTATTCAACACAGAGATATTTGAGATGAACTGTCATGAACTTGCTGGCAGCAGTAGTGTCTAATTGAAGTTAGTAGGGGACTTCCAATGATACACAGAAATGCCTTGAGCCAACCATGGCAGGACTTGATTTATGATTTCTTGCCGATCAGAGATTTGGAATTTTGGATAGACATTCCTTCCCAGCATCTAGGAGCAACGAAAAAACAAATACATAAACATGTCAAGCAGTTCTAAACAAAAAGTAAGATGGTTGTACATGCTTCAGAGATGCATAAGTTCAAGGTTATAGAGACTTTACATGCCACTCGTAAGCCACTGCGACTAATCAGTTCATTCACCTCATTTTTCTCAAATTTCAGTGCATACCGTAGTATAGTTAATCAAACTCTAATGTCACACAACTTTAAGGTTCAAAGCTACATGAGCTTTTTGGCAACTGCTGGCTTGCAAAAGAGTAGTAGAATAAAAAAAGCATCGAAACACATACACGATAAACATGTCAAATTGTCGATTAGTTTTAACCAGAAAGACATGTGATACAAACATTCGGAGTAAGAGAATCACATGCCATTAGGAAGCTATTGATGCAAATGAGTTCACCTTAATCAATTCTCTTAAATTGCAGTACATCCCATAATCTGATTAATCTAACTCCAATGTTAGAATATGCCAAGCTAAATTTGATATCTGTGTCACCTTTCAGTGGCATCATTGCTTAGTAGGGCAGAAGGAACTGTCCTCCTGGTAGAGCATATGAATGGCAAGCAAAATAGTTGATGAACAAAAGATAGAATAAGCATAGTAGTTAAAACAAAGATAATACACAGGAGCACTGACCTAAAAGCTTCAAGTGAAGGATATTATGCAAATGTTGCACTCTTTTGAAATAATTGACATAGTTATTCAACAGTAAGTATTCCACGGTGAGAAAGGAACAAATTCTAGAAGACTTGTGCGCATCATGTACTGGCCTAGTAAAGGAATGAAACAGAATTGGTAATGTATTATTAAAAAAAATATGGTATGCTTACTATTGTCAGCAGCTGAAGGAACAACATTGATGCTTTGAACTGAGGTCATGAAAAGCCATTAAATTATTAGCTGAAAATAATTCCAGTGGTACTCATGAGCAAAAACTAAAAAAATAAGGACATGTTTGGATAGGTCCATATCCGACAGATCCGGCTCAATCCACTGGTAAAAATTTGCCAGCTTTAATTTTTTCCCGGGCTGACCAAAAGTGCATTTGGATACCAGATGGGAAGGAAAAGGTCCATCCCAGTCCACAGGGAAAGATAACATTGCCTCCTGAGGACTTTATTTTTTCCCCGTCCCCCGCCCGGTTTCACGCGCACGAGCGCCTATGCCTCCTAGTCTTTGCCCAAGTCGGACTTCTCCTCTTCGTCCCTCTCTCTCACCCGTCTCTCTCCAACCTCATGGCAAGAGATCTCCAGCTGATTCTTAGACCCCCTTGTATTTGGTGAGAGATCCCTCCGCCAACAATCCTTTTGAGGCCAAGTTGGGCTGCGATTTGGGGGTCTTCAAGCTCTGGGAAGCAGGCCGGTGGTGGTTGCTTTTGGTACAGGGGTGGCAGAACTGTACAAGGCCACACTGGCACTGACGCCAACTAGGTGGAGGACGCGGGGCTCAAGGAAGGGGACACTGTGTGCCACCTCAATGGTGGTGAGTTCACAATGCCTTCTGTCAGATCTATCAGTTTATCGACTTGCTTAGATATGGTACCTAATATTTATTAGTTTTGGCACAAAGATGCTCTTCTATTTGCGGGGAAGGTTTGTTGGGTGTGATTATTTCCTTGGGTGTGATCCAAACATTGCATTGGATTTTTTTTTGGGTGGGATTTTGGATGATAGGAGAGGGATCCTAAAAATCCCGGGTATGGATTTCATTACCCAAGGAATTTTTTTTTGGGTTACCAAACAGTGCCTGAAGGATGGTCATGGTTGAATAAGAAATTTTCTTCAAAGAAAAATTTTAAATATAGGTGTTTTTATGTAAGCAAAGACAATTGGGTGTAAATTGTAATAAGCAAAGTGTTGAGACCTAATGAAATGGAAAAAAAAAAAAAAAGCACCACTATGGTCATTTTTCCCGCTCAGGCCAGCTCAGGTCAACATAACGACTGACACAAAGCATTCTACCTTCATATTCTAATATGTACCGATGAACTAAAAGGTTAACTTGCACAAACTTGCTTATCACCTTACAGCTTACTTATTACAAATGAATGAAAATATCATATGTTGTAAAACCTTGTATTGGTCAACGATAAAAAAAAAGGGCAATGCAGAAAGGAAATTAAAAAATCCATGAGGTATATCACCAACCTGTAATGCAATAAAAAAACAAAAGCGGAGCACCATCCAAGGTTCAAGAACCTACGAAATAATGCTCCAAGCTGGTACAAAAAACGACAGTGATACATCTCCCCACTGCCTAACTAACATTTTGCTATCTTAGAGAATGCAAGTGTATAGAAGGGAGTGCCTCTGCAATACTTGCAAAACATTAATAGATGTAATAACATTAGATTGTGTAGGCTGTAGCACTTCATAGGGGATGCAACAGATAGGTAATATTTGGAGATCGTTGTATAAACTAAAAATTACAAAGCAGTACCAAACATGCAAAAAAAAAGACATTTTGTTCATTAGAAAAGCAAATGAAGGGAGACATCAACATCCTGAGCAGCATCACAATAGTTAAAATACTAAAGAAATTATAAAAATAAAAACAACTGAAGGTAAAAATTAAATAAAAATTATAGTTTTTTACCATAGGTAACACACCAGATAAATAAGTTATAAAACGTACTCCAATACTTAAGAAATACCGACGACGGTGTGGGCGCAGGGGACTGCCGGTGACGGCAGCAGGGGCGAGGGTGGATGGTTATCGATGGTGAGGCGACGGTGGGACAACCGTGGCAGCGACAGGAGGGAGCGAAGAGATGCCACTTGGGGAGATCGGAGTGGAGCAGAGAGATGGCACCCAAGGGTGGGGGAAAGGGGTATGGGCTATGGCCGGAGAAGGCCGGGAAGGCGAGGGGGAGGGCGCGCGGCAGTGTCTTCAACGGCAGCAGGGCAGGCCGAGTGGAGGGCGACGCCGGAATGCGGGGCCGGTGTCCAACGGGAGGGAGGGGCAGTGGCGAGTGGGAGGGAGAGGGAAACGAGGTGGAGGAGATGAGATGACGACGACTTGGAGGTGGCGGCTAGGTTGCCCACAGTAGGGTGGGAGGTGGAAAAGGGGATGTATATATGGGTGAAGGATGGATGGGTGGATGAGATGGTCTAAGTGCTGGATCGGACGGATGCCATTTTTCTACCGACGTGGACGCATGAGGACGCGAGTTCTGCCCCAGCGATTTGGTTTGGCATAACTATTCTCTCCTGACTTCATCAAACTTTAGACTTCATCAAACTTTAGACTTCTGCAAAGTAAGTGCAGCAGCTCAGGGTTGGTTCAGTCCGACTGAGTTTTGAATTTGAGTTTTGATGAGTGATTTATATATAATATATTGTTTTTTATAGTATAAAATATATTAGTCTAATCTAATATTTGATCTATTTTAATTGTCTATTAAAATCCTGTTTGAACAGATACTCTTATCTAGCACAGAACCTAGTTTTTGCGTAGGTGGAAGAACCCAAACGTATAAGAACTGCAATCCCTCGTAAAAATGGGAGAAACCCCAGAGAAATGGAGCAGCTGGTGGGAGTTCACCATCACCACCACCCCCATTTTCAGCCCCACAGGTCCCGGGATCACCACCCCAGCAGCAAGACCTTCAAGATCACCTCTCCCTTCCTCCTCCTCCTCCTCGCCGCCGTCTCCCTCCTCGCCTCCTTCTCCCTCTTCTCCTCCCCCACCCCCTCGCTCCTCCCCTCCAAGAACCACAACAAGGCGCCAATGGCTGTGGCTTCTTCTTCTTCTTTGCCACCTTCTCTGGAGCTGTTTGAGCTCAGTAGCGGCAAGATTCGAGCCAGGATTAGCAATCTTGGCGCCACACTGACCTCGCTTCTTGTTCCTGACAAGAACGGTTTGTTTTGCTTGCACTTATGAGGGTTTTTGGATAGTTGCTTAATTATGCTGCTGTAGTTTTGATTTGTTCTTGGGTGCGTGTGATTTCTCTTTTTCAGGGGTTCTTCGTGATGTGGTGCTTGGATTCGACTCCCTGGAGCCTTACTTGGTGAGCTCTTGACACTGCTTGAATTGTAACTTATAAGTGATTAATTAGAACAGTTGTGGTGTTTTCTTGGGGATCTTTGTGATTTAGTGTGAGGAATGGATGAGATATTTTTTTGGTTATTGTCTTTAGGAAGTCAACTAGCGTAGTGGCTCAGCTTTTCTTAGGTCAGAAGTATTAATTAGGTAGCTTAAATATTGTAAAGTTGTTTGCACATATATGTTAAAATCGTTTATTTTGGCTTTTAGATTGGTTATATTATAATGTGCATTCCTACTAATTAGGAACTAGAGACAGATTAATAGTTATGATAGTATGTAAAATGGTAATATTTCAAATGTTTTGGGCAGTTTAAATAAAAATGCAGCGCCTTTAATCCCTTGTATCAATGTTCTTCCATTTTTAGCTTGCATTCCTTAATGATTTTGCATTATAGCATAGCCTTGTATTAGAGTTCCATTTATAGCATAGATTTTGTCCCTCTGGTACTAATATAGAAAGAAGGATTCAAACATTGTAGTTATACCATTGACTTTTCTTAATAGCTTTGAGTTTGTGTTGTGGTTCATCCAGCTGTAAAAAAATGCATCACATTTTGACAAAAACTTCCATGTTGCTTCTCTTGCATTACTTGTGTTTAAATGACCTGTCATCCCAACACTTTAGAGATAAGTAATTGAAGTATTTTGCATAAATAAGTATTCAAAGGATCAAGCATCGAGCGATTAAATTGTGTCATTGAATTGTATCCCTGTAGCACATTAATACAGACCCTCTAGCACACTAATATAGAAAATGAATTTGACAACTATACCTGTTCCATCATTTTGCTGGTTGCAGCTTTGAGCTTGAGTTCTAGCTCACCCAACTGCAGAAATGCACTAGGTATTTGTTAAAAACCTTGAAGTTCCTTCTTTTACAGATTGTTGGTGTAACTTAGTACTATAGCACTTATTTTAGAAATCAACATTCAAAGAATTAAGCACACACTGTGTTAATTGCATTACTACAAAAAAGAAAAAAAAAAGCATTCAATGATTATAGCTTTGCTATTATTTTGCTTCCAGTAGCTTCGAGCATGTAGTTTACCAAACTGTTGAACTGCTATATGCATTTTTTTTTTGTTTCATCTGCATCACATAATGGCACCATGACTTTGTGTCCCAATACTTATTTTGGAAACAACCAGAGAAAGAGTGTGTCAATGCCATATGTCAACCTTCATTTTGTGCTTGAATTGTAGTTTGCCTAATTGCTCTGTGGTTGCCAGCTGAATTTCAATTCGGTGCTAGAATTGTAGTTTGCCTAATTGCTTTGTGGTGGCCAGCTGGCACTGCTGGTGAGCAACCAGTACCTAGTACTAGTATACCTGGTACAAAAGTCAACCTTTACCATTCATTTGATGACGAAAATTAGGAAATGCTATGTTGTGCTGGTCTAACTGAATTCCAACACTATAGTCACTGTCCTTTTCAAGCACCTTAGTTATGCTCCCTGCACTCAACTCCCAATTCCTGTCATGTTCAATCTTTTCCATGGTTCCTAATGCTTTATTTGAGGCAGAGAGGGTAAAATGTCAACAACCTCTGTTTTTCTGCTTCAGATTGACTCCTGATTTGTCAGATGACAGATAGCAGTCTTTATTTCTGTATCACTGTGTGGATTATGTTCTCTGGTGCCCAATTTAGAAATAAACGTTGAGAAAGCACATCCCTTTAATCAGTTTACATGATTTAGAAACAAAGAATGTGTTTCTTGTGCTGTACCATCCTCCACTCTAATGCTGATAAAAATTTAACATTATAACATACTTGATTTTTTCAGTCCTCAAGTCAATAAGGAAAGTATTAAGTTTTAACATTTCGCTTTTCTTTTGAGCATATTGTGTCTTCTGCTTTTTTCTAGTCTAGTAATGGTACCAATGTATGAATCTGGATATGCTTTAGGGCATTTGGTTTTTTTCAGTGAGGAAAATGTTAAGTTTTCCCTTGAGGAGGAAAATTTCAACCAGTACACTTCTCATAACTGATGCTTTCTTAATTATTAAATTGAGATTTTAGACCCTAGTGATAAGAGTTTCAAAAACTGTTTTTGGAATAGTATTGCTTGGTGGCTGGTATCGATTCCTGGGTTGTTACCTCCAATAACCGCTCTGGTACTGGGGGAACAATATCCTAAAGGTTGAGGACTATCCATGACTAGACAAGAAACCAACTTATTTTGGCTAGCTTCTGGGAGAACTGAATCATCCTAATGACTCCAGATTTTTAAAAAAAATAATATTGTGAAATTCTGTATTTACTTTCAAGAATAATGTGAAAGACATCCAGAATCATTGTACATTGTTTATAGCTTGAATTAACTTAGTAGATAAAGCATTTGGAACCTACTCCCTGAACCAGCTGATTTACCAAATATTGTTCCTAGCCAATAAAACCAGGGATCCGCAGTTTTCTAAACTTTTTCTTATTTCTTAATCTTCTCCCCCTTTTGATGCTAAGACCTCCTATATATGTATGGTGATTAGTGATAAGCAATCATATTTCTTGGTCATTTACATTATTTACATAATTCACTTTTCAGTTTTTGTTAACTATTTACCATTCAAAGTTGCAACCTCACTTTCTTCTGAATAAAAAGGCATCTGAGAAGTATTGATACAAGTTTGTTCTTGGATTAGAATTCCACAATTTGGATGATAAATATGTGAGCGTTTCTTGTGTTGATCACTGAAATATACCAGTATTTCTTAGCCAAATTTCATTATTTTTTAGGAGCTTGTATCTTGTTTTAACTGTGAAATGGAAAAGGTAGTTCACATATACATTTCAGAATATATAGGCCATACATGCAAGGCACTGAAAGAACTGACCACTTTTAGTTATGTGCACTCATAAAATTGATATTTGCTTCCTACCATTACTAGCTATAATATGTTGCATTTGTACTCATAAGACATGAACTAATATACCATGATATTACTGAAACTGAGCTATACACGGACCAATAGATCATGATATTACTGAAACCGAGCTATAGCAAAAGGTTGGAAGAGAGGATTTCTAAAGCTGATTGAAAAATGTTAAGAGAATTAATCTTTTATATGCAATTGTTATGCACCAACTTATGGCTATATATATGTAGCTACATCCTGGTGGATTCCATGTTCTGAATGAGCTATGTATTCAGAGAGAAGCTTCTCTTTGGTATATAGATTCTGTTTTCTTTCTCCCCTGATATCTGTATGTTCAAGTATTGACTGATTTCTGATAGTCTAAGCTCTCTTAATATTCAGAACGGTACTTCACCTTACTTTGGCTGCATTGTTGGCCGAGTTGCAAATAGAATCAAGGACGGAAAATTTACTTTGAAAGGTGTGGAGTATAACCTGGCCATCAACAACCCACCAAATAGTCTCCATGGTAAGAAATAAGGCTGGATCATTACTTTGAACAATGTTTATATGGTCACATGAAGTGGATTAGCTTATTTTACTAGCGTATTACTCTAACCCTCATCATCAATAAAAGGCCATCTAGCATCATTTGATAAATATTTTCAGAATTACAGGCATGAGTAGTGGTCAATAACTATTAACTGCTTACAACATTTCTGGTACTAAACAATTGAAACTGATCACATTGTAACCAGATGAGTGGAAATGCATATGATTTATGGTCTAACTAGGCAATTAGATGCACTAAAGTTCCATGTTAAGTAGTTTGTGGGATTCAAAAGAATGCTGGGTGGGGAGAGTTTATTTTTGTCAATCTAAGAGAAGTTTTCTTCCTCTTATCTAATACTGCATCATTTTTTTTCCTATGTTATGATATGATTTACTATTCTCTGTTCTTTTAACTTGATTAGTCATTGTTTCTCAAGATGATCTTGTGTCTGCCATGCTCACACACACAAACAAAGAAAAAGGATCTCTACATTCTGCTGCAATCATCGGAAAAGTGCTGTTCTATAAACTAAAAACTAATACTAAGTAATACCACATTTAGGGGGACGTGAAGGCTTTGACAAAGTTATCTGGGAAGTTGCTGAGCATAACCAAGGGGAGAACCCATCAATCACCTTCAAATATTACAGTAAAGATGGAGAGGAAGGTACAGTGACACCAAGCTTTCTCTTGGAACAATGAGTACATGACATGCCATAGCTTGATTACTGTTGGTTAGAAAAGAAAGGAATTTTGGCGAAGTTAGGGATTGCTCTCTAGACCACACCCTTTTCTATAAGAAAACACAAAATTACATTTTGGTCCTTCACTTTTCATACTATCTCACCCTCCCCTTCAAGATAGACTCAAATATTTCAATCATATCCATCTTGTTACAAATGTTTACTCTCTATAACCCAAACCATTAGTGCAACAGTCAACCGATTGCTCACTCGTATGAATAAACTCTATCTTCAACATTCCACTGTCCAGTTTCTCCTTAAAGAAGAATCTATCAACCTCCACATGCTTGGTTGGTTCTATCATGTTGAACTACATTGTTAGCAATATTGATGGCCGACTTGTTATTACAATGCAACTTTAAAGGGCCTTCTCGCATCAAGCATAGTTCTGAAAGTAAACTTCTCATCATATCGCATAGAACTACAGCCATAGCCCAATATTCTGGTTCAATTGTAGACCTAGCTATCATTTCCTATTTCTTGCTACGCCGTGACACCAGATTACCTCCAATGAACACATAATAACCTGATGAAGACCTCATGTCATCCAAATAGTTCACCCAATCATCATCACAGTATCCTTCCACATCAAGTGCCCATGGCTCTTGAATTGCAAATCCCTTCCAGGATTCCCTTTCAAGTATTTCATGATTTGATAGGCTGCGTCCATGTGGTCTGCTCTGGGACCATACCTATATCTACTTACTACACTCACAACATAAGTTATATCTAGTCTCATGTGACAAAAATAGATGAAACAACCACCAAGTCTCTAATAAGATTCTCTATTCACTAGGTCACCTTACTGAGAATACATTTTATGCTTCCGATCAATAGGGGTAAAGGCTGGATGACACCTGAGCATCCTTGTCTCAACGAGCAAATCAAGGACATACTTCCTTTGGGAGAGAAGTACGCCCTTTGAATACTTCACAATCTCAATCCCAAGAAAGTATTTGAGCTAACTAACATCTTTAACTTCAAACGACGAGCATCATCTCTCGTAATCACAATATCATCCACATAGACTATAAAAATTGTGATGCACGACTTAAGAGTGCTTGTAGAACATAGTTTGATCTGCATTACACTGTGAATACCCCATACCACAAACTGCACATATAAACTTGTCAAACCAAGCCCTTTGAGACTGCTTCAATGTATATAGAGGTTTCTTGAGTTTGCATACCTTCTCATTTGTCTATTTGGTATGAAAGACAAGTGGAACGTCCATGTACACCTCTTCCAGCAGATCTCCATATAGAAAAGCATTCTTCACATCTAGTTGATGCAAACACCACCCAAAATTAGTTGGACAAGAGATCAATAGCCTCGTAGTACTCATCGTAGCTACAGGAGCAAATGTTCATCATAATCAATCCCATAGGTTTAACTGTATCCTTTTTTCACAAGTCTGGCCTTGTCCTATCTACCTTCACTTCAAGAGTCTGTTTCACAGTATACACCCACTTGCACTCTACGACCTTTCAACTCTTAGGTTTGTGTCTTCTTTAATACTTTAAGCTGCTCCTACATAGCACTTCGCCACCTAGGACTTCCAATGCTACTCTCTAATTACTCAGTATTGGCATTGTCTTATAAACATCCAATGAAAGTTTTGTATGCGTGGGAAATTGAAGAGTATGATATGAAATTTGCAATGTCATGTTCATAGCCACACTAGACAAGAGTTTTTCTGGCGCTGACTTAAGCCTCTCTAGGTTGTGCAAGTGGTGATTCAAGAGACTGAGGGATGAGAGGACATGTTACCACTAGTGTAAGGAGATGTAGAGTTGGAAGAAGGAATTGAGGGAGGATTTGGGATAGGCGTCAGTTGTATGGGCATTGGAGGTCGGACGATGGACTATTCAACTTTGTTTTTCGTGAGTATAGATTGTTGTTGTTGAGCATCCTGCACTTGAACCTGCTACTACTCCTATTGACCACTAGTCCTTTGAGATCCCTTCAAATTTCGCCTTCTAACATCTTTATCCTTCTATAAACCTTCAGCTATTCTTGAGTTTCATTGCCTCCATGCCCTTGAGTCTCATCGCTTCCAGTTGTGTGAGCTTCATTGCTTCCACCATGTTGCTTCTCCCCCTAGTCTCACCGCCTCCATGTACGTCGCCATCTAGTGGGCATGGAATCATCTCAACTATGACATTCTCTTCCTCTCAACTACCACCCCTGGTGGACGGAGAGAAACCCTCAAACACATGCTTCTCCATATAAAAGGGCTTAGTCTTCTAAAAAGTGACATCCATACTTACAAATAAGTGGCGCTCCATCGAGCTCCAACACAGTAACCCTTTTTATTAGAGGAATATCCAACAAAAATGCACTTGATTGTTCGAGCATTCAACTTGGGAACAGAAGGGCGATGATCTTGAACAAAATAGGTGCATCCAAATACCTTAGGAGGGGTTATGAATCGATTCTCACCCAAAGGAAGTTCACAAAGAGTTTTCATCCATAGTACTCTCAAGGACATTCGATTAATCATAAAGGCTGTTGTCATCACCGCTTCAGTCCATAGATATGGTGGCTGAAACGTAATTGACGTACCATGCCCAAGAGATGATGATTGTTCTGCTCATATACTCCATTGTGTGGAAAAGCACCTAGACAAGTCGTTGGATGAAGAATGCCTCGTGCAAATAAGTAGGAGGCAAAGACTTGATTTACAGTCCCATTATCTGTAGGAAGAATCCGAATCGGAGCATTGAATTGGGTCTTAACCATAGCATGGAAATCCTAAAATCATCGAACATCTTCGTTCTTGTGTTTCATCAAGTAGACTCATATCATACCGGTGAAACAATCAATAAAGGTAATAGACCATTTATAACCACTAACAGAAGTCACAAAGCATGGTCCCTAAACATCAACATGTATAAGCATAAATGGTTCGACACTTCGAAGTCCAATACAAGGGTATGTGGACCATGTATACTTGCCAAACTCGCATGCATCACAAACAAGTCGACTCCTATCAACTGTAGACATTAGTTTAGGAAACATCCTACTCAAAACATCAAAAGATGGATGTCCAAGACGTTGATGGTGTAACATCACTTCAAACTCAACTCCTACAATGGTCGCCATGAGTGCAACATCCATACTCGTATCAATCAAGTACCACAATCCATCACGCCTTATGCTAGTCCCAATCCTCCCCCAGTTCTTTTTTCCTGGAAAAGACACGCGTCCTCATCAAATATAACCCAACACATAAGTTGATTTGGTAAGTTGATAGATGGAGTGCATCTCACTGATCCAACCCCCTGACTGGATTGTGATGCTCTATCAGCAATTTGGATAGTCTCATGATGTGTATGAGGGGCATAAGATGTAAATGCATCAACGATATCAATAACATGTCTAGATGCACTCGAATCTACTATCCAATCTGAATGGAAAGACCTATTTGGAAATGTAAGTGCCTTAGCCTGAGTACCTGTGGCCCAGTGGGCATAGTTGGCAAAGTTACCAAAAGTAGCTGAAGAAGGCTCCTGTGTGGCTCTTGCCCTTGGAGCTCTCAATTTGCAGCTTCAGATTTTGCCAACTCTCTCATTCTAAGGCTTGATCTATAGTCATCTCCATCTGGGTCTCGTTGCAAGTCTGGCTTGACTGATCACTATCAGCTACAGCAACATTAGCTCTACGACCATCGCAACCACCACGACCTTGGCAACGTCCACAACTAGCTCCTCTACACCTATCAGAATGACCACGACCATGGGGATTTTGTGGATGGGGACAAGCAAAGCTCAAATGAACCTTCTGGCCACAACTATATCAAACTTTGTTATCCAAAAGAACTAGAACAAGCAGTACAGATCTAACTAGTGGGGAGGTGCCAGCTGACATCACCCTTAGATGAGCCTCTTCTTGTACCATGGTTGAAATGGCCTCGTCCAGAGTTCAAAGAGCTGCCTGGTGATACATAGTGGCCCGATGATGCTCAAATTCATCATTCAGCCCTTTGAAAAAGTGCAGGACCATTGTGCTCTCAACCCAGTTCTTAGAAAAGATGATATCTTCTACGTCTCACAGTGTCAGGGGGTGATAGATCGATGTTCGACCACAAAGACTGTAGTTGGGCAGCATACTCATGAACAGTTTTCTCTTCCTATCTCGAATATGCTATCTTGCCTACAACATCTGCCAACAACATCACATTTCCCACTCCAGAGTACAACTTTGCCAATGACTTCCACATAGTAACGGCAGTAGGGATTGCCTGCACCATAAGAGCTACAGATGGAGACATAGACGACATCAACCAAGCCACCACTACGGAATTTGTGGTGTTCCACGTCCTCCATGCTGCATTCTCCTTGTTATGGGCTCAAGACAAGTCTCCTTTGCATAATTTTCAATTACCTTTTGGACTTTAAGATGCTTAGTGCCCTTTGTGACCAACTCAAGTAATTTTTTGTCTTTTCTAGTTTCACACCATTCGGTAATAGCTCCTTACCAGCTTCTGAACTTTGTTGGTTAGTGGAACCAACTCATGACCAGATGAGGACACCGCTCTTGTCTTGGCCTCAACTATCCCAGCAACATCTTATCAAGCAACTTGATATTTGTCATGGTGATTGGGTGCCCCATCTTCACTATCCCCGAAATCCTATGACGCTGCACATAAAAACTGGTGCACTCCTACTTGCCGTGCGCTTCTCCTATGGTCACGGCTTTGCTCAAGCACTGCAAATTGCCTCACTAGAAGAGGCTCCCATCACAATGATCAAAACACTTCGAGGAGCCGTAAACTTCAATGTCATCAAGAACCACAAGCCGCTTCTTCCACAATTGCATGGGCATAGATTGGGCATGTGATCCAAAGCGGTTGCGGCTGACAACGGCATTTGGTTAGCCATCCCTGCTTGGAGCTCTTCTCCTCAGCCCTCTCTTCTCCTCACCAGCGGCCAGTGTCAATCGAAGGAGGTGGGGAGGCCGGACGACAGCTAGTCGATATAGATCAGTGGAGAAGGAAGCCCAGGACTAGCTGCCCCTCACTGGTGGACGGCGCGGCTTCATGACGGCGGTGTAGCAAGGCGGTGAGAAGGGCTGCTCGCTCAGCACTTGGTCTCGGTCTTGGCTGCTAGGGTGTGATATCGCTGGTGGAGTTGGCACAGCAAGTAGCAACGTCGACCTCCACATCCTCCATTGTTGCGCCTTCAGCTACCTGCGCTGCACCATCTCTAGGTACAACCACGGCTGCTCCAGCGCGCTTAGTGATTGTCAGCAGTGTAGATTTGGAGGATTAGCTCTGGCTAGGGTTAGGGTAAGGGTAAGGGCAAGGGTGTCTAGAGGATGGTGGCTCTGATACTATGTTGATTAGAAAGGGGAGTAATTTTAGGAAAGTTAGGCTAAGTCCAATGCAAAGGCGCTTCGTGAGGCGTTTCAATGGAATATTCTTAGTATATTCTGTGCCACGTATGCAAAGCGCCACCCGAAGCACCCCCTGCTCCAATGTAAGGGCGCTTCGCACAGGCCCACCTACAAAGCGCCATCTCAAGCGCCAAACACTCCAATGCATTGGTGCTTGGGATGGCGTTTCGTTAAAAATCGTAAATAACATAGAAAAATAATTAGAAAATTATCTAATTTAAATTGCACATAGAAAACAACAGAAAACATACTAATTAAAATTCGGATACATTCGGCCGTTAATGACCAATTCACAAACTTGCGGATTAGGAAATAAGTAAACCACTAGTAGGCACCGTCGCCTCCGAAACACTGCCAAATGTGGTCAACAAGATCCTGTTTGAGTTGCAAATGCGTTGGGTCAGCACAGATCGCATCATTTCGAACTATCATCTCTTCAAAAATTGGCAGAGCACTACCGTGGAAAGTAGGCAGTGCTATGGTAGATGTTCCTTGACTATCGTACGAATGGGTGATCGAGTCATAAGAGTGCCGCTCATCCTCGATTATCATGTTGTGAAGGATGACACACATTTTCATAATATTGGCAAGGCTTGACCATCGCCAAAATAAAGCGGGGCCGTAGACAATAGCAAATCAACTTTGTAAAACCCAAAAGCTCACTCTACATCTTTTCTTGCACCTTCTTGATGTTGCACAAACAACCTGAGTTTGTCCGTTTGGGGCAAGGGTATGGTCTTCACGAAGACAACCCATTCGAGATAAATACCGTCGGCCAAGTAGTACCCCATATTGTATTCTGTCTCATTCATGGAGTACTAAACAATAGGAACTTGGCTGCTCAACACATCAGTGAAAAGGGGGGATTGGTTCAGCACGTTGTCGTTGTTGGATCCGGCGACACCAAAGAAGGCATGCCATATCCACAGGTCTTTGGACGCGATGGCTTCAAGTATTATTGTAGGGACTTCTTGATCACCACGGTGAATTGCCCCCTCCATGCAACTGGGCAATTGCGCCATTCCCAGTGCATGCAATCGATACTTCCCAGCATCCTTGAGAAACCACGATCCTCTCCTTGCTGGAGCAGACGCCGAAGGTCGTCGGCAGTAGGTTTACAGAGATATTCTCCCGCAAACCTGTTGGTGATTCTCCACGAAACGCTCCAGGCACTCTATGGCCATCGACTTTCTGATGCGTACGTACTCATCGACAGCATCGGCGGGGGAGCCGTACGACAACATGTGCAATGCCGCAGTGCACTTCTGCAAAGGAGATAGCCCCTTTCGAAGGAGAGCATTTCTCTTCTTGTTGAAGTACGGAGACCACTCCCCAAGAGTTTCAACGATTCACATAAAGAGGGGTCTTCCCATTCGGAACCTTCTGCGAAACAAGTAGGCGGGGTAGATCGGAACGTCGGCGAAGTAGTCCGCGACTAGACGGTTATGACCACCTTCGCGATCTCTGTCGATGTACCTTCTGCTACCTCGTCGGCGGTGGTGCGAGGTACCAGTGTCTATGCTAGCTTGAAGATCATCAAGAACGCGACAGTGAAGAGGTTGGGGCGTCAACCCGCTCCGTACGACCCCATCATGAACTCTTCAATTTAGTTGATGGCTTCGTCCTTGGCACTACTTGTGCTTGAGCTTGACGTCATTTTTTTTGGATAAGGCAAGGTCTCCTAGTGCTCGAAGAACATAGGCTTTGGTTGTGAAGTTGAAATTAATGAGTTGTGAAGATGAGGACATGAGGGGTTCGAATATATAGAGGGAGAAGCTAATTGATCACATGCGTCATTTCCAACGGCTAAATGCAAAGGTATCCATTACATGCGTCGGTTCCAACGGTTAAAATCCAAAAGCATCGAACAGATGTGTCAGTTCCAATGGCTAAAACCCAAAAGCATCGACCAAATGTGTCGGTTCCAACGGCTATAATCCAAAAGCATCAACCAGATGTGTCAATTCCAACAACTAAAATCCAAAAGCATCGATCACATGTCAAAGTTCGAGTAGGTAAATCAAAAATGACTTAAATTAATAGTGCGAGTACAAATTTACAAATGGAAAGTATATCGTTTGGGTTACTATTTATTCTTCATTTCCTTAATCATGTCATTGATGTACTCTAATGCGGCCGCATGCGTCGTCTTTTGGGCATCCGAGAAATGGGATGTCTCTGCTATAATCAGTTTCATCAACGACTTCATAAATGTGGCCTTTTCTTTGCTTTTGGCCATTTCCTGCAAATTTTCGGATGCAACAACGGCTTGATCGGCCACCCTAGCGAGGTTGGCGTTGGCTTTGCCGATGCTCTGTATGGTCTCCTCATTAGCCGACGATGTTTTGGCCAGTTTGCTCTTACCCTTCCACTTTTTCTTTGCCACATCCCGCCTTTCTGGTCGTGGAAGCTCGACAGGGACATCGTCGTTGTTTGACGATGACGTGTGGCCACCTTCTTCATTTTGGTGAGTTTTTTTGGAAGAATCGAAGTAGTTTCGACACCACTTTGGTTGACCACGTACGGCACTCCACCAGTGCTCCAGGATAAAGGGATGACTAACCTCCTGCCTATACATGTCGCGTGCTTGCAACATCAACTGGTCGTCCAAACAACCACTGGCGTAGACATCTCTCAACCTGCAGTAGATGCCATTGAACTGAACAATTTTCTTATTGCTCTTTTGCCAATGGTCTTTGCAGTGCCTGACGTCTCGTCTGCGATCGAGCGGACTACTCACATTGTACGAGTCAGAAACCTTCGACCAATACATGTCGATTTTTTGGTTGTTCCCATCGACTGAGTTTAGGGAGCTATTCAACCATACACTGAACTAGAGCAGAAAAATTCAAATTGTTCAAAATTAATTAAGATAAAACTGGGGAATAAAATCTTCATTAACAAAATTTAATATTTAGATGAACACTCACAAGTCGAATGTCATCTTGTTGTGACTAGAGCAATCGTTTATGCTGTGGTCCAGCGGTTCCTTTGTCTTTGCCAGCGTTGTCGTCGTCCTCGATCACGACTTGGGCCATGCTATGCGGAGTGCTAGTATCCGATGAAGACGTGGAGCGGGAATTTTTGGTTGGTGCTTGTGGAGGCGACAATTCTGCAGGGATGGTCGGAACTCCGGCGAAATGAGGATTATGGCCGTAAGGGCCGTAGGGGGCTTGTGCGTACGGATGAGCCAGTGTATACGGCTCGGGGTGTGCATACAGATGTGGTTGGCCATATGGAGAGCGTGGAGCAAACGGTGGATAACACATCAGGTATGGTGAGGGGAGGGGGTTGAAAGCTGAGCAGATTTTGACTGCTTGGCGTTTGGATGTTCTCATCATTTAAACCAGACTCGCCAAACCAATTCACATAACCGCCGGGGGATTGTAAGTCATCGAAAATTTTTTCCAAAAATATTTGAGGAATGGGAGAATGAAAAGGGCTTAAGTTTTGTGGTTGTATTTGAATGAAAATGAAGTGAACTTATGGTCATATTTAGAGGGAGAGGGCGACACAATTTTCCAGCAATTTTTTCTGAATTATTTGCATTTTTATGAATTTTTACCACAAAAAATCATTAAAATAATTCAAACGGCTAATTTTAACGGGTATATTTCAATGGTAAATTTTCTGAGTCACTGACATGTGGGACCAGCTGGAAAAACAACGCAACGACTATTTTTGGCACTCGCATACGCCTATCGGGCTGACATGCGGCCCCTCGCTTCGCACGGGCCCACCTACCAGCAAGAGCACACGACCACGTCTTGGGTGCACGCGTCACGCGAAACGAGCACACTATCGCGGGTTCACACATTTTGTGGGGCCCACTGTTTTGCGTGTCGCACTTCTCAACAGAACACCCCGTCGATGACATGTGGACCGGAGTTTTGCACAGGCTCATTTGTTAGTTTGGTTTATCGGGCGGGTACAGGAGCCACTGACGATCGCAATGTGGGGCCCACAAAACACGTGTTCGGGCGTCCTCGACCAGTCCAACGTTGCTGCTTCGACTGCTCGGGCGTCGACGAGGCCCGCTTGTCAGAGCTTCAACCGCGAAACCTCGTGAGGCGTCTTCTTTCTCCTTGCATGGATGGGAAAATAATTTTTTAATGCGGGCTCCACCTGTTAGAGCGTCGTGGCATCGGCGTTGGACTCCGCCTTAGGGATTGCTCCCAAGACCACACTTTTTTCTATTAGGAAATACAAAATTATATTTGGGTCCTTCACTTTTCATACTATCTCACAATTAGTTTTTCAAGAAACAGGTTACCCAGGCAATGTTGCTGTCACCGCCAAATATACACTCATACCAAGCACATCGCTGAAGCTGGAAATGGAGGCTACACCTCTGAACAAGGCCACTCCCATCAACTTAGCACAGCACACCTACTGGAACATGGCAGGCCACAACTCAGGAGATGTGCTTGCACATTCAGTCCGGATATGGGGATCTCAGATCACACCAGTTGATCAAACCTCAATACCCACTGGCGAGTTCATGCCAGTGAGTGGCACACCATTTGATTTCTTAACTGAAAGAAAGATCGGCGACAGGATCGATCAAGTCACAGGTGGTTATGATCACAACTATGTGCTTGACCATGGCGAAGAGAAGTCAGGCTTGTGGCACGTGGCAAAAGTAACAGACCCTTCAAGCTTGAGGGTCCTAAACCTATGGGCAGACGCCCCTGGTCTCCAGTTCTACACTGGAAATTTCCTTGACGGTGTTGTGGGCAAAGAGGGTGCGGTTTACGGGAAGTATGCCGGTCTGTGCCTCGAGACGCAGGGTTTCCCAAACGCCATCAACCAGCCAAACTTTCCATCAGTTGTTGTTCAGCCTGGTGAGAAATACAGGCACACAATGCTGTTTGAGTTCTCTACTGAATGATACAGCTACTGCTAGCTGCACATCCTTTTTTTTCTTTTTTTTTTTTTTTTTTTTTTATTCTATCTTTTGTTATGAACTCCCATGCAGTAGTTGTATTGATTTCTGGTAGGGTGAGAACAGAGTGTAACAGTAGTTGGGAGAAAAGAAGCAAATCTTACAGGAATGAAATTCTTTGTGCTTGCTGCTTATTTTGAACTTGTCATAGCTTTTTTTTTTTTGGGAAATGCTACAAAATGTAAACCGTTTTTCCCAGTTCTAACAGGATAGGATGTCGGTAGCGGTGGTGCGACGATGATGGCAGCTAAGAGAGGCGGTGATTTCACACTAAGACCCATCAAGGGTTCGTCAGTCTTCCGATCTTACATCTCAGGAGGTAGGATAGTGGATGGTAGTAAGGTGGCGGTGGTACTATTGCCTGTGGGTGGAGCTAGTTGGCCCGTGGTAGAGGTGGAGAAAGGGCAGAGGAGGATGGCAATGAGGTGGAGATGGATGCGGCTGGGCGGCGAGGCACCGCTAAGGGGGGCACAAGGGAAGGAGAGGAAACAGAAAAAGGGCGGCAGGCCCATCGAGTGTCGGCGAAGGCGGAGATGTAGCTGTGCCGCTGAATGCAAGATGTATGGTATACCGTCCGTTAGCTGCACCTTTTTGTTTTTTTTTTGACAGCGGGGTATGTTGTGCTAATGATCCCCATGGTCTACAAAATAGACGAGTTAATTTGCAAAGAGAAAAGTATAATTTCGGCTAGCCAATTTTTAGTTATGGCCAAATATGTAGTATGATTGTTGTAAATCAAACACTTGTCAAATCATGTATTAATGAAAATTTGGCTAGCCAATACAAGACCCACATACATATTATATAGAGAATATACATATTTGGTTGACAAATATTGGTTAGCTAAATTGGCCGCTCAAGATTTAATAAAAAAAAAAGACAAGAGACCCAAATATGGGTTATCCTGTTGGCAGTGGTATGCTATGGCACGACCAAACTTTGAGAATTTTTTTTACAAATAACTCAACAAAAAAAAATTTCAAAATTAATTCAAAACGTAAAAAAATTTCAAAATTATTCTTCAGTCATGAGATGGACCGCGCGACTGATTTCAGTCGCTAGCTGGGCTAGCGATTAAAGATGTGGCACGACCCAATGCACCGCTAGCCTAACTTGCGTGTCACGTCCGCTTTCAGTCGCTTGTTCAGCTAGCGATGGAAACCCACAGTCTTCTGGTTAACGACTGAAACCTATATATATTTAACTACCAATAGTAAACAGTTGCTTTCACAGTTATTTTCAAAAAAAAACTCTTGGTAGAGAAGAGAAGAGAAGAGGAGGAAGGAAAAGACGAGGTAATTTTCGGCGATTAACCAACTTTCGATTTTCAACAATTTGTTCATTGAGATACATTTTTGTTAATTCATAGATAATATGTAGATTTAAATATTTGTTTTATATTGTTCTAGGATATTAGGGTTTAGGGTTTATAAATTTAATTTTTCGCTTCACCTTAAGATTTAGGACAGGTAAAAATTTAATTTTTCGCTTTACCCTAAGATTTAGGACAGGTAAAATTTAAATTTCTGCTTCACCCAAAGACAGGTATTAAGGGATCGAATATCATTTTTATATTGAAATATTTATTTTATATTATTCTAGGGTTTCAGGTTATTAGGGTTTAGAAATTTAATTTTTCGCTTCACCCTAGGATTTAGGACAGATAAAAATTTAAATTTCTGCTTCACCCTAGGAAAGGTATTAAGAATCGAATATCATTTTTTTTCATTGACTAGTGATTGATCAAATAATGACAATACATAAAAAATATCGGTGCACGTTTTAGTAGTAAATAAAAAAGAATCAAATTTTAGATAATTAGAAATTTAATTTTCTACTTCACCTTAAGATTTAGGACAGGTAAAAATTAAAATTTCCACTACACACTGGAATGTAGGTCAGATAGTTTTGTGCGGTGACAGTGTCTAGTACAAATTTAGTTTATTTTATATTACTCTCAGTTATTGCATATCGTCATATGAAAATATTGTTTTGTTTATGATAGAAGAAACGCACTGTCCTGTGTTAACCTAACACAGAATGACAAATTGTTTAGGCTATAGAGCAACCCAGTATGGTTTGCATTTATTATGGAGCAGGTATAATCCGTAATGGAGCAAACAGTGATGATCTGGGTGCGTGATGCATGTTTATGGTCAAATGGCACAACCACAGTCAATGTCTTTCAATGATTTGGAGATGTGGTTAGTCGATTTGTTACAACTCAATCTTGCGACAGATACTCTCAGGGTTGAAGGTATGCTACCAGAGGGAAATAAATGAGTGCTTAAGAGACTGAAAGGTGACAAATCATAGGGTTCATTTGGACGATTTGTGACAAATCCAAACTATGGTGTCGGAGTCATCATACTTTACGCTGAAATTTTAAGCGTACATAGTTCGGAAGGCAGTCATTCTATAGGAAGAGCAAAGAGCACTGTTAATATCAGTACTGAAGGTGGCAGTGCCAGTGCCAGTGCCGATGCCAGTACTGATGCTAGTGCAACTGCCAGTGTACTGGTGCAAACAGCAAGAGTCTCGCCTACAACTTGGTTTGGCGACCATCAAATAGATGCAGTTGATGAACTGCCCGAATTAGAGGATAATTTAAATTAGGAGGAGTACACTGATGCGTCAGATATGTATGAATCTCCCGAGGAACCCACGAAATAGCAGAATCCTATAAATGAATAGACTGATCCATCATATTTGATGTCTGTTGTGGTTCTTGATGAGCTGAATTCGCGATGGTCCTATAATGAAGCAACAGTCCAGCTTGGGCAATTATTTTGAACTAAAAAAGATGCGAAAAAAACCATCAGTGCGTGGGTTGTTTCACTAAATAGTTCATTCTGGGTGGATAAATCAACTTCGAGCTTGTGGATTGTGAGATGCTTAGTTGAGAATTGTCCGTGGTACATACGCGTCACACGGTCAAAAGATGAGCCTTTCTTTTAGGTGACCAAAGTTGTAGACCACAGATGTCTGGCGGAGGACATAGTGCTGTAATATAGAAATATCACCGCCAATTTTGTTGTCTGTCTGATACTATCAGTAGTAAAGGAAAATACGGCAATGGCACCGAAAGCGATTATTGCACATGTCGCGGAGAAGTACGGCTACATGATCAAATACGGGAAGGCATGGAGAGCTAAATAGAGCGCTGGAGGAGCTTTTTGGGACATATGTTGAGGCCTACAACTTCGTACCGAGGCTCTTGAAGCGCATATGCAAAGCAAATCCAGACACAATCACCGAAATTGTTGATACGCCGGCAATCGGCTTAGAGGGTGTTGTGATTCCTGGATGCATGGTGCTACGGAAATTTTTTTTGGCATTCCAGCAGTGCGTTGCATCGTTTAGATACATGAGACCTGTGCTTTGCATTGACGGAACATTTTTGACCAAAAAATACCAGGGTACTCTACAGACTGCCGTGACAGCTAATGCCAACGATCAGCTTCTCTCTATAGCATATGCAGTGGTCGAGGGTGAGAACTACAATAGTTGGCTGTGGTTCTTGGGAAAACTGAAGAATGAGGTCGTCAAAGATCGGGAGCCCGTGTGTTTAATTCACGATCGAAACACAGGAATGCTGAGTGTGATCGAGTACATGCAATCGGGAGTGGATCCATCGCTGAGTTGGGATGACCTGCAGAGTCGTCGGTGATCTCGGCATCTTGACGCGAATTTTCACACTCGTTTCAAGAGTAGGCGCCTGATGCAGATGTTCAAACGGCTTACCAAGTAGAACCAAGAGTCAAAATTCTTAGATATATGGAAGTCGTTGGATGAGAGTACGTTGAAGAAAATGCAAGAGCCAGGTAAACCAGAAGATGGCGGTGTTACCGGCAAGGGAGCCGCAGGAGGTGTCTCAGTTTCAGTCAATGGATTCGGCCTAAACCAAAGGAGAAGTGGTCATTACTACACGACACAGGCGGGGCACGGTACAGAATCATGATGACAAATCTGGCCGAGGTGTACAATTTCGTCCTGAAAGGTGTGCGATGCTTACCACTCACTGCCATAGTTGAGATGACATTTTATTGCACAGTAGCATACTATGACAGCAAGAGTTTTGTGGCATTAGCACTCTGTCTTCTCTACAGAAAGAAAAAACTTCGTGAGTAGCTCGATTTCATGGAGGAGTTGTCGATCAACATGCACGACGGTCAACACATGTGTTGCTGCAGATGTCCTTATAATTGCTCTTGCCATGGAGACACGTACACAACAATGCGTCCTGCGGAGGAGTTTAATTGACCCGATGATGCCTCTGACACAGATGACTTTATGTGCAAATGTCGAGGTGATGTTAGAGTAAGTACGTCTTGGGTCTACGACACTGCTGGTAGAAATTACTTACATTGTGGCCGCGGAGAGGAGAGGATAGATGTAATTACATGTTGTGGTTCGACTCGGATTGAAATGAGGTAGAGAGAAACACTATAAATAATCCTCTAGGGGAGATTGACACTCTATACTCGGATTAGGGGGCGCACCGCAGTTTGATCACCTTTTGCTGCTGTGGGCTTCGTTCCAATTGTTGTTGCAACTGTCATAAACGCGTGTAACTTTCTAATTTATCTACCGCATCAAGACTATGTACTGAAAACCAAAACCCTAGCCTTTGCACTCTTCTATGGAAACCAAAACCCTAACTTTGAGTCGCGAGAGAGGGTTGCAACTGAAACTCTAACTCATCGGCACTTTGCAAGATTGATGCTTCCAAGAAGAAAAACGCACCCATACTCTTCACTGGATAGTACTGCATCGACATGAAAATTAATAAATATCTCTGCGAAGCTTTCTCTATATTTTAACTTCTTACAGTAATCAAGATACAATTCTAATCCTTAAGTTTTTATAATTATATATTAACAATAATTATGTATAAATAATATAATGTTATGGAGTTAGACGTTGTCTCTCCAGAGGTACAACTTTTTTTATTAAAACTACATCCTTTTACAATCATAAGACACTTATTACCTGAATATACAATAATGTGATATATGTTGTTTGCATTTAAGTAATTAAGTGAAGTATTAATCTGTGCAATGGCAATAATTTTCAGAAATGCATCCTAGCCTAGCTGGTTTGGAGGCACGAACCTCACCCACTGGTCCGGGTTCGAATCCCGCTCACAACCTTACCAAATATTTAGCTAATTTTATACAGGTTTTAGTCGCTAGCCAGACTAGCGACTGAAAGCGGACGTGACATGCGAGCTGGGCCAGCAGTGCATTGGACCATGCCACATCTTCAGTCATTAGCCCAGCTAGTGACTAAAACTCAGTCGCGTGGCACGTCTCGCGATCTAAAAGCGGACGTGACACGCGAGCTGGGCCAGTGGTGCATTAAGCTGTGCCACATCTTCAGTCACTAGCCCAGCTAGCAACTGAAGCTCAATCGCATGGCCCATCTTGCGATCTGAAAGCGGATGTGACACGTGAGTTGGGCTAGCGGTGCATTGGGCCATGCCACGTCTTCAGTTACTAGTCCAATTAGCGATTGAAGCTCAGTCGCGTGGCCCGTCTCGCAACTGAAAGTTAGTTTTGAAATTTTTAAAAGTTTTGGGTTAGTTTTAAAATTTCTTTTTTTTTTATTGGGTTATTTGTAAAAAAATTCAAACTTTGGATTTGCAAATCTTCGTAGTTCTCAATTGCTTTTTAGATTAGGGTCTATATTGTCAGACCGGAGAGTTATATCCATCGGAATCCAGGCTGTGCATAAATAGATAGGAAAACCATAAGCGTGATTTTGGTAAACTTTTATGTAACAAAATGATTAATTGAGATAAATTTAAAAGATTTTTTCAAGTTAAATTTAAATTTTAGAGATATAAGTGATACAATCACATAAATTTATAAATCTAGAGTGCAATATACTCTTTAATGTTCTATACAACATACTACTCAATAAGGCAATAAACTTTATTAGATGGGTTATTTCCGTGCAAATAAAAAAAACTATCACTGTATTTTTGCAATTTCATGCTCTAGAACCAAACAAAGCGAAAAAAAAAAATATTGTTTTACTTGTAAGAACCAAGCAAGCACCTCCTTTGGAGGCGGCTTTACAAGCAGTCTGACTATCAGACTATCAGAAACATGATTGATTGGATCGAGACTTGCGATGCCGTTGATAGTGTAGGCAAATGACTGCAAACTTGTATGAGCTTGTGATGGCATACATGTCTAGCTTGTATCACTACCATAAAATAAACTCATATAGCAACACATAACAAGTGTTGCAGCAAAACATGGTAGCAGCACATTATTTGTGGTACAAAGGCCTATATATGATTGGTGTTTCGGACCTTTCCACTCGTCTAGGACTCGAACCGGCCCCACTAAAATTGCTTACGGTATATATTTTGATTCATTAGATTAAATAACAATAATTATTATTGATCTTTTAATAAAAATTAATATTATCATGTGTTTTCTAATTTTTGAGCTATTTAAAGCATTCAATTTATATCATGTATTACAAAATTAAACATGTAAAAATGCATACAATATTTTATGTATAGTAGTTCTTTTATTTTAGAAGGACCAATCCCAGCCTATGTCCACCTCGTTATTCCCCAATTTATGACTCAACCACCACTTCCATTTAGACTCTCTTTGGGTAAAAAGAGGGATTTTTATTAAAAAGGGTTCCACTAGGATTTTTGATTATCATAACATGACCTATAAAAATCTTTTAGGAATGAACAAAAAAAATTAACCTTTCAAACATGGCCTTATAGTGCATTTTCTTATTTTGATTATTGGTAGACAATATTTTACTTAGAAAAATTCAAACAAAAAATATTTCTAAGTTGTGTTGTCAACATTGCTCTCATGGAGTTAGATACCAATGTAATGTTTAAGGAATTGCTATACTTTCTTCTATTTTTCATAAAATTATTGTTCAACAAATACTATATTAGAGGTGTGGTTTTGTAATAAAATAAGGGCTAAGTTTCTTAACAGGATGTGGGGCACCCTGCATAATATACTGACATGCTATACACAAGCTACCCCGTCGTAACTTCCCAGGATATAATTGTGATAGAAATATATACCACAACCAACTCACGATACATACCTTAATTTATGAAAATAGTGGTAGTTCACAGGTATAGCATTAACGCCATACTTAAATAAATAGGTCGACAAGACCAACATACATGTTTAGTTTGTCACAAAATGAGCGGTACAGTGAAACCCGTCCACAACCGTCTCAATTGCCGTGCGAGGCCCTTAGGAATTTGAATCCAAGTTGAAATGTTCAAAAATCGCTGGGTCGCCCTCAAATGACTCTAGGTCTTCAACCCTTCTCCAGCTGCTGTGCAAGTCAAGTAAGAGTGAGTACGGAATACTCAACAAATAACAGATTAACTAAGTACAATATTATTTTTCATGATAGCGGCTCAAGAAAGTGTTCAAGTTCAATATATATTGTTAAATAGTTAAACATAATAGATGAAGAAGCACGAAATAGTATTCAAAAGAAAACAATTGTATAAGGATTTAATTTAACAAAACCAAACTATTAAGAAAAATTCTACATGTGCCATACCACGTGACGTGGTATAAACCACCACAACAGATCCCAAAACCTGGGGGTACGGAGTATTCGAATATATTTTTAAACTCTGTAGAGGGGTGCTACTTTACCCATCAGACTCTCCAATTTATAACTGTCAGCATATATACATGTCATAGTTCAGCACGTATACATGTCACAGTTCAGCATACGACTGAGTTACGGATGACACGCTTTTTGCCCTATCTCATAGTAACCACTACTTTGAATAATAAAAGAAAACCTGGTCTGGGTACTCCTAATAACATTATAGAGTTTAAATTTCTATGCCAACCCCTACCCAATAATAAGTTCTTGATCGGGATTTACCTAGACCTAGTATGGGCTCTTGGAAGGGTTGGTATATGTCATGCATAAGTGACCTTACCCAATATTAAGTGCTTGGTGGGGCTTTATTCGGACCTAGTATGAGTTATTGGAAAGGCTACAAATATTCGCCAGACAAAATAAGTTTACGACTTGACAGGGTTAATCGGTCATGCCCGTCCCATATCGGGCTTGTGGCCAGCACATCATTCATGTTACTAGAAGTGTAGCACATCTGAGTTGGTCCTTAGTGTTTAAATAGGAGATCAGCCCTCCAAACCTTGGTGTACAAGCACCCACTTGACATTCATCCCCTGATGATTTCAGCTTCATCAATACAAAAATTTTCATAATCTTTTTAGCCAACAATTCAATTTTTCCAGATCACAAATTCACAACATCACAACTCTCAACTCTGGCTTTCTGGCTTATGCTTAATCATATATCCTATGGCGACAATCAATATTGGTATGTTCGATATCAAGGCAAGGATGGTAATAAACAAGTTGAGTATAACTAATTTCAATTTCCTTGCAATCTAGCAGTTTAATGTAAATAACTTTATGTAATCTTTCAACACTGAAGTAACCATGCATATGCGTGGAACATCAACTAGATAATTTTGAGCTTGAATTATAGGAATAACATGATCAAAGAGCCATGATTTGCCTTGGCCTTCGACGACAGGATCTCCTGTAACGTCTTCGGTTAAAAACTCGAGTTGGGGGTTGGTCGCGCTCTATACGTAATAAAATAAATGTGTATCAATCCATCAACCAGAAATTAGCTTAAAATAAATAGTCATGTACATATGCTTATGAGACGCATGGATGCTGTCTTTAGGGTTAAAATTAGAGGGGTGACGGAAATTGGCGAAGGTCTTTAGGGCAAGGACCCTAACCTAACAGCGAAAACAACACTGGACTATTGGATGAAGTAACAAACTACATAATTAGGTTCCAGGAAACAAGGCGAACAAAGTGACTTGGTCGGAATTTTAATCTGAAATCATTTGGATAGCGGTTGACATTACTTGTGCCAGCGGCGCACCCCGAGCCGTGTCTCGGCTGGCGCTGGATGCGCACTACAGCGGTAAACCAGCGCTGGACGCGCGCGCGGCAGCAGTCGATCAGCAAACTTCGTCAGGGTGTGCGCGGCTTTACTTCCAGGTGATGCGATGTGCGTTGCTAGTTTCTTGGAGGCTGGAGGGTGCGTTCCGGCAACCGCGACGGCGGCGCACGGCCGGCGGAGGCGAAACAGCAACGGCAACAATGGAATTGGGAGCGCGCGACAACGACAAACAAGAGATTCTGATGCTGAGCGCGATTGAGTGCTTCTAGTTGTTGCATTGCAGGCTATTGAGCACTAAGAGACGGGGGAAGGAGATCTTGGTGTTGGCGGCGACGAATCTCACCGGCGGTGACCAAACAGCAGCCGGAATTGGCATGCGCCTGGTAGTTAATGGCAGAACTACGGCCGAGGCTGTTACATTGCTTTTGGAAGTGTCTAGGGCCTTGCATGGGGTACCTAGGACACTTCGGCGGCGACTTCGGCGATTTGGCGCACGGCGACGCGGCGGTCGAAAAATAGAGAAACAGAGTCACCTCACCGATGCCAGCTGATCCGGAGCGATGATAAGGCTGGCGACCACTTGGAGATGGTTGAGGGGAGTGTGGGGATGGTGAGATCGCCGGCGACCTGAATAAAAAATGCCCAAATTTGAAATTGCGCGGCCGCGGTCCACGGCGTGCAACTGAACGGCGGCGAGGGGGCTCCTGGGGCGATGACACTTCGCCAGTGAACTCCTGGGGTGGAATGGAGGCTGGTGGGGTGCGGGGCCCGGTGGCGAGCCACAGCGACACAAGAACGACGAAGGCGACGCTGGGGACAAGGACGCTGACAACGGCAGGAACAACCCTTCGGTCGGAATCTCGGCAGACAAACTGGTCAACGGTGACCAGTGTACCTCGAGGAAGCTGCCAGACATAGTTATGCATTAAGATGGTGGCTGGAACGGGGAGATCGACGGCGAGGCACTGTTGAGCTGGCGCTGGAGCACGTCCAGATCCTGACACAGACGGACACAAAGCACAAAACAGCAGAAAACAGTAGAAATTTTTGGTGGAACTTGAAACACATGAATGCAAATGCAAGAATAAGTGCATGTGGATGATTTCTATGTATTACCTTCAGCTGAAAATGCTGAGTGTTAGTGGTTTCCTTAATGTCTTTGTATAAATAAATAGCAATGATATTGCATGTTTGGTGAGGTGGCAATGAAAACACTGATGTATAATGCATCAAACAAGAGTAATTTGGCCGCTAACTATTGTTGTAGTGTATTTGTTAGGATTATTCAGGTATTTTCATGTATATTTTGCAAAAGAACCCTCATTTGGCCTATTTGTAATTGCTTTAAAGTAAAAGGGGCTGTTTTGTGGTAGGGGCTGATTTGTAAAAAGTTGTTTCTGGTATTTTTACTATTTACCTAGTGTAAATTGCATGGGTGTTTTGGGTAATTTGGATTTGTTTATATTATTTCTCAAGCAAACTTATTTTTGAATTCTTTCAAAGTGTAGGGACTAGAATGAAAAAGGCTGTTTTGCTAAAGTGCTTTATTTAATTTTTGATTTGGCCATGGCTGAAAATATGTTTGTCATTTCAAATATTTTAGCTTATTTCTATGTGCTTAAAGAAAATTAATTTGTTTATATAAAATGATAAGTGTTTGTCGATGATTGGAACCAAGTGTCTCTCAGCCGAGTTTATGCAAAGGGGAGAGTGTGGAAAGATGGAGCCAATCAGACAAGTGCTCAAGATATTCAAGATATTAATGAATTTAAGGACACGATTACAGAGTTTATCCAGATTCAGGCCTCCTTTAAGCTGGGTAATAGTCCTACGTCTTATGAGATTGATTATGTGGAAAAAGGTTACAGAGAGATTGTTTATAGTAAATAGCTAGCTAATCCTATTTGCTAAACCTAGTCTTGCCTCCATCCATCCCCTGATCCTCCCTTTGAAGGCTTTTTTTGTATTTGTCGAAGAGATTGCTGGTTGTTCTCCTAAAGGCGTGTCCCATGATCTCTCTTTAACCGTCTAGAGGTGGGGGTAGTGAGGTCGTGGATGGCGGTTGTCGTGAATCATGGGTACATGGCTGTTTGGACAGTCTTGACTGGGTCGTCGTAGAACCGCCTTACTGTCTTGACCTCCTTCGACGGTTACCTTGCTAGGGACTCATGATTGTCTCGGGATCAATCATAAGGACCAATGTGAAGTAATGTTTTAGGAGTGCCCATGTAGTACTGCGACCACAGTGATGAGATTAGTTCTTGTATCTGTGAGAGCGAGGGCTACAAGAATTGCCTCCGTGACCTTTTCACTCTTAGATATAGCATAAAACATAATCTCTGTGATAACAAATGTCTTGAATTTTGCATGAATTAGGTATAGTTTTTTGTTTATATCTAGAACACCCTTGGATAACTCATTTTCCTTCTTTCCGGCCTTTGGCGACCATAGTTACAACTGTGACCATGGTCACGGGCGACCACGTAGCGTTGGTGCGACCATTGAGGCCTAAAAGAGTAGCTAATAATCCTCGCCAGCTAGCCCCCGAATTTGAAGTGACAAACAAGGCTTATCTAATAATGTGTCGCTTCGAATTCATAACAGTGCTCCGTTGTCTCGAATCCCCATGATGCGTTACGTTGGCGGCAACTGCGATACACCTTGGGGAGCGAGCTGTAGGCACTAGGGAAGATTTCGAGACTTTTGCCTCAGGCCCGAGGCTTGGGAAGCTGAAGCATCGTCTGAGGAGCCTATAAATAATTGCCCACCTGTGGTGGAAACTTCAACTCCCTCCTCAAAATTTTTCTAAGTCAAAAAACCTTTCTAGCTTCTTCGCCTTTGTTCTAATGGCGTCTCCCAGCCGAGAGTGTTCCGACGAAGGAGATGAGATGGAGTTCATCGGTCCTCAAGAGGTAATGCTCTCTTGGTAGTGTGAGATTATTTTGTAGAATGTGACTCTTCATAAGGTTCATTGCCTTGTGTAGTCACTTGAGCGTTCGACTTCTTCAAGAAAGCAAGTTGGGGATGATCTTGGGTTATCTGGTGGATCTCCATCGAAAGGCTAATGTCTGATGTGCACCAAGCTTCATCCCAAGCATACCCATCCAGGGCCACACAAGCTTTGCATCATCCTTCCTTCTCAATGAAGGATGAGGAAGCTGTAGGCTCTGATGTGGCTCTGGCGCAGCCCATGGCCACACAAGATTTGCATCATCCTCGTCTCTCAACAGAGGATGAAATATCTTCGCCCTTGTCCTCCTCAGTAAGAATTTTCTAACTTTTTAGACCTGTTATGGTTGGTAGGTTTTTTCCTTAATGTAAGTTGATGGCGTCGAACAGAGCCGTGATTTCCGGGAAGAGCTGGACAAGGTGAAGGCCGAGCTCCGGACCCTCCAAGGGGAGCACAAACTCCTTGGGGAGAAGTATGCCAGGCGGGGGCTCGACTTGGATGACTTCTTCAAGCGCTTGAAGGCAAGTTTTGACCGGGCCAGGGAGACCGTAAAGCTTGCTCAACAAAGGGAGCAGTGTGCGCGAGGAGAAGTACGCCGCGGATGTAACCATCGCTGGCTGTGGTCTCACTATGAAGGACACCCTCGCAAGACTGAGGCAGGTCACGGGGCTTCTCGAGGCGTACGTGGTTGACCCTAAGAAGGAAAACTTTTCGCTGGAGGAGTCCTTCGTCCTGGCCGCCAGCCAAACTGACTTCATTTTAGATGCAGTTAGGTCTAAGGCTGATCCTTAGTTGGGTCTCTTGTATTTTTTGTGAATGAAAAAATTTTAATAAAGAATTAATTTTCCTTATGCTGAATCTTCACTTTCTATTTATGAATGTCGTATAGTATTTTCTTAGGCCGTTGTATTATCTCTTTCCTTAGCTTTTGGACACCATAGATGGTTATGCGCATCGCGCGCGATCACAGAATGACTATCGCGATCACGGAAAGGTAAGTGTGCTACACGCGATCACGGAATAACTCGCGATCATGCTTGTCGTAGTGTGGTTACGCGTGAACATGAGAGCGGCAATCTTTATCTGCTATCCCCCGAAGTCGAAGAGAAAAGACTGTGTATTACCGGAAAAGGCATTTTCTTTGTAAAAAGGGCGTTTCAGCTTTTGAAAAGGCGACTTGTCAGTTTGACTTCCTGTTGAACGCATGCGGGACTTGGAGTGCATGTGTCAGGTTTCTTTTGATGTGCATTTAATGTGAAAAACACCTTTTGCCGCGCGGCGTGAACTGTGGTGAAGGAATCGAGGGAAGTGGGTTTTTAAACCCTTTGATGCAAGCACTAGCTTCCCACAGAAGCTTTATCGCAATTTCGAGCATTAGCAAAGTTCCCGTGAGGGCTGAAAGTCGCAGTCCTTTGTGTGTTTCCCTCAAAAATCCATCTTGATGGCATGCTGGACAAAATCTAGTCACCGATCGGAGGAGAGCTTGCAGGCATTGGTAGCTGATGGTTTTCTTCTCTCAAGGTCGCTGATACCATGGCTGCCTGCTGGGAAGGACGAAGAGTTCCCTATTGTACGGGAGGGTGAGTTGGTTTTGTTCGAAGACTTTTTACACTGTGGCTTTCGTCTGCTGGAGAGCGATTTTTTGCGAGAGGTTCTTGCCCATTTCGACTTGGAGCTGGTGAACCTGAATGCCAACTCTGTGTTGATTCTTGCTACATTCCAACATCTGTGTGAGGCGTTTCTTGGTGTTTTGCCCAGTGTGGCACTATTCCGCTAGTACTATTTCTTGGCCATGTTGAAGGGCACAGTGGCGCCGGGTTGTGTGTACTTTCATCTGCGGGAGAAGAAGGACTTTCTCCCCTTTCCTTTGCACGATTCAGTGCATAAGTGGTACCAGAGATGGTTTTATTGCACCGCACCAGAGGAAAGTCATCTTTGGTTCGCCAATCGGTGTCCAGAGAAGAGCAAGGAGAAAGATATTGCCCCTGCCCTTGATGAAGAGCAGAAGAGGAAAGTTTAGGTGCTGAGGTGCCTCATTGATGCGGGCTTGACTACCCGGATGTGATCCTTGATTTTGTGAAAAATTGGGTCAGTTTGTTGAAGAAGAGGGATCACCCTGCATGGGAGATCAAGGCCAAGGAGGACGCAACAAGGGATGGTAGCCTTGGTACGTTGATGAGTTGTCTTTTGTTGAATTTGATTGTTTCAGATGTACCATTGAATACGTAATGTTGTCCAGAGCTGTCCACTTCCGACATCGCGGTTAGAGCCAGTTATTTGCTGAAGGCTTTTAAACCGGTTGAGGAAGGCGATCCAAGTGTGTCGAGACCGGAGAGTCTAGTCGGGGGCGCTGACGATTTGTTGTAGGCGCGCCGAAAGGTATGTTTGCCGATATGATTTGCGGTGTTGATGTAAATGAACCAACAATTCGCTTGGCTTATGTGGTTGGCCGAGGACCAGATGGCGAGGATGAAGAGGCCCCTAGGTGATGAAGGTCCTTCAGGCGGTTCCTCCAAGAGAGCGAGGGCAACCCCAAAGTCCAAACACCCCAAGGCTCCAGCCCCCAGCAAAGTAAAAGTTCCATCTGCTGGGGCTTCCTTGCCCAAGGCAACGGCAACCAATGCCAAAGAAACCACGGTAAACATCTCTACCTCTTACGCCCCAACAAGGAGGATGGGGAGTTATATTTTGCTTATACAGGGGGAAGGAAGTGAGGAGGAGGACGACGAGACCCCCCTAATCCTTCGAAGGAGAAGGTTGGTGGAGCTGCCGAAGAAACCTGGGCTTAAGGCCTTGTCCTCGCTGCTGTCTCCCCAAAGCAGTGCACCGAGTTCCCGTAAACCTCTGGGACTCAGCATCAAGTAAGGAGTTTAATAGCTAACTAAGTCATTGCGCTTAGGACAAGATTGGTTTTGATCACGGAGTGGCTTTACAGGATTCCTTCGACCATGGTTGTGACGACTGCAATGAATGTGACTGTGCCAGCCATGGTTTCTGGGGAGGAGGTTGCAATGAGAGTTGAGGCTGCCGTGCGCGGTTGTGCAGTAGATCTAGCAGCGACCGGTGAAGGCGTTGCGGCTACTGATGCCGCTCCGGCGCCGGGCGACCTGGAAGTCTTGGCGCACATCCTTGGTGAGGTGGTGCCAGATACTGTGGACACCGAGGTCTACAGGGATGGTGATACCAAGGTCGCGGCGGCGGCTAGGATACCAAGGGCTGATAAACAGGAAGAGGCTTGTCCTACTCTGTTGGTTACGGGGGCTGTACAACCCGCGGACCCCAGCAATCTGCTTCGGAGAGGTAGACGTTTGAAGTTTCAACCTCTTGTAGCCCAGGCGATGGGCCCGAGAGGTTATTCTCTGACTTTTTGGAGGTAAGTAACATCTTTACCCCATGCCAATCTTGTTGGGTTGTCTTTTGTGTGACCTTATGTTTGTCGCAGGATCCTATTCGCAGCGCGGCCATGATTGGTCGGCTGATAGAACAGTTCAATGTCGTGCAAGTAGAGCATGATCGTGTAAAGCAGTAAGTGCTTTGATGTACTATTTAGCCCGTGTAATGACCCGTACTGACCTTTCATGGTTATTTGTTGTAGGGAAAGCTCTGCTTTATTGGAAAAGATCGCCACCGTGCATAGCAATGAGAACGTTGTAGTGGCCGAGGCTCTGAGGGAGAAGGAGAGCCTCGTGTCAGCGTGCAATAAGTTGCAAGCTGACATTGATTGTAAGTCCATCTCGACTGTACTTGTTGGAGGAAATCTTCACGAGATCAAGTCCAGGTAAGAGGCTGTTCGATTTGCCCGGGGACAAGGCCCCCCGGTGGCTTGTCCCGGGCGCCGCCTTTTGCCCGGGGAAAGGTCCCCCCCCCGGTGGCTTATCCCGAGCGCTGCCTTTTGCCAGGGGACAAGGCCCCCCGGTGGCTTGTCCCGGGCACCGCCTTTTGCCCGGGGACAAGGCCCCCGGTGGCTTGTCCCGGGCGATTGCTGTCCTTTCGGAGACAGGGGTCTCCGGTCCCGGGTCACGTGATGGTCACGCGAGAAGCGCCTCGGGAATCGGCGGACACCTGTCAAGCATCCAAGGTTCCTGGCCGGGAGAAGGACATTGCTACCCCTCGATCCAACAGTGGAAGGCGGGGTAGTTTAGTCTTTTTGCGTCTTTTGGGGCTATATAAGCCCTTGTAACACCTCATGTAAAAGAGGAATTCATTATTACTTGGATAGACAAACTAACATGTATGCTCCAGAGCCATCTCTCCCCCAAGAGAGCTCCCCTAGCCAACTGCGATTGGAGGCACGCCGACAGGACTAGGGCCTCCACTGAGGTCCGAACCTGTATAAATCTTCGTGTCACTTGCTATGTTTGCCCGATGGGAGAGGACCGGTCACGCGGTCAGCTTGCGTCGTCTTTTCTTCGCTAGGATTTTCCACAAAACCTGCCGGGGTATTCGTAATACCACGACAGTTGGCGCTGAGTGTGGGGACTTGTGACGAGACGCCATGGCTCCCCTAAGAACGAGGGCCCGCGCCCTTCCCAGTGACACCGGTCCCGGTGACCTGGCGCCGCCCATCCGGGACACGACTGTCCCGGCGCTTCCGCCCGGAGGTCTGGCCGCCTCCCACCTTCCCTGTTAATTTCGGCGGTTCGACCTCCGGGTCAGTCCCAGTGACCGCGGTGGCCACAGCCGGGACCAGTCTCCCCTCGACGGCTTCCTGGCTCCCCGGGACACCTTGCTTGAGGCCTTAGTGGAGAGTCAGCTTCGCGCCCAGTGCTCTATGGACGAGCTGCTCCGCGTCTTGGCGTGGCCACCGGCCCCCACATACCCACAGTACCCATTCTTGGGGGCTATGTCCCCGTTTATGGGTCACCCGATGGTCCCTCTGGCCCCCGGAGGCCCGGCCGCTCCATACGACCCCACCGGAGGGTATCCTCCCCCAGCAGGCCATCCGTCCGGAGCCTTCCTGGCACCGGGAGCCTTCCTGATGCCGGGGGGTTACCTCATGCCTGGGGCCTTCGCGGTACCGGGGGGACACCCTACTCCGGGCCCCTTCCCAGGGCCGGGGGCCCACTATTTGCCGGGGGTTTTCCCTGCACCTGGAGCCAGTCCCGCCCGGCGGGTCGCGTTTACCGCACTGGGGGCGGTTGACAGAGCAACCCCCGCGTCGCAGAGGGCCTCCCCCCGCAACGGCGCCCCGGTTCCGAACATCACCGCGGGGGTTCCCCCCTCTTCGGTTCTAGATAATACAGGGGTTTCCCCCTTTCCGGTTCCGGACGTAGCCACAGGGGTCTCCCCCTCACCGGCCCCGGTAGCGCCCGGGCAGGTAGCTATAGCGCATGAGCTCCCTCCTCCCCCGGGGCCGCCCCCAAGGGCGCCTCCGGCGGATCAAGTCCGCTTCACCCAGGAGGAGGTTGACGAATGCGTACAACTAAGTCCGGGGAGGAACTTCCCCCGGGTCGCGGACGCGGAGAGCTTCGCTCACTACCACATAAACAGACATCCAGGACAGCACATCACAGACGGTTATGAACTGTTCAATGGAAAACCGTCTGTGAAGGCCTATCGGGAGAATATGTTCAGTTATCACAGTCGGTTCTGATGTCAAAAACAACTGTAATAGTAAACCAGACGGTTCTGAACACAAAACCGTCTGTGATAGTCTACTTATCACAGACGGTTCTAACCTAAAACCCGACTGTGATAGATACAATCGGTTCTCAGCTGAGAACCGTCTGTGATAACTAGAATATCACAGACGGTTCGGAACTCAGAATCGACTGTGATATATACAGTCGGTTGTGAACTAAGAACCGACTGTGATAGTGTAGTTATCACAGACGGTACTGAGGTCTGAATCGACTGTGATATATACAGTCGGTTGTAAACTAAGAACCGACTGTGATAGTGTAGTTATCACAGACGGTTTTGAGGTCTAAACTGATTGAAAATGTGCCGGCGCTTCAAATTCTCAAAATCTGTCTCCGATTTTCGCGCGCGACGCCTAGGAGAACGCGAAGCATCGCTTTGGAAGTTCTATAAATTGACAGTGGAAAAATTGTCATTTACTTTACAAGTTTTTATAATTCTCAGACTGTTTGACTCCTTGAAAGGGATCTAGGATATCGACTAGAGGGGGGTGAATAGGCGATTTTAACAAATTAACAATTAATCAAACAATTAATAGCAAATGAGAGCAAATAACTAACACAAGATGAACAATGAACAATTTTAACACAAGGATATATCCCGTGGTCTCGGTGATTTGCGATCCCCCTAATCCACGTTGAGGCAAACTCAAATCTCTAACCGCTCCTCTATCTAGTCAACCTTCTCTCAAGAAGTGACCTAGATCTTGAGCCGGATTAGTGTGATGAGTTATCCAAACCTCGATTTCACTAATGATGCACTTTACCGCTCCGGCAAGGCGTGCTCAACCCTTTCACAAGAAGTTTTGAGACTTCTTCAAAATCTTCCTTGAAGAGCTCTCCAAAACCTTCTCTCGAGTCGTCTAGGAGCCAGCAAACTCCAAGAGTAACAAGCCGGTGATGATCACTTAACCTTCTTCTAGTGCCACAAGATTGATTTAGTGATCTAAATGCAATGCACTAGAAGATCTCAAATGCACACTCTCACAAATTCAAGAATTAGAACCCTAGAGTGTATGAAACTTGCTTAAGCTCTCAAGGATGGTGACAATGTTCAAATTATGCCAAAAGTTATGAACAGGGCCGTGCATGGGAGTATATATACCCCCCACAATAAATATAGCCGTTACAGACCATTGGGAGAGAAAGATCACTTGGCCGTCGACCGCAGGTATAAGCCTCGTCAGACCGCCGCAATTGCAACGGTACTAAACAGGCACAATAAATGCTCACCTGCCCTTGTCAGGCACACACACGGTTAGATCGGACCCAATGGCGGTCAGACCGTGAAACCGTCCAGAGACGACATGGTTTCTGGACTCGTTATACGGTCAAGCCGATAAATACGGACAGACCGGCCATACGGTCAGACCGTAGTACAAAAACACGGTCAGACCGATTTCTCGGTCAGACTGGTCTAACAAACGGTCAGACCATCATAACACAATAATTCAGAAAGCTAGGTCATGAAGTACCAGGAGACTAACCTAGGTTTTTACCTACGGACAGACCGACCTTTTTAAGGAATAAACTACACTTTGACATAACTTCGGTCAGTCCGAAAACCAATTCGGTCAGTCCGTCTATTCGGTCAGACCGGTCTAACAAACGGTCAGACCGACTGAGACAGAGTTTGGCAGAAATGAGTTGAAACAAGCATTATCAAAGTATATGACCTTCTAGTATGCAATGCAAGTTGATTTTATGACTTGTGGCACATAGATGAAGTATTTCGTGATACACCATATGCTCCTCTTAATAGTACGGCGACTATCCTAAAATCCGATCAAAATTCTTCTCTAATCACTTTAGACCGGTAAAATAGACAATACCCTATTTCGTACCTTTGCCTCTTTGATCAATGTCCTTTCTTCATCATGAGGCTCTTTCTTTGCCTTTCATTAACCTGTCTTTTGAGTTTCTTCTTGACACAACTTAGCAGGTATCGTTAGTATAGCATTTGTAATTGTCATTAATTACTAAAACACTTTTTAGGGGCCTAGAAGCTACAATCTCCCCCTTTTTGGTAATTGATGATAACATAAAGAGTAGATGAATGAATTTTGAGCATAAAAGGAATTTTATAATAAGCATAGTAGCGAAAGATGCACTCCCCCTGAATGTATGAATATGAGAATTTTGCATTTTTGTGGAGTTCAAGCATGTGTGTAAGAGGATATCTCAATTCATTCTAAAAAAAAATAGTCATGGAGTATCACAAGAGTATTCAAAACATCACATAGATCATAAATAAAACATTCAATTCAACACATGATATCAACATCACAAAAGTCATATGAAAATATGAAAATAACATAAACACAACCCATATGACATGAAGTAACAATCTCACAAAAGTGTCATCCAACATAAATATCATCCACAAGAAGTTAAAAACTTTAAAACAAAAGTTCTTTCATCATCTAAAGTTCTCTCCTACTCTCTCTTCTCTCCCCTACACTCTTCTCTCTCCCCCTTTGGCATCAATTGCCATAAAAGCTAAGAATCGGCGGGAGCATCATCATCTGGAGGATGGTGAGGAGGAGTCTGAGGGAAACGGTGTAGAAGTGAGCGGAGAAGGCGTCAAAGCGCTGCTCGAACTGATCCTGGCGCGACGAGAAGGTCTGGAACTGATCATTCAATGCCGCCAAGTCCGAGCGAGCGAGCTCAAGCCCCTGGAGAAGAGTAGCAAACTGATCCATCATCGGCTGATGGAACTGCTGCTGGAACTGTGTAAACCAGGCGGGGGCTTGGCTAGACTGTCCTGCCTGCTGTGCCTGAGGCTGAGGAGGAGGAGGAGGCATAGACTGAGCTAGCTGCTGCTGCTGATGCTGTGCTCCATGGCCTCGAGTCAAGACGCGCGGGTTGACACTAAACGGCTTATAGCCGAGATGTCTGATGTCACAAGATCCGTGAGAGAACTTCGTCTTCTGGAGCAGCAAAGACATGATAAATGGAGCATGGTATAGGTTCGGCAGAGTGGTTACCGAGACATCCTCAATTGTCTTCAAGATAAAAGAGACAATGTTGATTCGATGACTCTTGAGGATGTGGTCGATGAAGTTCCAATAGTAATCTCGGACCGCTTCTCGATTTCCACTCTTTGGATGGATCGTGGCTCGAATGATTTTGTTGACCACAGCAGGGAGGACTTTGAGACCTGTAACGGTGCCAGGTACAATCCGCTGTCCACCTCCCGGCTGCTCATAAAACTGGAGCCAGTCATCCTCATGGAGGTAGTCCTCATCCTCCATATTGATCCCCTCCTTCATTTCCTCATAATTTATCTTGTTTGCCGCAGCAAACTCCTCAAAGGTGGCCTCATACCTCCTAGAGCCTGTCATCCACATGATCTTCTGGTCCGCCCATCTGATCTCGATCGTAGCATAAAACTGTCTGATAGCAGTGGCGTTCCATGGGCATTTGTGCTCCACAAAGTCATACAGCCCTATATCCTTGAAGATCTGAACCAAAGGAGCCATGATGGGCTGATTCACAACATAAGCCCACTCGATCCATTTGTGTTCGAAGATATTCTTGTGGATCAAATGTCTGTAGAAGGCATCCTGCTGTGTCATCGTGTGGAAGTGGGGAGTAGTGGCATCATTCTCATGATTGTAGGCGTAGGTGGTCCTAGCCTTTGTATAGTCACTTGACGTCCAGTTCTTCTTCGGGCCTTGATAAGTGTGGACGTTTATTTCATCGTCCTCGCTCTCGATGTCCATGCCCATATGAGAAGATCCACCACGATGAGACTACTGTTCTGTTTCTGAGTCTCCGGGCGAGGGCACCCAATCATCATCGTGACTGTCGCTGCGACTCGAGGGTAGACCCTTTTTGGCCGCTTAGCCAATTTCTTCTTATTGGTCCGGATGGAGGCAATGCCTTGAGTACCTCGACCACTATAAGATTTGGAAGATATGCATAGGTAAGATACTAGGAAACAGGAAAGCATGACGAGAATAGAGATGACAACAGAACTGCAAATCCTAGCTCTGTTGTTGCAGTCGGTCAGACCGAAACAGGGGCGGTCAGACCGGCGCAACCGTAGAGTTAGGGTTTGACATGAATCCTGAGATTTACTAGAATTTAGGGCACAATTTGGACACAAATACGTGTGAAAATACTTATTGCATCAATGGGATGAATCAATTTCAAGATATGACCAGATTTGGACTAGATTCATCACATTTTCCCTAAACCTCAATGATGAACAGTCAACGAAATTGATAACGAAGAAGAATCTAAGAAAAATACCTAGACGACATGGTTTGAAGGTGATCTTGAACCACGGTTTGTCCGAGCTTTGCGAGGGTTTGACCGGAGAGGAAGAATCCAAAAAAAATATGAGGCGCACGTGAAAGAGACAAGTGGGGAAGAAAGTGAAAAGGGACAGAGATTCGGGATAAAGCGGTCTCTGATCATGAAAATTCGGTCAGACCGAGGTCAAGATACCGGTCAGACCGTTGGAAGAAAGAATTTCATGATGCTCTCTGGAGAAGCATTCGGTCAGACTGCAATTGGTTCGGTCAGACCGCTGGAAAGACTAAAAATCTTGGAGGAACTTGATTGAATTGATGCTCATAAGTGATTTGGATAGGGTAAGATATATATAAATAAGATAATTATAAGTAAGATATAGACAATATCACCAAAGGGGAAGTATTTATCTTACAACTAACATATTTTTGGTTCATTTTACTCAATTTCCGATAAAGGAGCCTAAAAAGTTCTAAAAGAGAAAGTTCATGCAATCAAGTAACATTTTAAGCTCAACCAGTATGAGTTCAACATTTCAAGCCACATTTGATATATCAATGACGTTAAGCTCATTTCGGAGTTCACAAAAACGACTTTCATCTAAGGGCTTAGTGAATATATCCGCTAATTGATCTTCGGTTCTCATATTATCCACCATCACATCACCTTTGCTAACATGATCTCTAAGGAAGTAGTGTCGGATATCTATATGCTTGGTCCGAGAGTGTTGAACTGGATTTGTAGCAATTTTCACCGCACTCTCATTATCACATAAAAGAGGCACTTTTTCAAATTTTATTCCATAATCCAACAATGTTTGCCTCATCCAAAGCAATTGTGCACAACAACTACCCGCGGAAACATATTCCGCTTCGGCGGTTGATAAAGCTACAGAGTTTTGTTTCTTGGAGGACCAAGATACTAAAGATTTTCCTAATAGTTGATAGCTGCCAGAGGTGCTTTTTCTATCCACTTTACATCCCGCATAATCGGAGTCAGAATATCCAATTAATTCGAATTTAGCACCTTTTGGATACCACAACCCTATACTAGATGAATATTTTAGATACCTCAAAATGCGCTTAACGGCCATTAAATGACTTTCTTTAGGAGAGGCTTGAAATCTTGCACACATACAAACACTAAACATAATATCGGACCTAGAAGCAGTAAGATACAGTAAACTACCAATTATAGATCTATAAAGCTTTGAGTCTACCGGTTTACCTCCTTCGTCAGAGACAAGGTGACCGTTTGTGGCCATTGGTGTCTTGATTGGCTTTGCTTCTTCAAGTCCGAACTTCTTGAGTAGGTCCTTCACATATTTGCTTTGGCAGACAAAAGTTCCTTCCTTGAGTTGTTTAACTTGTAGTCCGAGGAAGAAGCTTAGTTCACCTATCAAAGACATCTCGAATTCTCTGGACATCATATTACCAAATTCCTCGCAAAAATCTTGGTTAGTAGATCCAAATATGATGTCAACAACATAAATTTGGCATACAAAGAAATCATTTCCAATTTTCTTAGTAAATAAAGTTGTATCAACTTTCTCAATTTTAAAACCTTTTGAAATTAAGAAGTCTCTAAGTCTTTCATACCAAGCACGAGGTGCTTGTTTAAGACCATAAAGAGTCTTGGAGAGTTTATACACATATTAGGCTTTGTAGGATCTTCAAATCCGGGAGGTTGTTTAACAAATACTAACTCATTAATTTTTCCATTTAAAAATACACTTTTGACATCCATTTGATAAAGTCTAATATTATGAGATGAAGCAAAAGCAAGCAACATTCTAATAGCCTCAAGTCTAGCTACGGGACGAAAGGTTTCACCGAAGTCCAAACCTTCAACTTGAGTGTATCCTTGAACCACCAATCTTGCTTTGTTTCTTACTACCACTCCATTTGCATCTTGTTTATTTTTGAAAATCCATTTTGTTCCAATGACATTGTGCTCATCCAGATTTGGTTCTTCTACCAATTCCCAAACATTGTTGCGGGTGAAGTTGTTTAATTCTTCATGCATAGCATTCACCCAATCCGGATCTTTTAAGGCTTCATCTACAAGTGTGGGCTCAAAAGAGGAAACAAACGAGTAATTCTCACAAAATGAAGCAAGACGAGAACGAGTTTGGACACCCTTACGCAAGTCACCAACAATTTGATCGACGGGGTGATCTTTGGAAATTGAGTGATGAATTCTTGGATGATCAACCGGGTTTTGTGAAGTAGAGGTAGAAGGTACTTCTGGTTGTTGTTGAGAGGAGTCTTCCACATTGACCACTTCAATTATTTGATCTCCATGTTGAGGTGTTGATGAGTTGGGGATAACTTGAGTGGATGGTTCTTCATCTTGATCACTACCTTCTTTCGGCTTGATATCCCCTATGGTCATGTTCTTCATCGCCACCCTCAACCCTTCATTACCTACATCATCCAAGTTGTCTTGCTCCTCTTGAGAGCCGTTAGTCTCATCAAATTCAACGTCATGTGTCTCTTCAACCAAACCGGAGTTTTGGTTGTAGACACGATATGCTTTGCTATTTGATGAGTATCCTAATAAAAATCCTACATCACATTTACTTTGAAATTTTGATAAGCGTGTACCTTTTCGCAAGATATAGCACTTACATCCAAACACTCGGAAGTAGGAAATGTTTGGCTTCCTTCCAATGAGAAGCTCATAAGGAGTTTTCTTTAGTAGTCAATGACAATAAAGACGATTTGAGGCATGGCATGCGGTGTTGATTGCTTCGGCCCAAAAGGTGTCCGAAACATTGTACTCCGAAAGCATAGATCTTGCCATGTCTATCAATGTCCAGTTCTTTCTTTCGACTACTCCATTTTGCTCCGGTGTATACTTGGCCGAAAACTCATGCTTGATGCCCTTATCATCACACCAATTTTCAACCTTGGTATTCTTGAATTTGGAGCCATTGTCACTTCTCACTTTCTTGATCTTGAAACTAAATTCATTTTCGGCCCTTTGAGCAAAGCTTTTGAAAGTGTTAAACACAATTGACTTATCATGTAAAAAGAATATCCAAGTATATCTAGAAAAATCATCTACAACGACAAGACAATAACTATTGCCACCAATGCTCACAAAAGTAGTTGGTCCAAATAAATCCATATGCAATAATTTCAAGTGGACTCGAAGTTGACATTGTGCTTTTAGTTGGATGTGAGTTTGCAACTTGTTTTCTGGCTTGGCAAGCACTACATAATTTGTCTTTTTCAAACTTTACATCTTTTAATCCAACAACTAAATCATGTTTAACTAATCTATTTAGTTGTTTCATTCCAACATGTCCAAGCCTTCTATGCCATAGCCAACCTTTAGATGATTTAGTGAACAAGCATATACCAAGATTTGCATAATTTGAATTGAAATCAACTAAATAGAGGTTGCCATGTCTAAAACCTTTGAAAATCAACCTATTATCATCAATACTAGTGATAATCACTTTTTTGGATAAAATGCACATATAAATCCAAGATCACAAGGTTGAGCTACGGATAAGAGGTTGAAATTAAGAAATTCAACAAGCAATACATTAGATATGGAGAGGTCGTTTGAGATGGCAATTTTACCTAAACCTTTTACCTTTCCTTTGCTATTGTCTCCAAACATGATCTTGTCATATTCCGCACCTTCGTTATTTAGAGAGAACATATTGTGATTTCTGGTCATATGTTGAGTGCATCCACTATCAAGCACCCAATGTTGTCCTCCGGCCTTGTAATTTACCTACAAAACAAGGTTAGATCCTTTTAGGTACCCAAATCTTTTTGGGTCCTTGGAGGTTAGTTACCAAGGATTTTGGGACCCAAATGACTTTCTTTTTGGCACCAATTATCGGGGTTCCAACAAATTTGGCTTTAATATCACCATTGTTCATTTTCTTTAAAACATAGCAAGAGTTGTATATAAGAGATGAGTTGCTTTTTCTAGTATGGCAATTTTTCTCAATGTGACCTAAACTTTTACATTTGTTGCAATATCCCTTTTCTTTTATAAACACGGTTTTAGATGGAACAAATGCATGTTTTCCCCTTTTAGGAGTGTAGTCTAGTCCTTCTTTTCTTAAGGAGAACCTTTGACTATCTAGTAGATATCTTAATTTTGATTCTCCTACATAGCATTTAGCTAGATCATTTGTTAGTTTTTCAATTTTGTCCTTAAGTTCATTGTTTTCAAGACTAAGCACATGATCATCAATTTTAGGTCTAGAGGGTAATTCAATTAAATCTTCACAAGATGTAGATATGCTAGAAGTAGACATCATGGGCAAGTCATTCAAAATATTGCAAGTGATGCCTATGTCACTACCCGTTTTGTTGGCTTTATGAGTAATTAGTGAGTCATGAGCTTCCTTAAGTATCTCATGAGTTTCTTTGAGACTCTCATGGGATGTGTTTAGCTCCTCATAGGAATTTTGAAGCTTTTTGTATTTCTTCTTCAATTCCTTGAATTTTTCCTTTTCTTTACTCATATAGTCATCAAAATCGGTGATCATCTCAACTATGTCATCATATGTATATTCATCTTCATCACATGATACCTTCGATTCTCCTTTAGCCATGAGGCAATGAGGAGTGGAGAATAGAGATGGAGCTTCCTTGATAGCTACCCCGGCAAGTCCTTTAGGTGATGCTTCATCTTCATCTTCGGAATCGGAACTTGAAGCATCCGAATCCCATTCAATGAAGCAAGCTTGTCCATTCTTCTTCTTCTTGTAATATTTCTTGAAAACCCTCTTCTTGCTCTCTCTCCTTCCTTTTCGTACTTCTTCTTCTTCACCGATTTTTCTTCTTCCTTGTTTTTGCATTGTGCGGAAATATGACCCTTTTCACCGCAATCAAAACATCTTCTTTCTTCAAATGGGTTCCTCTTGGATGATTGTCCTTTCTTGAAGGACTTTCCTTGATATCTCTTCTTCATGAACCGCTTGAACCTTCTCACAAAGAGAGCCATTTCCTCATCGGTGTCTCTCTCATCGCTTTCATCTTCATTGTCTTCCCTTTTGGAGGCTTGAACTTTGAGTGCTATGTTCTTCTTCTTGGAGTCGGAAGCCTCATCTTTCACTTCTTCTTGAGATTTCTTGAATATGTCATGAGTGAGAATCTCACTCAAGACTTCCAACGGAGTCACACTCTTCAATTTCGAGCGCACAAGTAAGGTTACAATTGTATCATATTTTGAAGGTAAAGCTCTAAGAAATTTATGGCAAAATTCCACATTCGTGACATCCATGCCAAGCCCTTTTAATTCATTTACTATGTTATTTAATCGGTTGAACATCTCCGAGACATCTTCATTGGGCAACATAGCAAACTTTTCAAATTGGCTCTTATGGATAAATAATTTAGCATACTTGACCATCGAGGTTCCTTCATGAATATCCATAAGATTTCTCCAAATGTCATGAGCCGTTTCAAGTTTACAAATTCTATTAAATTCACCTAGATTTAGAGCACTATAAAGAACATTCATGGCTTGAGCATTAGCTAAGGCATTATCTCTATCTAGATTAGTCATGTCATCATCATCAAGAATTGCAAAGCCCTCATCCACCACTTTCCAAATCTTTCCACCCATGGCTTTAAGATAAACCATCATTCTAGTTTTCCAATAAGTATAGTTTGATCCATCAAAGAGTGGTGGTTTTCCAATATTGATCCGACCCTCACTAGCCATCTTTATCCTACTCCGGGATGGTTAAATCCTCTAAATATGGAGTCCTTGCTCTGATACCAATTGAAAGGGATCTAGGATATCGACTAGAGGGGAGTGAATAGGCGATTTTAACAAATTAATAATTAATCAAACAATTAATAGTAAATGAGAGCAAATAACTAACACAAGATGAACAATGAACAATTTTAACACAAGGATATATCCCGTGGTCTCGGTGATTTGCACCCCTAATCCACGTTGAGGCAATCTCAAATCTCTAACCGCTCCTCTATCTAGTCAACCTTCTCTCGAGAAGTGACCTAGATCTTGAGCCGGATTAGTGTGATGAGTTATCCAAACCTCGATTTCACTAATGATGCACTTTACCGCTCCGGCAAGGCGTGCTCAACCCTTTCACAAGACGTTTTGAGACTTCTTAACAATCTTCCTTGAAGAGCTCTCCAAAACCTTCTCTCGAGCCATCTAGGAGCCAGCAAACTCCAAGAGTAACAAACCGGTGATGATCACTTAACCTTCTTCTAGTGCCACAAGATTGATTTAGTGATCTAAATGCAATGCACTAGAAGATCTCAAATACACACTCTCATAAATTCAAGAATTAGAACCCTAGAGTGTATGAAACTTGCTTAAGCTCTCAAGGATGATGACAATGTTCAAATTATGCCAAAAGTTATGAACAGGGCCGTGCATGGGAGTATATATACCCCCCACAATAAATGTAGCCGTTACAGGCCGTTGGGAGAAAAAGATCACTTGGCGGTCAGACCGCAAGTATAAGCCCGGTCAGACCGCCGCAATTGCTACGGCATTAAACAGACGCAATAAATGCTCACCTGCCCTTGTCAGGCACACACACGGTCAGACCGGACCCAATGTCGATCAGACCGTGAAACCGTCCAGAGACGACATGGTTTCTGGACTTGTTATACGGTCAGGCCGATAAATACGGACAGACCGGCCATACGGTCAGACCGTAGTACCAAAACACGGTCAGACCGATTTTTCGGTCAGACCGGTCTAACAAATGGTCAGACCGTCATAACACAATAATTCAGAAAGCTAGGTCATGAAGTACCAGGAGACTGACCTAGGTTTTTACCTACGGACAGACCGACCTTTTTAAGGAATAAACTACACTTTGACATAACTTCGGTCAGTCCGAAAACCAATTCGGTCAGTCTGTCTATTCGGTCAGACCAGTCTAACAAACGGTCAGACCAACTGAGGCAAAGTTTGGCAGAAATGAGTTGAAACAAGCATTATCAAAGTATATGACCTTCTAGTATGCAATGCAAGTTGATTTTATGACTTGTGACACATAGATGAAGTATTTTGTGATACACCACATGCTCCTCTTAATAGTACGATGACTATCCTAAAATCCGGTCAAAATTCTTCTCTAATCACCTTAGACCGGTAAAATGAAAAATACCCTATTTCGTACATTTGCCTCTTTGATCAATGTCCTTTCTTCATTATGAGGCTCTTTCTTTGCCTTTCATTAACCTGTCTTTTGAGTTTCTTCTTGACACAACTTAGCAGGTATCGTTAGTATAGCATTTGTAATTGTCATTAATTACTAAAACACTCTTTAGGGGCCTAGAAGCTACACTCCTTAGCTTCTCTGCGCCAATAGCATCCTCGATGGCATCGTCAGCCTCGCCCTCCCGGTAAGAACTCTCAATCTTTTGGACTTACCCCTGTATTGTTAATCCCTGTTCAATACATTCTTGACCTGTTGATTTGTACAGGGAAGGGGAGCCGTGGAAGACACTGGCAAAGTCAAGGCCGAGCTGAGGGCCCTCCAGGAGGAGCACAAGCTCCTTACAGAGAAGCACACTCGGCTACGCTTGACCTTGACGATCTCTTCCAGCGCATTCAGTGCATGAAGACCGATGGTGACAATGCTAGGGCGAGGACGAGGCGTCTTCACGAGGAGAAGAAAGCCGCGGATATGACCATCGCTGGCTGCGATTTGACTATGAAGGATACCATCGCGAAGCTGAGGGAGGTCGCAGGCCTTCTCGACACGGTAGTAGTTGATCCTAAGAAGGACAACTTGTCGCTGGAGGAGTCCTGCGTCCTGGCTGCAAGTCAAACTGACTTTATTCTAGATGCAGCCAGGGCTAAGACCACTCCTTGACCTAGCATTCTGTATTTTTACTTTTTTTTGTAAATGATGAAAAAAATTATTGAAAACTTTGTTCTTATGTCAACTTTGCAATTTTCCAGCACATTCTTGGACTGCATGCTATCTTCTCTCTTTCTTTATCTTTCTTTAGCTTTTGGAGAACATTCGACCATACAAAGGTATGTGCACTGTGTGCGATCAAGGAACGACTATCGCGATCTTTGGCTTGTGAGGGCAGTCCATCGGAACCCTTCAAATAATATAGAAACAATAAAGACGTCGCAGGTCCCATGCAAATAATATAAAAAGAATATAGAAGTTGGGCTTATTTGGCTGGATGGCATTGTGGCATGCCAAACGCCTCGAGTTATATATCAACGTGCTTTGAATATCACAAACGGTTCCGAGGTAAAAAACATCTGTGATAGTCACATTACAGACGGTTTTTATGTAAGCCCCGACTGTGATAGTCCCAACAGTGTCCGCCACCTCGAATTCCCAACTTCTTTCAATATCACAAACGGTTTTTAACTCCAAACCGTCTGTGATAGTAATATTATAGACGGTTTTTATGTAAGGACCGACTGTGATAGTCCCAACAGTGATCGACGTTTCAAATTCTCAACTTCTTTCAAATTATCAGCGGTTCAACTGGAAGCAAAACTCCAGGGAGGGAACAAGTATTTGTAGAAGTCGAATAGTTCAATATTCCACAGGCATATTAAAGACGGTTCAGACATCAGAACCGTCTGTAATATTAAAGCAGACGGTTTTGATGTCCCAACCATCTGTGATAGTCCCAACAGTACCTACGCATCGAATTCTCTACATGCAATTGTTGATAACCACACATAATAACTGCGCAGATGAAGAGACATTTATTTACTTCAAATTTAATTTGCATCGAATTATGTAATCTGACACTTCAACTTCCTAAGTGGGCACTACTATTTTTCCGTGTTCCAGTTTATCTCCCGAGAAGTTATCATGACGGTATTGATCTTGAAAACAAGTAGTGCGCTCCACTTCAAATTCTCAACAATGTGTTGTGTCTTTTCCGTTTCTGATGTTTGCGCGGCGCACTAGCTTGGGAACACGAAGCGTCGACTTGGAAATTGTTTTTCATTAATGATTAAAAAAATTAACTAAAAATTTGTTCTTATGTAAATTTTACAATTTTCCCGCACGTTCTTGGAGAAAGAGAAGTGGAGCGGTTCTACTGGAAGCAAAACTCCAGGGAGGGAACAAGTATTTGTAGAAGTCGAACAGTTCAATATTCCAGGCATAGTAAAGACGGTTCGGACATCAGAACCGTCTGTAATAGTCATATTACAGACGGTTTGGACATGAGAACCGTCTGTAATATTAAAGCAGACGGTTTGATATCACAACCGTCTGTGATAGTCCCAACAGTGCCCACGCATCAAATTCTCTACATGCAATTGTTGATAACCGCACATAATAACTGCGCAGATGAAGAGACTTAATTATTTACTTCAAATTTAATTTGCATCGAATTATGTAATATGACTCTTCAACTTCCTTTGCCGTGTTGCAGTTTATCTCCCGAGAAGTTATCATGAATTTATTGACCTTGAAAACCAGTAGTGCGCTTTTTAAAACTCGAGGCACCCGTGCATATGAACCGTCACCTTCTGGTTCTATAAAGAGCGAGGCTCCTAAATCCCTATCTTTATTCCCTCCTCAACTCCCACCTTGATGGCGAGCTGAGATTCCAATGAGGTTATTGAAATTGAGAGTGATGAGGAAGAGATAAGGAATGAACTCGATCAGGATCTTCAGAAAGTAAGTCCTCTATGAAACTCTAATGCAGATCTTTCTTTTATGACTTGATTACCTCGAAACAAATGCATTTCGAAATCCACAGGTGCCTGAGGAAATGCTCCCTCCAAAGAAGAGACTTAGAAATGATGAAAGATCCTCCAGTGAAGCTGCAGCGAAGACTCTAGAGGGTGCTGAGGCCTGTGTTGCCACATTGCCCCTTGCAACCCCTCCAGTTGCATCGACTCCACCTTTGGAGATCCACAATAATCCTTCAAATATCCCCTCTTCAACACCTTTGTATCATCAGCTTTTCTTGGATGATCAACTTTCTGGGGGCGCACACTTCCACATCCAAATCCACTCCGAAGCTTGGCAATCATCTTCACCCTCTCTCCTGGTTGTTATGTCTTTCAAAACTAACCCATGCATGTGCAGGAGGAGAAAGCTGCCTTGTGCAGAACTCTCCAAAAAAAAAAAGAGGCGCTGGAGAAGCGTTCTGAGGGGATGTCTTCTGCCATTCAGCACTTGGCAGAGTGCTATGAGTTGCAGCTTCATCTCCACCTTTGGAGATCCACAACAATCCTTCTAATATCCCCTCTTCAAAACATTTGTTGTATCATCAGCTTTAATTTCTTGGATGATCCTACTGATGCCAAATCCACTCCTTTGCTGAGAGATGATGTAGATAGTCTTAGAGTTATTGGTAGTTCTCCTGGGGCGGCCAGTGTAGATCCTACTGATGCTAATACGTCCCTAGGAGAACTTTGTAAATTACTTTCGGAACAGGTCGACGCTAATTTGGTCGCTTGTATCCCTTATGTATGCAAAGATTGTAAGAAATAAGAAATTTATTTTCCTTATATATCTGGCTTTTCGATTGATTATATAACTGATAATCACCAAATGATGTTCTGTGTGAAAATGTTAACAAGAAAATACTGCTGCAATCAAGACGGTTTTTAACTCAAAACCGTCTCTGATAGTAACATTACAGACGGTTTTAATTTCAAGACCGACTGTAATAGTCTCAAAATTCTTTGAACATCCACAGACATATATATACAACAAATATGGAAAACAAGATAAAACCAAATAGTCTCAACGTTCATTTTTTTAAATACTAACATTGAAAATAAGATAGAACCAAATATGAAAAACAAGTGGAACAGCTGACAACTAGTCGAACGGTTCGACTGCAAACAATCCAGGATATTATAGACGGTTCGGACCGTATCATCGTCTGTGATAGTAGAGCAGAGTGTTGATTTTATAATTATCACAGACGGTTCTGAGGTAAAAACCGACTATGATAATCACAGACGGTTCTGAAGTAAAAACTGACTGTGATAGTAAAGCGGACGGTTTTGAACTCGGAACCGTCTGTGATATTTTAATTATCACAGACGATTCTTAATTAAAAATCGACTGTGATATTAAAGCGGACGGTTTTGAGCTCATAACTGTCTGTGATATTTCTGTCATAGTTCTACACAAAATGCACCGATATTACCGACGGTTTAATAAAGTGAAACCTGTCAGTGATATTCTGTTCTTCAAAAATGCACCAATATTACCGACGGTATTATATAGAACCGTCTGTATTGAACCTGGTATAAAAGGTCTTTTGGCGGATGTTTTGAGCTAGTCGTACACTCTTGCTCGACATACACTGTCCAATTCGAAGAGATTTGGGGCAAGGAAGAGCGAAATCTCGAAAGGCCGGGGGAGCATTTGGGGGCAAAAATTTGAGGATCCAAGATTGGTACTTGCTCCCAAGGCATACACATTACTTGATTTAGTCATCAATATCGATCTCCATTGATTGATCAAATTAGAGTGAGAGGGAGGGGAAGCTACAGTAGCAAATTCTTGTTGTAATTTATTTTCGACCTGTACTGTAGCTATTTAATTGCTTTATGATGTGTGTTATCCACGCCCCCAACTAATTGCTTGCAGTTGAAATAGTAGTTAACTATTTATACCGCAAACTCCTCATCAAACACTAGCTAGCTAGATTTATATAATTTATTGCGTGTCGACCGTACATAGAGTATTACTAATTAGCATGTGTATGAATTTGATTAATTGCAGATGGTCCGAGACTGGATGTATAATGACAACCGAGTGGGTGAGGAATACATGAAAGGTGTTTTTGATTTCCAAAAGGTTGCTGAGCAAGACATGGCGAAGAAGGGTTTACCATATATGTACTGTCCTTGTGTAGACTGCCAGAATCTTAAGATGTTCACCAACTCATCTCAAATTGTCACCCACTTGATCCGACGTGGTTTCAAAACGGGGTACACGTGTTGGGTCCACCATGGAGAAGAGCCAACTGCAGAAACAAGTGCCACTCACGTTGAGGAACAGAACATGTCGGATCCGAACAACGACTTCGACGAGGATATGCCAGAGGATGACAATTTAGATGACATATTGCATGATGTGGAAGGAAATTACAGTGAAAGGGAGTTTGGCAAATTCAAGCGCTTGATTGAGGACTCAGAAAAGCCATTGTTCCCTGGTTGCAAGTCGAAGTACACAAAGTTGGCCTCTGTGCTTGAACTGTTAAAATTGAAGGCAAGTAACAGCTGGACCGACAAGAGTTTCACGGCACTGTTAGATCTTTTGGCGGACATGCTCCCAGAAGGAAACGAGTTGCCAAAAAACACCTACCAAGCGAAAAAGCTGTTGTGTCCTTTGGGAATGGAAGTAGAAAGGATACACGCATGCCCTAATGATTGCATCCTTTACCGTAACGACTACAAGGATATGCATGTTTGTCTGGTGTGCGGCGCATCCCGCTATAAGCGTAAGGACCGAACCGACGACGGCGACTGCGCTGAGATAAAGCAAGGACCTCCTGCTAAGGTGTTGTGGTATTTGCCAATCAATCCCCGCTTGCAACGTTTATTTGCAAACCATAAGGAGGCAAAATTACTGTGTTGGTACTCGGAAGACCGGAAGAAGGATGGAAAGCTGAGACACCCCGCTGATTCTTCGCAGTGGAGAAACATCGACAGGGAATTTGTTAACTTCGGAGCAGAATTGAGGAATATAAGGTTCGGGTTGAGTACCGATGGAATTAATCCTTTTGGTAACATGAGCAGTCGGCATAGCACTTGACCGGTTCTTTTGTGTATCTACAACCTTCCTCCTTGGTAACACGAGCAGTCGGCATTCCACAGCCATCATGGCGGCCGGGAGGGACAAGAAAGTTCAGTGCAATGTCTTTCCCCTCTACCTGACCGGGATTGCCCGCTCGTGGTTCTACAACTTGAAGGCCGGCTCCATCAAGTCCTTCGCGCAGCTCAAACGCGAGTTCTGCGCGAATTTCCAGGGGAACTATGTGCGTCCCCTGGACTCCTCGCAGCTGTACACCGTCCGACAGAAGACTGGGGAGACCATCCGCAGCTTCTTCAAGCGCTTCGCTCAGGTTAAGAGCAAAGTGGCTCACGTCCCTGACTCCACAGTCATTGAGGCATGCAAGAGCGGGATCCTCCCAGGAGAACTCCACCGGAGGCTCTCCCGAAGCTGCCCCTCCTCCGCCGGTGAGCTCTTCAACATACTTGAGAAGTACGCTCGGGCAGAGGAGAATGACCTCTGGAAGAAGAACCAGGGGGCTCCCGCCCCAGCCGACCGGGGGGCTAGGGACCCCCTCAAACGCCCCAAGCAGGGGGGTCATAGAGAGCCACGGCCTCGGGACACCTTTGTTCTCGAGGGCGGAGGGGGCTCACGCGACGCCTCGAAGGGCAATCGCCCCTTCCCAAAGCCGAAAGGCCGTGGGGGAGGACAGTCGTCCCTCGGTCGGGAAGGCCCCGCGGTGGGAAGCAGGGAAGGTCTGTGGTGTACCTTCCACAGGTCCAATACCCATGCCACCCGAGAATGCCATCATCTACTATAACAATTCGCCGCATTCCTCGACCAGCATGGGCAGGGGGGGACTCCGGCCTCCTTGCCCCCTCAGCTGGCCTTACCGGCCCTTCCTGCTCCCACGGGGGGACAGCATGGACGAATGGAGGGGGAGTCATCAGAAACTCTCCCCTTCCAAACCTCCAAGAGGCATGTCAACGTCATCACAGGAGGGTCCGCCTCCGGGCGGGACTCTAAGCGTCAGCGCAAGGAGTACACGCGCGAAGTGAAGGTGGTGGGGGTGCTACATACGTCCCCGCCACCTAAGTGGTCGGACGTCCCCCTCACCTTCACGGCGGAAGACGCGCGTGGGGTTCGCTTCCCCCATGATGACGCGCTCATTGTCTTCGCCACCATCTACAACTGCCATCTGGCCCGCATCCTCATGGATGGCAGGAGCTCTGCCGACGTCCTCTACCTAAAAGCATTTAGGGAGATGCAGGTGGACGAGAAGCTCTTGCAGCCCGTAGCAGGGCCCTTGCAAGGATTCATCCTGGGGAAGATGATCTACCCCGTGGGGAAGGTGGATCTCCCCATGACCTTCGGCACCCCGGACAACTACCGGACAGAGATGGTCTGATTTGATGTGGTAGACCTCCCCTCTTCTTACAATGCGATCATGGGGAGGACCACGATCAATCTCTTGGGGCCGCGATCCACCAAAACTACTTCTGTGTGAAGATCCCCGGGCCTCACGGCGTGATCACCGCCCGAGGAGACCAAGACGTGGCCCGCGCTTTATACGAGCGCGCCACTGCAATGATCGAAAGCGTCAACATCATCAAAACTTCGGGGGGGAGGCCTCTCCCCTGGAGTCAGACGCCGCCGTAATACCTTCCGGGAGGTCCCTTCCCAAGCCGCGCCCGGAAGGGGACCTCCGAAAAATCCCGCTGTCCCCGGACGATGGGGACAAAACCGTTAGGATCGGGGTGGATCTCCGTGAGGAGAACGCGGAGCAACTCGCGGCTTTCCTGCGCGAAAACTCTAATGTTTTTGCCTGGAAGCCCTCCGACATGCGAGGCGTCGCCCGGGGTCTCATCGAGCACAAGCTCGCGGTGACCCCCGGCCCACCCCCGGTCAAGCAGAAGCTGAGGAAACTCTCCCCTGAACGCCAAGAGGCGATCAAGGTCGAGATTGCCCGGCTCCGAGTGGCGGGGTTCATTCGGGAAGTCCTACACCCCGAGTGGCTTGCGAACCCCGTCCTCGTGAAGAAGTCAAATGACAAGTGGCGAACACTACTACAGAAGTGCATTCCACTAACCCTTATTTTCTAACGGTTGTAAGCAATCTAGGAAAAATCCGATAGAATAGGACGACAGCAGCGGAAAACCATCATTTTACTATCGGTTATACACTAATCCAACGTTAGTGAAATGCAAATACTTTTTACTATCGGTTATTACTGTACAAACCGATATAATATATTAAATAGTACTATCGGTTTTCCATTTTTAACTGATAGTGAAATTACTGACTTTTTACTATCGGTTATTACTGTACCAACCGATATAATATATTACAATAATACTATCGGTTTTTCGTTCGTAACAGATAGTAAAATTACTCACTTTATACTATCGGTTGGTACTGTATTAACCGATATAATATATTGAATAGTACTATCGGTTTTTCTCGGGTTACTGATAGTGAAATTACTGACTTTTTACTATCGGTTATCACTGTACTAACCGATACAATATACTACATATTACTATCGGTTCAACAACACAAATCGATAGTAAAATGACTTCATATACACTAATGGTTATGACAGTGGGGACCTTATTTTACTATCGGTTAATGTTGTTGAACTGATAGTAAAATTGGACAGCTTAATTAGGTCGACCCCTGCTCTGCGCTCTACATGTTGGAATCATTTCAGCCGCACACAACTCCAAGCTAGAGTGATCTGGAGAAGCTAGCTGAGAGGTTGATCATATTTCCATCCCCCTCGGTATTGTCATCTTCTCATCACCTCTCTCTCTCTCTATCACTCTTTCACACTCTCCCTCTCTCTCTCTACTTGCAATTCATTAAACTAGATACATGTATCTCCAAGCTAGCTAGAAGGCTGGGTTGGCTAGCTAGCTATAGCTTGCTGAATTTAAGCAGCTAGCTAGCTGGCTCTTCCAATTAATGCATGCATCAAGTTAATTAGGGTTTCATATATACAAATCCATTTAATGTAATTAAACAGCTCATGCATGTACACACATATGGCCTAGCTAATTATGTTTCATTCATATATGCATGCCCTGAGTCATTAATTATTTATTTGATTTGTCAATTTTGTGAAATAATTATAGATGGACCGAGAATATTGGATGTATGGAATAAAACGTACTACTATTGAGTATTTGGAGGGTGTGAATGGATTTATTAAATTTGCTGAGCAAGAGAAGGCGAAGAAGGGAGAGAAAGATATGCATTGTCCTTGTATAGATTGTATGAACTTAAAAAGGTTCGGCAACTCTGATCAGATTAGGAGTCATTTGATTCGTCGTGGTTTTAACGCACGCTATACCCGTTGGATATGGCATGGTGAAGATCTTGAGGAAACGAGCACTACCGCTACCACTCAGCAGCACCCGGAAGTGGATTGCAGTAATGATGATCATGATCAAAACATTGATAATGTTCATTCGGAAGTCCATGTAGATGACGACAATTTAGATGAAATGTTACGTGATGTAGAAGAGGACTACAGCGAAAACGATTTAGCTAAATTTCAGAAATTAATTGTTGATTCTGAGAAGCCTTTGTTCCCCGGATGTGAAACATTTACAAAGTTGTCTTCTGTGTTGAGATTATATAACTTGAAGGCAAGCAACGGTTGGAGCGATAAGAGTTTCACGGCGCTATTGGATCTGTTAGCGGACATGCTTCCAGAGGGAAATGAGTTGCCAAGATCGGTTTACCAGGCCAAAAAACTATTGTGTCCGTTGGGAATGGAAATCGAAAGAATACATGCATGCCCAAATGATTGTGTTCTGTACCGTAACGAGTACGAGGATTTGCATGTTTGTCCAAGATGCGGTGCATCGCGGTATAAGCATGGGGACAAAATTTATCACAATGGATGTGATGAGGTAAAGAAAGGGCCTCCGGCCAAAACTGTGTGGTATTTGCCTGTGATTCCCAGATTGAAACGGCTGTTTGCAAATCCGAAAGATGCGAAGTACTTGCGTTGGCATGTTGAAGGTCGGAAACAAGACGGAAAACTAAGACATCCAGCTGATTCCATTCAATGGAGAAACATTAACAGAACATTCGGTGAGTTTGGCGGCGAAGTGAGGAATATAAGGTTTGGGCTGAGTACGGATGGTATGAATCCACACGGAAATATGAGCAGTCGACATAGCACTTGGCCGGTTCTTTTATGCATCTACAATCTTCCTCCTTGGTTATGTATGAAGCGGAAGTACATCATGATGTCGTTACTAATTTCAGGACCCAGACAACCCGGGAATGATATTGACGTGTTTCTATCACCGTTAGTCGAGGACTTACAAAAATTGTGGAGCGAAGGGGTGCGGGTGTGGGATGCACATAAGCGAGAGAATTTCATGTTGCGGGCCATGATATTTTGTACCATAAATGATTTCCCGGCCTATGGAAATTTGTCGGGGTATAGTACGAAAGGAGTCAAGGCTTGTCCTATTTGCCTGGATGAAACTGAAAGCATGTGGTTATCGAACTGCAGAAAAACAGTGTACATGGGTCACCGCAGATTCCTTCCGATGCATCACGCCTACCGTAAGAAGAGGAAGTCATTCAATGGGAAGCCTGAGAAAGGATCAGCCCCAGTGTTTGTGACTGGTAAGGAGCTTTACTTGCGCGTGAAGGACATCAAAGTTGAGTTCGGTAAATGTTCTAAACCTCCAGGAAAAAATGTTTGGAAGAAGAGATCGATTCTTTGGGATCTGCCATATTGGGAGCACTTACAAGTTCGACATTGCATTGATGTCATGCACGTAGAGAAAAATGTTTGTGACAGTTTGATTGGTTTGTTGTTGAACATTCCAGGAAAGACGAAAGATGGCATCAACGTTCGCCGTGACATGCTCGACATGGGCATAAGGACTGAGCTTGCACCGTTGGAGAAGGGAAAGCGGACATACCTCCCCCCGGCCTGCTATACTTTGTCAAAAAGAGAAAAAACAGAACTCTGTCAGTGCCTACATGGTGTCAAAGTTCCATGCGGGTATTCTGCGAACTTGAAAAAACTTGTGTCCATGAAAGACTTGAAACTGGTTGGTATGAAGTCCCATGATTGTCATGTACTGATGTGACAAATGCTTCCCATTGCTATCAGAGGCATTCTCCCAGTCAAAGTCAGAGAGACAATTACAAAGCTATGTTATTTCTTCAACACAATATCTGGCAAGGTACGTAAGCGTGTACTCCTAGCAAGTTAATTAGCTCCATTCGTGGAACTTGTCAGATTTTTTGGATCTGAATATTTGCTGCAACTGTGTCCTTGCAGGTAATTGATATGGATGGACTGGACGATTTGCAACGCGATGTGACTACCACTCTTTGTCAGCTGGAGATGTATTTCCCTCCATCCTTTTTTGATGTTATGGTCCATCTAATTGTTCACCTTGTCAGAGAAATTAAGTTTTGTGGACCCGTGTTCCTGCGCTACATGTATCCATTTGAGAGATTTATGGGTATCTTGAAGGGATATGTAAGGCAATCGATATCGGCCTGAGGGCAGTATTATTGAAGGTTATGCCGCGGAGGAGGTGATCGAATTTTGCACCAACTATATGTCCGGGGTTGACCCAATTGGCGTTCCTACGTCTCGGCATGAGGGCAGGCTTCAGGGCATTGGAACGATTGGATTTAAAGCAGTCGTCCCCTCTAGTGATCTGTATGCAAAAGCCCATTTTTGGGTCTTACAGCACATGACGGGGGTGGAGCCATACATACACGAGCACAAGGAAATGTTACGGAAACAGAATCCCTCGAAGCCAGAGATTTGGGTCACCAGAGAACATAATAGGAAGTTTGCTGGGTGGATCGAAAATAGAGTCCTGCAAGCTTCTGAGGGCGATGTAGATGAAGATGTTACATGGTTGGCCAGAGGGCCTAGATTTACTGTAGGGACTTGGCAGGGGTATGACATCAACGGCTATTCATTTTACACAAAAACTCAGGACGAGAAGAGTGCTATGCAATGTAGTGGAGTGACACTACTTGCTATTTCGGAGGATGCCAGGGCAGTAAGAGCACTCGACTCATATTACGGTGTTATTGAGGAAATATGGGAGCTCGATTATGTATTACTTAAGATTCCTCTGTTTCGATGCCAATGGGTCGAAATCCCTCGAGGTGTTAAAGTCGACAATTATGGGTTTACTCTAGTCGATCTCAGTAGAGTCGCACACAAAGATGATCCATTTATACTTGCTGAGCAAGCCACACAGGTGTTCTACATCGTTGACCCGGCCAACCCAAAGTTGCACGTTGTCCTTCACAGTAAGAGACGTATTGTTGGGGTCGAAGACGTTGTGGATGAAGAAGAGTACGATCAGTTCGACGAACTACCTCCATTTTTAGATGGAATCCTTCAATCTGTCCCTACCGAAGATATTGACGAAACAAGTTACCTGCGAGACGACCACGAAGAAGGATTATGGGTGGACAACCATTCTTGACTAATTTGCAATATGTAAGTGACGTATATTACTTGGATCGAAGAATGTTCAAATCAATTTTCAAAAATTCTTTGGGAAAACATACGTGATGCATTGAGAATCATTTCTGCAAATTTTCATTTCAATTGGAGTATATACTTGATTTGAGCAATAATTGATTCTTTTCACAAATATATATGAAAACTGCAAATTTTCATTCCATGATTGGTCTTTATTGTTATTTTATTTCAAAATTATTGCAAGCCATTTGCATGGGGTTTCAGGTGTCTTTACAAGTGCAAAATGATGTACTGAGACCCATCTGTATTTGTTCTCAGGAAATACCTTTAGATCAATTTAACAGTATTATACTATCGGTTTCAACCTCCAAACCGATATGAAATTAACATATACTATCGGTTTACTGTCATAACCGATAGTAAATACAATACAAAATGATGTACTGAGATCCTCTGTAATTCTTCTAAGGGAAATCCTTTAGGGTCAATAGCATTGTATTTTACTATCGGTTATAACTGTGAAACCGATATGAAATTAAACTATACTATCGGTTTATCGTTCACAACCGATAGTGATTTACACTGTGTTATGATCCCCTGTTCTTAGTTTACTATCGGTTTACTGTTCACAACCGATAGTGATTTACACTGTGTTATGATCCCCTGTACTTAGTTTACTATCGGTTTACTGTTTACAACCGATAGTGATTTACACTGTGTTACGAAAACCCTAACTTACATGTTTGTACTATCGGTTTTGTGGTGATGAACCGATAGTAAATATTCATTTAATAGGTTATAACCTGCACGATTTTCCCTCCAGTGCAACTGATCACATTCCAAATCGAAAAATACTCGCGCGGAAAACCCTAGAATCGCCGACGTTCGCTTCTTCGCTCCTCTGCGCCACTGGTTCTCCACCGCCTCCGGCATTGCATTGCGCCACCGCCTCCGGCATTGCATTGCGCCACCGCCTCCGGCCACTCCACGATCCACTGTAAGTGTTCTTGACCAAATCGCTCGCGTGTATTGCTTAATTCTGTATGCAATGGTTCATATCCCGTTCCATGGAATACAAATAGAAACCTAGAGTAAAATTCATGAACGGTATACACCTATCTGAAATTGTTTCCTGTGATGATCGTAAAGAACAAACCTGAATATTGGATGAACCGATAAGCTCGGTGAAGATAGTTTGAATTGCATTTGCATTAAACTGGGGTTCTTTTTGTATGGAACTAAGCTCTTAGTTAATCTAATTGCAAATTTAGAACTATGTGTAGACTTTGGTGTCAAAAATCTGTGTTTTGGCTACTAACTGCAATGCTAGATTGGATATTTCAGTGACTGAGCCTTACGCCATTCTTCAATTTCTAGATTTTGTGTTGTTTCTGTATGAATGGACAGGACTGGGGTGATTGAAGCTATGAATTGAAGTCTTATTCTGTCATTGATTGCTTTGTCTGGCTCTTAGTCACTTGCGTATTTGAATGTTTATCTACTGCTTGTGCATTCTGTGATTGCTGCTTGAAGTAGAGCTAGTGAAGAAATGAAATTTATTATATGATCTTTTGGCTTTCTTCTGAGTTGGTGGGATATTGAAGTTTCTATTTCAGTTCTCTCCTTACTTGTGTCGTCCAAATTAGCAAGTCGTATTCTAGACAGCTGATTGATCAGTTGTTATCTTGAATTCTCTCCAGCATTGGTTTGACTACCCTTCTTGTATTAACTTAAAATTGGTTGGTTGTTTAGGCTTTGAGGTTATTTGAGAGAGAGACGATCATCTTGAGTCTGTGTGTTTGTTCCCCGGATTTGCCGTGTAGGCTATAGTTGAGAGGCTATTGGGGAGCAGTCTTTGTTAATTCCTTGCATGATCAATTCATTGATACCGTCAATAGGTGTATGCGTTTTAAGTTAATACATGAACTACAAAATTCATGAACTACAAACTTGATAGCTATGAGAATGACAGAATTGATGAAAATCATAGCAATTTGTCATACAGTGTAGTTCACTATCTGTTTCTTACTCAGAACCAATAGTAAATACCATAAACTGATTTTTCTGTTAATTATATCCCATTTTCTAATTTTCATCTCAAATTTAGGTTCATTTATTTTTTAACATACCTTATGTTCCTGCTGAGCAATTACTTTATGTTCCTGCTGAGCAATTTTTGAAATTTTTCCTAATGCTGACTTGATTACTATCGGTTTGACTTGGAAAACCGATAGTAAATAGTAGTGCCATCATAGTTTGCACAGCTAATATGAATTTTCCGTGAATGACTTCCCATTTTCTAATTTTCATCTCAAATTTAGGTTCATTTATTTTTTAACATACCTTATGTTCCTGCTGAGCAATTACTTTATGTTCCTGCTGAGCAATTTTTGAAATTTTTCCTAATGCTAACTTGATTACTATCGGTTTGACTTGGAAAACCTATAGTAAATAGTAGTGCCATCATAGTTTGCACAGCTAATTTGAATTTTCTGTGAATTACTTCCCATTTTCTAATTTTCATCTCAAATTTAGGTTCATTTAAATTTTAATAGACTTTATTTTCCAGCAGAGAGATTAGCATAGTTTGCACTGCTAATCTTTTAAATTTTCCTGAATATAGACCTTAGTACTATCGGTTTTCCTTTTAAAACCGATAGGAAATATAGTATTTGTTAGTTTGCACTGCTCATCTGAATATTCTGTGAATTACTTTGTCATGTACCTTTCTTCATATCAATTGGATGGTTTGTTTATGGTATTTTAGGTAAAGCCATGTCGGCATCTTCCTCGGCTGATACTAGTGATTCGGCGAGGGCGAACGTAGATGGCGCTGCCTCGTCCCAGCGCAAGAGGAAGGCGCGAGGCGCGACGATGTTGGGTCGTTTGGCCAAACGCGTGGATCTTTCCTGTGAATTCAACCAGTTCGGGAGACCGATCGGGAAGAACGCCGGGCACTATGCTGTCTATGTTGGCTTGTTGGCGAAGGAAAGGGTGAAGATCACCGTCCAGAGCTGGAAGGACGTCAAGGCCGACGAGAGGGATAGGCTGTGGGCGGAAGTGAAGGTAAAATTAATCAAAATCACTGAACTCTTGAGTGATCACATTCCCTTGGTTTATCCTAGAGATTAGGTAAGTCCTACTTATATGCACCATTTGAAACAGGCCAAGTGGAACATCCCGGACGATGGTCCCAAGATAGCTTGCTTGAAGGACATGAACAACACGTGGAAAACCTTCAAGAGCGTCCTCGTCAGTACCTTCCTCGCTAAAGGCGAATCTCCAGGCGAGAAGTACCCCTTCATAACGGAGGAGGTATGGGAGCAATTCGCCCAACAGAAGGGGACTCCTGAGTTCAAGGTATGAATGGTTCCTTTGCTTGGTTACACCATTGTATGCAGTAAGCAGTGGTGCATTAATTTTCTTGTTTCTGGTACGAAGGCCCTCAGCGAGAAGAACAGGGCAATCCAGAGGAGGAACGACCACCCACACCGGCTCGGTTCTCGCGGCTATGCGGGGAAGGAGGAGCAGTGGAAGAAGGGTGAAGACGAGGCGTCGCATTTCGTCGACTCCCCTGACCTACCACTCTCCGAGATCCGCGATCAGCGATGCAAGCGCTGGTGGCTGGCCAGAGGGACCGTGTCGGCCACGGGGACTGTGGCGTTCCCAAACCCCAGGGACGTCGAGGTCGTGCAGCGACTCGTAAGTTGCCTAACTATGATCACTAGTGTGCGCACAACTTTGTATATATTTCTTCCTCACAATGGAGAGCTTTCAATGTAACAGATCTCTTGCTCGAAGGAGGCGACCGAGGGATTGTTCAGTCCCCGTAGGGAGAACGACATCCTTACCCGGGCTCTAGGGAACAAGGAGCATCCAGGGCGGACGCGAACCGTGGGGGCTGTGGTGCCATGGAAGGAAGGCTTCTCGGACCCCGGGCAAAAGGTGAAGAAGCTTGGCAGCTGGAAGGAAAGGGAAGAGGAGCTATCTCAGAAGATACGGGCAGATGTGACTGCACAATTCGCGGACATGTTCGCTCAAATGAACGAGAAATATGAACGCCTAAGCCGAGTTGTGCAGTCCAAGGGTTTAGATCCAGCTGCCGAGGTCGACGCTGCCAGGCCGAGTAGTGTTGGCTCGAAGGTTCACGTGGATCCGGTGGACCTGATCGAGGTATTGCAACTCTTGAGCTATATATGCAGTTCGGCTGATGCCACTCCCGTTACGTTAGAATTGTTTCGCTAACTTGTTATAATTGTTGCAAATTGCAGAAGCCGGAGAGCTGTACCCTATTGATCAACATAGGCGACAAACCTGTTGCGGTTGCAAACGGGGTCGTATACCAGTCTTGGGAGGATGTCCGGATCCACTGCGTACCTCTTGAGCCTGGATTCGCAAAGGTACAGGTGGACATGGCCCTCCCGGGCTACAGCTCTTTTCCGTTGCCCGTCCCAACGGACGAAATGCGGACAATTGGCGAGGCATTGGGCTCGTACATACAGTGGCCCAAGAAGGGTGTTAGACTACAGGAGGTAAACCCTAGCCATTCTAGCTTACAACTCAGTTAATATACTTAATTTTCAAAATCTAATTTAAGCGTTTGTACTTAAAGTGGACGATGGATACCAGCACACTTCCTGAGGACACCAGCCCCGCCACAACGCATGAGCGAACTCCTTCGGCCCCCATGCCTCCTCCGACGGCCTCAAACCCTTCGCCATCAAATGAGGCCGACGGCACCACACCCCAACCTTCGAAGGTATACACTCGCTCCCCGCCCAAAGGCAAGGGCAAGGCCAAAGGCAAGGGCAAGGCCAAAGGCAAGGCCAAACAAAGCCAGCCGGGTACGTTCAAGAACGGGTCCCCACTCGTGTCGGAGTACCTTCTGCGCAATGTGGATCAAATAACCAGAAGTCTCCACGAGTGGTACCTGACCCGGTCTAGGCGCCACATCAACTTCTTGGTTCACTTCAGGCCAGCCCATTTTCACCGTGAGCCCGGGAGCATATCGGTGGCCCACGAGGATTTGTTCAACCTCCTCAACTGGCGGGAGCTTGATATGTCCATCATACGGACTGGAGTCCTGTGAGTGTGCTGTTGTCTGAAGTTATCACAGTTCGTTTCATAAATCCAATCACTTTTTGTATGCACTACTTACTAATGTCTACTTTGCATCCAGGTGCATGTATAGGCTGGCGTCGATGAGGGCATGTGACAAGGTGGGTTTCCTCGACCCAGAGAAAATAAACCTCACGATGCTAGAGCACGACCAAGCACATGCGGAGGAATACATATCAAGGGCACTACTAGCGCAACAGGACCGAGAGTTCATCCTTGCGCCGTACCACCAAAGGTTAGTGCATTTCCTACTAATTTAACTCATTCTTGTATGTTACGCCTAACATATGTATGAAACGGTTTGCTTATATATGCAATGTAGGGGCCACTGGGTCCTCGCCGTCATTTGCCCATGGATGAATGAGGTCTATTACCTCGATTCGATGAGCGACAAGGTGGCGCATGTTTTCACCCTCACATGGCACATAGACGCGTAAGTAACATAGTTGTCTTAAATTTTTCTCTGACTAGCTAATTAATGATAAGATATTAATCGACAATGCTAAATTAAATATAGGGCTTTCAAAAATTATGCTAGTGCTGGAGGGAGGCATGACGCGTCGAAGGGCACAACAATTTCTTGGAAAGAATATGAGGTAATTAATACGGATGGAAGTACTCATGATGAGTCTTTTAATTTAAGCTTAATTAGTTCTTTCGAGTTAATGTGGGTTTATGTCTTTGCATATGCAATTTTTCCAGTGCCATCAGCAGCCACAATCGTGGGAATGTGGCTTCTATGTCATGAGATTCATGTATGACCTGATCAGGAGAAACTTTGCCCAATTCCCTAAGGTAACTATTTTTCCTGACTCAAAGTCGAACTTTAATTGGATGTGACGTACGATCCTAACTTCATACACGCATATATGCAGAGCACCATGTTGAAAGAGCAATATGAGTTGCCTCAATTGAAGGAGCTGCGAACAATTTGGGCTCAATATGTCACCGAAGAAGTGGCTATCAACGATCGATAGTAACTGACTTGTGTTGATTGTTGTATTTGTGAATATATATTGAATGTGTTGATTCATTGATTTGTGAATATATGTGAATATATGTGAATAGATTCATTGATGTATTTGTGAATAAACTCGATCAATATGTGCATAAATTTAGTCTGTCCAATGCATGTGTATATTACTGTATTAGTGTATTTGTGAACAAATTCAATATGTGAATATTGGTGAATATTTGTAAATATTGGTGTATTTGTGAATGATCCAATGTATCTCTGTATTGCTGTATGTATATTTGTAAATATTTAGTACTAACCGTGCCACTACATAACCGATAGGAAAAACTAATATTACTATCGGTTATATACTACAACCGATAGAATAAAGTTTCCAGTACTAACTGTGTCCACACAATACTATCGGTTCATATTTAGAAACCGATAGAATACAGTTTCCTGTACTAAACGAGTCTACAAAATACTATCGGTTATATAATATAACCGATAGAATAAATTTTCCAGTACTGACTGTGTCCACACAATACTATCGGTTTATATATAACAACCGATAGAATAAAGTTTCCAGTACTAAATGTGTCGACAAAATACTATCGGTTTATATAAGAGCCGATAGAAAAAAATGTTTAGATTACTATCGGTTTAGATCCTAGCCGATACAAAAGGCCTAAACAATACTATCGGTTTATATAAGAGCCGATAGAAAAAAATGTTTAGATTACTATCGGTTTAGATCCTAGCCGATACAAAAGGCCTAAACAATACTATCGGTTTTTATACGAGCCGATAGAAAAAACTTATACAATACTATCGGTTTAAAACCGAGCCGATAGAAGAAATAGTCGATAGCGATTAGTGAACGTTGGGATTGTAGATGTTTTACTAACGGTTTTTGAACCGATAGAAGTGTGCTGCCCTCTACTATCGTGCCGACCACTATCGGTAAGAGAACTGATAGTAGAGTGGATTTTTAACCGATAGTGAAAAGCATTTCTGTAGTAGTGGAATGTGCGTGGACTTCACTGACCTCAACCGCGCTCGCCCCAAAAGACAACTTCCCGCTCCTGCGAATTGACCAGTTGGTCAACTCAACCACGGGGTGCGAGTTGATGAACTTCTTAGACGCATATTCGGGCTATCACCAAGTCTGGATGGCGGAAGGGGACGAGGAAAAGACGAGTTTCATAACTCCCCTCGGAACCTTCTGCTACGTCCACATGCCCTTCGGGCTGAAGAATGCTGGAGCGACCTTCCAGCGACTCATGACGCTGGTCTTCAAAGACCAGATCGGTCGCAATGTCAAAGTCTACGTCGACGACGCGGTCATCAAAAGTCCCCGCGCGATTACTCACGTCGGCGACTTAGCGGAGACCTTCCGCAACCTCCGTGCATACGGGTTGAAGCTCAACCTGGAGAAGTGCGCCTTCGGCCTGCACGAGCGGAAGCACCTGGGCTTCCTTGTGTCCCAGTGGAGTATAGAGGCCAACCCCGAAAAGATCCAGGCATTCTTGGACATGCCCCTGCCACGCTCAGTCAAAGATGTTCAACGACTCATCGGCCGCTTAGCCGCGCTGAGTCGTTTCGTCTCACGGTCGGGGGAACGCGGCCTCCAATTCTTCAAAATCCTCCAGGGGCTTGAAGGGTTCCGATGGACCCCCGAGACCCAAGAGGCCTTCGACGACTTGAAGAAATACCTTACGAGCCCCCCAATGCTCGTGAGCCCGTCCCCAGAAGAGCCCTTGCTCCTTTACCTCGCCGCGACCCCTATCGCCATAAGTGTGGTACTAGTAAAGGAGCAAGACGGACAATAGCGTCCCATGTACTACGTGAGCGAGGCCCTCCAAGGGGCCAAAACTCAGTATATGGAGATGGAGAAAATCTGCTACGCCCTTCTGATGGCGTCCCAGAAGCTTCGTCATTACTTCCTGGGGCACCCCATCACTGTCCCGTCGTCCCTCCCCTTGGAGGAGGTGCTCCGGAACAAAGAAGCTACCGGCCGGATAGGGAAGTGGGGGGTTGAGCTCGCCACCTTTTCCTTTTCCCTCATGGGGCGCTCCACCATCAAGTCACAGGTCCTTGCCGACATCGTGGCGGAATGGACTCCTGCCTCCGGGCCCTGGGACGAAGACCTCCCCGCGCTGCCCCGACGTAGTGACCATTGGACACTCATGTTCGATGGCTCCCTGTGTCTCACCGGGGCCGATGCGGGAGTAGTCCTTCGGAGCCCCGAGGGGAAGGAACTGGAGTACGCGGCGCGGCTTGAGTTCCCTGCCACGAACAACGTCGCCGAATACGAGGCCTAGCTCCTTGGGTTGCGCCTTGCACGCTCCCTGGGGATTCGACCCCTCCTAGTAAAAGGAGACTCCCAGCTTGTAGTTTGCCAAATGGACAAGTCCTACTTGTGCCATGACGCAAACTTGACCCTTTACTTGCAGGAAGTGCGCAAGATGGAGAAGCACTTCGATGGCCTAGAGGCCCGACACATCCCGCGAAGGGACAAGGACCGGGCTGACGCCCTAGCCCAAGCAGCCAGCGCCCAGGAACCGCTCCCCAAAGGGGCGTTCTTGGGGATGATTGCGAAGCCCTCGGTGACCTCCCCGGGTGCGGGGCATGATCCCTGCGTCCTGGAAGTCGCCAAAATCACTCGGACTTCGTCTTGGATGGATCCCCTTGTCTCCTTCATCAAGGGAGAGGGGGACCCTCCCAACGAGACCGAGGCCAAGCGCCTCCGGGCCAAAGCTCGGGCATACCTCCTGTTGGAGGGGAAGCTCTACAAGCGGGGGGCTTCCGCCTTGCTTCGTTGCCTTCCACGGCCGAAAGGGCTCCGGCTTCTCGAGGATATTAACGCGGGAAGCTGCGGGTCTCATCTGGCCCCGCGTGCCATCGCAGCCAAGGCCCTTTGCCAAGGTTTCTATTGGCCCACGGTGATTCATGACGTGCGAGACCTTGTCTCCGTGTGCGAGGCCTGCCAGAAGATGGCCAAGGGTTCGAACCTCCCCCCGTAGCACTGCAGACTATCCCCATCACTTGGCCCTTCGCAAGCTGGGGGATGGACCTCCTAGGCCCCTTCCCCCCAGCACCCGGGGGCTACAAGTATGCGGTGGTCGCGGTCGACTACTTTACTAAGTGGGTAGAGGCCGAACCCCTAGCCAGCATCACGTCCCTGGCAGTACAGCGGTTTTTTTGGAAAAATATCATATGCCGTTTCGGCGTCCCCCGAGAGATCACTGTCAATAACGGGACCCAATTCGACTTGGCATATTTTCGGGAATTCTACGAAGGCTTGGGGCTCACCATCCACTTCGCCTCGATAGCTCATCCCCAAAGCAACAGGGCCGTTGAAAGGGTCAACGGTGTAATCCTACAAGGGTTACGCCGACAGCTCGAACAAGCCACCTCCAAGCGGGGTGCATGGGCAGAGGAGCTCCCCAGCATCCTCTGTTCCATGCGCACAACTCCGAGCTGGGCGACGGGACATACTCCCTTCTCCCTTGTATACGAAGCTGAGGCAGCTCTTCCCCAGGAGATTGCCTTCCGGTCACTGCGGGTCGAGCTTCTAGATGGAGCCACGACCGCGACGTACCAAGCCAACAAGGCAAATCAACGACTGGGGGTCGACCTCGTGGAGGAGGAACGCGACCAAGCGCTCCTCCGCCACACCATCTACGAGCGCGAAATGGCGCGCACATACAACCAGCGCGTCCGCGAAAGGGCTTTTCGCCTCGGGGACCTCGTCCTCAAGCGCGTCACTGACCCCCAAGCCCAGGGCAAGCTCTCCTCCAAGTGGGAGGGCCCCTACAAGATCTCGGCAGTCCTGGGCTCGGGGGCTTACAAACTCTCCAACCTTCAAGAGCAGGAGCTGAAGCACAAGTGGAACGTACGCTTGCTTCGCAAGTTCTATGTCTAGCCTACGAGCTCGTTCCCTCCCCCGGAGCGATTACGCCGGAGGGGAGGGGGACATTGTACTCACCGTTCCCTCCCCTGTCGCGATCTTGTGGGGGGAGGCGTTGTACCTTAATTTATTATCAATACAACTGGTTTTTTCCTCAGCTCTGGCTCAATGCAGGTTTTTACATCACCATCTCTCATGGCGATGCCTTCCCCGCGAGGATGCCCTCCCCGCGAGGAAGTGGGCTATCACGACCCAACAAGTCCCTACCACGGGAGTCCCACTCCTGTAGGGCGGCTTACGATCACCCCTCGTGGACTGAGGGTGCAAGCGGCAACCCGGTCCTCAAGGACCGCGGTAACGAGTCAATTTGAGAGACTAGTCCCCTACTCAAACACTCAGACCCGTCATCGGGCGCATCCTCCTCCGAGAGTCAGTTCTCCTTAGCGAGACGGAATTCTCAGATATTTTTTCTTGGAGATCTCGCTCCCGGCTCCCCATCTTCACGGTGACCGAAGGGTTGTCTCCCAGAAAAATTATCCCCGGGAATTTCACTCTCTCGGATTTTCTTGGATGTTCTTTCCTGGAGATCTCATTTTCGGCTCCCCGTTTTCAAGGCGACCGGAGAGTTTTCTCCTGGGAAAATTCCTAGGAATATTGGGTCTCCCGGCAAGCCCTTTTTCGGTTCCCCGTTTTCACGACGACCGAAGGGTTTTTATCCCGGTGAGAATTTCTCGGAATTTCGGATTTTATTGAATGTTCTTTCTCAGAGACCTCATCCCTGGCTCCCCGCTCTCATGGCGACCAGAGGATCCCGCCGGGGCTTTCGAAATATTATTCCCGGAAGTTTTCGCAACCTTGGGAAAACTTGAGGAATTTTTAAGTGAAGGGTTCTTGCCCCGGGAGCTTTGTCACCCCCACAGCGCGCGGAGCTACCCTCCAGCCCGCTATGGAGGGGGGGGGTAAGGAGCACCCGAGAATCACCTTGTTCAGGACTATCGAAAATTCATAAAGTACACAAGCAAACTTAGCTTTATTAAAAACTTAACTGGAGGACATCTTCCCCCTCCGGTGGGTATCATTACATTAAACATGATACAACCTGGGGTACAACCCAGAAAGATCCTACGCCTAATAATCCCAGAGGCCCTCTAATATCTCCCGGGCCAGGTCCCAGTACAAGCTGCGTATACGACGCTGGGCCTCTCGAAGCAAGTCTTCGGGCCAATTCGTAGCCCGCCGGTGGAAGTATTCAAAGCAGGGGAATCCTCCGAGACCCCGGTCGTGGGGGGGATAGTTCGGAGCGGTGGTTGTCGAAATTGTCAAGGTGCCACTCCGGATGCCACCGCAATCGGATTGGCTCCTGAGAAACGCCCCTGCCATGTCCCCCAGAAAAGAGACTTAATAAAATGAAGGCGGCCTGGGCATCCCCCGGGTGACATCCGCTGAAGACCGGGGGCTCCACCTCTGGAGAAGCTCCCTGTAACATCGGGACGCCCTCGAGGTTGCGCTCCAACCTCGGGGGTCTTTCCCCAGAAGTGATTCGTCGAGCCATGGGAGTAACCTCCCGGGAAACCTGGTAAAAATTCAATCCAGACTTAGCAAAAAATCCCATTTGTATTGCATCAAAATGTTTTTGTACAAGTGTCCGGGGCTTCCTCTAAGAAGCTACTGGGAACAAAAGCCTAAAACAAAAAAGGGCCCTATCTAAAGGCCCGGGGGGAGGCTCATTCTTGTTCGTTGGTGTCCTCCCCCCGGGAGGCTGCCGCCGGAGCCATAGCGTCCGCCCCCGGAGGCGCCGATGCCAGGAATCGCACCCGGACTATCCAGTCGTAGAAGCCGCCGGCGAGCTGCTCCACTTCTCGCCTCGATGGCTCAAAGAATTCCGAAAAGCTCCAGGGGATTCGAAAATAGAAATATCTTATATTACCTAAATACCCTAAGTTTCAGAAATTCAGATGTAATCAAAATCTTGACTAATTTCAAACCAGATTATTCTTGGATTCTGATCAAGGGTATGCCAATACCTTAATTCAAAAAGTTGGCAGCCAGATTTCATCATCTAAACCTTTTTCGCAAATCAGTCCAAGAGTATCGCAGATCCGTCCTTTTCCAGATTATCTAGAAGTCTGAAAAGGCAAAATATTACAAATCATCTCCAAATCCAAATCTGATTCAGGGAATACCTCCCAAATGCTTTTCAACACAAAATATTCTTTTATGAGTATCTCAAAATCAAATCTTAAATCCCAGAATTCGAGATCAACAAAATTCAGATCTATTTTACCCTAATCTACTCTATTTTCAGTTTATATCAAAAACCATTCAAATATTTCAAATTTTATCTTCTATCTGTGCCAAATTATCTGTTGAATCAAGTCTACCAGATCAGTGCAATCAATTTCAGATTAAACCCTTTAAATCTTCAGATTTACAATTCAGTCCAAAACTCAAAATCCGAATCACAAATCAGTCCAAATTCGACCAGGGCAGCTACTGAGTTTTCGACCAGAGCTTTGCCATGATCCTTGCACTGTGCTCGCTCGCCGCCGGCCAAGCCTCGCCTGCGTTTGTGACCGTGCATGCTTGTGCGCACGCGTCCGCGCCTCAGCTATCGCCATGGCAACGCTGTTGCAACGTCGACGACCAAAATCTGCTCCCGTGCGCGACCAGCAGCAGCAACAGCAGCCATTGTCAGCAACTCCACGCCACGTTGCTTCACCGTGCCAGCTCTTGTTGCCACCGCCTTGCACCGCCCGACATTGTTGAGTTCCAATGAGCCAACAATTGATCAGCTTTGCACCGCCTATGCGCCATCGCGTCACCGTTCACCGCTGTCGCACCTGCGCCCGGCCAGTCAAGTCACCAGCGCCAATTTCGTTGCTGTTACTTCCTTGCAAGCTCCGTCCTTGGTCTATTTAAGCAGCCCCATACCTTGTGTAATCTCTACTTCACCAGAACTTAGCTAAAATTCCAAATCTACACGGTGCCAGCTCCAATCACTGCACCTCCTACCAAATTGAAGCCACCAGTGAGTATCTCTCATCCTCCTGATCGTACTGTTGCATTCAATTGCTCTCCGGTGGACCCTAACGCCGGTGATCGCCGGAATCTTCGATTTGCCCTGTTCCGGCAATGCAGCCCGATTTAATCCGAATTAGCTTTAAATTCTGTAGAACAAGATGATCAGTGATCTTTAATTAGCAAGCCTGTGCGTCCAGATTTCCAAATTTAGCTCGAATCAAAGCTTTTCTCAAATTTGAACTTCACCAGAAACCAGCGATCGTCGCCAGGCCTCACCGGCGATCCTCCGACCAAATTGACCTTCCCAATAGCTTCCTTATGCTTCTCTTTCACTCCCTGAGCTTGGAATTGAGTTCAAACCTCTTGTATCGAAAACCCCCAATTCCCGTGTCATCTTCTCCGGCGCCGTTCACCGGAAAAGTGATTACGGCCGATCTAGCTTCAACCACCTTGTCCTTCAGATGTGCTTCAATCTCCTGAGCATTTTTGTCTTCTAGCCCGATCCCTGAAACTGTCCAGATTGCAAGATATAGCCATGCCAAAATTTTGTCCAGTGGCTTCACTATGCCGTGTCGCCACCACACTTGTTCACTGATTTTCATCACTTTCCAGCCATCTCTTGCCCTAGATCCTGTTGAGTTATTTGTTCCTGTTATCAAGGCCTACCTCCCAGACAAAGTGGTGCATCATTTGGAGCCCTAGATCAAAAGTTATGGCAAGCCCTAGTTTCTGGCCATGTCAGTTCAATGCCAGGCTATGTCAGTCGGTGGCATTAGCCCTTTTCACTTCTTTCCAGATGTGCATTTTGAGCATAACTTTGTCCCTTAGACTCCTGAGGTTGTGATCTATAATTTCTTCTTCTATCACAACTTGATTTGAGCCCTTAAATTGTATTTGCTGCTTAGCCCTAGTTTTTGACACTGTCAGCACTATGTCAGTGCATGCCAGCCAATGGCATTGGCCTTTTTTACCCACTTCTGGTTGTGCAATTTGAGAACCACTTTGTCCACTGAATTTGTAGAGTTGTGATCTACACTTTTTTCTACTACCACAACTTGAGATAAGCACTTTAGCTTTCCTTGAAGCTATGTGAGAGCCTTGATCCGAATGTCAATCTGCTGACATTCGCTGTTTTTAATCAAACCAGCCACAAAATTGATGTTCTTATTGCAACATCGAGATCCTAAGAGCTTCTAACACCCATCCTTAGCCAAATTCCTTGAAACCCTAGAATCTCGACTCAGTTCAGCTTACAATCCCAATTATCTCCAATATCGTTCAGTCATTCTTGTAAAGCATAACTGCATATAGATCATAAATCATTTTAACATAGCTAGTAATTATTGTATGCTTGTTTGTCACCGAGCAGATCCAGAAACTAAGTTTGAGGACTTCGCTGTTGACTCAACATCAACTGCTGTTTCTTACGACACGGAAGGCAAGTCATATCCTTGGTCATCTTGAACCAATATTTTAAGAGTTGCTATAACATAACCTTGAATATAGATAATATTGCATGTAAAAGATTGAGAATGGTTGATTTATGAATTGGCAGTACTAGACTGGTTATCTGAGAAATGTGAAATAAACAAGTTTTGGGCCATGAACTATTATATATGTATTTATATACTTATATATTCATGAAATAAAACCCCTAGCTGTGACCAGAATTTTGGTATGGAATGGCGGCAGCACTGGAAGTGCTAAACTGCAAAGGATAGCGGGCACTGAAGGTGCAGGATTTTGGATGGTCTGGTCACTGGCATATAAGGACTAGAACCTTGTGTTGTGCGTCTAGTGGCATGAACAACGTGCTAACCGCAAGCCTGGTATGGGACAGGCCTGAACAAGTACTTATGCGGATCGCACATGACACCCCTACTGGAGTTGTGTAGTGATGCACGATAAACACGGAGAATGGCTCCCACACATATCACTGAAGGTGATCTTGCACGCTGATCCAGTAATGGAAATATGTGTAGGGGTGGAGGTTAGGATACAACCTACCACAACTGTGGTTCGCGGAGAGCCACAGGGTCAGGGGTGAATTAATTGTGAGTGATACATAACAAAAGTTCTTGTTATCTCCACCTTGCCGCTCACAGTATGAAGTAAGTCAGGGGTCCAATCATTATGTTATGATAGGAAGGTCTTGAAAGTGGAATATCTTGCGGGTAAATTGGTACCTCTCTGCAGAGTTAAAAACGTATTCGAATACTCTGAGCTCCTGGGTTTATAGGAGTTTGCTGCGGTGGATTAAATCCACGGGGTGTGACACAAGTATACTTTCTAAATAAAATTTGTTCAATCAAGATTACCCAAATGACATGTGTTGTCATGATAAGGAGTGCTGCCGTGGGCTGTCGTGTGTCGACGTGTCGCGGTAGTGCTATAATCTAGTGAACATGAATAATGATGTTATATTATAAAAAGTGCTACCATAAGATGAGATGAGTTAAGAAAGAAAAGGTTATTTTACAAACATCTATAATTCTTGACTAGTCTAGGTTCATATCATCACTACTATATGTATCTACTCTTACCTATGACTTGCTGAGTACGTAAGTGCTCACCCTTGCAACATTCAACTCAGTAGATGGAGCGTACCCTGATCAAGATGAAGGTGTGGAGAACTTTGTGGATCCAGAAGGAGAAGAGTCAGTTCCGTCAGTGCCCTGATGTGTGTTGTTCTGCCGTCCACTTCTCATTGTGGGTGGGTCACCTATCTTCTGTTGTGTAATTAATATTTTGCTAAACCTTGAATGCCGTGAAGGCATTGTAATCTCTTCATGTTATATCAAGGTTAGCAGGCCACACTGCTTAAATATTTTATAAGTTACTCTGTTGCAATGTAATATACTCCTATGCTTGACTTATCCTGGGAAGTCAAGGGTATGTGTATGCTATGCATATATGGGACTAGCTGCAGCGAGCTAGGTCTCTACAGGAGTAGTCGTAGTCCCAATTTTAGGGCATGACAAGGACGAACCTAGATCTGGAGGGATTGAAGCTCCATGCAGTGCTCGCGAAGCGTCCCTTGAGAGACGTAGTCTTGGACCTTTCTGGTTTGCAGACTCTCCGCGAACCGGTCGACCTCCCCCGCGGACAGCAGGGGGGTCTCCCTCCCAACGACGCCGAACCCATCGGGACCGACGGCAGGCCCCCTCGCAAAAGATGCGGGGGTGATGTGAACCGGAGTGGCGGTGGCCGGCGTCCTTGCCGCCGAGGAGGTGGCCGAAGAGGAGGAGGCCGACGAACTTTCGGAGGGGGTCCCTCCCTGGGGGGGGATCAGGAGCCCCTTTCCCTTTCCAGGCCGCGGGGCCCCCGAGACCTCCGTCGCCGGGGGAACCTCATAAACCGAGGGGCTCCCCCCCTCGTCTACCGGCCATTCGACGCGCGGAGGGGAGGCCTCCGCGAATCGAACCTCCGGCCTCTCCGGCTCCGGTGGCGCCGGGGCCACGGGAAGCGCAACCGCCGAAGGGGGCGAGGCGGCGTAATCAGCTGAATCGGACGCCCCCCCCCCCCCATCGTTGGCTGGTCCCTCCCCGACGAGGCGCACGATGCGCTCGTGCTCGTCGGCATAGTACCACCCGAGGAGATTCTCTGCCTTTTCCCGGGCAGCCGGATACGGCCGGACTGCAAGAGGTAAGGAGTTAGAAAAATTAACAAAAGAAACGAGCGAAGTAGCCAGGAACTTACATCGTGTCACCGGCTTTTGTGGGGGCCGCTGGGCCGGACACATCCCGATCCCCTTCCTCCCATGCGAGAAGGGGGAGATCTTCAGCAGCGTCAGCTCCTCGGCGGCGTCCCTCATAGAGCGGATGCCCCGGGAGCCCACCACCTTGCTGAGGAGCTTCAGCTCCTCCTCGGTCCACACCGGGGGCTTAGGAGCGGACGACCGGCTGTAGGAGGGGGGATCCAGTGAGTACATCAACTCGTCGTCCCGGACCCGGAGGTAGAACCTGTTGGATCTAGGTAGATCTTAGTATCTAGGTTTTGATGATTAATGACGTTTTGGATAAATCCATGATGATTAAAGTTAATCTGAAGATATTAGATTTGATGATTAAATGAAAATTTAGATAAATCCTGATTTAGCACAAGTAAATTGAATTGATTATCGGTAAACCCTGAATTGGATGTTTTTCTCGATTGCGGGTTTGATATTGATGCATATGTAGAGGATGAGCTCGGTGGTAGCATCAAGCTTGTGCTAATTGATTGATCGAGATGTTATATGTTAAATCTTGAGGTTGATGACTTCAGTTGTGGATTTGATATCGATGCACATGTTGAGGGAAAGCTCAGGATGATTAGTTATCCATGTTTGTGCAAAAGGTTGATGACTCCGTGTTCTGGATTTGATATCTCTATGTATGATTGAGAGAGAGCTCATGATATTAGTCATCCATATTGATTGATATCATAACTTGAGTAGTATGGATCATGCGCGCATTTCTTGTATCATATATGGATCTATATGATTGTGAGATTCATCCATTACTCATTTGTTGTTCATTGAAATTGGTTTTGTCATTTCACCAAAGTAAGAAATTGTTGAGCGAACTCCTGTGTGGAGTGATTTATCTGGTGGTGATTAATGACGAACTGCAAATGAGCCTAACGTTTGCGCATTGAGTGTATATGTTCTAGTCTCAGAATGGTTGCAGGATGAAAACGATATGAGACATCCCGAGCAAGGTCAAGCTTAGCGAGGATGAGCTTTGCGAAGACAGGCGTCAAGCGGTCGAGCTTCGCGTGGTCAGGCTTAGCGGGATCGAGCTTTGCGATGACGAGCGTCGAGCGATCGAGCTTCACGAGGTCAAACTCCACCTAAGGTAAAATCCAAGATTAAGGATTGTTTTCTTAGGATTTTACCGGTCTCGGTGTTTGGAGACAGACCCGGTTGATAGGTTTATTTTTACTAGTTTGACTGTACTATTAAGAGGGGTAGAAAACTAGTAGCTTGAATCTATCTAGTGCGGAAGCTCAGATGCATTCATATCATCTTGCAATAGTGTCTTGCATTGATAGTGAGCCTAAGTGTAGTTCATATGCATTAGATTAAATGTTTTGAAAACTGCACTTAGTCGTGATCGCCAGCTGTTTAAATTGGTTTATTTATCTAGAGCTGGTCGTGGTCGTATTTGCATATTCTGATCGTATCAGTGTTGATACGTGGTCGTGGTCGTATCGCTTGTTTGCCGGCTTTCTGTTTAGGGTTTGGGCGTGGTCGTAGGAGTTCGGACTAGTCGTACCAATCTCGACTCGCTTGCGTACGCTCGACCAAACCCTATCGACCACCTGTTTTCGATCGGATGTCAAGACCTGTGTGGTCGTGGTCGTTGCTAAGTGACACAAATCACATCCACGAGAAAACGGCAAATCCGTATGTGCAAATACTCTAAAATTGCATTTGAGATGATTTTTGGATTGGACATTTTGACAGCAAGAAAGTTTCTGAGTTTTCTAGAAGTTTCTAGACCTTTCTAGGTCTCTTGCTTCTGTTGACAAAATAGTAGAGCTCTGAGTTATCTTTCTAACAAGCCAAAAATCACCTCAATCGGATCTCTGGATCAAAAGTTATGCTTGTTTTACTGTCAGTGTGCAGTGGCCGGACAAATGCATCCGTCCGGGACTATCTGTCCGAAGTGGCCGGACTTTGTCCGAAATGGCCGGACATTGTCCGGCCTGTACAAATTTTTTGAGCCGAAAAATGAAACAGAGACAAATGCATCCGTCCGGGGCATTTGTCCGTTATGGGCGGACTTTGTCCGAAATGGCCGGACATTGTCCGACCTGTACAAGTTTTTTGAGCCGAGAGTTAACAGAGACATATCCATTTGTCCGAACTTTTTGTCCGGACAAATAGTATCCGTCCGGCCTTCACAAATTTCACCCAACGGTCACTGACACGTTTGCAACGGCTGAAATTTTTGTACTGGCCGGACAGTGTCCGAAGTGGCCGGACAATGTCCGGCCTGTACAACTTTTGGCCCGGTTTCTTGCAAACGGCTAGTTTTTCGTTGAGGCTATAAATACTTCGTGTTTGGCTTCATTTTTGGGGGCTCAAAGACTTCATTCTTCAGCTGAAAACCTAGCCAATTGAGTTGCATATGTGTTATTGCATTTAGAGGCTAGAATTGAGCCCAAATCTTGAGTGATTTGAGAGAGAGCAATTGTGTGAAGCTAATAGTGCTTAGTGCACTTCCATCACCATTTGCATGCTAGTGCTAGAGTGTTAAGCATCTCATTTGCATTCTTGAGCTTCTAGCACTCGATTTGTTCAAGTGAGCGTGTCCGGCTTGTTACTCTTGGCGATCGCCTTCGCCTAGACGGTGCCGGAGGAGAGCCGAGATCTCTCCAATTGAAGTTTGTCGGAGAGGCCGGCAAAAGATTGTGAAAGGTGTGGTGCTCGCCTATCCGGTGTGGAGAAGGAGCAACCCTAGTGAGATATCCTTCGTGGATATAGAAGCGAGGCTCCGAGTGAGCGCTTCAACGAGGAGTAGGGGAGACCGGGCGAGTCTCCGAGACCTCGGTAAAAATATTGTGTCAAATTGCGTATTTCATATTTGCTTTACATTCATCTTGACACAATTGCTATATTTACCATTGTTGTATGTCTTATTGAATAGTTCATTTGATTGAAGGCAACTAGTTGATTAAATTGCTTTTAAGCCTCATTGTATAATTTAGGTCTCTCAATTATTCTTTAAAATTGCTTAATTGAAAAGAAATTTTAAAAGCCTCCTATTCACCCCCCTCTAGTCGGCATCCTTGATCCTACAGAACCACCTCCGGATCCAATCCCCCCAGTGGTCCCGGGAGGCCTCTACGGGGTACTCCGCTACCCGGGATGGCAGCAGCTGGATCATCACCGAGCCGAATAGGGACTTTGGCCCTCCCTTCACCAGGTGGGAGCTCCTTGCCGCCGGCTCATAGAAGTACCGGAACAGCCGAAGCGTAGGCTCCCGTCCGGTGGCTGTCTCAAACAGACATATGAAGAGGCCCATCCGAACAAAGGCGTCAGGTGGTTCAGTAACACCCCGTACTCCTTGAGAAACTCCCGGAGCAACGGGTGCACCGGGAGCCGGAGCCCGGCCTCGAGGAAAGCCTCGAAGACCACCACTTCCCCGGGCCTAGGGCGGGGGGCTCCGTCTTTCTTCAAGGGGATCCGGACGTCCCCGTCCGCGACCACCCCCCGGTCCACAAGGGACTCCAGGTCCCTGGACGTGAACTCCAAGGCCCAGAGGAAGTCCGCGGTGAGTTCCTCCGAAGGCACCTCAGCGACCTTGGCACGACCCTTGGGTCCCATCTAATTCTTCCGGTGGCTTAGGCTCTAAGGAAAAGGGCTTAGGGGTCCCGGTGGCTGAGCTTCCGGGACTAAGCTTCCGAAAGAGGGCTACCGGAAGAGCTAAGGGCACCGGTGGAATTTGAGGTTTGAAGGTTGGAATGGCTTCTTCGGGCCCTCAAGGCCCTATTTATAGGGGCCAAACGCGGCGCCGATGGGTGCCACATGGCCCTTCGTGGTGCATTCGAGCCGTTCAATTCAAACAGCGCGCGCGAAACGAGACATCACCGGTTCGAACAGCGAGTGGCCATTAAGGCCAAACGGCGCGCTCCCATCGAGACGAAGCCTTAATGAACGACGGCGCGGCCATAAACGCGGGGCGCGGGAATCGAAGCGTCACGGTCCCGGAGATATATCCCAGAGGAGATGTTCCCGGTGACACGGATCATCCCCCCGGGGACTCGAACATCATCCCCGGAGGGCATGGGGGCTACTGTTGGGGGAAATCTCCACAGGACCAAGTCCTAGTAAGAGGCGCTGCCTTTTGCCCGGGGACACGGCCCCCCGGTGGCTTGTCCCGGGGGCCGCCATTTGCCCGAGGACAAGGCCCCCCAGTGGCTTGTCCCGGGTGCCGCCTTTTGCCAGGGGTCCCGGGCGCTGCCTTTTGAAGACAAGGGTCCCCAGTCCTGGGTCACGTAAGGGTCACGCGAGAAGTGCCTCGGGAATCGGCGGACACCTGTCAAGCATCCAAGGTTCCTGACCGGAAGAAGGACGTCGCTGCCCCTCGATCCAACGGTGACAAGCGGGGTAGTTTAGTCTTTTTGCATCTTTTGGGGCTATATAAGCCCTTGTAACACCTCATGTAAGGGATATAGTTCCTTTTCACTTTGAGAGAAAATAGAATAGGTGTGCCCCGGAGCCATCTCTCCCCCGAGGAGTTCCCCTAGCCAACTCCGGTTGGGAGCACGCCGACAAAACTAGGGCCTCCACCGAGGCCCGAACCTGTATAAACCTTCGTGTCATTTGCTGAGTTTGCCCGACGGGAGAGGACAGGTCGCACGGTCAGCTCACGTCGCCTTTTCTTCGCTAGGATCGTCTACGAAACCTGTCGGGGTATTCGTAATACCACGATAGCTCCTAAGAACGCCTGTTCCGTTTTGTCTATTGATACAAATGAATTGTCCTCAGTTACAACAGAGGGATACAAGGGCTTATATAGGCCCAAAAGATGCAAAAAGACTGAATTGCCCCGACTGCAGCCATTGGATCAGAGGGCACTAACGTCCTTCTCCCGGCCGAGGAGGCTGGATGCTTGACAAGTGTCTTCGCCGGTTCTCGAGGCGCTCCTCCCATGACCCTCGCGTGACCGTGCCCAGGATTGGGGTCACCGGGGCCCTTGTCCCCGGGCAAAAGGCGGCGCCAGGGGCAGAGGCTCTGAGGCGCTGGTCACCGGGCAAACGGCGGCGCCCGGGACAGGGATCACTGAGGCCCTTGTCCCCGGGAAAAAGGCGGCGCCTGGGACAAAGGCTCCGGGGCATTGATCCCTGAGCAAACGGCGGTGCCCAGGACGAGGGTCACCGGGGCCATTGTCCCCGGGCAAAAGGAGGCGCCCAGGACGGGGGTCACCGAGGCCCTTATCCCCGGGCAAAAGGCAGCGCTCGGGACCAAGGCTCCGGGGCCCTGGTCCCCGGGCAAACGAAGGCGCCCGGGACAGAGGCTCCGGGGCCCTGGTCCCCAGGCAAAAGGCGGCGCCGGGATGGGGGTCACTGGGGCCATTATCCCCGGGCAAAAGGCGAGGTCCGGGACAGAGGCTCCAGCGCCTTGGTCCCCGGGCAAATTGCGGCGCCCGGGACGGGGGTCACCGGGGCCATTGTCCCCGGGCAAAAGGCGGCGTCCGGGACAGAGGCTCCGGGGCCCTGGTCCCCGGGAAAATGGCGGCGCCCGAGACGATGGTCATTGGGGCCATTGTCCCCGGGCAAAAGGCGGCGCCCGGGATAGAGGTTCCGGGGCCTTGGTCTCCAAGCAAACAGCGGCGCCCAGGAAGGGGGTCACCGGGGCCATTGTCCCCGGGCAAAAGGCGGCGCCCGGGACAGAGGCTCCGGGGCCCTAATCCCCGGGCAAACGGCAGCGCCCAGGATAGAGGCTCTGGGGCCCTGGTCCCCAGGCAAACGGCGGCGCCCGGGACGGGGGTCACCGGGGCCATTGTCCCTGGGCAAAAGGCGGCGCCCGGGAGGGGGGTCACCGGGGCCATTGTACCCAGGCAAACGGCGGCGCCCAGGAAAGAGGCTCCGGGGCCCTGGTCCCTGGGCAAATGGCGGCTCCCGGGACGGGGGTCACCTAGGCCATTGTCCCCAGGCAAAAAGGCGGCGCCCGGGACGATGGTCACAGGGGCCTTGCCGCTTGCCAGGATTTGATTGCACGGAGATTTCCCCCAACAGTTTTGGTCTGGAACATATTTACAAGCCTTGCGTAGATATCACAGCAAAAAGGTGCGACCACGTAGCCTTCACGTGGGCGACTTAGTTTTGAACTTAGAACCGTCTATGATAGTTGCCTATTCAAATGCTCCAAAACTATGCAAATGAGTGCTTTACAATCTGAAACTCTGCAACTCTGAATACTGAAATTTCAATATCCAAAAAGTTTCAAATCTATGCAAATGATGTCCAAATGCTCGAAAACTTGGTGGAAAGCTCAACAGAAATATTTAGAGCGTAGCAAAATCAAGTTTGAAAGATTTTGGTGAACAAATTTTAAGTTGGAAGCAATTTTGTGCTGTACGTTTCATAATATCGGGAAAGAGGCACTCGAACACTCAGATATTGCAAATGAAGTCCAAATGCTCCGAAAATAGGTTACAACCTTAAGAGTCCCATGTGGAGCATGCTCAAATAAATTTTACATATATAAATGGGGACTTTGACCGACAATTTGCACATACGTACGTACACACCCATATTATCTTCAACTTTCCACTTGCCGCAGCCCTGCAAAGGCGAGAATTAGAGGATATCTTTGTCATATTTCCATGGTCGTCCAAATAGTAATGCACAAACTTGCATCGGTACCACATTGCAATATATAGGACTAGTAAAAAAATAGACAGGAAGTGGGTCAGTCTGAATATAAATGAGTTGTTAGTTGTAGAATATTATTCTCGTTAGACTTGAACTTAATGAAAAAAGGAAAGGTCCACAGAATTTTATTCCCCTTCCCCTTTCCCCGAACTAAATCGATCTAAGGGCCTTAGTTCGTATTTTCTCATTTACCTATCAAAAACAGTAATTTGGTATAGAGAATTCCTATTAAATAGAGGTATGTATTATTGTTGGAATCAATTGTTATTTGATTTGATACATTGTGATCAGTAACGTTAATAAATTAAGAGAAACGGAAAGAGAAGGATTCGAACCCTCGGCCATCTTTCCCACATAATCTTATTATGGAAAAGAAACTGAGTGAATAGTGATTTTTGTATTCCTGCAGTACCAGTACAACCACAATAGCTCTGGGGTTCCATAGTTCTATTGGAATAATTCTTTTCTCATTTTCTAGGATACCCATCAGCAAAACTATTACTTACTATCTATTTCATCTAAGTTGAAGAATCCGGGTAGGACCTCGAAAAGTTTTTGTTTGGTTTTTCTCCAAAGAAAAAGAGAATGACATAATAAAACCTTAGAATTCTGTTTGCATAACGTACGCTACGCCATACAATCGAAATAGAAAATAGGGTATGGGACAATTAATGACTTTGAAAACGCGAAATAGCTGATGAGAGAAGTTATTGTTGAGAAATAGAAAAGTGGAATGAAATACAATCTTAGTCAAATATTTCATATTTCTACTTGTCCAAACAGAAAAAAAAAACAATTTGAGCTTGGCGTAAAGCCCATATCTCTCTTATAATATTGTTAATACTCTTTGAGGAGGCAATGTATGGATGAGATGGCACTACCACATAAGTGACAGTGGGTTGTTGCCACCGTAAATGCAACAATGAGCAATAGTGGCGGTTTGGTGACCAACGCAAGTGATTGAAGGGGCAAGCAATGAATGCAGGGAGGTGACTAGTTAGCGCAAATGGTGGTACATAGCAAAAAGCAATGCCATTCGTGGTGGTTAGTGAGAGATTCATTTGATGATGGGAATTTGATATAAGCTCGTATGATGTATGGTGTGAACACATGAGGTAGTAGTCAGTGTAGTGTCGGCACCACTAATTAGTGGTCATCGCTATCACTTCTTGTCGCATATAAGTGGCTATCTTCGGCATATCCATGTGTCATCTTTTCAAAAAAGTACTAATAGTAGTGTTTTTACTCTTAGTTTTAATATTTATTAGGTTTATGAGGAACTTTGTAAGTTATTTTTATTTTGTATGTGTATATATAATATTTTTAATTTTATAGATCTATATCTGTAATTATTGAAATTTGGAGATGTACATATGTAATTGTCCCAATTAAGAAGTTGCTAAAAATAAAAAGTACAGGCAAACATACAGATGTCTACGGTGCATTATTCTCTAATAATTTGGGAATCAAAGACTTTTGGAGGGGCTTATATATACACACAAGGCATCTATACCAAATTTACGCCTTCTTACCTTGTTTTATGCATCGAAGAGCATCACGAGCAGATTGTGTTTTCAAAGCCACAATTCCGGAAAGAATAAAAAAATCTGCCTTCATATCTGTAATGACAGTTAAAGTTGAAGAATGCAAAGTGTTGGGAAAATGAGTCGGAGGATGCTGGGGAAAAAAAATAAAATTTTGTTATAGAATTTTAGATATGTCATTTGATATGTGAGTCTAGAACTCATATATCAATAGACATTAGTATCTTCTTTTTAATTTTAAAATTTTTGTAGTGTTTCAGAGCAAAACAATCTACTAATATAACACTTGAAAATTTTAAACTCAACTACATGACACATTGAATATCTTAACTATTAATATTCTATAACAATACCTCATTTCTATAAACTAATTTTCCTTCAACTTATGCACTCCTCGTGTACTAGTCGAGCAATAGGAGATTAACTTGTGGATGCCTCTTATGAATATTGCCATATATAAGACATCGGTAAGTTTAAAAGCGGTTAGATATGAAATGAGATCCTACGAAAAATTTTGTTAGAATCATAATTATATTAAAATTCTTCTAATTTAATATTTTATTTAACGTTTCACCTATATATTAAAATTCTACTAATTTTATTAGAATCATATAATTGTAAAACACTAAAACTCGAGTCGGCAATTTTAACAATTTTACAATTACGGATGCAGTATAGAAAGCGTGGGTGATCCATAATGTGATGTAAAACTTTATAAAAAAAGTCTAGAAACTTACAGAAGTTTTTAAGATATTGAACCTTGTAAAATGTACAATTTTATCTGTGATCCTCTAGGTAAAATGTTTTGCCCGCCATTGCAACCTTGCTACTATGGAGTGTTGTTATCAGTTGATCACTTATTCACTATCGAGAACTGCACGGTGGTATACATCACGTCATCGAAAGGATCATTGCGGCCAAGCAATACTGGTTATTTGGCTTCATAAAGACTAATATATTTTAATTGCAGCCAGTCGAACAAGTCGTTGTAGTATAGTGGTGAGTATTCCCGCCTGTCACGCGGGTGACCCGGGTTCGATCCCCGGCAACGGCGATTCGTACTTTTTGTTGGTTTTAGTTAGTTACATATTTTTTTTTTCTGCCATGAAAAGCATCCTTCAAGATTCGTGCCCTCTCCCTTACAACAAAAATTAACAATTTAGATTAAGATAGATGACGAGTTTTAAAATTGTTTACAGGACGATTAACCACTTCAATTTCACTTCTACACTAATTTAAGTCATTCGAATTCTAATTTAACTGTTGAGATTGTACAAAAGACACATTTTTTCTATTGTTTTTGAAAGTACTGGAAATGGATCCCTACATCTAATGCTCACGGATTCGTATCTTCCGCCTTGGAGAACAAAAATGCCCATACCTTTCTCTTTGATTGAATCATTGAGTTAGAAATCAATAATCCAACTCAAGATGGATGACAAGTTTAAAATCTTTTGTAAGATGATTAATCATCTCGATTTCTCTTTCATATTATCTAGACCATTGAGATTCTAATTAAACAGTTGAGAGTCTATAAAAGACATTCTTTGTCTTTTCTTAAAAGAAAAATTAGCTATTAAACAACCCAAACATAATCCATTTAAAAAATAACATAAAAGAAACACTATACTGTTGTAGAAAACTTCAAAATAAATAATACTATCCATATGACACTATCTTTAATTCTCAATTATTAATTTAATAATTGACATTAATATCCTTACTCATTTAGTCTTCCTCGTCGTTCGGACAAAACTCTACCAATATTGTTCATCCTACGACTGCGCCACCATTGCTGAGCCCGGCCATCGTCCATATATATCGCTCAGCTAGTACATGATGAGAACTTGAGTTTAATTTGCATCCTTCGGCTTGGCTTTTGTCATTCTAGATCTGAAGGCGTGTTTTCACCTTTCGGCCGTAAACTTGGCATGGCATCTGTGCAAAAGCTTCTCCAAAGGTCATGATTTCCAAATTACTCCGAAGAAAATGAACCGTAACCAACCGTACTTTTCAGGAATTATATATTTTCATGTGTTATCAAAAATATGTACTTGTTAACTATATAAAATATAGAAAGTATAGAAAAAATATAGAGGAATGAGTTCTTCTCATGTATTTTCATATTATTTTAATATGTACAAAGAGTCTCTATTTATAGATTAATTAAAAAGATGAAAATACTAATGCTAATAGCTTTAAAATTTACAAAAAAACCATAACATTGAGGGTTGTAACCTTTATGCTCTTCATGGTAATGGTTTTCATAGTTGAAGGTTACACCGTTGATAATATGTACTAAGAGCATATATGTTATAATAATATGTATTTTTATTTTGGCACACACTACATGTACTTCTTATTTGGGACAATTGCATATGAAGATCTCCAAAATTTAATAATTGTGGATACACACCTACAAAATTGGAAAATGTTATATTTTTACATGCAAAACAAAATAACTTACATGTATCCTCTAAAAGCTAATAAGCATTAAAATAGGGAGTAACAATAGTACTATTAGTGTTTTTTAAGAGATGACACATAAATACTGCAACGAGTGATAGAAGTGTTCACTAATTTTTGATGTGGATAACATGAAGGGCCATGGCATGACCTCACTACCTACAAACTCAGGTGTTTGTGCCCTACACCACACAACCTTGTATCAAGTTCTCATCATAGAACGCATCTATCACTAATCACAACAAATAACATTGTCTTTTGTTATATACCACCGTGTGGGCTTGCTGCTCATTTCCCTACACTCTTATTGGGTGCTCTTTCTGTCACTTACATCTGTCGCCTAGCCTCCACTATCACTCATTGTCGCCTGCACAGTGGCAACCACTCACTACTGCTCATCCTTGTATAGTCTCCACCAAAAAGTATTAACAATATCATTATACTCTTAATTTTATGTTTATTAGGTAGGTTTGAAGGAAAATCCGTCAAGTTATTTTGTTTTATAGGAGTATGTAAGTAATTTTTGAACTTTAGATGTCTGTTGGTAATTTTTCTTTCTTAATTTGTGCAAAATCCCACTTCGAATGTAGAATCTCTTTATCAGAGTAGTTCCAACGATATTCTCATGAGTATAAAGACACAAAAAGATGATCTTATCTCTTTATATGTTAATGAAGACGCTAGAGACGCTACACTGCTATCACAAAATCAAGTCAATTCAGGTAGCATACGATTGATGACCCAAGACACAATTAAAAATTTCACTATGGTTCTTGTCACTGAACAAGGGTAAAATTCTCGAACATGTTGGAAGGCAAAAACTTCAGGATGGAAAATATGGAAGAAAGCATATTTCAAGGTATAATGCAGAAGTGCTATGAGCACGAAGGTAGCAACAATGTTTAATTACTTGGATTGTTTGGAAACAAAAGAAATGGCTTATTGTGCTTGCATGTCGCATGCGCCGTCGTCTCCAGCGTCATGTGTTCGGTAGTTGTCCACAATGCCACCATCTCTGACGTCAATACAAGTAGCATGTTTAAATAATTAGGAGTCCGACTGTAGACGCGGCGGCGCGCAGTATTGAGGAGTCAGACCAACATGGCAAGCAGGTAGAGCGGCCTTGATAGCTTCAAGATTTGTGTGTATTGCCTTAGAACAAAAGAATGTCCATTTCTTTCTATTTACATAGTTAGATCAAAAATTTATAATTTAGTTTAGATTGGGTGAGAAATTTAAACTTTCATACAAGATAGTTAATCACTTTAATTTCTCTTAAACTATTCGAATTATGATTAAATAGTTGAGATTTTATGTAACACAACCTCTGTTTTTTATTCTTGAAAGCAAAAGATACATATCCCAATTTACTTATGGCCAACGTCTAATGCTCTGTTTGGGTAGTTACAAGCCGTGCATATATAGAAAAGCATGCTAAGCATATATAAAAGAAATATATAAAATGTATATAGTAATATATTCTTATCTAATAGAAGAATAGGTCATAGAGTCCCACAAGATTGACAAATACTATTTTTTTTTTTTTACAAATTCAGGATAAATATGATCCCTCTACATATAACTAGTGACAACTTAATTTGCAGAAAACAGATGCAGAGAGATGCATGAACAATGGTAAATGCTTGTTTTGGGCATTTACAAGCGGTTGGGACACAAACAATCCTATGCACACTTAAAATAAATTAGACTTGAGTATCTTTGGATTTGGAGTTTTTTTTATTAATAACCCAGATCAAAAAAATAATTACAGAACTAACCCACAGTTACGAGAATTTACAAAAATGACCTGCCACGTCAGCATGTCGAGCTCTGGGAGCTCGACAAGCTGCCTGTCGTGTTTCGACTAGCGTGTCGAGCACTGAAGGCACGACTAGGACCATGTCGAGCCCCTCGACCACGACCAGAGCTTCGACCGCTTGTCGCATTTGCACAACTCGACAAGCTTGAACCAAAAAGAATTTATATTGCGGGAACGGGGATTCGAACCCGGGCCGAGGACATGGGAGCGGACGCACGAGCCAGTTGGGTTAGGACTCTTAAATGCACTAAAAGAGTAGGCCTATTTAATATCCATAAACTTGTCGTGGACCCAGAGTTCGACAAGCAAAAATGTTTTAATTGCGGGAGCGGGGATTTGAACCCAAGCCAACAACGTGGCAACCGGGGGCTCCCACTAGCTGGGCTAAGAGACTTAACTGATATAATAGCACTGCACATTTTAATATTATTTCACTTGTCGAGTTTCCAGAACTCGACAAGCTGCTGGTCCCCTCTTTATTCTTCTCTGGTCCCCTGCGCCCAACACACACTCACTCACACACACTCATTCAGTTAGCAACAAAACAACAGCAGCACACACACACCTCATCTCATTTTCAATCTTCCACTCTAGATTTAGCACAATCCGTCTGATAAATTTGTTCAGTGTAGAAGAGAAACTTGTAAAGAATTGCGAGCTCTTCGAAAAGAGGTATTTTTTTCGAAATGTATTTAAGATTCTGTTAATTATGTTGCTAATGACGTAATTAGGGTTTATATTTATGTTTATGTGTATACAACTACTAGAGTAGGTATTATATTTTTAGGAATATGTTTAGGAAATATGTGCATGTGCATGTGTATGTATGTTTGTAAAATAGGTTTTTTTAAATATATGTGTGTATGTTTGAAAATATATGTGTATATGTTTGGAAAATAGGGTTTTATAAATGTATGTGTGTGTGTTTGAAAAATATATTTTTGAAATGTGTGTATGTTTGGAAATGTATGTGTGTATGTTTGGAAAATAGGGTTTTTAAATGTATGTGTGTATGTTTGAAAAATAGGTTTTTGAAATGTATGTGTGTATGTTTCGAAATGTATGTGTGTATGTTTGGAAAATAGGGTTTTATAAATGTATGTGTGTATGTTTGAAAAATAGGTTTTTGAAATGTATGTGTGTATGTTTGGAAAATAGGGCTTTTAAATGTATGTGTGTATGTTTGGAAAATAGGGTTTTTAAATGTATGTGTATCATTTTAGAAACTATGTGCATGTGTGTATGTTTTTAGAAAATATAAAATTAGGTTATTTTTAATTGTGCACATGCATATTGTATGTCTAAGAATTAGGTTTTGTAAATATATATGTGTATGTATTTAGAAATTATGAAACTAGATTATTTTCAATTACATGCATGCATGCTTTATATTTAGAAATTATGTTTTTGAAATGTATATGTGTATGGTTTTAGAAACTATGTGCATGTGTATATGTTTTTAAAAAATATAAAATTAGGTTATTTTTAATTGTGCACATGCATACTCTATGTCTAAGAATTAGGTTTTGTAAAATATATATATGTAAGTATTTAGAAATTATGAAACTAGATTATTTTCAATTACATGCATACATGCATACTCTATGTTTAGAAATTATGTTTTTCAAATGTATATGTGTATGTATGGTTTTAGAAACTATGTGCATGTGTGTATATTTTTAGAAAATATAAAATTAGGTTATTTTTAATTGTGCACATGTATACTCTATGTCTAAAAATTAGGTTTTGTAAATATATATGTTTATGTATTTAGAAATTATGAAACTAGGTTATTTTCAATTACATGCATGCATCCATGCTCTATGTTTAGAAATTATGCTTTTCAAATGTATATGTGTATGGTTTTAGAAACTATGCGCATGTGTGTATGTTTTTAGAAAATATAAAATTAGGTTATTTTTAACTGTACACATGCATGCTCTATGTTTAAGAATTATGTTTTGTAAATATATATGTGTATGTATTTAGAAATGGGTCCATAGGTTGTCAGACATAATGGTGTCATGTTATTTACGCGTGAGATGAATGTGTGTAGGGAATGAAGAGTCCGAAAAAAATTTGCATATTTTATGGTGACGGCATAATTCGCAAGGGGCAAAGCGGGGTTGATATGAGCCGTTGCCAGTATGTGACGGGCGAGCTGAGCGTACATAACACCTCATTCCTAGAGCTGAATTCGTGGATCCTGAATATGTTTGGGAAGCGGCCTCGTGATGAAATACTCTAATTGAAGGGCTCATCATTCGTGAGGTAGATAATAAGCCATACTGGATGCTGGGCGAAATTAAAGGGGACAAATCTTGGAGCTCTTAGATTCGAAGAGTGGAAGACCCCCATGGCGGACTGCTCGGCCAGTTCACGATGTATGTGCAGTTCTGCAACGTACGAGCAGCCGAGTGTGCGGTGGAGGGTGAGCCAAGCGTTATGCTCGGTCCTGCGAGATTCAGGGCTAGCGAGTGGTCGGATGTATTCTGCCATACTCGCGTAGGTGTGTGCGAGGTACTGGATTGCCTTCCATCAGTGTCCGACGAAGATGATTCGACGGACTCGGAGGCATCCAATGGCTCTGATGACGATACTCCTGGTCCCCGCAGGAGTGGCTAGATCACTCAGCATACAGTCAAGCTGTGTTGCCAAGGGATCAGGGTTTGTGGTGGTCTTTCGAGCACGGTGGCTTACAAGTAGAGCAGGAGTTTCAAAGCAAGGAAGATCTAAATAATGCCGTGGTGAGCTGGTCCCTCGCAATTAACCGGCAATACAAGGTCGTCAAGTCAAACCCCAACCTTTTTGTCGCAGCCTGTGTAACAGCAGGCTGCCCATGGAAGATTCGTGCGATGCGGCCGAAGGACAACATCGGTTTTGTGGTGACAAGAGTTACCGCACACACATGCCTACTTACGGAGGCGCTGGACAGACACAGGAACCTGACGTCGGCGTACGTCAATAATATCATCCAGTCGCCCGTGCGAGAGAACATTTCGATAATGCCGAGAGAAATAATGAAGCAAGTTGCCGATAGGTGTGGGTACACTATACGGCATGGCATGCAAAGGCCTGGAGAGCAAAACAGACTTCAATTGAGGACATGTTCGGCACATTCGACCATGCCTACAACAATGTGATGCGGTTGCTGCGCAACATCGCTCAGACCAACCCAGGCACATTTTTAGATTTCTTCGATCAGCCAGCTGCACGTTGAGATGGTAACCCCATACAGAACACTCGGGTACTCCGTCGATTGTTCTGGTCATACCGCCAGTGCATCGAGGCATTTGCTTATTGTCGTCCGGTCATATGCGTGGATGGTACATTCTTGACCGGAAAGTACAAGGGCAGTCTTCTCATTGCTATTGCTACAAATGCTAACGACCAATTGCTTCCATTGGCGTACGCAATCGTCAAGTCTGAAAACTCAGAAAGTTGATTGTGGTTTCTGGTCAATGTGAAGCGGGCGGTTGTTGGTGATCGAGAGAAGGTGTGCATCATATCGGACCACCACCGAGGGCTGCTCCATGCCATTGAGGTAATGCGCGTGGCCCCAGATGCTCCGTACAAATGGGAGGATGTGCGCAGCCGTTGGTGCATGCGGCACATTGCAGCAGACCTTTTCACACACTTCCGCAGTAAACAGATCATGGATCTATTCAAGCGGCTATGCATGCAAAATCAACCGAGGAAGTTCCAGGCTGTGTTCGACAAATTGGAGGCGCTGACAGTGAAGTACCCCACGAGGAGGGCCAGCAATGCTGCCGATGATGCGAACGTGAGCAAATTCTCCCAATGGATTCAGGATAAGGACATCGAGAAATGGTCCTTGCTGCACGACAAGATGGAGCAAAGTTTGGGATAATGACGACGAACCTTTCAGAGGTGTGCAATTATGTGTTGAAGGAAGTTCGGTGTTTGCCGGTGACTGCTGTAGTGGAGATGACATGATACTGCACAGCCGAGTACTTCAACAACAGAAGTGTAGCCACCAAACGCTAGTCGATGATCCCATGAGAACCTTGCCAGATGTTGTGCAGTCCTACTTGACTGCTCGCGTAGACAAGGCCCAGCGGCACGAGGTGACAGTTATAAACAGACTGCAGTGAATCATTCAAGTCCGCCTTCGGCAGAAGAACGTGAGCGGCCAACTGAGGCCTGGACGGGTGCACGAGGTCATTCTTGGGGATGTCGCTGAGTGCTCATGTAACAAACTAAAACTACTGCACAAGCCCTGCTCGCATGTCCTTGCTTCATGTGCGGCGCTCGGTGTGAGCCCTGTGCCTTACCTTTCGGAGTACTTCAGCCTTGATAACCTTTCAAACACGTGGGGTGGCGTGTGGAGAGTTTTTATGACACTAAGTGACTACAGAGTTATCCCTGCTGGCAAGACTACCTGGATCCCAGATGTAAATCTAAAGCGAACGGGTCCAGGGCGACAGAAGACACGCCGAATACACAACGACATGGATGAGTCACAAGGGGGTAGCTCACGAGATAGGAAATGCTCGATCTGTAGGCAGCCCGGACATAGTAGGAAGGATTGTTTGAATGCACCCGGACCATCGACCTAGCTACACTGTGTGTGTTCGACGAAACCTTGTAATAAACTTTGTAATACGCTTCTCATTTGCATTGGATTGTTGTAATCCGTACGAAACCTTGTAATATATTTTATGTTATGTTACTTTCATGTCGTGTGCTATCCATGGGTATGATACTTTTAATAACGGTTCCTGTTGTTTGTTATGTTACTTTCAATAATGGTTCATGTTTTATGTTTTGACAGGCATGGCTGGCGGGGATAGAGATCTTCCAGAGCTGCTGAGCAATACATGTGATCGTGGACATCGCGGCCGCTTCTTGTCCGAGGGCCGGGACTTGGAGCCGCTGGTAGTTCGTGCTCCCTTGGAGTACTGGCCTCTACATGAGGGCTACATCCCCATCCTCCGGGATACAGGTTTATTGCCATTCGCCCGTATGCTACAGATAGGTCAGCATATCACACTGGATAGGTCGTTGATCACCGCATTGGTAGATCGATGGCGTCCAGAGACCCACACTTTCCACTTCCGCTGGGGGGAGATGACAGTCACGTTGGAGGATGTGAGCATGCTACTTGGTTTACCTGGCAGTGGACATCCCATCGTCCCCAGGGCAGCACGCCTAGATTGGTGCGCACAGATGCACCTCCGATTCAACATTGCTAACCACACTGAAGAGATCCCGGCATCCAGGCGTGGTGTCCCCCACCGATTTTTGGCGCGCTACCGTGAGTGCCCCAATGATGCCCCCGCCGATGTAGTTCGGCAGCATCTCTTCGCCTACTTGCTGGTGACGCTGCAGTATATTTTGTTCCCTTCGATGCATGGTGACACTGTGTACACGTGGTTCATTCCCCTGGTCGAGAGTATCGTCGATGCCGACGCAGGGGCCATGCCGCATTACAAGTAGGCGATGGCAGTGTTGTGCGCGACGTACAGGGGGCTTTGTGAGGCATGTTGCAGGACCGCGACTGGATCATTGCTGTCCGCATGCCCTGTACTGTTGCAGTTATGGTCATGGGAGCACTTCCCCGTTGGTCGGCCACGTTTACAGCGGCCCATCCATCCATACGGTGTGCCAGCGGACTACGAGGATTGGGTAGATCGGCCGACCATGGGAGCCCGTTGGCTGGGAGGTCGGCCGAGGTGGTCATCGTCACAGATTCACCGCTGTTACGTGGCGTACCTGGGAAAGAAATCGACAACGCCATCTCCCGCGGGAGATTCACGTATATGCCTGGAACATTTTCTATATCTCATGTACGCACTCATATTTGTTTATTTCTTTGCTTTATGTGCATCGTGCACCTTTTGCAGACAAACACGTAGAGGAAAACACTCCGACAACTGGCAGATCAAGAATTCCAAATGGGTCGACGAGTGGGAGGACCACGCAGCGACAGATGTTGTTGTGGATGAGCGGCCGTATGACCCTGGGATATACCAGGCCTATCTTCAGTAGTACGTACCGCGCACCCGCACGCGACTTGCTCGTGCAGCACCCCCTTCGCCGACAGAACTATCACATCAAGACAGTCTTCGGCTAGGCCTTGATGTTCAGTTCCCAGGCCGGATACATCACTCGGTACGTTCGTCTTTGCTGGATACTTATGTTGGTCTCTTATCTTATCTATTTTTCTATAGTTCTCATATGAGTTTTGCATGTGCAGGCTGACTTAGCGTTGGCCATCGACAGGCAGGCGGCAAACCTGTCGTCTAGCCTTTCTCGGGGAGGACGACACTTCAAGACGGTGGCGCGTGCTGCCCTACATTCCATCCGTGTAGAAGCACAATGACTCTTCTTCGACGTAAGTTGTGGCCGAAAGACAGATGGATCGGTTTCGCACCAGAGAGGGGCCCGGCCACCTAGCTCGATGTTAGCCCGGCCTAGCCTGGGTGGTGCTCGACAGAGCACTTCGTCAGCACGGCGCAGTCATCGCGACACATCGTCGACCTGGGGAGGTGACATACCGGGGACGTCCGCCGGCCCGTCTCGGCTTCGTCGTTCCTCGTCAATGCACAGTGCTCGACGCAGAGATCTGCATATTGGGGGCCTGTCGAGACATCGCACTCCCAATTCAGATGACTCCGATGATGAGGACGACATCCGTCGTCAAGATGAGGACGATGCGAGTAGGGCGTTGGCAGAGCGGCTTGCGGCTGACGAAGATTGGGACCAAGCTCATATTGAGCAGGTGGCCCAAGGACAGAGACACTCAGTTCGTGGGGTGTCTACGCAGCTGAGTTGGGGGGAGCCCGTCCACGACCACATGGATGTGCATGACGATCGTGAGTACTACGCTCCGCAGGGGGCCGAGCCCAATTGGGTGGCACAACAGCGGGACAACTACGACTGGGTCTCGAGCATGTTAGGGTTGCACGACCCTCATGCACATCAGTACTACCAACCAGATGAGTTAGCGCCTAGCGAGCTCGAAGATCACTCTCCACCGACATAGCCATCTCAGGGTCATGCAGGTATTGAGTGACATGGTCCTTCTACCACGGCTGGGCGGCAATCACATGTGCCACCTGATCCGTACTCACCATCGTCTTTTCAGAGAGATAGACATGGACATAAGAGGGGTCGTCCGAACCCATAGCGAACATGTACTAATGCTTTTATTTTCCAGTGTGTTACATTCAAAATGAATCATGTAGTTAACGTAGTTAACTAGATTTCTTATATATTTTTATTAAATGTATATACATACATACATATATATACATACTTACATATATACATATATATATGTACATGTATATGTATATATATATGTATATATATGTATGTATGTATATACATACATACATACATACATAGTGTATAGATACATATACATATACATATATATATGTATGTATATGTGTATGTGTGTATATATATATATACACATACATACATACATGTTGGATCAAGGATGCCGACTAGAGGGGGGGTGAATAGGAGGCTTTTAAAAACTTTAAAACTTAAAGCAAATAAAGAACAAATCAAGAACAAATAATATAAGCAAGGGAAAGAGAACGAACACAACGATTTTTTACCGAGGTATCAGAGACTCGCCCAGTCTCCACTAATCCTCGTTAAAGCACTCAAATCACTTGAGTCTTGCCTCAATATCCACAAAGGATATTATCACTAGTGGTTGCTCCTTGTCCACTCCGGAAAGGTGAGCACCGATGCCTTGTACACACTTGCCGAGCCTCTCCGACAATCTCCGAACGGAGAGATCAACGGCCACGCCTCCGAACCGTCTAGGTGAGGGCGCTCACCAAGAGTAACAGACAGCGAGGTCTTCTCAAGACCTCCAAACACGCACCGAGAAGCTAAGTAAATGTAAAATGCAAAGAACTGAAATGCTCGGTGGATCGGAAAGCACTCGACTTGATCAAAAGATCAAGATTTTATATAAGAAATTAATGCTCAAGAGTGTATATAAAATGTTGCTGCTTGTTATAAGAAACACATGCCCAAAGCCCCTATTTATAGCCTCAAGAAGCAAATGAACCGTTGGAGCTAGGGCTGAAAATCAGCAACCCAAACTGACAGTCAGTTTGCCTAACTGACAGTCAGTTCACCTAACTGACAGTCAGTTCAGTACACAACGGCCGACAAAATTTACGGACGAAAACTTTGCTAGCCGTTCGTGGTCGTTTATGGAAAGCTGAAACCCACAACTGACAATCAGTTACACAAACTGACAGTCAGTTCGACCACAGTCACGACCAAAACCAAATAGAAACTCAGTTAAAAAACTCTCTGGTCGAAACCCCAACTGACAGTCAGTATGGAAAAACTGACAGTCAGTTTAGTACAAAAATTTTGAGCACAAAATACACCCTCTCTGGACAATTGTCAGTTTAAACTAACTGACATTCAAACTGACAGTTAGTTTAGCAAACTGACAGTCAGCATGAACAAAAACAGAGATAACTTTAAAACCAGAAATCCAAAAGAGGTGTTTAATAGCTCGTTGGAAAGATAATTTCAAGAGCTACAATTTTGTCAACAGAAGCAAAAGTCAGATCTGCCTAGATCTTTCTGAAAATTGCAGATACTCTTCTGCTGTCAAAAACTGAACTGAAAAACCAGATTTTTCAAATAAGTTCAAAACCAAATCCAACCAAAAAGATGCAATGCAATGACCTAGGTTTTCTCGGTTTGCGTTGGAGATAAAGAGATGACTTTCGCCACCCCTCTTAATAGTACGGTTAAAACTAAAAAATAATTTCCTAAACTGATCATCTCCAAACTCCGAGATCGGTAAAAATAAAAACTCATAATACCTGAGGTCTTTCGCATCTTCATGATTTTCGTCTTGTATTTAGCTCTTCCGCATCTTGTGCTTCACTTCAAGTCGGGTTTATCTTGATCATCCCGTAATTCTTCCCAACTGATCCCTGTATCAATCAATCTCAAAAGCACGATTAGTCCAGAACACTTTGTTTTCATTAATCATCAAAATTAGGGTTAGGCATGAAGGCCTAGATGCAACAATCTCCCCCTTTTTGATGATTGATGACAACAAGTGTTCAATAACAAAATAAATGAAATAGCTCCCCCTGAGTATATGCATCTCATCATATCAGAGCATAAACCAACACATATACATCAGGGCATCTCATACATAAAACCACTCACAGATATGCAAATATCACTAAGTCATATCAGAGCATACACAACATACACATCTAAAAATCAAGACATCATATATATCAAGGAAACAGAGCTCAAAAACATCATCTCAAGAAACCAAGTCACATATATATAATCAAAGCTACACAGATCACACACAGACATATATGATAAAGAAAAATATCTCCATATATATGAAAAATAAACATCTGTTCAATACAGCAAAAGACTCTAATATCCAAAATACCAAAATACTTCTCCCCCTTTGGCATCAAGCACAAAAAGGGAGGCAAAAACACAAATCAGAGCCTAATGCTCATCATCTGAAGAAAGTCCTAAAACGGCTGTATCTCCGGAGCCAGCTGGAGATGCAGATGCGTCGATGGCTGGAGACGCCGGAGGGGTCGCAGCTGCAACAGGAGCTGGATCTGCAGCAACGGGAGCCGGAGCTGGGGCAACAGGAGCTGGATCAGCAGCAACTGAAGCTGAGCGCGGAGAAGACACAGCCTGGCGGGCCCTCTTGCGAGGGACCGAAGATCCGGGAGCAGCTAGGCGACGCAGAATCTCCTCCTGCTGAGCAAGCAAATGAAGCAACATCTGATGATGCTCCGCCTGGGTGCTGAGGATCTGCTGCTGCACCTGAAGAATCTCCTGAAGCTGAGAGGAAGAAGACGCAGATCCGGTGTCAGTCCCTGCAGCTGGAGCTGGAGAAGACTCCTGAGCAGGAGCCTCGTCCTCTGACTCCCCCGCAGCATCATCATCTGATGCGGGAGAACCAGGGCCAGCAGCTGCAACAGGGCGAGCACCGAGCCGGCGATCAGCCTGACCGGGAGGATAGAAGAGAAGAGGATGATGGGGCCGTGGCAGCTCAGTGTCGATGGCCCAGATATGAAGAAGCACCGCCATGATATACGGAGCGTATATCAGCTGACGGCGCGGGGAAAGAAGAACGTGCTGAATCTCATTGATGATGAGATCAGCGACGTCGAATGGCTCCTCCTGAAAGATGGAGATGAGCACATGAAGACCCAGATAGGTGACCCTGGCTCTGTCTCCGCTCATGGGGACCAATGTGAGACGGAGGATCCGCAGAGCCAGGTCAACATCGCGGCGCAGACCCGCGATGTGACGGAGCTGGAAGGGGCCGGAATAGAGCATGGCCACCTCCCGACGCTCGAGGTCTGGAAGGGTATGGAGCTGGCGGCCAGAAGGAGGGCGCACCAGTCCAAGCGCGGACTCCAGCTGCTCCTTCGTGACGGTGTAGACCTGGAGGCCCGTCATGAAGGTCATGAAGTCACGCTGAGGGGAAACAAAGACGGTGGAATAAAACTGGAGAATGGGCCCCTCAGCCCAATGCAGAGAGGAATCGGCGACTAGGTCGCGGATCCCTACGGAGCCGAACAGATCTGCGAGGGAGGCGATGCTTGTGCGAGAGGCGATCGTTCCCCACGACAGAGAGCGGTGGGCGAAGATGGGCGCGCGGCTATAGACACTGGTGAACAGGTCTAGGTGGAGGTTGGTGTAGCAAGTGAGAACCTCGCATGCGTCGCGACCAGTGGGACGCGGCGACAGATACGGGTTCACAGAGCGGAGCGTGCGAAGGCGGCTCGCGTGCCAACGTGAATAATCCACGGGCATGCGCTCAAGCGGAGGCGAGGGCCGGTTCTCGGACGTCTGACCCGATGAACGCTGGCTGTTCGCCGCGTTCTTCCGTCGGGCCACACGGCGAGAAGGACCGGGCTGATCAGACATTTTGAAGAAACGAAACAGAGAAGGAAGAGGAACAAGGACCTGAACTGAGGATGAACTGAAGTGATCGGGGAAGCAGATGCGAAGAAGACTGCCAAATCGACCACAGGAACGAAGCTCAGCACGGCCAGGAGGTCCACGATCAAGGCACAAGACAAACGGGAGAGGCGCCGAGAGAAGGGAGCCGTGAACAGAGGAGCCAAAACGAAGAGGTCGAGACCAGCGAGGATGGTGGCGCCGGCGGTGAGGAGCTCACCGGCGACAAGGGGAGGCACAAAGGAGGCGGCGGCGAGGCACGGCGAGGTGGGGGAGCAACCGGCGAAGGCACAGGGGCGCAAGAAGAAGCAACGGCGGCGAGAGAAGGTGAGAAGACAAGAAAACAGAACGGGGATTTTAGGGTTCTCGATCCCACAAGTGACAATCAGTTTGATAAACTGACAGTCAGTTCCAAACTCAAATACATGGAACTGACAATCAGTGTACCACACTGACAGTCAGTTCACAGAACTGAGTTTTGAAACTGACAGTCAGTGTATGAGACTGACAGTCAGTTTGGGACTCGAACACGACCAGGAGCTTCGACCAAAATCAAATGCACGTAACTGACTGTCAGTTTGTGAAACTGACTGTCAGTTATGACATTGACTTCGACCAAAGACTAAGACCAGGCTCCTAACTACTAAACTGACTGTCAGTTATAGGAACTGACTGTCAGTTTGGTCAATTTCGACCAGAAGCAAACTGAGACTAGAGGGGGAATAAAATAATAATATTTTATACAAACAACACATTTAGCACATCAACTAGCATTTGATATATCAATAATGTTCAGTTCACCCCTTAAAAAGCAAAATCTTGATTCATCTAGGGGTTTAGTGAAGATATCTGCTAGTTGCATATCTGTTCTAACATAATTCACATCAATATCTCCTTTTCCCACATGATCTCTAATAAAGTGGTGCCTTATTTCAATATGCTTAGTTCTAGAATGTTGAACAGGATTATTTGCAATTTTAATGGCACTTTCATTATCACACAAGAGTGGCACTTTATCAAATATAATCCCATAATCCAAAAATGTCTGCTTCATCCATAATAATTGAGCACAACAACTGTCTGCAGACACGTATTCAGCTTCAGCTGTGGAGAGAACTACAGAATTTTGCTTCCTAGATGACCATGATACTGAAGATCTCCCCAACAGTTGACAGCTACCAGAAGTGCTTTTGCGATCAATCTTACACCCAGCATAATCAGAATCCGAATACCCAATTAATCCAAAATTTGCATCTTTCGGATACCAAAGGCCTAAACTGGGATAACATTTTAAATACCTAAGGATTCTTTTAAGAGCAGTTAAATGACATTCCTTAGGATCAGACTGAAATCTAGCACATAAGCACACACTGAACATGATATCAGGCCTAGATGCGGTAAGATATAAAAGACTACCAATCATAGACCTATAAAGTTTAGAATCGACCGATTTGCCGCTTTTGTCCATGTCCAGATGTCCATTGGTCGCCATGGGAGTTTTGATTGCATTAGCGTCTTCCATCCCAAAGCGCTTGAGCAGGTCCTTCACGTACTTTGTTTGACTCATGAACGTGCCGTTCTTGAGTTGCTTGATTTGCAGACCAAGGAAGAAGCTCAGCACACTAATCATGGACATCTCGAACTCCCTAGACATCATCTCTCCAAACTCATGACAGAAATGTTCATTAGTAGATCCAAAGATAATATCATCAACATAAATCTGACAAATGAACAAATCCTTTTCAATTTTCTTTGTAAAGAGAGTTGTGTCAACCTTCCCAATTTTAAAACCTTTTGATAATAGAAAGTCTTTAAGACGCTCATACCAAGCCCGAGGAGCTTGTTTGAGACCATAGAGAGCTTTCAACAATTTAAATACATGGTTTGGAAATTTAGAATCTTCAAAACCGGGAGGTTGTTCAACAAACACAAGTTCAGAAATTTCACCATTTAAGAATGCACTTTTTACATCCATTTGAAAAAGTTTGATATTAAAACAAGATGCATAAGCAAGAAGAATGCGAATAGCTTCAAGTCTTGCCACAGATGCAAAAGTTTCACCAAAATCTAAACCTTCGACTTGAGTGAAGCCTTGAGCAACAAGACGAGCTTTGTTCCTAATTACAACTCCATTTTCATCTTGCTTATTTCTGAAAACCCATTTTGTTCCAGTAACATTATGATCTTTGGGTCTTTCTACTAGAGTCCAAACTTCATTTCTAGCAAAGTTATTAAGTTCTTCATACATGGCATTTACCCAATCAGGGTCATTTAAAGCTTCATTAACATGTTTGGGTTCTAAAAAAGATACAAAAGAATGATGTTCACAAAATGCAGCAATACGAGATCGAGTTTGAACACCCTTACTGATGTCACCCAATATTTGGTCTAGAGGGTGATCCTTGGTGATGGTTTGGTGTTGCCTTGGTTCTTCATCTTGTACTGCTTCATCTTGACCTTGTTCTGGAGGATCAACATGAGATGATGATGCGTCTTGATCAACATTTTCAACGTTGACATCATCTTCTTGATCTTCTTCTGTTAGCTTGATGTCTCCAATGGTTATGTTCTTCATTACTTCTTGAAGATCTTCACCTGAAACTTCATGAGAGACTTGTTCCTTTTGTGAACCATTAGTTTCATCAAATTCGACATCACCCGATTCTTCAATACAACTTGTATTTTTATTGAAAACACGATAAGCTTTACTAGTGGTGGAGTATCCGACTAGAAAGCCTTCATCTACTCTTCTTTGAAATTTACCATCAAAATTCCTTTTCTTAATAATATAACATTTGCAACCAAACACTCGAAAATAAGAAATATTTGGCTTGCGCCCAACAAGAAACTCATAAGGAGTCAAGTTTAGAAGAGGATGCAAATAAAGTCGGTTTATAGAATAGCAAGCGGTATGCACGGCTTCAGCCCAGAAGCGAGTAGGAGTATCGTACTCACTTAGCATAGTCCTTGCCATTTCTATAAGTGTTCGATTTTTCCTTTCAACAACTCCATTTTGCTGTGGAGTGTAGGATGTGGAAAATTCGTGTTTGATTCCAAGAGAGTCACAAAAATCAAATAGGGTTGAATTAACAAACTCTCCACCATGATTACTACGGATTTTCTTGATGGATAATTCGAATTCAGTAGAAACACGTTTTGCAAAACTTTTGAAAACATCGGGGATTTCAGATTTTTGGGAAATAAAGAAAACCCAAGTGTAGCGAGTAAAATCGTCAACAATCACAAAACCATAGTTGCTACCCCCGATACTTTGGAACTCGGAAGGTCCAAATAAATCCATATGAAGGAGTTCCAAAGGTTTGCAAGTAGAAAGAATGCGCTTAGTTGGATGTGAAGTAGCTACTTGCTTTCCAGCTTGACAAGCGCTACAAGGTTTGTCCTTTTCAAAATTCACATCCTTTAAACCAACAACCAAATCACGTTTTAAAAGTTTTCTCAATTGATGCATTCCAACATGTGCAAGTCGTCTATGCCATAGCCAACCTTTTGAGGTTTGAGAGATAAGACATGTTGATAGAGATGCATCTTTTGAATGAAAATCAACCAAATAAAGATTTTCAAAACGAAAGCCTTTAAAGATCAAAGATTTATCTTTTAAACTTTCAACCAAAACTTCTTTTGGGAAGAATGTGCAACTAAAACCAAAATCGCAAATTTGTGCAACAGAAAGCAAATTGAAATTCAGAGATTCGACCAATAAAACATTTGAAATAAATAGATCATTTGAGATTGCGATTTTACCCAAGCGTACCACATTTCCTTGACGGTTGTCGCCAAAGGTAATCTTTTGGTTCTCGCTTGAGTTGTCTTCTATTGAGGTGAACAACTTCTTGTTACCGGTCATGTGTTCGGAGCATCCGCTATCTAGCACCCAATGCCTCCCACCGGTCTTGTAGTTCACCTGCATAAAAAGAATTAAGTTCTTTTAGGTACCCAAACCTTTTTGGGTCCTTAAATGTTAGCAATAAAAGCTTTGGGCACCCAAATAGATTTCTTCTTTTTGTTTAACATGGGTGTGCCAACATACTTTGCAATAGCATAACCTTTTCTCGACTTTTGAAGCATGTAGCAAGTATCAAAATAATTTGGAGTCATTAAAGGACATGCTTCATGTGAATGACCGGTTTCATGGCATTTATGACAAAATGTGTTGCATGCTTTAACAAATATAGTTTTAGAGTTTTGTTTCCTTCCTTTCTTTTGAAAATATCCTAATCCTTCTTTCTAAAAGAACATTTTTGTTTACTAAGGATTAGATCAAGAGATATTTTACCTTTATAACAATTCTCTAACCCTTTTTCAAGCTTTTCTACTTGTGCCTTAAGTTCATTATTTTTATTTAAGATGTTATCATTAGAAACACACGGAATATGATGACTACTAGAGGGAGAATCATCCAAATTACATGAAGTTGAAGCATCTACCTTAGATGAAGCATTTGTAATATCTTTTAAGAGCATGCTTTCATATGAATCTTTAAGCTCAGAGTATTGAGCGCGTAGGGAAGAATGTTCTTCCTTAAGCGCCTTATACTTCCTTTTAGTTTTTCCAAAAATTTCATTTAATTCGGTTATCATTTCAACTAAATCATCATATGAAGGATCGTTGATGTGTACCTTTTCATTGCCTTTAGCCATAAGGCAGATGGATGAGCTAGTTGAAGTATTGATGTTGCCGAGAGCTAATCCGGCCATCTTCTTTGAGCAATTTCTTTCTTCATCGGAGTCGGAGTCGGAGCTCTCTCCGCCGGACATCCACTCTCCAAAACAGGCTTCTTTGATTTCTTCATTCTTCTTCTTGAAGAACTTCTTCTTCTTGTTCCACGCCTTGTTCTTGTTTGGACATCTTGATGCTATGTGTCCCTTCTCATGACATCCATAGCAAATGATGTCCTTGAAGTTGTTTTGCTTTTGCCCCTTTTGTCGTGTGTCAATGTTGACACCTTTCTTATGCAACCTGCGAAGGAGTTTTTGAGTGTTCTTTACCATGAGTGCGAGGTCTTCATCGGAGGAGCCATCGCTTGAATCGTTTCTTGCATTGGCTTTGAAGGCCAAAGCTCTCTTCTTCGTCTCCGCGGGTTCGGCTGCTTCCTTCTTTTCCTTCTTGTGCATCTCATGGGTGATGAGGTTCCCATAAAGATCGGTTGGTGTTGTGGTCGATAGATCGGAGTTTGTGAGAATCGTGACCAAAGTGTCGAAGCTTTCCGGCAAGGCCCTAAGCATCTTTCTCACAAGCTCAAGGTCAGTAAAAACAACATCAAGACCCTTGAGTTCATTCACAATGTTATTTAACCGAGTAAACATGGAATCCACGGACTCGGTTGATGACATGGTGAATGTCTCATATTTTTGCCTCACCATTAGCAATTTTGCCTCTTTAACCTTTGTTGTTCCCTCGTAAATTTCTTCGAGGGTAGTCCAAACCTTATGAGCAGTCGTAAGATTGCTCACACGGTTGAACTCATTTAAGGATAAACCGGCAAAGAGAGCATTTTTGCACGGGCATTTAAATGCAACTTTCTCCTATCGTCCTCAGACTGACTTGCCGGATCAACCGGAGGAGTAAAGCCAAGTTTAACGATATCCCATACATCAAGCCCCATAGCTTCTAGGAATACCGACATGCGCACTTTCCAATAAGGATAGTTTGTCCCATCAAAGATAGGCGCACGACCGGTATGACCGAGAAGAAAATCACCACTTGACGACATCCTCTCTCTTGGCGGTAAAGCCTAATGAATCCAGAGACCTTGTTCTGATACCACGTGTTGGATCAAGGATGCCGACTAGAGGGGGGGTGAATAGGAGGCTTTTAAAAACTTTAAAACTTAAAGCAAATAAAGAACAATTCAAGAACAAATAATATAAGCAAGGGAAAGAGAACGAACACAACGATTTTTTACCGAGGTATCGGAGACTCGCCCAGTCTCCACTAATCCTCGTTGAAGCACTCAAATCACTTGAGTCTTGCCTCAATATCCACAAAGGATATTATCACTAGTGGTTGCTCCTTGTCCACTCCGGAAAGGTGAGCACCGATGCCTTGTACACACTTGCCGAGCCTCTCCGACAATCTCCGAACGGAGAGATCAACGGCCACGCCTCCGAACCGTCTAGGTGAGGGCGCTCACCAAGAGTAACAGACAGCGAGGTCTTCTCAAGACCTCCAAACACGCACCGAGAAGCTAAGTAAATGCAAAATGCAAAGAACTGAAATGCTCGGTGGATCGGAAAGCACTCGACTTGATCAAAAGATCAAGATTTTATATAAGAAACTAATGCTCAAGAGTGTATATGAAATGCTGCTGCTTGTTATAAGAAACACATGCCCAAAGCCCCTATTTATAGCCTCAAGAAGCAAATGAACCGTTGGAGCTAGGGCTGAAAATCAGCAACCCAAACTGACAGTCAGTTTGCCTAACTGACAGTCAGTTTGCCTAACTGACAGTCAGTTCAGTGCACAACGGCCAACAAAATTTACGGACGAAAACTTTGCTAGCCGTTCGTGGTCGTTTATGGAAAGCTGAAACCCACAACTGATAGTCAGTTACACAAACTGACAGTCAGTTCGACCACAGTCACGACCAAAACCAAATAGAAACTCAGTTAAAAAACTCTTTGGTTGAAACCCCAACTGACAGTCAGTATGGAAAAACTGATAGTCAGTTTAGTACAAAAATTTTGAGCACAAAATACACCCTCTCTGGACAATTGTCAGTTTAAACTAACTGACATTCAAACTGACAGTCAGTTTAGCAAACTGACAGTCAGCATGAACAAAAACAGAGATAACTTTAAAACCAGAAATCCAAAAGAGGTGTTTAATAGCTCGTTGGAAAGATAATTTCAAGAGCTACAATTTTGTCAACAGAAGAAAAAGTCAGATCTGCCTAGATCTTTCTGAAAATTGCAGATACTCTTCTGCTGTCAAAAACTGAACTGAAAAACCAGATTTTTCAAATAAGTTCAAAACCAAATCCAACCAAAAAGATGCAATGCAATGACCTAGGTTTTCTCAGTTTGCGTTGGAGATAAAGAGATGACTTTCGCCACCCCTCTTAATAGTACGGTTAAAACTAAAAAATAATTTCCTAAACCGATCATCTCCAAACTCCGAGATCGGTAAAAATAAAAACTCATAATACCTGAGGTCTTTCGCATCTTCATGATTTTCGTCTTGTATTTAGCTCTTCCGCATCTTGTGCTTCACTTCAAGTCGGGTTTATCTTGATCATCCCGTAATTCTTCCCAACTGATCCCTGTATCAATCAATCTCAAAAGCACGATTAGTCCAGAACACTTTGTTTTCATTAATCATCAAAATTAGGGTTAAGCATGAAGGCCTAGATGCAACAACATATACATATATATGTATACATACATATACATACATATACATACATATGTATACATACATATACATACATATGTATACATACATATGTATACATACATACATATACATACATATACATACATATTACAAACTCCTGTAGTACTAGAACAATTAAAACTCCTAGCCCAGCTGGTGGGAACCCTTTTCTGCCATATTGTCCACCTGGGTTCGAATCCCCACTCCCACAATACAAATTCTTTTTACTAAAATGTTGTGGTCGCTTGTCGAGTTCTTACAGCTCGACAAGTTCTCGACAAGCTCTGGTCGTGGTCGAGGGGCTCGACAAGGCCCTAATCGTGCCTTCAGTGCTCGACACGCTAGTCGAAACACGACAGGCAGCTTGTCGAGTTCTTTAAATTCTCGCAACTGTGGGTTAGTTCTGTAATTATTTTTTTAATATGGGTAATTAATAAAAAAAAACTCTTGGATTTGAGCTAGATTCAGACCTAACTTGTAAAAAACTCGGTTGCATCGAATCAATTTGAGTTTGACTCAAGTCTCACACCTTATCGGGCTGGTGGGTCTAGGCCTTAACCTTGGACCTGCCAAGCCAAGTCTAGTTAGGTTTGGACAGAAAGTCATTTTATACTCAAGTCTAAAATAAAGGAAAATTGTTATTTGGTGGATGTCTATTAAATACAAAATAGTAGACACTTTCCTTTTTTTCAATATTATCCTCCATCTTCCTATATTAAGACAACCATATTTGATGTTTACAACCAATTTGAATGGGGCAATTGGTCCCTGTGTGCACATGCATGAGGGACAACATAAGATTTTTTAGGGGTGTTCACGGCAAAAAAAATTCTCTTATTTTTCTTATATTTTTTAAAACATAATTTTTTATTTATTTTCCTTAAATATTATGGTTATTAGTGGTCTATATTTTCATTAGATTTTTCCCTTTTCCTTTTTTTCATGACTTCAATGATTTTTCCTTTCACTTTTTTTTGTGTTTTTTGAATTTTTATTTTATATGAACAGTTTTCTTCTTTATTGTCCTTTTCTTGGTCTGCCATTTGATTTTTCATTAATCTTTTAGGTTTAAGTGCCAAATTTCTATTTTTTCTATTTTTTTGTCGTTTTTAAATAATACTAAGTGTCATATATCTTTTAATTGTAAATTCTTAACTTATATGTATAAGTCTATATATTTTTTAGTTGTAAGTTCTTAATGTGTATGAGTAAACACACAAGTACAATTGTAAGTGCTAAATGAACATATGAAAACACAAATATTATTTAGTTGTTAGTGCACATTATTTTAAAAAACAAAGTGAATATCTCTGTGTAAGTGAAATTCTTTAGTTATAAGCACTCAAAATATATAAGTAAGTGTATATAGTCTTTAGTTTGTAAGCTCTTATTGTGTATGTGTAAGTATTTTTTTTTTTTTGTCATAAACGAGATGGTAGAAAAATATATGGAAGAGATAAAAATAAAATATGGTGTAAATGATATTATCCACTTACATCAAGCTCAGAAAGTATATATATAATATTATATATATATTATTCAGTAATATAAGATGAGCATACACATATATGTATATGTTATTTTTCAATTATAGAATATCAATACACATGTGTAGCAGTGTAAGTACATAAAGTCTTATATTGTGGCTGCTCAACATATGTGTAAGTGTTTGATCTATATATTTGTAATATATTTTTTGAAATTTGAAAAAAAAAACTCAATAGTGATTTTCCTAATATAGAAAAATGGAGGATTATCATTGAAAAAAGAAAGGCACATGGAAGGAAAAAAACCATTAGAATGAGTTCTAATATGAAAAAGTAGAAAGCAATGTAATTTAAAAAAAATTAAAAAAAAAAGTAATGGGTGGTTGCCCTAATATGTAAAGGTGGAAGACAATGCTCAAAAAAGAAAAGTACCCACTACTTTATATGCGGTGGACCGCCACTAGATAGAAACCTCTAATTAGCGGATTATCCACATTTAGAATGAATATGATGGTTTGAGAAGTGAACAGTAATTTCTGACATTCATTGTATGGCTAGGCAAATATTAAGTTAGGGTGGGAGTGGGGGTGTTGTCTTTGGAATCAATGGATTTGTCACTGTAATTATGGCATGTATTAAGTATATATAAAACATATTCGACTTTGCATAATAGCCATCAATAGCCATCGTATAAACTAAATGAATGATTGAGGATGATTGGATTTGGTAAATAGAGAAAGAAAGATATGCATATATTTCAAAACTAATACATTGTTTAGTAGTCTAGGAAAGAGGGTCATATCACGATGGTCCCACAAGATTCACACATAGTATTTCTTAGGCTATGTACAACGCTGGTGCCCCGATGCGCTCACAAGCGGGGCCTACAATAAAAGATTAATATTTCAACCGCGGGAGGAGAGAGAGGTCATGGTTATTGTGGGCCCTACCGATACCTCGCTGGTCGAAGCTGCAGTGTTGGGGTGGTCGCGGACGCCTTGCGACGCATTTTCTGGGGCCCATGTTGCGCCAGCCTCAGCCCCCATACGCGCCTAAGAAAAATAACTGACGCGTGGGCCCAAACAAAACTTCGGTCCACTTGTTAGCGTGTGGATTTAGGGTGGCGAAGTGCGCGTCGCGAATCAGTGGGGCCCACAAAACGCGTAAGGCCCCGTGAGTGCGTTCATGTCGCATGCCATTTATTACCCAACGCGTTTTCGTCCACGGTCGCTGCCAAGTGGGCCCAATGTGGACAGGGGTCACATGTCAGTGGCATGTGCATGTGAGGGTTTAGGAAAATTAGCCGTTGGATTTTTTTACAGCCGGTCCCACATGTCAGTGACTCAAAAAATTATCTGTTGAAATCTAGCTGTTTAAAATTAGTCATTGGAGTTATTTTATTCATTTTTGAGATTAAAAATTCAAAAAAAATGATAAAATTTCGAAAAAAAAATTACCAAAAATTGTAGAAAAATTGTGTGATCCCCTACCTATAAATATGAGAATGTTTTAGCGCATTTTCACTCAATCTTGTGCACAAATCACACACTTTGCACTCTCCTATTTGTCAATTTTTTTTCCGATAGTCAACAATCCCCTGGTGGTTATGTCAACTGGTTTGGCGAACCAAATTTAGATGAGGAGAACTCCCAAGTGCCAAGTAGTCAAAATCCACCCAATTTTCAACCCCCTCCCCCACCATACTGATGTGCTACCCACCGTTCGCTCCGCCCCCTCCATACAGCCAACAACATCCATATGCACATCCATACGCGCAAACCCCCTACGGCCCTTACAGCTAGAATCCTCATTTCGTCGGAGTTCCGACCATCCTTGCAGAAATGTCGCCTCCGCAACCACCAAGCAAAAATTCCCGCTCCACGTTCGTATCAGATACTGGCAGTCTGCATAGCACGGCCCCGGTTGTGATCGAGGACGACGACAACGCTAGCAAAGGCGAAGGAACCGCTGGACCACGGTGTAAAAGGATGTTGTGGTCGCAGTAGGAAGACATTCGACTTGTGAGTGTTCATACGAATAGTAAATTTTGTTATCGTAGATTTTATTATTAAATTTGGATTTTTCATGCTCCAAATCAGTGCATGGTTGAATAACTCCCTCGACTCGGTTGATGGGAACAACAAAAAATTTGACATGTATTGGTCAAAGGTTGCTGAGGTGTACAACGCGAGTAGTCCGCCCTATCGTAGAAGAGACGTCAAACACTGCAAAGACCATTGGCAAAAGAGCAATAAGAAAATTGTTCAGTTCAATGGCATCTACTGCAGGTTGCGAGATGCCTGCGCCAGTGGTCGCTCCACTGACCAGTTGATGCCGCAAGCACGCGATATGTACAAGCAGGAGGTGGGTCAGGCCTTCATCCTAGAGCACTGGTGGAGTGCCGTACGTGGTCAATCGAAGTGGTGCCAAAGCTACTTGGATTCTTCCAAAAGAGCTCGCCTCAGCGAAGAAGGTGCCCACATGTCATCATCGAATAACGATGATGACTCCGTCGAGCTTCCACGACCGGAAAGGCAGGACATGGCAAAACAAAAGCAGAAGGGTAAGAGCAAACTAGACGCAACACCATCGGCATGAGAGGAGACCTTAGAGCACATCGACAAAGCCAACTCTGACCTCGATAGGGTGGCCGATAAAGCCGTCGCTACAGCCGAAAATTTACAAGAGATGGCCAAAAGAAAAGAAAAAGCCACATTTGTAAAGTCATTAACGAAACTGATTATGGGGGACACATCCCATTTCTTAGATGCCCGTAAGGCCGCGCATGCGGCCACATTAGAGTATGTCAACGACATGATTAAGGAGATAAAGAATAAATAGTAGCCCGCATGATGTACCTTTCATTTGTAAAATTGTACTCGCACTATTAATTTAAGTTGTTTTCGATTTACTTGTTCGAACTGTGGCATGTGATCGCTACTTTTGGATTTTTGCCGTTGGAACTAAGACATCTGCTCGATACTTTTGGATTTTAACCGCTGGAACCGGCGCATGTGACCGATACTTTTGGATTTTAGCCATTGGAACTGAGACATCTGCTCAATGCTTTTGGATTTTAACCGTTGGAATCGACACATGTGATTGATACTTTTGGATTTCAGTCGTTGGAATTGAGACATCTGCTCGATGCTTTTGAATTTTAATCGTTGGAACCTACGCATGTGATCGATGTGCTTCTCCCTCTATATATTCGAACCCCTCATGCCCTCATCTTCACAGCTAAGTAATCTCATCTACACAACCGAAGCCTTTGTTCTTCCAACACCAAGAGACCTTGCCTTGTCCACCAAAATGTCATCCAACTCAAGCACAAGTAGTGCCGAGGGCGAAGCCATCAACCAAATCGAGGAGTTCGTGGCGGAGTTCGTGACAGTCCAACCCCTTCACCGTCGCATTCTTGACGATCTTCAAGCCAGCATACACGCTGGTACCTCGCACCGCTGCTGAGGCAGCAGAAGATACATCGACAAAGATCGTGAAGGCGGTCATAACCGTCTAGTCGCGGACTACTTCGCCGACATTCCGGTCTACTCCGGGTACTTGTTTCGTAGACGGTTCCGAATGGGGAGACCCCTCTTTCTGTGAATCGTCGAAGCTCTTGGGGAGTGGTCCCTGTACTTCAACGAGAGGAGGGATGCCCACCTACAAAAGGAGCTATCTCCTTTGCAGAAGTGCATTGTGGCATTGTGGATGTTGTGCTATGGCTCCCCAGCCGATGCCGTTGCCGAGTATGTACGCATCGAAAACTCGATGCCATCGAGTGTCTGGAGTGTTTCGTCGAAGGAATCATTAATCATTTCTCAGAGAAATATCTCCGTAAACCTACTATGGACGACCTCCAGCGTCTGCTCCAGCAAGGAGAGGATCGAGGTTTTCCAAGGATGCTAAGAAGCATCGATTGCATGCACTGGGAATGGCGCAATTGCCCAGTTGCATGGAGGGGCTAATTCACCCGTTGTGATCAATGAGTCCCTACAATAATACTTGAAGCGATTGCGTCAAGAAACTAATGTATTGAATACAATTTGCTAGCTCTAGATGCAAGAATTTGTGAGTTGAATGAAGAATTGAATGCTTTTAGCTTTTGCAACAACTAGCAATGATTAGCAACGAATTCTGTGTGCCAAAAACTCTTAGAGTAAATGCAAATTGAAGTGTATATATAGCCCACAAGCAAAAACTAGCCGTTAGACAAATTTTAGACAAAGTTTGCACTGACCGTACATTGTCCAGTCACATCAGACAAAGTCCAACTAGTGCAAGCATCTAATGACCGTTTGGACAATTAATACACTTGTCAGTGACCGTTCGATAAAATTTTGTGAAGGCCGGACGGATACATACTCAACTGAACAATGTCTAGTCATTTTGAACAAATAGTCGGGAAAAATTTATGTGTCTCTGGTTACGTTTTTGCTAAAACTTAGTATCACCAAGTTTAGCACTAATACGACCAGATTTGAACTAATACAACCAGCTTTGTACTAATACGACCAGTTTTGAACCGATACAACCAGCTTTGTACTAATACGACTAGTTTTGAACCGATACGACCATGAACAAGTCTTAACTAATACGACCATGAATTGGTCTTTTACTGATCCAACCAGTTTTGAATTGAGATTATGAATAGGTCTAGTACTAATCCGACCAGTTTTTTGCTTTACTGAAATGATCAGTTTTTTTTACTGGTACGACCAAGATTTTGTTTCACTGATACGATCTGGTTTATTACTACCATGACCAAGATTTTTACTATCACGATCAAGTTTTTTACTGTCACGACCAAGTTGTGCCAAGACAGATTCATTTGTCTCTGTTAAACTAGTGTACAATTAGGGCTCAATTTGTATTGGCTGGATCTTGTCCGCTAAAGACAGACTTTGTCCGGCTACTGCAGACAGGAACAATTTTTATCTCTGAAATTTACACTCTACCCTAATTAACTCCTAGACTATATGAGTTTGCACTTGAGGTTCAAAGCATAAGATGGATCAAACTACTAGTACTACACCCGTCTTAATAGTACAACAGATAAATCTAAAACTTGAAGAATAAATCTAGTCGATTTCACCACCAACAACTAGTAAAAGACTAAGAAATGAATCTTCATCTTCATCTTTATCTTGACCATCGATCATGAAGTTTTCTCTATTTCTCAATTTTATAACGATGTTATCATGTTTTGACCTATAACTTAAGCCACTAGAAATAAACGCGTTAGTTATGTTCTTTGTCATTAATCACTCAAACTCTAAACAGAACATATATTCAACACTGTAACAATAATTTAGGGTTTGGAAAAGGGTCATTTTACAATTATCTCTCAAAACAAACACTCACTTGATTTATCTTGATAATTTCCAATCCAAAAATTGATCCATATGTTCTCTGTGGATAAACCCTCAAATATTCAACGAATAACACACCCTCTTTGCATGTGTCACAGCCCTCCGTGGTTGATTTTTTTTGGTTATGCCATACTTTTGGCCATGATGTCATACTTTTGGCTATGGCCAAATTTGCGACATTAATAACTAACAATTTGTGACTAAAGTTTCTGGCTATTAATCATGTACTCCTAGTAAATAGAATATATAACACATATATGCCACAAAAGATTAAAAAATACAAATATGGAAAAGGGAAAATTTTGCCATCGAATAATATAAACTTACGACTAAAATATATAACACTGATAATGCAATCTGCTTGACAAAAAAAAAAGAAAAAAATTTATCACAAAGCTAGAACAATATAAGTTTACAACTAAAAATTTATGGCACTTATAACTATAAACATGTGAAAAAAATAAACAAATACAAAAAGGTAAAGAGCATGTAGAAAATAAATTTGATTTTTTAGAAAATTGTTTACAAGTGGTAGTATATACTATCTTAATAATACAATAAGATCATCTTCCTTAGAGAACAAAAGGTGTTTTTTTTACAAAAAAGTCTTAACCAATCAGAATTTGAATGATCTAAATTGATATAAAAAAGAAATTAAGATGATTAATCGTCTCAAAATAAATTATAAACTTTCCCATCTTGACTTGAATTGCTAATATGTGATTTAACAATTTAAATAGAGAGAAAGCTACATGTCTTATCTTCTCCAAATAGATGATAAAATCCCCCAATTTTATCCCACATAAACGCTAACAAAATATTCCAACTAAACTCATACATTAATAATAAAATGATTTATGAAATGAATCTCTATACTACTATATAGTATAAGAGTTTTAAATTTAAAAATTTTCTCTTATAGTTATCTAATTCAAATAGTATTAACCATTGATTTAAGACATTTAACTAATATCTAAGTTGTTCCTAACTCAACCACATTAAAACTCACCTATTAAATCATACACACCATTAGTTATCCTCAATTAACGACATATGTAATGGCTAGCAATATATTTGTTTAGCTATTTTGGTTGTTTCTTTATTTAATAACCTATAAAAAAATTTTAGTTGATGTAAATTTCACATGTTCACTTATTAGTTGCATAAAACATTTAAATCTAAATCCAACGGCACAAAATGTCCTGCGGAAAAACGAAAGAAAGATGAGTCCATGACAATTTTGGTCCATTTATTTTGTTTAAAAACTCATTTTGATTCTTCTATTTTTAAAATAGTCAAATTAATCCTTCTACTATGTGAACTGAGTCGAAAAAGTCTTTTTATATAAGAACTAATTAAAAAATATGATATAGTATGTGTGTATACTGACTAGAAAAATATATCTAATGCCACATTAGCTAATATTCTTAAATCAAATAATTTATCAAATATTAGAGTTACAAAAACTTATTCTTGAACTACTTTGTCAAAAATCGATGGCGGTATAGGAGTCTAAATGGTTCAGATGCACCTATTGCAAAATCTTAATCCACTACATCAATATAGACACAAGCCACATTTATTTTTAAATTGGGTTTTTAATAGAGAGATTATTTTGATCCGCTATATAAAATAGAGAGATCAAAATGAACTTTCATGCAAATAAAAAACTATTTGAATCCTCATATGGACAAACTATTTTAGTCTAGTTTGACAAAAATGATTGTTTAGTAGTTATGTTCGATTCTTACTTTGACACGTTAGATTGTCCAAATGAACAAGAAAATTCTAACAATTAACGACAGGTCAAATTCTCTTTTTTTCGTGGATAAGCTCTCTTTGTTGACAAAACTATCCTAGTTGTATATCATATTTTGATATATGGTACAGATTAAAAGAAACTAAATATTTTGAGAAATTATTATCAATTCTTGAAAGTTTATTTTGATTTTATGCTTTTTACAAAGAAACCAACACTATTTTAATTCTCAAATGTGGCAAATAAACGGAAAGGAACCTAAAAGAGTGCTATTTAACCAAAAGGCCAATAAAGCACACCAAATTCACCGCCGGAACCACCCCCACCTCCCACCTCCCACCTCCCGCCGCCGCCGTCGCCGCCATGAACCAGCCGGTGCAGAAGAACACACTCTACGTCGGTACGTGCACACGAAGTCCCCTCTTCCATCCGTCCTTTCTTCTCTTGTCTTCTTGGCCGCGCGCCCACCACCTGTTCGACGGAATGTGCAGGGGGGCTGGCGGAGGAGGTGGACGAGAAGATACTGCATGCGGCGTTCGTGCCCTTCGGGGAGATCAAGGACGTGAAGACGCCGCTGGACCAGGCGACGCAGAAGCACAGGTCCTTCGGATTCGTCACCTTCCTCGAGAGGGAGGACGCCGCCGCCGCCTTGGACAACATGGACGGCACCGAGCTCTTCGGCCGCGTCCTCACCGTCAACTACGCCTTCCCCGAGCGCATCAAGGGCGGCGAGCAAGGATGGGCCGCACAGCCCAGTGAGCTGCTTTCTTCTTGTTCTTTGATACGTTTTTTTTTTTTAATATCCTTTTGATTTCTTGCTTGCTTGTTCGTTTCTTGCCTCTAGGGCTAGGACTAGGAATAGTTGTTATGCTCAAATTTTGCTTGCTTTGTAGTGGGAATGTGTGGTTAGAATGTTAATGCTGAATTGTTTGGGGGATTGGTGACTGTGGGTTTGTGAGCTTAATGATTTGGTAATAGATGATAATGGAATGGCAAGGGTGAGGAATTGTTTGTGAATTGTGACTGTAGGATTGAACTTAATAGTTTGGTAATGGATAATAGTAGTGAAGGTTTTGGACTTCATTATAATGTGGTGTGTGGATAGGAGGACTCGTAGGGTGAAGAATTGGTCAGGAATATATTTGTGTTAGACAGACTATAGTGCTGGTCTTGATGATTTTCTTGAAGAAAGTATGTGGATGGAATTGTTTGGTGACCTGGTTTTTTCGTAGGATTCGTCCATGCTTAAAAGGGTGGTTATTTTAGCTAATGGTGCGGCATTTTCAAAGCAATGTTGGTGTTTAAGCACTTGATCACAATGTCACAATGCAGATGTTTGAATTTGATTAAACTGTGAATGTTGCCGTTGTAAGGGTAAAGATTTTTCAAGGTTGTATAGATAGGAGGAATTCTTGAACTATAACTCCATTGTTGTAAGGTTAATAAGTTGTTGCTTAGAGTGTTTTGTGTTTATAGGATGTAAGTTTATGCTTTTGAGGTAAATGATGCAAAGCTTCATGATTTTGTAAGAGTGGATGAAGGGTCCAGGTGGATGTTGTGGAGTTTTTAAGGGCCTCATAGGCCTCTTTGTAGGACACTTCCATGATAAAAATAAAAGCTTTTGCTTAGTTCATTGTGGCAACCACTTCAGAGCAAACTGAGTGTTAAAGTGTTTACTATTCTGTGGTATAGCAGATGTTTTACTTTGACTCAATTGTAATGATTAACATTGTAACCTGAGTGTTGTGTAAGTAAGAGTGTGAGTTTATGTCCTTGAGGTTCTACAAAGCTTGTAGCTCTGAAATGCACATAAGGAAGTTTTGATATGCTGCTTGGTCTGAAAAAAGAAACTGTTGAGACTTGATGAGTTTGATCTTGGTGACATGAGCTAATGCTGATAGATAAAGGCTTTAGTCAAGAGTGTGAGCTAAGCTTGTCAATTTGTCATTTATTTACAGGATCAATCACTAAGTAAAGTGATTGAATGACAACTTTTAGACTTCTATTCTAAGAAGCTTTGTGTTTTCCGTGGTATGACAATTCATGTCCTATAAAATATATCATATTTCTTGTGACAGCTTCTTGTCATGAAGAAACATAAGATAATAGCATATATGGCAAGTTACATAGATCAAGAGGGGTGACAGAACCATCACAGAAGTGAGTATTATAATAAGGGAGAGGCTGGAAATACAATACCAGATAACATGCTAGAAGCTCCACAAAAAATGAGAGCTGAAAATTGTGACACATGATGTGGTGAAAGCAGAGCAATTTGAAAATCTACTGAGGTAGAAATTAGAAGGAAAGACTTCCTCCAGGAGTCGGTCCTTGTACATTTTGTGAAACTGCAACTCTTGGTGATTTAAAATTTTGCAACACGAATATATGATTCTAAAGATGGAGGGAAAATGCATTATGTTGGAAGAGCCTTCACTTTTTTGAATTTTGACCTTTAGAACTAGTCATTCTTTTTTGTGTTTTTCTGTGGTTCTGATAGTTGGTAATATACTTCGTTAGAAAATTAAGTGTTTCTAGACCTACTGGCTATCAAGAGTCTTCAATTGGTTGCCTAATGAATAGGTCTTCAACAAATAATTTGCAAAGCTGCCAGACTCCTTGCTGGCATGCTTGCACTTCAGATATTTGGGGCTTAAGTGTCAAAAACAATGTTTTTGCTGTATTTGTGCATTCAGTTCTGTGCATCTTCAGCAGTATTTCTGTGAATTTCAAAAAACTTAAGTCACTTCTGAAGATTCAGCCAAATAATGTAAGTGTTGAAAAATTAACGTGTAGGAATGTGCATCTAGATTTCAGTATCTTCTTTTGGTGCTCTTCAAATTGTCTGGCTTCAAGAAGTAGGTTCCACTGAATGCTTTTCTGTTCTACTACAGAATACATTTGAAATTTATGATCATTTCTTGCTGAATTTCATGTTTCAATTGGGCATAACTACTATGCAGGCAATCTTAAAATTTTGATCTACCTCAGTACTTGTGCCTTCTTATGTATATTTTTAAGTTTCTGATTCATCAAATCTAGAGATCTAATTGGTAAGGATGGAACGTGCTTTACCCACCTTCTATCACCACCCACCCCTTAAAGCCTCCCATGCCCTGACCTGTCCCATGGGTGGAGGTTGAACCCCTGCCCTACTCTGCCCTATAAACCAACTGTAACTTTAGTTGTAGTTCAAAAGGAGTCTAAGCTGATGGCCCAAAACAGTTATGGTGTACAACTGAACAAGGATCTGAATCTGATACCTAGGTCGTGCTCTTTTCCTGGCTGCTCAAACAAATAATGGTTGAAAAAAGGAATAAGCAAAATGGGGGTGAACAGATTCAGATTTGGAGATCCAGAAAATGCTAGGGATTTGCATTTTTAGAAGTTTATGTTTTCAAAGGTTACACTACCAAAGGACAATCCTCTGATCTGATCATTGGGTTGAAATATAGCAGAAATCCTCCATTTATACATGAGGGAACCCTCATCAGCCTCAGCTCATTTAGTCCCTACCCTGCCCTGTACCTAAGCTAAACACCCCTCCAACTGGGTCATGTCCGATGGGGCCCCAAGTTATTTGTTATATTGAAGTTCCTGGAGTAATTATATCTGTGATATTTATCCTTTGTTAGAATCATGTCTTTAGAAGTTCTAAGTTCTATATGCATTGGCACTCCATTTTTTGGTCCAAGCAAATATCACCCTGAAAGAATCTTAATTTTGTTCGGTTTACCTGCTGCACACCATCCAGAACTACTTAAGTTGAGGTTCAGTTTCATCTCAGTTCATCATCAATAATTTGCCAACAATGCCGCTAACCATGATGTTTTTGTTAAGCTTGTATTGCTCAGAATGGAATATGTTGTCCTTGGCAATTTTCTGTCTTTTTTTTTTTTTTGATAACTTCAGTCCTCACTAATTTATATCATTGTTCAGTTTGGGCCGACGCGGATACTTGGTTTGAGAGGCAGCAGCAGGAAGAGGAGATGCAACGCATGCAGGCAGAACACAGTGCCGCAATGCAAGCAGCAGAGAAGCTTCACCGGGAGAAATTGGCTGCAGAGAGAGAAGGGGAGAAGGAAGAAGACATAGAAACCAAGGCAGATCCTAGGGCTGTGGCGGAAGCCCAGGCCTTGAAACAAAGCTCTTAAAATTCTGGAATGTTAGAACTTAGGACTAGTACCACATGCATGTCCATTTGTCAAATAAGCGCTATCCTCAGTTAGTTGATGTAACAAACTAAAAATTACTGGTGATGGTTGTTAAGCTGATGCTAACCTTGTTTCTTGAAATCTCTTGATTATGGTTGTGTACCATTTGCATGTAATTTAGACGATGAAAAATGGGAACTCTGCATCTAGTTTATGCTACCGGAGTTTTTCAGTCGATCCATTTTAGCACCATCTCTTAACTGGATATCAGCATATTATTTGGGAACCTTTAGGAATGGGTAAGGTTCACTCCTAACCTTATTCTTACCTTTGAATTTATTCTTACCGTTAAAAACTAAGTAATTTTTTTAACCCTAACATAGCCATACTTGCTAAACTTATCTAAGCCCAGCCCAAACGCTATAAGAAAAAGGAAATTCCTAACCTTATCCTAGCCTGTTTGGGCCCTAAGGGCAAGCCCAAATTAAGCCTATAGGGCTCACATGGGGAGCTTAGGGGTGGAAGGAAGGATTTGTGATGGCTAAAAAGTGAGGGAGAGAGAGATATTGAGGGTTGAGCCCGTAGTCTAGTCCTTTCTTTTCGTATGGATTTTGTTCCAAAATCCAACTCAATTAAACCTTATTTGTTGTTAAGGTCCGGTTGAACCAGTCTTTTTTTTCTATTTTTTCCGTTCAGCCCTCCACAACTAATCCAATTAGATAGCCAGTCCATTTAATCCTAGACTTGATCAATCCACTACAATTTTTTTTGTGAGAAGATATTTAAAACTAAACTGATATTAAATATATCTTAAAATCATCTATAAGACCTAAAATACATTAGCGAAAACGTTACACAATACAATTCGCATAATTACATATATTGGAGAACATCTCATGAAAAATAGTAAATATGTCTATAAATAATTTTACAATTATATTGAAAGACACATTTTCTCACAATATTAATTCAAAAAAAAATTGTCCTCTCATTATTCTATAGAGGTCAATGCGCTACGTAGATTGTTGACTCGGTCAATCATAACTTGGGGAAATAGGACGGAATCGGCTTGAGTGTGCCACAATTTAAACAAAATTCTTTTGAATCAACCCAGCTCGGTTAGGCTGTGTCCAAAGCAAGCGCTCGGCTCGGCACCCGCACTAAAAAATTATTTTTTTTGGGCGAAACAGAAGGAAGAAGACGTCACGCGAGGCAGTGAACGCTCGGATTCTGACATGTGGGACCCACCGGCGCCCGCCTTGGTGAAGCATCCCTGTTGGAGTGGTCGCTGGTGCCCGAGGACTCGGTTTATGGGTCTCACATTTCGTTCTCCATGCCTCCCATACTCGCGTCGAAATTAAAACTGACAGGTGGGATTAGGAAAAGCGCAAGCCCACAAATCAATAAGTAGGTGAGGAGTAGAAGAGTGCAACACGCGAAACACCGCATCAGATGCGAGCCCCACAAAATACGTGAACATGTGTGGGTGTGCTCACCTCACGTGCTGCGTGCACCACACAATTAATTATCCACTTTCAATGACAGGTGGGCCAAAATAGTTCTAAGGACCACATGTTAGGGACCAATTTGGTTTTTTTTTTAATAGCAAGGGTTTTACAAATAGAATTTATTTCCACTACTTTAGTAGCCATTGTGTGGCTACAGTGAGTCCAAAGGTGAAATAGGCCCACATGTCAGAGGGGAATGCTTGTGAGTGTTCTGAATATAGCTGTTGGAGAAATTATTTTGCCGGTCCCACCTGTCAGTGACTCAAAAAAAGATTACCGTTGTAATATAGTCGTTAAAAATAGCTGATGCAATTATTTTGATGATTTCTGGGGCAAAAAAATGTAAAAATTGCTAAAAATTCAGAAAAAATAAAGAAAATTTTCAGAAAATTTCTCCCATTCTCTCCCTATAAATATGAGTATGGCTAAGCTCATTTTCACTCAAATCTAATCACAAAACATACACTTTTCATTCTCCGATCCTTCCAAATTTTCCAAAATTTTTTTTTATGGATAACAATCCTCCGGCGGTTTTGTTAATTGGTTTAGCGAGCCTAATTTAGATGAGGAGAACACCGAAGGGACCAGTAGTCAAAATCCACCCAACTTTCATCCCCTATATCTGATGTGTTATCTACCGTTCACACCACCCCCTCCATATGGGCATCCACATACGTACGCATAAGCTGGTCCGTATGCACCAGCTCATTTGTACGCACAACCCCCCTACAGCTCTTATGGTCAAAATTATCGTTTCGTCAGAATGTCGACCATCCCTGCACAAGTTTTTCCTCCACAACCACCGACTAAAAATTCCTGCTCCGCATCAGTATCGGATAGCGGCACTCCACATAGCGCGCCCCAGGTTGTGATCAACGACGGCGGCGGCGGCGGCAATGACGAAAGAACCATTGGAGTTCGGCCTAAACAATTGCTTTGATCGCAACAAGACGACATTCAACTTGTGAGTGTTCATTTAAATTTGAAATTTTGTGCACTTGGAATTTTTTTGGGTTTTAGCTTAAAAATTTTTTTAACAATTTTATTTTTTGTTCTTCCAGATCAGTGCATGGCTAAATAACTCTCTCAATCGACGGGAACAATAAAAAATTTGACATGTATTGGGGAAGGTCGCTGCGATGTACAACGCAAGCAATCCGAACAATCACAGAAGAGACGTGAGGCACTGTAAAGACCATTAGCAAAAAATTGATGAGAAAATTGTTCAGTTCAATAGTATTTACTGCAAGTTGAGGGATGTTTATGTCAATGGTCGTTCGGACGACCAGTTGATTGCCCAGGCACACGAAGTGTACAGGAAAGAGGTGGGTCATCCCTTCGTCTTGGAGCACTGGTGGAATGCTGTCTGGAGTCAACTGAAGTAGTGCCGAAGCTATTTCGATCCTATCAAAAGAGCACGACTCAATGAAGAAGGTGGCCACACATCATCATCAAACAATGACGATGTCTCTGCTGAGCTTCCATGAACGAAAAGGCGGGATGCGACAAAGCAGAAGTGGAAGAGGAAGACAAAACTCCAGGTAACATTCACGGTTGTCCAAGAGAGCATAGAGAGCATCGGCAAAACAAATGCCGGTCTCGCTAAGGTGGCTGAGCAAGTTGTTGTTGCGTCTTCAAATTTGGAGGGCATGACCAAAAGCAAGAAAATGCCATCTTTATGAAGTCGTTAACAAAATTGGTGATGGCTGAGACATCCCATTTCTCGGATGCCCAAATGGTGGCGCATGCGGCCGCATTAGAGTATGTGAACGAATAAGTAACAAAATGAGGAATAAGTAATACCCTAAACCATGTAATTTTTTATTTCAAGAAATATACTCGTTCTTTTATTTTAATTTTTCTTAAACAATTATCCATTGGAACTAATGCTTGGAATAAATGCTTTTAGATTTAGTCATTGAAATTGAGGCATGTAATCGATGCTTTTGGATTTAGCCATTGGAACTGAGGTATGGAATGCAACATATATTTTTTATCTTGCTTTTGTTGTATTCAAATTATCGGAATTTAATTTTAGTAATTTTTTAATCATTAATAATCATATAATACAACATATTACTATATAAATATTTTATACGCAGACCCCACGCGAAATGTCACTCAAGCGCCAATACATTAGAGTGCTTGGTGCTTGAGAAGGCACGTCACACGTAGACTCGTACAAAACGTCTCCTTAGACGCTTTTGCATTGAAGTGGTGGGTGTTTCGAGTGATGTTTTGCACGCGTGATACAAAATATATCAAAAATATTCTTCTGGAGAGACTGCCCAGACACTGATGCATTGGACTCAATCTTATAACTTAACCAACATTTCAATATCACGTGCACCTAGCCATCCTTGAAAGATGCAAATTTCGAAACATAAGAAGCTGCTTCCACCACACTCTCCAGCAACTGTACAAAATGCAAAGACTATAAGGTATTGCTCTCTTCGAGGAGATAAAAAAATGGATGTTTGAAATCAAACTCAAACGAGAGTTATAAATTTTTTATGAGAACGCTAAGTTCTTGTGATCCCACCTTTATATACAAATGGCTATCGAAAGAACGAAATGCATTCATGTACTAATGCAGAGTATCCCGTCTCACCCCACTTCATATGTAGTGTTCAATAAACATATTTTTGGTCTCTCTATTTTTCTATTGAGCTATTTTAATTCATCTATTCTAAAATAGGTCATTAATCCCACTAATTTCAATATTAACTTAGTTTAGTCTCTTTATTAAATTTTTGTAAAGAGAATGACACCCGATAATAACAAAATATGGTATAGGATTACTTTAACACAGTATAAAACCTAATAGAAAGAGGAGAAAACAAAGAGAGGGAGAGACGTCAAAGGAAGGGAGTAGAAAGTGAGGTTACCTTCATCTAGCACTAATCAGTTTCACACTAACCAGTTTCAAATAATATTGAATAAGTTTACATCACTCTTATAATAACAGAGTATAATATGGAGTTACATTAGTACAATATAGAGCTGGTTCAATACCACATGAAAAAAGAGAAGACAAGAGAGACAAAGTGAGGGAGGGAGGGAAATGTCAAAGAAGGAGATGGAAAGTGAGATTATCTTCGAACGGTGCTAATCAACTCCACGTAATGTTGAATTGGTCTCACACTGTTGTGTTTTTGCCCAATACTAAAGGCTTAACAAGGGAACCAAATTAAGCCGGATTTAAGAGTAATTAAAATGGCCGAATTGAACTGTTTTAACATAAAACGATAATAAGACTAAAAGAAAGTAGACAGTTTTACTTCTTTCGGTTAAAAAGATTATCATTTTTTTATTGTATATGATCTCTAAAAATATAACTTTGACTATATTTTTTATTATAATATGTTGCAAAAATTATAATATATAAAATTATTTTTAATAACAAATATTTTTGTATAATTTTATTATAATCAATTTAGATCTTTTAAATATGTTAGTGGTTAAAGTTAAAATAAATATGACTTTTTTCGAGGGAAAAAATACAATATTTTGGACGACGGAGTACAAGAGATGTATTTATCTTAAAAAAAACCACACTCGAGGTGCATGCGTGTCGGTGAGCAACAAATTAACCAATTCCATGAATCATGTGGCATCAGATCCGATGGCAATTAGCGTGATTCCATGCATGTCTTACAGCATGGAGAGAGTACAAATATAAAGCATGACAACTATGTCAAAGCTATAACCAAGATGCCCAAAGACCAACGAATTCGTCAGAAAAAAGGACATGTGACACCCCTCATGCAGAACTGAAATTATTGGGAGAAAAGTCCGAAAGAAAGCTCCCTATCCTTGGTGCGTATAGAAGAGCCGCTCTACCTCTTAGATCATGAAAAAAGAAATCTCCATGTATGTCCATATATATCAATCTTTTCATTTCAGTTTGGATGGTGCAATTATTAGGATGATAGTTTAACGAGAAATTTTCTATTTTATTTTTGAAATAGATGATTAAGAATCCTCTGTATACTATAATCGATTTATTGGTCTATTTCATATTAAATAGTAAGATAAATCATCTTCGATGTAATTATTGTGATCGACCCAAAATTAGAGGTCTAATTAGTCGTTTAATACACTCTAGAGAGAGGTTAAAGAATTGTTTAGGATGGACGTGCGTGTGATGGAGATGGACAGATGCCAACTTACATATACAGGGCCATGTACTCTGTTCATGTGCACCAATAGATCAAAAAAAAACCCGGAAACATTTACATCCTAAAAACTTCTTTAAAATCTTTACAACAATGGATCCACGCACTCAATAACTTCTTACGTCCAACTTTATGTTTGGTCAATATCCATCTATTTTTCATCCACACCTTTCAATCAGATTCTGTAAAAGTTCTCATGATAATTCTTGACCCATATTAGAAATTCACAAATTAATTGTAGAAAATAAAAACTAGAAATTCTCACATTGATGATAAAAATGTAAAAGATCTATTGCATTTGTTATATGAGCATGACTATCGTACTTACACTTTTTACATACAAAAAAATTTTCTAACAAATGCGACAAATAAAAAAAATATATAACAGTCTAAAATAAGAAAATACAACAACTTAAAATAAGAAAATATGAAAAATCTAAAAAAATGTAACAACATAAAGTAGGAAAATGCGACACTCAAAAAAATGTGACAACCAAAAAAATATGATAATTTAAAAAATATGACACTTTAAAATTCATCGGATTAAGTTGTAGTTGTTAAATCAAAATTTATTGATTGATATCAAAAGTGGAAGTTGATAAAAAAAAACTTTTTTACTTAGTCATTCTGTTGTTATATTTATATCGGTATAGATATATCATCCGAGAAATCATATTTAAAACTAAATCTATCTCTATTATACTGTAATATCAAAAAAAATGAAATCATCTTTAAAACTATATCTATCTCTATTATGGTATGATATAAAAAAAACGAAATCATATTTAAAATTAAATCTATTTTTATTATCGTATGATATCAAAAGAAAATATATCGTGAATAGAATTTCAATTATATTAAGATGAGCCGACAGCCATATGCAGTACCGCAGGATATTTGGCTAGTTTCTCGTAAAGATTTAATTAGTACACGCAAGAGAGAGGTTAAAGAATTGTTCAGGGGGATGGAAGGCTAATGTGATGGAGACATGGACAGATGGTCAAATTACACGCTAAAGACTATCCACCGTGTTGGATCCATTCATGTGGACTTGGAGCGTGGAGTGTAGTGACAATTTTTTTTTTTGTTTTGTTTTGTTTTGTTTTGTTTGGGTTCTCTCTTGCTCTGAATTTGGCATACTTTCTAGTCTTGCTCCACATCCATATCAACATGACAAATTAGTGACCTAACAAGTCACAACTAAAATCAACTAGTCATTAGGGCAAGAAAAGAACAAGGAGAAGAATGTGTTTCAGTGTTTGGTTTGTATGGGTACAGTATCTCGGGAGTGCATAATTTTTTTTATGTTATTGTAAAATTTTAATATTTAATATTTGTTATTAGATATTTTATTTATATATATGTGAGTCCAATCTCATCTTATCATCTTCACAAATCATAATTATATAACTTTTATAATAACATAAAAGAAAATTTTCCAATTCATTTTCTAGTTCATTTTAGTCCCAATGCTTTCAAATGTACCAAATCAATCTCTCTACTTTTAAACAGGCTAAATCAGTCCCTTTTTTTTTTAAACTTGTCTCACTCTATCCTATAGGTGGGATTTCCAGACATAAAACAAAATTTAATAATAACAAGGTGAGACGTGAAACTGATTCAGCACCATGTGTAGATGATTAGCACTAAGAGAAGCTAACTTCTCTTTCCACCCCTCTTTTAATCTGACGCCTCTCTCCCCTATCCTTTCATGGTTCTCTCCATCTTCATTTTTTGTATGGCATGGAGTCCTCTCCGCACAATGTAAAGTTGGCGCTATCTTGCGCTCCATCATCATCACATGTTATCTTCCATCCAAAAAATACGTTCTAAGAAGTTAAACTAACTAATCTTGAAAGTGGAAAAGCTAATTCGACCGACTTTAAAACAAGAGGACTAAAATGAGCAAAATAAAAGAAAAAAAAGAAAACAGATGAACCAAAACTACATTTATCCCAATATTTCCTCTTGCTCTTTTCTTTTTCCCTTGTGTGTGTTTGCTAAGTGTTGGGCGTGATGTGCGTGTGACATTATTAGTATGCCACCAATCAGGAATTGCACATCTTAAATCATTTCATATAGTATACAAGGAGTACTGTAGATGTCTGATTGTCTCTAAGTTGGATCAACCATAAGAGATTCAAAACGAGGATAATACCCTGAATCACCTATCTCTTTATATTATATCAGATGACTCATCCTCAAAATTCTTAACCGCTTTGACTTCTATACGAACATACAATTCATCCCACTCTTTAATGATTAATCCAAATAGTTAAACACATCCCGCCCCTTTTCTATAAGACTTCACACTGCATCTTTGTGTGTGTGTGTGTGTGTGAGATCTGTGAGTTTTCCATACCGTACACACAGAGCCAGGCCTAACTAACTGGGAAAAAAAAATAGTATGTGGGGTTATGTATCTTTGACTTTGATGAATAGTACGTCGGCTCCATATACACAGACATTAACATTGGAGTTTGGGGAGTGACGTGTTGCTTTCAGTTTCTCTCTAGATGTATTATGGGGTACGTTTTAGGTTTTTGTCGTCCATCTAATAATATACCAAACATTTTGGAGTTAGAACTCTAAAAATAATCAATGAATAATGAGAAGCCATTATGTTACGCACTATTACTTTACTAGTAGGTCATGAGAATTCGTACCAGCTTATTATTGAACCACAAGTTGAAAATGAACACCAGTAGGCATCTCTTGTCAACACGGTTAAAGTTATAAATACAGAGAAAATCAGAAAATTATAATGAAATGAGGTTAATTAATAAGTAATTAGTAGTTAAGAAAAAGACAAAAAAAAACTTTCATAAGACAAAATGTATAACTATAAATTGTGTTTTTAATATGAGGAGCCCTACTTGCCCCTCTCGGTCATCCTACTTATAAATATGCTTTTTTTCATTTTTTTTTTCTTTTGATGGCTCTTCTTCATGTTCCAAAAAGTTTTTTGAGCTAAAAAAAACAGAGCGAAATAACTCAACATGTTGAAATATGGCATTTATATATTTCAACGAAAAATTCGACCCATAAGTTTGGTCATGCGATGAGTATCCGCTGCAGATCATCTACTAATGCAATTGGTAGACAGAATGGGTCGTGCAGCGGTGCAAGGAAGGAAATTGTCTTGGGTCAATCATGTGTACGCTTTCTTTGTTCTAAAAAGGGTTTCTAACGGATTGCCCTAGCGCAAGAGGCATATAGTGTTTACTCCACTACAATGGATCCAAAAAACACAATAGTGAAAGTAGAAGCAATTATCCGGCTAGTTCGGTCAATTTTATAAAAATTTGTAATCCAATTATTAATTTCGCTTTAACAATTTCTAGAACTAAATTAACCTAATTACAAAAAAGCTAACTCGGTCGGTTAATTTGGTTTTGATTTTTTTTATAAAAAATAATATTTATAATGATATTAATCAATAAATATATCATTTAATAATACATACATCAAAGAATATATATGTATTATGTTATTAGTATATTATATTATTTAAGGTTAAAGTTAAATAAAATTACAATAATTATAATTAATGATTTTTATCGATATGAATGTGTTATATTAAAATATACTAAATTTTAAATAAAATATCTAATATTTATATATTAATTTGGTTATTTCAGCTATTTCCATTTTCCAAAAAACAAAACAAACCCAATTAGTATTTTGGTTATTTCAATTATTTTAGTTCGGTTATCTCAATCAATCTAGATCAATTATACTAGTTTTTTGGTCGTTTTTTCTCACTCCCAAGAGAAAGAGGGGGCCAATTGGCAAAAACAACTAGCATTGAAACATGGACTTACTTCGTATCATTGTCTAGAGTTTGGTCAAACGAGAGATTTGGACGGAAGACAACCACCAAATTGCAAATAGAAATGCACTACTAGTGTTGAAAAGGTCACAAGATGGAAATGGGGAGGCAAAGGGACTACCAAACGGCCAAACCATGACGACCGTGTCACCAGGCCAGCTGGGCGCCAATTATGGCCGTTAATGCCGCCGCTTCACACCAAACTGTTGACCACTCTTGTTCCGTTTTCTTCTCGTCCGTCGGTCGCTACTCACTGTACTAAAAAGCCAGTTTAGTCTATAAAAATTTTGTAGAAATAATCTTTTGAGTCTTACTAACATGTAAGTATCTATTTTTTTAATCGTATTTACACATTTCTACACTTTTAGATCAACTATCTTTTCTTAGATTTAACTCTCTATGATTCACTCAACCTCTTTAATTTTTCTGATAGGTGGTGTCACTAGTGGTAGGTAAAAGCAGTGGATGGTGATGATCACAAAGAGACGGGCGACAGAAGGATGATGATTGTGTTGGCGGTGTGGTGAGGTGGCGGTTGTAGATTGGGAGGGGGATTATAAGTGAGATGTATGGAGTTTAAATTTAAATTTAGATATATAGTATAGATGGTGTAAGATTTTTTAAAAAAAGCAGACAACTGCATTTTAGATATGTCCAAATTTTTTTTTTCAGATTTTTGTGTTTCAATATGCCAAAATTTTGCAAAGTAGTGTTGATAAAACAATACTTGCACAAAGTTTCGCGCAGTTTGAGATTTTTTGCATGAATAGTACGTAGGTTACACAAATACTTATTGTTTTAGCTGAATTTTTTTTAAAAAAAGCATTGCTATTTTAGAGTGTCCGGGTACATGTTTCATACCTGTACTATCGTGTCAACCTATCGAATTAAATCCTTTCTTAAACCTATAAAATTATTTGTTTGTCATGTTAAAAAATCCATATCCATCCTAAAAAAATCTCTCTTTTTTTGAACGGAGATGGTATCAATTAAAGATTTCCTAGGTTTCTGATTTAATAGAGTTTTCTTTTTTAGTGAGCTTACAATCTACACTAGAACAAGGAGGATGAGCATGATTTGAAAATAAAGTAGCAAATCAAGTATCAAACAGGCTTAATATACTAACTAATTTTACCTATCAATATTGTCTAAAAAACTGAGAGTTTTATGCATCGGCACAAAATGTATGAACTCATGTATATCTAAGATTGGCACGATTACTTATTTTATTCAAGAATTTAGATCATTTTAAATATAATTGAGTATTCATTCCAGAAACGTATTATTACATAATAGTACATGCTTATATGTGTTTGACCGAGCTAAGAATGTACATCATTCTTTGATTTTACATGGTCAATTGTAAATAGAGTGAAATTAGGTAAACCTCATAAAACATTTCTCAGATAATTCAAGAAAACCATTTGTTAAGAAAATTTAAAACCCAATAAGGATTAAAACCATGAAGAAAAGTAAAACTAATTAACCACATATCCCGATGGAATCATAATAGTACGCGGCTGGGACAACACACAATTTGTGCCTTCTTTTTTTCTTTTTCTTTTTTTTTTTTATTCCTCCTTCGTCGCACGTTCCACCACGTGCAGCCTTTTCTTTATAGCACAAACAGGCTATTTTCCATTTTACACCCCCACATATTACATTTCACATCACAAGAAATAACAATAGTTGGAAGGTTATTTGATTGCCCGTATTTATACAAACCAAGTAGGACATGTTTGTTTAGTTAGGATAATTTAGGGAGATGTAACTAGAAATTATTTGGTTTGTTGTATAAATTGATGCATGTTGAGGTGAGCTATTGTTTGATTGACTGTAGGTTTGAATATATGAGTTTAAAAATATTATTTATAATTATTAATTTGCTTTTGTTGTATTTATATAATCTCTTAATCTATCTTAGTAATCTTTAGTCCAACTTAATCTATTTTAAAATATATTAATTACTTCTTTAATAACGTCATTAAATGAGTCTAACTCAATGAGAAACTCAATTTATGTTTCTCTATGAGTAAACATCAAGACATCGTTTTTGCATCTTTCAGTCCGACTCTCTCATGCAATCCAATCAACTAAACACACTCTTCTTTTAAAGATCTCACATGAATAAGTCACATTGGATTTGATGTAGACAACCAAATAGTATTGTAGTTTGTAATAAAATTAGAATGGATTAAAACGGCATATTTAAACCAAAACAATCTAACAAATAATAAGAAAATAAGTTTTTACTTTTTTTGTTTCTTGTCTGACTTAACCTTTTAAGCATCGAACTATTTAATATTTTCTATTTTTACCCTTATTTTTCCTAATTTTTTCCCTTCAATGAATGCTCAAACATTTCTATTTCATCTTTATTTTCTATTTTTACCACCCGATGAATCACGAGTTACATTTTTCAATCGATGTAGAACAAGAATTCCTTTCCATACAATACATTTTCATGTTAGAAAAATCACCTCCGATCTAATAGCACATACAATGACATAAATTGCCATGTAGAATTGTCATTACACCAAAAGTTCTTTTTATATTAAGAAACATTGGGCTATGCTTTGACACAAAACAATTCTTTTAGTAATAATATATTTTGTTTCTAACAGATAACCACAACATGATAACAATTGCATAGCAATTTGGGAAAGCTAAAATCCAATGACATTGCTACAATCAAATTTCTAATTTTGTATAGTCTAGCGAATCATTGAATAGTATCAACAAATAAACTAAAAGATACTATAAATACAATAGCCGATTACTATAAATAATACATACTATAAGAAAAATCAGTAAAAATTCTAGTATTCTTACTCTATATTTCATAATTATTCGTTTTATATTATAAAAGGCAACTCTTTAAATACCACGACAAATCTGTATACACCTATCCAACTCTCCAACTCTCTGCAAAACAAAATTGTCCTCCCCGTCCCAACAATCCATCAAACATAGGAGGCAGCTCATAAAAAACACCCCAAAAAAAATCATAACAAAAGGAAAGAACAAAAAAAAACTGCAAAAGAATCTTCCTTGAACTTTATATAAACCCCCTTCTCCTCTCCGAAACCAAGCCAAACAAAAACTAGTCCTAAAAGCTCACAAACTCCTACTACTACACGAAGCAGAGAGGAGAGAGAAAGCAAGAAAGAGCAATGGCGGGGACGGTGACGGCTCCCTCGCAGTCGGCGCCGGCGACGCCGCTGCTTAAGGACGAGCTGGACATCGTGATTCCGACGATCCGGAACCTGGACTTCCTGGAGATGTGGCGGCCCTTCCTCCAGCCCTACCACCTCATCATCGTCCAGGACGGCGACCCCTCCAAGACCATCAAGGTCCCCGAGGGCTTTGACTACGAGCTCTACAACCGCAACGACATCAACCGTATCCTTGGTCCTAAGGCCTCCTGCATCTCCTTCAAAGACTCCGCTTGCCGCTGCTTCGGATACATGGTCTCCAAGAAGAAATACGTCTTTACCATCGACGACGACTGCTTCGTAAGTTTCTTACATCACTTGCCTTTTCTTTTCTTTCTTGCAAGATTTAAATTTTCTTGTTTTCTTTGTGTGGATCTGGGAGAAAGGTGGTATCTTGGCTCGGATCTTGGTGAAATTGGGACCTTTATGTTGGAATTGGATCAGATCTGGTTGCAATTGTATGTCAGATCTGGATCTAGGCATGGTTTTTTATTAATTTGAGATTTATGCGTGTGCTGTAAGATAGCAGTTCTTGATACATAGCAGGTTGAGTTCAGAATTTCGTGCCATTGTGTGATGATGCTGGTGGAGGATTCAAGAAAGGAGATGCTTGTGTGTTTTCATAATGCAATAGAATTATACTCACTGGATGTATTTTTCTAAGTGTGATATATGGGACTTTATTGGAATTCAGTTTGTAGTTAGTACTAGGTTGTTGGAGGGGTCCTTGTCGTTTGGTGAGGGCTTGCTCTGGCGAACACATGAGCTAGTGTCCATTGACCTGACTTGCAGGATCTAGATCTAGTTGTGAATCATGCCAAGCATATAGCTTTCATTGTGATGGTGTATAGAATTGAAATTGGTTTGTCTCTTTACCTTCTCCGGATCTGGGCTATTAGCTTCAGATATATGTAAAAGATATTTCTATAGAATTTACACGGACGAAATAAATATCAGCTTTGATTTTATAGAAACGCCAAAGACAGATTTCTTCTTTTACTTCCTAAGATCCACACCATCGGCATTAACATGCTACTGGCATATTAGTGATACCCATCGGTTTTGTCCTCCAATAGATCTATGCATGCAATTTAAGCATTGTAATAATGTGTATTAATATTTCAATCATGTTACTTCCATAGGTGAATTTATCAAATCCTCGGCTATATTGATTCTATGACGTGTGTAAAGTTGTATGTTACTCCTTTGTTGTAGAAGCTAAATTGCATTGCTTATCTGTCCAATAGGTTGCTAAGGATCCATCTGGCAAGGATATCAATGCTCTTGAGCAGCACATTAAGAACCTCCTCAGCCCATCAACCCCATACTTCTTCAACACCTTGTACGACCCCTACCGTGAAGGTGCTGACTTTGTTCGTGGGTATCCATTCAGCCTCAGGGAGGGTGTAACTACTGCTGTTTCTCATGGCCTGTGGCTCAACATCCCAGACTATGATGCTCCCACCCAGCTTGTCAAGCCTAGTGAGAGGAACACAAGGTATCACATTTTCTTCACATTGTCAATCTGATTTTTAACAAACATTTTCTCGCATCAAGAAGTTCTGTTAACACCTATGTTCTGTTTAGATATGTTGATGCTGTGCTTACTGTGCCCAAGGGAGCCTTGTTCCCCATGTGTGGTATGAACCTTTCCTTCAACCGTGAGCTCATTGGCCCAGCCATGTACTTTGGCCTCATGGGTGATGGCCAGCCTATTGGTCGCTACGACGACATGTGGGCTGGATGGTGCATGAAGGTTTGTTTTTCAGTGAAACATTGCTGCAAATGAATGATTGGATTATCTTTTAATACCAATGGTCAAATGGAGGACATTGGATTAATAGTTCTGTAAATTTTAGGTCATCTGCGACCACTTGGGTTTGGGAGTCAAGACAGGCTTGCCGTACATCTGGCACAGCAAGGCTAGCAACCCCTTTGTGAACCTGAAAAAGGAGTACAAGGGCATCTTCTGGCAGGAGGACATCATCCCCTTCTTCCAGTCCATCACCATGCCGAAGGAGACCACCAGTGTCCAGAAATGCTACCTCTTCCTTGCGGAGCAGGTCAGGGAGAAGCTTGGAAAGATTGACCCATACTTCAACAAGCTTGCTGATGCCATGGTCACCTGGATTGAGGCTTGGGATGAGCTCAACCCATCAGGTACTGCCGCTGATGCAAACGGAAAGGCCAAGTAGGGATCTTGGGGGGCTTCCCTGGGAATTCCCTTTAAACCCAAGTACTGTTGGGACCTAGGCCTCCTAGATATAGCTCTTTTTGAGAAGAGATTATTTATGCTTTATAATTCTTTATCATGATGGTGGTTCTTTTGTAGCTTAAAAAGGATTTGTTATCATTTACATTATTCAGGACAATAATTTGTCACTTTTATGTATTTTGAGAATCAAGAACTATGTTTTCGTGTATTAAGGTCTCATGATTCCATATGCATCATTGTGGTGTTCTTGCCTGTTCTGAGTTTTCATGTCACTCTAAGTTGCTAGGATCTTTGTTTTTGCTGAATTGGATACTCAGATGTTCCAATGTATATAACATACCTCGTTACTTGTTAGTTGTTCTTGCTCAGATCAGATATCTGCACCGATTGTGGCGTCCGTCCATACCTCATTGATCCGGCAATGTTAGTTACACAATGGATTATATAAACGGATGAGTGCCATTTGAGTTCTTTAATTTTGTGTTATGATCTATTTTAGGGTTTAAGTCTAGGTTGGTTAAAAAAAACTCAACAAAAACTCGACTTTAGTCCATAGTCCAAGGGCCCTCTACCAACTTTAGTGCATATGGTTTAGGATCGACTTGATATGTTTTTAAATAAGAGGTGACCATTGGATCTGAAGTGAAAACCAAGAGCCATTCACATAAAATGTTGAAGGGCTAAAATAAAAACAAAATAGAGGATCAAAATGGGCTTTACCCTTACATAAATGATAGAACTTGGAAATGCATAATAAACTTTAGCCACATTTTATTACAATGGGAAATTACATCAGTTATGTACAATTGTCAGTTATATTTTGGAGATCCTTCTGAGACTGGAGTGCAGAATGTCGAAAACAAAAGAGACAAAGCTGCAAAGAATCAGGGCTTTTTGCGTAACTAAAACACAACCCAACAAATCCCCCGTGTACCACTGTATAGTAGCTGCTATACAAATTCTCAGCTTTTTGCAACATCAACTAGTCTAATCTGGAAATGTGCTGATTTGCACTTGAATTGCTTAGCGATCTAGATCTAGCTCCTTGTTTTGAGTGTAAAGTAATAACTGGCATTGGTCGTCAGCCACTGCCACCACTCCTGATTTGGCATCAACAGCAATGCAGGAGATACGTTGACCTGATTCACAAGTGGAGATTGTAATATTATCGTTGCATTTCATGGAACAGAGAAAATTATCATACAGAACAGATAAATCACCACATTACATAGTAAAACAGACAAAGTTAAGCCAGTAAGTATTCTGTGCATCACTTTGAAGTAGCAGCCTATTGACAACTATGCAAAATAGTTAACTTATCATGATGACTACGTACTTAGCTACTCGAATAGCTTTCCTGTTTAACAATACTATCAGTAATTTCATTGTGTATGGCATCAAAAAATGTTAGTAGTGAAATGTATAAAGGAAAGCATGGATAAATTGCTCACTCCAGATAGAGAATGTATTAGAGACACCTATCGTTCCATTTTATGTACATGGTATAGACTAGTGTAATATCTGTACTTTTGGAGAATAAAAGCATTGTTTCCATACTTGAACTGCTGTTCTCTAACTAACATAGATTCAATGAGGCATGGTCTCACGTGTCACTTACATCTGAAACACTGCGTATCAGCAAGTTTTCTCCCAGAGGACAGTTCCCACCTATACAAGAGACCTCCATATGTTCCGGCAAACCCATAGTTACCAGAGGCATCTATTGCAGAAGCCCTGAGAAGAAAAATCATAATGTCATTAAACAAACATCTTTACGAAGAGTTTTGTTGCACGAGATGTAAGAAAACATGATAGGGATAATGATTGGAAAGTAGTTAACTATGTCCTTTACATTCCAACCATTCGATGCGGAGCTTTAAGCTTAGCAAATTAGGTATCAACTGGAATGCACTAGATAAACAAGTGACAAGAACAGCATGCCACATCTCCACTGAGTAATCAGTTCCATAATCAAGCATACAAACCAAAGCATGAGGAGGTTCACTAACTAATTGTCCAATCAGATTCTGATATGTAGCAGAGATGTGGAAAACTTAGGAGCATTTCAAATTTCTAAAAGACATTAATACTTACAAATAGCATATAAGAATACATTCTAGTCTTCAATTGTTTAATATATCTCTGTTCTCCTGTATTATGTGGCTCTAAGTGCCATAATGCTCTTCCAATTGTTAATTGGTTTGCCATATCATGATACTTCAGAACTTCAGAGACTGTAACCTTGAACTCTTCAAAGTTCAAACTAGGAAGTTCAGAAAGGTCACAGTAGGCCTGTGATGCCCCGGTGTAAATCAACCAGATACCAATTAACCCTCTTACGAGTGAGCAAAAGGGATGCCCAAACTGTCTGAGTCAAAGCTAAAAAAGGGCACAAAAACCTCTATTAAGGATCATCTGCTCCTTGCCTCTAGAAGCAAACACTTGGCGGTACTTGGTTAAATTTCTAATAAGCTTGTAAATGCAATGGTACTGATCAATATATCTACAAGACTACAATTGAAGGCAAGCCTTCAAACAACAAGATGTTACTTATTCAAATCCATGTACCAGAATGTGTGACATAATCAACATATGTTATAACTACATATAGAAGTGAAGATACCTTGGATCCAAAATATTTCCCATGGAAACTGTCTTCTTTGCTAGTAGAGCCAACCTCCATCTTGTATTGGGTTCTTTTGCTCGAAGATCATGTTGAAACTCAGCTATCGAAGCAGTAGAAACCAGCATCCAAATAGCTATATCTTCTCCTGGTGGCATCAGAATGGACTCCTTACCAGTTTTGCCAGGTATGTCACTCATTGTGATCTCTTGAAGATTTTTCTCTATGTCATCAAGTGAAGCATGAATGACATCCTTCTGCAAACTACAGAAGCCCACTGGCAGGATCTGGAAAACAATATTTCCTGGAGCTGCAAAGGTGGCCAAGAGCATTCGCTTGCATATGTCCCTAAGAGAATTAATTAATTAATCCCTTCAATTCAGATACTCATTAAGAGAGAAAGGGGATGTTTGGCTAGGCTTGGACTCTTGATTTTTGGACATAAGTTGGAGCTATTAGGTCAAACACCCTAACTCTAATTTTGGGCTTCTTTGAAGTTAGAGAGGCCAGAGCCATTTTCTATATGGTTTGAGAATCTTTTTGTGCCTTCTCTGACTTTTGAAACTCAAAATATAATATTGCTTTCACAATTATAAAAAATTACATGGTTTGTCATTGGTTAAACAATCAATACTATATTTTATTAGAGGATTACAAATATCAAGTAGACCTTTAAAGTAGAGAAGTCGGAGCTACAAGCCAAACACTCTTTTGGCTTCAATTTCTAGATTGGTTCTAGTTTCTATTAGATAGAAGTTGGAACTAGAGTTTGGCCAAACACTCCCCTAAATGCATAAAAGGGTGTTCCCATTGGATAGCAAATAAGAAAGGTAATGCATAAAGAAAATTAAACTCTAGATGCATGCACCTAGGCCTTTAATGGGCCAAAACCCAACCCTAACCTAGCTCGGCCCAAAAATTTTAGTGTCTAGCCTAGCTCTAATCTAACCCTTTTAAATTATGTTAGAGCCCAACCCAACCAAACCTATAAATTTCAGTACCTAGCCTAACCCCAATCTAACCCTATTAAACTAAGTTTGAGTTCAACCAAACCTAATTCTGGCCTATTTTAGCATTTTGGGCTGGCCCAAATATTATTCCCACTACTAGTCTATAGACTTTTAGTGTTGTTAACTAATGACTTCTCCACAATGTAAATAAAAAATAAGACAATCCCACCATCCCACAAATTATTAAGACTCTTTTCCTAATTCATGAGCCGAACCCTTTTTCTAATCTATGGACCACTTCTAAAACCCAATTCAGCCCTTAAGTCCTAGCCCAACCTAATCCTTTTCATTTCAAGGCCTATTTGAACCTCCAAAATCTAGTCTATAAATCTAGTCGACCAGTTGGCTCTGGACTTGTTGAGCCTATTCTCAGGCCTACACGCACCAAAAATAACTTGTTGACATTCATAATGGATTAAAATGACAAAATAAGTTCATTCACCCCCGTAGTCAATTTAAGCAGCATTACAGTATTGTTACAGATTTAACATAAAGATGAAGACCGGACAAGAGCACCCTTTCGTTAGGCCATTAGATTGGCTTTTGGGGTCAACTTAGTAATATTTTGGCTTCATTCTGAGATGAACATCTATGGCTAGCACATAAAGTTATTTTGATTCACCTTCCAGGGAAAAGTCTTTTCCTGATTATCCTCCTCTTTCCTGCTTTCAATATATGTCCTCTTTAGTAATGCTCTTTTGACTAATCTATTTCTATTCATACCTTGTGACTGTTGCTGAAGCTTATATTCTCATTCTTCAATATCCTATTTGTCTTTGAAACCTCAAAGGGTTTTACTGTTGTTTTGATTCACTATTGACTGTGGGAGTCCTTTTAATAAGAAATTTTCTTTCTATGACGTTATGCATCTCCTAGATACCAAATATTTTTAGTAATTCCCCCTCTAATGTAACATTTCTGCATATTCAGGTCGTAATTTTGAACCTCTGTTTAGGTTCTCACTTGGCAGTTTGTTCTTAGCTGTTAATTCACAGAGAAAGTGCTGAGAAAAGTTTATGTTCGAATAGTAATTATGATTTGAAGTGATGCACCACAAAATTGAGACGAGGACATAACATGAAAGGACTATAACCTACCATAAACAAAAGCCACCTATGCCATCATGACCAATAACAAGAGAGCTGCTTTCTGGCATTCTTCTGAGCTCCAGTATTGAAGGACCCACGTATCCCAATCTAGGAATAATATACTCCTCAGAGATAACACTGTAAACACAAAGATAAGTGAGAATAAATAGCACCCTTGTTATGAGAATGTCCTGTAAATGCAATGTAGTCCTAATAATAGGGAATTGTATACGGAAAGCTATGCATCATTGTATAGTATGCATCAGAAAAATTAGCATATCTTTCCTGACTTTGATAAATAGTTCCAGTTTTATTATTGTACACCATGCTTGTAAATAACACAATTTTTCGTTGCACCTTGGAGGAAAGATCCTTACAAAGGAAAATCACCAAGGAGAAAGTTCAATTTCTTATCACTTTCTCAGTAGAAAAAAAACAGAGGTCAGTTCATTATCAAATGGATATCCTACTGTAAAGGTAGAATATTGAAAGCCAGTCGGAACTTCAGCTGACTTGAGTATTGAGGGAACTCAATAGATAAGTATCAAATATTTTTCAAGGATCAATATTCAGTGCATTTTGCAAAACACATATATATTAAGTATCAACTATTTGAATGTTCTAGTAAGTTTGCAGGTAATGTGTTTACATTCAGAGGGATCCCTTATACACGTTTCTTATCAATCTTAAACAGTTCTTCTGTTCATAAGATAAAAGTCTAAATTACAAAGCAGCTCATAGAAAATGAATTTAAGATTTGAAGGGATCCAAATGGATTATTACATTTCCAACAATATAGCATGGCCATACAGTTCCAAATTTAAACAAGGGCACTAGACTAATACTCAGGAAAAAAGTATTGTAAAATGTAGTGAGTATTCCGTAATATCAGGAAAGGAAAAGAAAAGTGTGAAGTGTTTAAAGCTTATACTACAGTGATATGTACCTCCATGCATTGATCATCGTCCAGATATGCAGGTTCCCCTCATCTTCAACAGCTATAATGTAATTTGGTTCACAAATCAAAATGCATGATACTTTTCCATAAGGCATCAATTTGGTCAAAAGTGACACATAACCAAAGTTAACGGATACAATTCTCAGAGTATTATCCTCAGACTGATCCAATTTGCACAGGGAGCACAAACAATAGATGCTTTGAGTCCTGTCAATTTGTATAAGTCGTAAGCATCACATTGTTCAAGGGATGGAAATATGGGTTGGTATTTAATGCAAAATACGAGTATGGTGTAAAGGCGTGCAAAATACTGCTAAAAATTTGAGGAAAAAAAAAGGAGATAAGTTTGATGTGTTGTGCAACTTGCCAAATTCATGCTCTAAATCAATCTAGAATAGATGTACTAAAAAAGGCAAGTTTGGTAAAAAAAAAGAGAATGTGATAAAAGTTATCATCCCACTGAATTTTTCTTTCTGGCTCCCTTATTTTAGATTAATTATGGATTTTGGCCAAGTTGTAGAACTTATCAAACCCTATTACCAGTATTTAAACAAAAAATCAAATTTTAAGTACTTTGCACAGGTTTACACTATACAAGTACTTTTTACTAGATACCAAGCCTAGAAATATATCCAACATTTTCTTCGTGGTGCTAAGATTACAACCTGCAAGAAGGTGTTTTGATGCTGCTGAGGAGCACCAGAAACTGGCCATCGGGTGTAAACTGCAACCCAGCTCTTCCAAATGAAAACTGAAAAGGAGAACAAATAGTATCATATAAATGAATGCAACATGCCCTCACTGACAAACATGCACACACAAGCTCTTACATTTCCTTTAGAAGATTGCTCTAATGAGTGCAGTATAAGGGGAGTATAACCAATAAAATAAGGTGGTGTTCCTTGCTGTTCTTTAGGAGTGATGATATATATATAAAGGGATCTTTCACAGCTCTCCATGAAACCACAGAGCACATAAATTTGCAAGGTGCTATTTTTGGTGTTTAGCATGACAGATAAGACAGGCATGGGGTGCAGGTAGAAGCCCATAAGTTCTAGATCACTATCTGATTCTTTTGCTGCTGATTTTGTGTGTTTGGATGGTAGACCATTTAAATGATTCATGTGGGAAAGGTCATGGCCATGGTATTTCTCTTCATAATTATTTCCCTTTCTGGAATCTGCAATTGGTTTCTTGATGGAACAAGGAAAAGAATTCAGAATTTCATGTCCCCTCTGCTGAGCAATGTACTTGGTATCACTCGGCTGCATCATGCAGTAACTGTGAGCTCCTTGGGCCTGACCATTGTGGTTACCCTTGAAGTATGAATGGGAGAGATCTGATTTCATATTGCCAGTGGTGGTCATAAGCGTTCCCAGAGAGGTACTAGTAGAAGCTGATACTGCTGGTTCAGGTGGGTATATAATGTCCAGGTTGTCCATAGGAGGTACATGTTCACAAACATTGCTTTCACAACCAACAGACATCCTTGCATTCTCATTACTGTTCCCATATCCAGCTTGGCACTCTTTCCCTTTGTCAATAGTGTTCTGTTTACCAGTTTTTGTTCCATCATCAATAGACCAAGCAGTATATGTGTTCTCTCTTTTCAACCCAGATTTAGAATGCTTCCCTTTGTCTGAAGACTGAAAAGCAACAAATTTGTCAACAAATACAGGATCATCAAAATCCCGACAAATTATACTTTCTGAAAGCGGAACATCATATTTTCTACAAGAATGGTTTGCACTATGGAACTTTTGTTCCTTGTGATCCACAGAAGGCAATTCAATGGGAGGTGCTTCCTTTGGCAGGACCAACAAAGATGGATGTGCCTCACTTGCAAGTGTCATCATTAAACCTGAACTAACAACAGGCATACCACTCTTCTCTGTGTCATTATGTGCATTATAATGAAGTGGGCCCTGCAAGACAGGGTCGTTAAGCTCATTTATTGAAGTAGCAGCTAATCTGTGTGATTGATCTCTGCTATTTACTAAGCACTCTCCATTACTCGAAACTTTTGGTTCATGTTTTTCAGAAGCTTGTGCACAAACATCAGTCGATTCATTGCCAAAATTCTTGTGCTCTGGCACGGCCATGGAACTTGAGGAGACATTGTTAATACCATTTCTAGGATCCTCATCATCGTGCTTGGCAAAAGAAGGATGAGGAACTTGATGACAGCCAGCAGCGCAAGAATTATCTTTCTCACCAAATTCTTCTTCTAGACAAGCAAGAAGAGAATCAGATAAAACATACTCGACTTTTTCATGATCCTTTAACATATCACCAGCACCTGTGCTATTGCATGTCCCAACCTGGCACTCAGAAGGTTCAGCATGCTCTTCCTTTTTGCTACACAGCAACTTTGAGTTCTCGTTAGGTTCATTAGAGCATGCATCATCAGACTCATGATGGTGGGCACTCGTGAGTTTGTGTATATTGTCATCCTGGATCTGTGCATCATCCTCAAAACTGTCTGCAACAACAGCTTTCACCTGATCTAAATTAGGGGCTGGCTCATCATCCATACGACCATCATTAGCACACTTGTCTTTAACCATTTCATCATCTCCTTCTGTCTCTTTACCAAACCTTTTAGGTCCAGTTACACCTGCACAATATGAATTGTTTGTTTGTAAAATGTCGCAAAAACTCCTAATGCCTATACATAAATTCAACTTTCTTCACACTGCTTGACTGAGGAAAGCTTTCCTTTCAGAAAAGAAAAAGGGGGGACAACGTTTTCTCCACAAATATGATAAAAACAAAGCTTCCATAAAAAATACTTACCTTGGAAACAATCAGCAGAGTGATTTCGAACTGAAGCAGTTCTAGTTGAAACAGTAGATTGTACTTTATTTTTTAGCTTAAGCTTCTTCCTTCTATAAGTTTTCTTCAGAAAGGGAATAGCCTGGGGAAGCAAAAAGACCAACATAGATTTTGCTACTTCTTGCTCTGCAGATTCTAGATCAGACTTTTCAGAACTTAGATAAGAAGAACCAGAAGACAATCCAACTTGTTGACATGAATCAGGGACAAGCTCTCCCAAATTATCAACTGGAGTGCATTTTAAATTGCAAGTGACTTCTTCCGGCAATGGAGGCATGCATCTTGAAGTAGAACAACTGTTCGCATCCAGTAACTTTATCCCACTTTCAGAACCTCCCTTGAACATTGCAAAATAACCATCACTATCAAATAAACTGGCCTATAAGCGATGGACTAATGAGACAACACATGGGAAAATTGGCTTGCAACAGCTAAAACATGACCATGACTTTAAAACTTGATAGTCAAGATTAGCTGCATGACTGGGGTAAGAGATAATTTGTTAACAGTGATAATAACACACAATTGTGCACAATCCTAGCATTAGCAAAGAGAAAGGACTGACAAAATGTTAAAAAATGACAAGCACATAAGCAATAAGAAAGCATGTGTCCTCAACTAAAGGTATAACAGTAACTGAAATATACACTCATGCTTCATTCATGAAAGAAATGTGGGACGGCGTTATTCATACCTAAAGTAAACATAAGCAAGTTGTTATACATTTATAATTTGCGAGAAAGTAAATTACAGAGCAATGTTATCAGAATTTGTGCTTTATCCAAAAGGAAATATCTGGACTCCTTACAGCAATGAAACTTGAAGCCTGCTAGTTGCACTTCCTGTTGGCACACAAATTTTCACCATATAAAATACATAAAAGTTTGTATTTGGCCCCCAACTATTTATTACTTACTAAATAGCCTCCTCATGATAACATTCCTATTCCGCTCCTACTAAAAGCTAAAGCACATTAATTCTTTTAAATTTTATTATCACACTCATCAAAATGAATTTTTTTTCTTTTGCAGAAAATGGAAGATCCAAACAAATTATCTGAAGTAATTTTTTCTTCCAAAAACACTTATGTAAAATCATTGGTATACGCATAAGCTAAAGTTCAATTTACAAAATAAACACTATAGGGCTTGAGGCTGACAGGAAATTAGAATAAAAAAATCACCATATTGGCCCTTATAATGGGTGCATACTATGTGAAAATGACAATCTTTCTGCATAATACAACAATTCCATCAGAAGAAAATTGTAACCGTGGTACTTCTTGTTTCTGTAGTTGAACTGACACGGTTCTTGTGTAGTAAGTAATCAAACACAAAACATACTCCATGACAAAAAAGAATGAATCTTAGCTTACTTCATTTGCAGCTTGATGAGCTGAGTTGTCCAACTTGTCATTGCATTTATCAACTGAAGTCACAATATCCTGGTAGTGGATTCTCTTAGAGCTTCCTTCCTCTTGACTTGGTGTTGTACTTCTTTTAGCAGTTCTACCAGTCTTGTCCGAGCAAACAGGAAGATCCTCTTGAGCATCAGAAACATCAGTTTCGACCTTATGAACTAACTGTGAAGCAGCATCAGAAGTGATTGGACAACACAAGTTTCTTTCAATCGCTCCATTGGAATCTACTAGGAGCTCACGAAGCAATCTCTGAACGGCTGCATTTTTGAACCCAAAAAGCTGCATGAGACCATAACAAATTTTAAGCACAGCATAATTTAGCTATGGTAAACCAAATTGGAAGCATGAATTTGTTCTGTATTGAAAATTCCCTAAAAAAATGATGGTCAAGGGCTGTCTCTAAACCATTTAACAGAAGTTTTTGGCTCCCTTTGGAACAAGCATTTGCATTCATTGGCACGATTGGTGGACTTGCCAGAGCCTTGGAGCTGGAATTCTCAACCCCAAGCACTCAAGCGTTGAACTATGTATGCCTTCTCCCATTTTAACCATTCTATCCCAATGACCAAAAGGCAAGTTATCATAAACCTAAGAGAAAATAAATGGTTCTTTTTTGTATAGATTTCATTTGTGTTGATGTTGGTAGTTTCTGGTGTGAATAAGGCCAGTCACCTCCCATTCTAAAGGCGCCTACAGCATGACAGACTTGCAACTTACAAAGAGCACCTGCTGTTCGCAGGCCTGCGCTTTCTATCATGAATGAAATATTTATGTGTATGAAAGAAGCTCCATCCATGCACATCCAACTCCATCCATGCACATCCAACACAGTTTGTCAAGAAATAAATTCACTTTCTGTACACCAGTGCAAAGAAAAATTAATCAGACATTGTATTTTTCATGGAATAACAAGTTCCTTAACAGGTGCACAAATAAACAACTATGGTAATGATTCTGTTCCTATCCATTACTGGTAGTTGAGTCATCAGACATCCAAGGATAAGAGTCAGTGACTCAGAATTCCTGCACTGCCGTTTATTGGTACAGAGATAAAAGGGCTAGGTTACCCAAAAAGTGGTTATCGAATAGTACATATGGCAGAATAGGAATTCCAATCCAGCAATTTGGAAACTCATCTTTGTATGGTTCTAGGGATAATCAGTTCTCATGTTCAAACAGGACACTAAACATAGAACCAAAAGAGAAATGATGTATCAGTGATAGAACTTGGGGGCATAATTCTTGTGGAAGTGACATGAGAACTGTTAGCTTCCAGTTATTCTTTCCAAAAAAGAAGCACAACCAGGGACATTTTTATGACATATATATAGTTAATATAGCACCTTTACAAAGAGTACCAAAGATGCACACTGACAAACATGCTTAATTTGTTGAACAAAAAATCAGGGGCTACAAAATTATGCAATATAAAGCCCAAATAACCAGAAGTACATTGAGATCTTCTATCAGGTAGATAACCAGATATAAAAATAAAATAAAATAAAATAAGCAGAAGAACTATCGTGCAACTGCAAAATGTCAACTAAATAGACAAGATGCCGTTGAGGTGTCAGAACTTGCCTCAACACCATCTATCTTGCAAGGAAAGTTTCTCCCTTGTGAGCTTCTCACTTTAGGTCCAGTCTTCTTCTGGAAGTTTTTCCAAGCAATGCCTGGGGTCTGCCCAGTAGATGAATCTCCGTCAGTGGATGTGACCTGCAGATTGAGCTTATCAGACAATTTTTATATGCACTCAATATTATCCAGCAGTTGCACAGCCACTAATGAGAAAAGCCTACATGCCAAAGATAACTGCCTAGGACCCTCAAAATACAGCAAAAATTTTTCCAGAAAGCTCACCACAAATAAAGGCCCTTTGGGTCCTTCTTGAATTTCCATCCTATAAGACATTCCAGAATAATGACGGACCGCCTGATAACCTACTGGATAAGGATAACGATCTTTGCCCTTTCAACAAGTAAGATGCAAGCATTAGGTGAGCATGAAGTATAATAATTTGTTAAAACACTGACCACATTCAAAAGGTAATAGGAAACATCAAACATTAGTTGAAACGGCAAACATTAGTACTAAGAGTAGTTGCATGGGACTAACACTTTGCTTTTGAGAAATTTATTAAAGGGCTGCACCAGAGAGCTGCCAATTAACAGCTCTCACCTGGAGGAATTAATTATGATTGAGGGTAGACTCATAAAGCATCTATCATGTCTACAGGACACTATAGGAGAATCTCAACACTGTGCTTACGTAGGTAAGAACAATGTGGACAAGAAGAATCCAAATTAGCTCAATCTCTTTGTGCAAGCATCTACACCATGTCCACACCCTAATTGCAAAGATCAACAGATACATGCCATCCTGCGGTAGATTGACATCGCAAGTTTTGAATGCTCCTTCATGTAAAAAGGAAATATCTACAAAAACTTCCTAAAAAATAGTTAAGTTTGATTTACATAAAAAATCTTTAGCTTTGAATCATTTGATCCTACAACCTCAGCCCATGTATAGTTCGACTCCCACAGGGTCAAATTCCCGAATTCCACTGTCGTGCTGTGAACGAACTTGAAAGAGCAAGCTTCCACACCCAGAATCTAATTAATCAAACACTAGAGCATCACAGCACCAATTTACACTAAAATGGGCAATGCAGTACCGAATAGCAAGAGCAATCCAACAAAACCTGAGGTTCTAACTGACTCTCACCTCTTGTTCAAATCCAAAACACCCATCCCAATCGCCCACCACACGCAGCTTCCTCGTAGACCCTACAATGTCAGGTCCAACCCAAACCCTAACGAACCCTTCTCCGTTACTTCACAACCCTCACCAACCACCACACCACCACCACACCCCCCCCCCCCCCCCCCCCCCCGATTTCACGGATAAAACGGCGAAATCACTAGAAATCTAGCCCATAGGTGAGGTCGCAAGCCAAAATAGCTCGATGCCAGAATGATGTGAAGCATCCGAGGGAAGGACGAAAAAACCCTAAGGCGTACCCTGGAGCAGCTCCAGTACTTCTTCTCCCAGGCGCCGCCGCGGTAGAGCGCCCCGACCGAGACGATCTCCATGTCCTCCTGCTCCCGCTCGCCCACCTCCCCTCCCTCCATGGCTCGATCCAACACAGAGAAATTTCTGTGGATTTTTCGGGGAAATTTTGGGGTTTTTGCATTGCGGCGACTCGCTCGCGCGCGCGGAGTTTTTTTAGGGGGCGTCTCGGGGGCTCTCCCGTGCTCTCCGCGGCAAAGGGAAAGATACGAAATGGGAATGTCGAGGTGATGTGGGCCAGGATAAAAAATGGGTCTAAGAGTTGAGGCCCATTAGTGGATTATGGGCTTTTTACTTACTTTTTTAAGCATCCGGTTTCACAGTATAAGTTGTTGAGTTTAGCCGTACTAGAGAGAGTCTCATATCTAGTAAGTTAAGTAGATCTTATATAAGAAACTCAAATACATATATCATTCATTCATTAAATCATCAAAATTATTTTTAAAACTACATTTCAAAGATGCTTGAAAATTTTGGTGGACCAGATAGAGTTTGAATAATGTCCAGACAAGTGCTGCAATTACCTATTTTAAAAACAAATTTTGAGTTGTACACCGGATAGCATCCTGAACAGGACCAAACATATGTTTAATGTTCACTTTTGCCACCTAGGCATGTTAATGGGATTGAGATTAGGGCCCAACCCCATTATATTAAGAGGTACATTTTCATCCTATATCAATCTCTACGAGGTTTATTGGAGAATGGGAATCTCTATAGGGATATTTATTGCATTATTTAGAATTTTTTAATTTTAGTAGATATTATATAGCCATAAGTTATTTTTTAACACAAAAATATTGATATGTATTTAGAAGGATCCTTATACTTTAATGTATAAAGTCATACGGGAATTTAACTGTGATATGGATGGGGATGTATTATCATCTCTATGTCCATTAAGTTAATAGGAATAATTTATGTGACAGTCCCAAAATTTTTGCTCAGGCCCCCTTTATTTAAAATTTTTTCCAGATGGACCCTGCCATCTAGAACCTTCAACCCAACAACATGTTCATGTGCATTCATTGAAAATTTTTCTAGAAATTAATCCTTAGCTTATTCCCCTCAAATACATTTGCAATGGTGTCATTTTATGTGGAAGAAAACTATTATATATATATAACACCCTGGGTTTGAGGTGAAAATTTCTTTCTTAAAAAGTCATGCATGCATATGTCTCTTCTAGATCAGTCAAATCAGCCCCAGCTTTATTCTATGCTAAGCCCAAAATCTTAAAATCTATCTTATAGACCCAAATCAAGATCTGACTTTTCAGATTTGATCTACTATCTATCTTGAGTATAAAAGCCTTCAGAACCCAGATTCAATTCTTTCTCTAACCTCCAGATTTATCAACTCCTTTCTGTTTTCGAAAATAGAAATATCTTATATTACCCCAAATACCCTAAGTTTCAGAAATTCAGATTTAATCAAAATCTTGGCCAAGTTCAGACCAGATTATTCTTGGATTATGATCAAAGATATGCCAATACTTTAATCCAAAAAGATGGCAGTCAGATTTCATCATTTAAACCTTATTCGCAAATCAGTCCAAGAGTATCGCAGATCAGTCCTTTTCCAGATTTTCTAGAAGCCTGAAAAGGAAAAATGTTACAAATCATCTCCAAATCCAAATCTGTTTCAGGGAACACCTCCCAAATGTCATTCAACACAAAATCTTCTTATATGAGTATCTCAAAATCAAATCCTAAATTCTAAAATTTCAGCATTTGACAAAATCCAGATTTCAAATACCCTAATCTACCCTATTATCAATTTCACTCAAAAACCATTCAAATATTTCAAATTTTATCTTCTATCCGTGCCAAGTTATCTGTTGAATCAAGTCTGCCAGATTAGTGCAATCAATTTCGGTATAAATCTTCTAAATCTCCAGATTTACAGATCAGTCCAAAGCCAATCAAAAATCATCACAATCAGGCCCCTAATTTGACCACGGGCTGCTGCTGTTCACGACCAGAACCCGCGTTCATTTGATTTCGCTGTTTTCGACCGCAATCAGCTATGCCATGCCACTGCATTCTTCGTCGCCGGTGAAGCTTCGCCTGCGCTTGTGGCCGTGCATGCTTGTGTGTACGTGTCCTTGCTTCAGCCATCGCCGTGGCAGCACCAACGACCAGCAAACGCTCCCGTGCGCGACCAGCAGCATCAACAGCAGCCTTTTGTTAGCAATTCCACGCCACGTTGCCTTGCCGTGCCAGCCATTGTCGCCACCGCTTACACCAGCCAGCGCTGAGTCCCGATGAAGCGACAATTTGATCAGCTATTGCACCGCCTGCGTGCCATCACGTCACCGTTCACCGTTGTTGCACCTGTGCCCAACCGGTCTCGTCACTGGCGCCAATTTCCTTGCTGTTTCTTCTTTGCAAGCTTCGCCCTGATCTATTTAAACACCACATCGCCGTGTAATCTTCACTTCACCAGAAATCAGCTAAGTTCCAAATCTCCTCCACCTTCGTCTTCTTCTCCGGCGAGTCCAGCACGGAGGCTCATGGTGCCAGCACGCTCCACTGCACCACCTGCCAAATTGACACCACCAGTGAGTTCCCCGTATCTTATTATCTGTGCTATATCCTTTAATTGAATCCTCATGCATCTCATCGCCGGTGATCGCCGGTAATTGCTGAACTTCGAAAATGCCCTGTTCCAGTTACACAATTCAAATTAATCCGAATTAGCTTTCGATTCTGTAGAACAAATTGATCTGTGAACTGAGTTTAGCAAGCCTGTAAGCTCAGAATCCCCAATTGAACCCCAATTGAAGTTTTCCCCAAATTTGAATTTCACCAGAAAGTGGCGATCGTCGCCAGGCTTTTCCTATGATCCTCCGACCAACCTAATCATGCCAATAGTTTCCTTATACTTCTCAGATACTCTCCAAGCAAGGAATTGAGTTCAATTGACGTGTATCAAAAATCCTCAAATCTTGTCTTCTTCTCCGGCACCAGCCACCGGAAATCTATTCCCGGCCAATCCAGCTTCAGCCACCTTGTCCACCAGATGTGCCTCAATCTCCTGAGCACTTTTCTCTTCTAGCCCGATCTCTGAAACCGTCCAGATTGCAAGATATAGCTATGCCAAAGACCTTGTCCAGTGGCTTCACTGTGCCGTGTCGCCACCACACTTCTTCACTGATTTTCATCACCATCCAGCCATCTTCAACCTTGGAACCTATTGAATCATTTGTTCCTGTTATCAAGGCCTACCTCTCAGACAAAGTGGTGCATCAATTGGAGCCCTAGATCAAAAGTTATGGCAAGCCCTAGTTTCTGGCCATGTCAGTCTATGCTAGTCAGTGGCATTAGCCCTTTTCACTTCCTTCCAGATGTGTATTTTGAGCATAACTTTGTCCCTTAGACTTCTGAGGTTGTGATCTATAATTTCTTCTTCTATCACAACTTGATTTGAGCCCTTGAACTGCTTAGCCCTAGATTTTGACATTGTCAGCCCTATGCCAGAGCATGTCAGCCAGTGGCATTAGCTCTTTTCACCTCTTTCCAGTTGTGCAAATTGAAAATAACCTTGTCCCTTAGACTTGTGGAGTTGTAATCTATATTTTATTCTACTGCCACAAGATGAGATAATTCCTTTATCATCCATCGACCCTATGTCGATGCCTTGAACCAAATGTCGACCTAAAGACGTTTGCTGTTTTTGAGCAAACCAATCGCAACCTTGATATCATTCTGATATTTTGAGACATTTGGAACCTTGTAAACTTTTGACAGCTAATCTTAACCCTGGTTTCCATAACTTAACCCTAATCGCTTTCCAGAACTCTCAAATCTTGTATCGCGTAAATGTTCTCATTGCATTTTTGCATGTAGTAAATTAGTAAGAGTAGGATTGATTGTAATGCCTGTTTGCTTGCTTGATCTCTGTTCAGAGCAAGAGCCCGAGTCTGAAGACTTAGTCGCAGACCCGACATCAACTGCTGTTCCTTATGACGCGGAAGGCAAGTCATATCCTTGAACATCTTGAACCTATATTTTAAGAGTTGTTATAATATAACCTTGAATATAGATAATATTGCATGTGAAAGATTGAGAAAGGTTGAATTATGAATTGGCAATACTAGACTGGTTATTTGTGAAATGTGAAATAAACAAGTTTTGAGCCATGAACTATTATATATGTATTTATATACTTATATTCATGAAATAAAACCCCTAGTCGTGACCAGAAATTTGGTATGGATGGCTGTAGCACTGGAGGTGCTTAACTGCAAAGGATGTGCAGGCACTGAAGGTGCAGGGTTGTGGATGGTCTGGTCACTGGCATATAAGGACTAGAACCTTGTGTTGTGCGTCTAGTGGCATGAAACACGTGCTAACCGCAAGCCTGGTATGGGACAGGCCTGAACAAGTACTTATGCGGATTGCACATGAAACCCCTGCATGAGTTGTGTAGTGATGCACGATTGGCACGGAGAATGGCTCCCACACATATCACTGAAGGTAATTTTGCACGCTGACCCAGTAATGTAATACGCATAGGGGTGGGGGTTTGGATGGATACAACCCGCCACAACTGTGGTTCGTGAGAGATCCACAGGGTCAGGGGTTAAATGTGAGTGAAACATAACAAAAGTTCTTGTTATCTCCACCTTGCCACTCACACATGATTGTGAGGAAGGGTCTAATCATATTGATAGGATGGGCTTGAAAGTGGAATATATTGCGGGTAAATTGGTACCTCTCTGCAGAGTTAAAAACGTATTCGAATACTCCGAGCTCCCGGGTTTATAGGAGTCTGCTGCGGTGGATTAAATCCACGGGGTGTGACACAAGTATATTTTCTAAATAAAATTTGTTAAATCAAGATTACCCAAATGACATGTGTTGTCGTGATAAGGAGTGCTGCCGTGGGCTGTCGTGCGTCGACGTGTCGCGGTAGTGCTATAATCTAGTGAACATGAATAACAATGCTATTTTATGAAAAGTGCTGCCATAAGATGAGATAGATATGAAAGAAAAAGGTTATTTTACAAACATTCATAATTCTTGACTAGTCTAGGTTCATATCATCCCTATTATATGTATCTACTCTTAACTATGACTTGCTGAGTATGTAAGTGCTCACCCTTGCAACCTACAAATCAGTAGATGGAGCGTTCAATGATCAAGATGAAGGCGTGGAGAACTTTATGGATCCAGAAGGAGAAGAGTCAGTTCCGCCAGAACCCTGATGTGTGTTGTTCTGCCGTCAACTTCTCATTGTGGGAGGGTCACCTATTTTCTGGTGTGTAGTTATTATTTTGCTAAACCTTGAATGCCGTGAAGGCATTGTAATCTTCTTATGTAATATCAAGGACAGCAGACCATACTGTTTAAATATTTTGTAAGTTACTCTGTTGCAATGTAAATATACTCCTGTGCTTGACTTATTATGGGAAGTCAAGGGTATGCATATATGGGACTAGCTGCAGCGAGCTAGATCTCCACGGGAGTAGTCGTAGTTCCAGTTTCGGGGCGCGACAATATATTATATATGGGAGTAATATCTCTCCATAAATATATTTCTACCACAAAATAATTCATACCTTGATACAAAATAAATAAAAGTGCTTTCACAAATTAGCCCCAATTAATTCCTCTTGATTCCTTATAAAGGATTTATCATTTCATGTGAAAAAGGTTGATTTCCTTTAAGCATATGGTAATACAAATATATATATATATATAATCTAAAGATATTTGAAATGATAAAAATATATTTAGGTCATGCCAAATAAAATAAAGGGAACACTTTTTCAAAACAGCCCCTTTTTCATTTTAATCCTTGAGCTATAGAAAAATTAAAAATAACCCTTGTTCCATGAAAACTATTTAAATAATTCAAATTACCAATTTACCCTTGTATTTTATACTAGGTGAATAGTAAATACCAGAATTAACCTTTTCCAATTCAGCTCCTATCATAATTTAGCCCCTTTGTTTCGAAACATTTATAAATAAGTCCAAATGAGGCTTCTTTATCAAGTTTCACATGAAATGACATGAGTACCCTTACCAACTACACTACTACTACAGTGAAGAGACCAATATACCCTTGTTTGATGTATTACATGGTCTCTTCATCATGACAAGCAATGCCAATATCATATATACAAAGACTTAGCAAAAATCTGCACATCCTTGCATTTTCAACTGAAGGTAAGACTTAAGAAGTATACGCACACACACTCATACACTCATTTGCATGATTTTGCATCAAGTTCCACCCAAAATTCGTATTGTTTTCTGCTAATTCTGCTCTCTCTCTGCTATATGTCAAGATTTGGCCACGCTCCAGCACCGGGCCGACAATGTCTCACCGTGGATCTCCACGATTCGGCCATCTTCTTCGTGTACAACTATGTCTGGCATGTTCCTCAAGGTCTACTGGTCACCACTGACCAACTTGTTTGGCAAGATCCTGCCCGGAGGGTCGTTCCCACCGCTGTCTTTGTCTTCGCCGTTAGCATCACTTTCGTTGTTCTGGCGCCACTGTGGCTCGCCGTAGGGCCCCGTGCGCCACCAGCTTCCACTCCACTCCAGGAGCCTATTAGCGAAGTGATTCAGCCCTGGAACTCCCTCGCCGCCATTCAACTTGCACGCCATGGACTGCGGCCCTGCAATTTTGAAATTGGGAAGTTTTAACTCCGGTCGTCGCCGACCAATCGCCGGTGATCACACCATCTTCACCCTACCGTCAATCAATTCCAAGTAGTCACCAGCCTTTTCATCGCTCCAGATGAGCTGGCACCAGCGAAGCGATACTTTTCCTTTGTTTTTCGGCCACAGTGTCACTGTGCGCAAGATCGTCGGAGTTGTCGCCGTCATAGTCATCGCCGGCATGTCTCAAACACCCCATGCAAGCCCCCAAACCTTGCCAAAGGCAATGCAACAGCCCTGGCCATTGTTTTACCACAGGTCATCGGGCGCATGCCATTTTCAGCCACTGTTTGGTTGCCATCGGCACCAAAATCGCTTCCTCCAGTCTCCTAGCATCCAGTAGCTTGCGATGCATCACCTGGGAGCATTCAATCATGTTCACCGACGAGATTGCTTGTTTATTAGTGTCGTGCGCGTCCAGTGCCAGTTTTTTGCCATCGCTGCTCAGCCGCCATTGGCCGTGCACGGACGTCGCCATCGCCGGAGTTGCATCCATTAACCTCCAAGCAACTGACAACACACATTGCATCAACTAGTAGCAGCCTTGCAAACACACCCTGGCGAAGTTGCTTGTCCACTGCCACCGCGCGCACGTCCAGCACTGGTTGCCACGGCATCACGCATCCAACGCTAGCCGAGACATGGCTTGAAGCAAGCCGCTGACAGATGCGATGTCAGCCGCAGCCCAAATGAGTTCAGATTAAAATTCTAACCATGTCACTTTGTTCGCCTTGCTTCCTGGAACCCAAATATATAATTTTTCCTTCATCCGATCATCGCTTGCTATTTTCCCTGTTCAATTAGGGTTTTTCCCTAGAAATTTTTGCCGATTTCTGTCGTTTCTCTGATTGCAGTTCTGAAATCAGCATGTATGCATTGTACAGATAGTACTTATGTATACAGAACTAATTATTTTAAGTAGTTTTTGGTTGATGGACTGATACATATTTATTTTACTATTTAGACCATCTCCAACAACAAAACTCAAAATTTGATCTCTATATCTCCATATGCATATCTCCCTAAAAATACTTCATCTCTATATTTGAAACTACTCCAACAACAATTTCCAAATATAACTGTAGATTCCTAAATATCAACTTATAGTATTTTTTTTCGCGCGGGGAGGGGGGCGTTGGTCCGCGGGCCACCGGCGACGCGGGGAGCGAGGAGCGGTGAGGTGGGGTGGGGCCACAGCGGGGAGCGGGGGAGCGGCGGAGAGGCGCGGCGGTGTGGGGGCGCCGCAGGGGAGCGGAGGAGCTAGGTGGCGGCGGCGCGGGAGGACCGCCGGCGCACCGTGGCAGGAGAGCGGTGGAGAGGCGCCGCGGGGGAGAGGCACTGCGGGGGAGAGGGGGAGAGGTGCCGCGGGGGAGAGGCACTGCGGGGGAGAGGTGCCGCGGGGGAGAGGCACTGCGTAGCGCCGGAGAGGCGCGCCGGGGTGGGGGTGCCGCAGGGGAGCGGAGGAGCTAGGTGGCGGCGGCGCGGGAGGACCGCCGGCGCGCCGTGGCAGGGGAGAGGTGGAGAGGCGCCGCGGGGGAGGGCCGGAGAGGCGCGGATCTGGTAGGGGTGCCGCAGGGGAGCGCCGGCAGTGGGTGGTGGCGGCGCGAGAGGACCGGCCGGGGTGGTGCCGGCGCGGGGGAGTGTTTTGTAGGAGGGGATTTGGTTCAACTGGCGGCTGCTACTGATATATATAGAAATAGAGAGCAGAGAGGGAAGGTATTTATAATTTCTGATGATTGAAGAACCAGAAATTCAGATCTAGTTTTGTGTTCATGTGTTATAATTTCTGATGATTGAAGAACCAGAAATTCAGGTCAGTTTTGTGTTCATGTGTTATGAAGTTTCACTTTTTTTTTGTACAAAAGGGTTTACATGAAGTTTAGTTGTTCGTTCTTCTTGGCCATGGGAGAAGGAAATATTGTCATTTACTCAAGTGATTTCTTGGTCATATGAAGTATTGGTAGTTGATGCAACCATGATTTACCTGTGTTGACTTGATTAAGACGACAGCAAGATGAATGACTCAATTGCTGGAATTTTGTTGTTGCTGGTACATGTTGGAATGCCTGTTGACAGACCAAATTGATGGCTGACATTGTGTTTGTTTGATGTGTTTCATCAGCCGAGCGGCGTACTCGGGAGATCACACGCAAGCCTCGTGTTGGCCATTCGCAATGCGTCGTCGAGCGCTACGCTCAGTGGCCCTCGGTGGCGACGGGTCATCCAGTGAGGACGACGACTTCGTTGTGGTAGTTGCATGTGCTGGGCAGGCTGAGATAGAAGCTATGAACTCAGGGAGCTGCTTCGGTTCCGTTTTCGGCCACAGTGTCGTCAATCGTAATAGGCAGGACGGCTTTGCTAGGCTCCATAACGACTATTTTGCTGACGAGCCGGTGTACGGGCCAAAGTATTTCAGGCGGCGGTAAGACTTCAAAGTTCGAATCTGTTGAACTACAACATATTTTTCATATTATTGCTGTGATATGGTCGACTTCTGTATCATGTAGGTTTAGGATGCGCCGCACAGTTTTCCTACGCATATTGGAAGTTGTTGAACGACATGACCCATATTTCAGGCAAAGAAGGAATGCAGCTGGAACCTTGGGACTGTCGTCGTTGCAGAAGGTCACAGCGGCTTTAAGGATATTAGCATATGGTGTCCCTGCGGATGCTATCGACGAATATTTGCGTATTGCGGAGAGCACTGCTGTAGAGAGCTTGAAACGCTTTGTTCGGGCTATACTGGAAGTGTTTGGGCCTGAGTATCTTCGAGCACCTAACGAAGAGGACATTAGGAGATTGCTTACCATTGGCGAGCAAAGAGGTTTCCCGGGCATGTTGGGGAGTATAGATTGCATGCACTGGAGGTGGAAGAACTGTCCAAAGGCATGGCAAGGGATGTACACCGGGCATGCTCGCAGGCCTACCATCATCCTAGAAGCCGTAGCATCGTACGATCTATGGATTTGGCATGCTTTCTTTGGTCTACCAGGATCTCACAATGATATCAACGTCCTGCACCGTTCTCCTCTATTTGCTCAGCTTGCTGAACACCAGGCGCCAAGGGTGCATTATTCTATCAACGGCCACGACTACAACATGGGATACTACCTTGCCGATGGGATTTACCCCGAGTGGGCAACATTCGTCATGACTATTCCACTCCCGCAGGGCAACAAGAGGAAACTGTTTGCGCAGGCTCAAGAGTCGGCTCGGAAGGATGTAGAGCGTGCGTTCGGGGTGCTCCAGGCGCGATTCGCGATTGTGCGAGGGCCTGCGCGGTATTGGGACCAGGAAACTCTTCGAGACATAATGACTGCTTGCGTGATATTACACAACATGATAGTGGAAGATGAGAGGGACATCGGCTACGTCGATTATAACTACGACGGCATGGGTGATACCGTTAACGTGTCCCACGAGTATACTTCGTCCGTGTAGGAGTTCGTCCGCATCCATCATACCATACGGAATCGTCAAACACATAGGCAGCTCCAAGAGGACCTTGTCGAGCACTTGTGGCAGTTGCACGGGGCCGAGTAGTGTAAACATATGCAGTGTAACGATTAGTTGGCATGTACTGATTGTAACCATCTGTAGAAGACAAGCGTGTATGCAATGTATTTATTGTAATCGGAAGTATGTAGGACCCAAGCATGTATTAAAAGATGGAGATTACTGCACTACATTCTTGTGCTCATACAAGCTGACATCGTAGAACATCCAAATGTTTTACTACAAGCACACATCATAGTTCGTTGCATAACTAGAACTGAACAAGGCTACAATTAGAGTCCGAGTGTTGCTGCAAAGTACATAAACAAACAATACATAAAATCATCCAACTGCCCTCACTTTTCCACATTGTCGCGGTCGATACCCATAATCTCCCTCTGCTTTTGCATGAAGTAATCTTTCTGCCACTCAGAGCACTTGGTCAGATCGACTAACATGATCCGCTCCTCATACTCCTTCCTCTTCAAGTCCAGCTTCTCCTTCTCGTGCGCCATCATCTCGGAGTACCGATGGTCCCTTTTCTTCTCTGCCTCCTGCCTACTCAGTGTCATGTCTCGGATGGCACTCATGTATGGGCTGTCGGAAGATGAATGTTCGGAACCATTTCGGAGCCGAGACCTAGCCTTACTGCGGCCTATAGGCCTAACCAGCTCATTAGTTGGGCCCCTCGTCGAAGCCTCCGGCGACCCCCCCTCGAAGCCTGGCTGGGTCGTGTCTGTTGGGGTCGAAGAGGTCCTTGGGGTAGCTCCGGCCGACGTCTTCTGCCGCTTATGCGAGAGCTTCTCACTCCATTTTGGGTGCACTCGAAGCTCAACCCAGCAATGAAGGAAATTGGAAGCACGGTTTTCCTCAGCCGTGTAGAGTGTATTCGCGTCCACGATTTGCATCATGATTTGCACAAAGAGGTCATGTCGCCCGTAGGGATGACAACAGTACAGTACTGTTAACGTAAATTACCTTGTCACGCTCTGTCTTCCCACTTTGGTTGCGGCGCTCTATGCGGTCGTAGCATCCGCAGAATTTATTGACGGACTCTTGGATGGACTGCCACCTATGCTGCAACGCGTTCTGTGTACGTACCGAGTTGAATGTCTTTTCCTTGTGGTAGTACTCATGGATGCGTGCCCAATAGCTTGATCCCTTCTGATTGTTACCTTGTACCGGGTCAATACTGACATTGAGCCAAGCCGACACGAGGAGCTTGTCCTCCTGCTCGGAGAAGTTCTTTGATCATCGATTGTTTGGCCTTATCCCGAGATCCTCCTCAGTCTGTGTTGCCTGCTCCGGAATTGGGCTCTCGAAGGGAGTCAACTGAGTCCCGGCCCAGTCGAAACCGTCGTCTCCCCCAACCAAAAGGTTAGCCTCGAAAGGATCCATCTTCACAGACCTAAGAATAAATGATCAAACAAGTGAGCACAATTAGCCAATGCAATCAGCAACAACACAGGGGCATGTCACAACAAAGGGAATGCGGATGATGCGTGCAAGAACTCAGGTTATCAATTTGAAACATGCATGAACTCAGTTTACAAAAGAAGGCCATATGCCTTACATAGAACATGTAATGTAACTGACCAACAACATTCCATATGATACGCTTGACACAAGTAATGAAACATTAAAAGGCCTACATCCTGGCGGACCGATCACTATCGTAGTCTATTCCGTTTTCCTCGCAATACGTCCGGAAGTCTACGGTCGCCTCGTCGTGGGACTCGTAGTCCACGGGAAGGCATAGGTCGGGGCTCACATCTCTGTGGGGATTGTAGTCATGGGCCACAGTCGGCATCTCATTCACCACTTCAGAGCACTGCAGCGCCACTTCATCAAGGGAGGTCGATATAGCATCTATTTCTAGAAGCACCATGTTGAACGCAATGCTCGACGGATTGGTGTCTGGGTCGAAGTTGTCATTGCAAAGTTTCTTCAGAAGGGCAGCCGTGCTCTCCATCTCTTTTATGGCCAAAGCCAACAAGTCCGTCGCTTTGTTCAGATCTGACGACATCTACATGTAATGCACAAATGTGAACTAAAATACAAGTGCCGCACAAGAAAATGCTCTATTTATATCAACATGAACAGTTCAACGCATACGAGCTCTAACGCAACAGTTATATCGAGAAAATGCAGTGCCATGTCCAAGTCAACATAACCACTTCAGCACACAAAAGGAATGCAGAGTAATGAGAAAAATATGTTTAGTCATTAAGTCCTTGTACACCCTTCCCCAAGTAAACACCACCAAATGCAACTAGTATCAAGCAAGATAGTGGTCCCTCAGTCATGATCATGCTCTACTAATACTCAGTCACACACTCACACCTCGAAAGTGCCAGCAATAATATGACAGCAAGGCCTCATTAGATGTTCAACTGGCTGGTGTTCAGGATTCCCTAGCAGCAGATCAGATCAAATGCCTGAAAGCAAATTTTAAAACAAGGCACATATAGATGTGAAATTCAGAAGAAATTTAGCAGCATCACGTTCAAATTTGCATATTTGTCAGCAAACTGAAAGTTATGATAATCATTTGTTCATTAGCAAGCCAAAACAAACTGATATTATTAATAAAATGTAAATATCAATCCTATTAGTTGAACATTCTTGAGCCTAACTTCACCTGTCAAAGATCTGTTAACCAGATTCTACTAGCTATTCTGGAGTGACAGTAACACCTGCCCCCCAGGTTCACACAAGACAACATTTTTACATTGGTATTGGTTACCCACCAGGGTAAATAATGGTAGATTAAGAAAGCAGTTAGGTAAAGATTTGACAGAGCATAGCCTGGAACCACACCACAAGACAAGGAAGAACAGCCTGCAACTCCCTGGAAAAAAGAACTCAAAACAATTTTCACACAAAGGAACTTTTATGTGGTCCATAATCAAAAAATTAAGATTTCCTCGCAAAGGTATCAAATTACTATCAGATGTTTACAATACATAACTAGGAAAAAAAATGCAGCTTAATTGGCCCATACCTTCAGATGACTTGATGCAAACTGTTAGAATCTTGATTTTCTCTAACAGACATTTTTTGTCTAGCTGGTAGAAGAGCTCAAAACAGTGCTTTCAAAAATATGTTTTGGAAAGCATCGAGTGACAGATTTTGCCTAGCTAGAGCTGCATCCTGTAGGGTTAAACCAATTTACACTATGTTATGGCCAACCCTTGCAGATTCAGATATTTGGAGTCATTTTTTAAACACATTATCTCATTGTGAAATTTGAAATGGTTGGAAAAAAAAAATCATAACTCAATGCTTTTGATGGTTTCTGACAAAAATTTGCTGAATCCCAACTGAGTTCGTACTTAATTCAATAGAAGTTTTGGTTTAGAAAACCCTAACTGGCCCAAAACAAATGAGAACCACCCAGAAACCAGTGCCTACAGTCTAGAACCGGGTCAAAAACTTTCGAACGTTGCTTGCAGCTTCCATATCATAGAAAGGAAAGATTAATTTTATACTAGCTCAATCTTCTCGTAGTTAAAGATTACCCAAAAACTTCATAAGAAAGATCATTTATCTAATCTAATCACCAAAACTCTATACCAAACAAGGATATGAAAAAAACCATGCTACTGAAATTTGAAGCCTAGATGGACATACAGCTTTGGTAAAAATCCACTGAATTGAGGACCAAGACGAGGAAACCAAACAAACTGGACAAACAACAAGAAATGCATGAATTGAGGACCAAGATGATAAGAGATTTCTATTGAGTAGGATTAAGGAAGATAAAAATATTGCTGATTGAGCCTGTGATAGTAATTATACCTTGAGACCCATGGCTTTCAAATTTTGGCAATTTTTTTCCTGTGATTTTTTACTCTGTTCTTAGTTTCAGCAATGGTGTCCAAGGTAGAGTAACAAAGATATAGTACAGCACTAAAACAACAGCACGAAGAGAGACAGAAAACAGTTTCAACTTGATCAGGCATTTCAACAGCAGCACAAATTCATCCCGTATCATACATAAATCAAACACACACAAGCATATCACAAATTGCCCCCAAAGGAAAAAATCAGACAGATCTATCTGCTCAATAATTTGGGGAAAATCACCTGAAGCAGCTGGACGAGGAGGAGCCTTGGCTTGACGGGGGGGATCGCCTCGGCGCCACAGGGGACTCTGGATCTGGTGGGAAGGAAGCCGGATCTAGTGGCAGCCGTCGACCTCGCGCTCCTCGAACCCCTCCGGCGCAAGAACCTGTCGGCTGGGCCACGCCGCCGACGGGAGACCTCGATCGCCTCTGCAGGGTGCAAACCGCCGCGCGAAGTTTTGTCGGTTGGGAGCGGCGTCTCGTGGGGGAGAGGATGGCAAGCGGAGAGAGAGATGTCGAGATTTGGCGATTCTCTCTCCCGTCTGTATCGCCGGCGCGCCGTTTGGGGTTGCTGTTGGAGCGGCCGTTTCCTCCCATCTCCCGTGCGTAGCGCAAATAATCCCCATGAACAGTACTTTGCGGCCCCTGTTGGAGATGGTCTTATATATAGACATCAATCAACCCCAACTTAAGGGGCAGTTGATCGAGGATGTTTTAGGACATCTTGTCATTGAAAATCAAGACCAGTCATGACTTTTTTTTATCATATTGTGCTTATATTTCAAATCAAAAATTATATATTTTGTTGTTTTGAAGTATGAGCATAGTTACTTTAGTATTGGAATACAATGCATGGCTATTTTCGTTAAACTGTTAAATTGTAGTGAACTTGAAATTAGTTATACTTAACTTGTTAACTGCTAACCTTGGTATCGCAATGTCAATATTCATTGTCACCTTAGGATAATATGAATAGTGGTGTAACACCCTGGTTTTGGGGGTGAAAAGTTTTTGCATAAAATCCTGCATGCATGTATCCCTGTAGCAGTAGCCAGATCAGCTGAACCCTAATCTCTCCCAAACCCTAAAAATCTCCAAATCTATTCTCTAGATTCAGATCAAGATCAGACCATCCAGATTTAACCTACCAGTTATTCTGAAGATAAAAGTCTTCAGGAACCAAATTGAATTCTAACCCTAACTCCCAGTATCTAAGTCTCTTTCTGTTTTCGAAAACAGGAAATTCAGATTTACCCTAAGTACCCCAGATCCCAGATAACTGAGTTATCATGGTTTAACCCTATCCAGACTCATGTATCTTTTGGAATATGTTCCTAGGTTTACCCTCAACTTACTCCAAAAAGTTGGGAACCAGATTGTTTCATCTAAACACTTTTCGCAGTTTAGTCCAAATTTTACTGCGAATAAGTCCTTTTCTGTTTACCTGGAAGCCTGAAAAGGCTAAAATTCACAAATCAACTCCAACCTCAGAATTTCTTCAGGGAACACCTCCCAAATGCTATTTGATACATATTTCCCTTCTGTCTAAACTTCAAAATCTCTCCCTAATTACCAGAATTCGAGATTGACAAAATCCAAATCTATTTTACCCTAATTTTACCCTATTTTCGAAAATAGGTGAAATCCCTCAAACCTTATCAAATTTTCTCCAGATTTGAGCTAAATGAGTATTAATAGAAATATTATACTCATCCATTAAATCAAATTCCAGATTAAACCTCTCTAAGACCAGAATTACAAATCAGTCCACTTTTCAACCGAATCATTACACTTATGCCCCTGGTTTCGACCTCACCTCAGTTCACGACCAGAAGGTGTCTTCGACCAGCGCCTGGGACTTCGACCACGACCGGGAACAGCGCACGAGCACGGGAGCCTTCGACCACGAGCGCGCCACTGCTGTTGCTTCGCCTGCCGCCGCGTGTGTGCTCGCCATTTGCCACTGTGGATCTTCTCCAGCGAGGATCGTGACCAGCTGGTTTCTCCCGTTTGCACGCCACCGGCAACGGCTACAGCAGGAAAGCATAGCCACGTGGAGAACTCGCCGCGGCCAGCCATCAGTTCGCCTTCACATCGCAGCACCTCCAGCTGCAAAAGCTCTCACGGCTGCTCAACCAGTCACCTCCATCGCCAGCTCGCCGTGAAGTCGCGATTCTGTCACTTCCTTGCCGGCTACAACTCCCCGAGCTTTTCCAACCGTTGAAGCACCTCCAGCTTACCTATTTAAACCCCCTGGGACTTAGCCAACTTCACCACACTCCAAAACACCAGAAAACCAGCAGTTCACTGTGTCTTCTTCTCCTCCGGTGAGCAGCAAAGAGGGAGCTTCGGTGCTAGCTTCAACCACTGCTTCCTCCTTCGATCCAACACCCCCAGTGAGCTTCTCTCATCTCCCTCATGCTTCTCGAGCTTGGAATTTAGTCTAAATACCCTCAGTCGCCGGCAATTTCAGTTTTACTCCAGTAGCTCCGGCGAGCAATTAACTTCATTCCAGAACGAATTGATCTTCGAGACAGTAGTAAAAGATGCTTATAATAGCTCACTTAAGACCCCTGAGCTACTGGTTTGAACAAATTCGTTGTAAATCAAAAACCCCCAATTTCCAGCCATGAACATGAACTTGTACTTGCTGATTTAGCTTCTCTGTTGAGCAATCTGTTAATCTAACTTCACCAATGCATTTCTAGTACCCTGAGGACCATACTCAAGCAAGGAATTGAGTTCAATCACTTTAAATCAGAAATGCCCAAAACAGATTTGAGTTCATCGTTTCTCCAGCCAGTATCTTCCAAATCCAGCCACTCCAGCTCAAACCACTTTGCCATTTAGATGTTTTGGACCATTCTGAGCAACTTTGTCTTCTATCACGACTTCTAATTCGGCGTAGATTGTGAGATATAGCCATGCCCTAGTTACTGCACTGTTTATGTTGCATGTGCTCCAGGCCAGTCAACTTCTTTGCCGGTTTTCATCACTTTCCGGCCATCTCCTTCCCTAGATCCTGTTGAGACATTTGTTCCTGTTACAAATGCCTAACTACCAGACAAAGTGTTGCATCATTTGGAGCCCTAGATCAAAAGTTATGGCAAACCCTAGTTTCTGGCCATGTCAACTCTATGTCAAACTATGCCAGCCAGTGGCATTAGCCCTGTTCACCCACCTCTGGTCATGCAAACCAAAAATTACCTTGTCAAACAGTTGCTTCACTACCTTGTGCATCATATGCTTGAATCAAAACCCATTTTGGCTACTAGAAACTGTTCAAACCATGTCAATGCCATTCTTGGGCATTGTCAGCCTATGTCAGCCAATGGCATTGGGCCAGTTTGACCCCTTCTGGGTATGCAAACTAAACATAACTTTGTCCCTTAGACTCCTGATGTTGTGATCTACATTTTATTCTACTGCCACAACTTGAGTTGAGCCCTCTATCATCCATCGACCCTATGTCAATGCCTTGAACCGAATGTCGACCTAAAGACATACGCTGTTTTTGAGCGAACCAGCCGCAGCCTTGATATCATTCTGATATTTTGGAACCTTTGGAACCTTGTGAACCTTTGACGACTAATCTTAACCTTGGTTTCCATAGTTTAACCCTAATCGCTTCCAAATCTTGTATCGCCTAAGTGTTTCTCCTTGCATTATCGCATATAGTGGAATAGTAAGAGTAGGATTGATTGTAATTCCTGTTTGCTTGTTTGATCCTTGTTCAGAGCAAGAGTCCGAGTTCGAAGACTTCGTCGCAGACCCGACATCAACTGCTGTTTCTTACGACGCGGAAGGCAAGTCATATTCTTGAACATCTTGAACCTATATTTTATGAAATGCTAGAATATACCTTGATTATAAAATAGTATTGCATGAATTGAGAAAAGAGATGAAATGGCAGCATCAGGCTGATTGCCTGGGAAAGATAAACTGTTTAGCAATGAGCCATGAATTGATAAGTATATGTATATAAATCTATATTCATGAAATAAAACCCCTAGCCGTGACCAGTATTTTGGTATGGAATGGTGGTAGCACTGGAGGTGCTTGGTTGCACTGGTTGTGCGGGCACTGAAGGTGCATGGATTGTGGTATGATCTGGTCACTGGCATATAAGGACCTAGAACCTTGTGTTGTGCGTCTAGTGGCATGATTAGCGTGCCGACCGCAAGCCTGGTATGGGACAGGCCTGAACAAGTAGTATGTGGATCACACATGAAACCCCTATATGACAAACTCACAATTAACACGGGGTGCGCTCCAACACATATCACAGGATGTGATCATGCACGCTGACCCTGAGGGGAAGACGCCAATTAGTGGGGGTTGTGAAACCCTGCCACAACTGTGGTTTGTGTGAAGAAAACCACGAGGTCTGGGGTGAATTGTGTGTGAAACATGGCAAAAGTTCTTGTTATTTCCACCTTGCCGCTCACAGTATGAAGTGAGTTAGGGGTCCAATCCTTGTGATAGGAAGGGCATGAAAGTGGATATATCTTGCGGGTAAATTGGTACCCCTCTGCAGAGTTAAAAATGTATTCGAATACTTCGTGCTCCCGAGTTTTAGGAGTATGCCGCGGTGGATTGAATCCACGGGGTGTGACACAAGTATTGTTTTATAAATTAAAATTTGTTAAGTCAAGATTACCCAAAGGACATGTGTTGTCATGATAAGGGGTGCTGCCGTGGGCTGTCATGTGTTGACGTGTCGCGGTAGTACCATAATTTAGTGATCATGTGATATCTAAGAGGCATGTGGATTGTGCCCTAAGTATATGAAATGCTGCCATGAGCATGAGATTTGAGAAGCTTGGAAGAAAAGTATTTATGGAAAAACCCTCTCACCTCTTTCCCTCAATAGCATAGGATCATGTCATCTCTACTATACGTATCTCTACTCTTACCTATGACTTGCTGAGTACGTAAGTGCTCACCCTTGCAACTTATCAACAATAGATGGAGTGCTACAATACCAAGACGAAGGCTTGGAAGATTTCGTGGATCCAGAAGGAAGAGAGCCAGTTCTGCCAGAACCCTGAAGTGTGCTGTTCTGCTGTCAACTTCTTACGACTGTGGGGGTTTCGCCTAGCTTCCGCCGAGTAGTTGTCTTTTGTTTTAATTAGACCATTTGTGCCGTAAAGGTATTGTATTACTCTTGTTGTATCAGGCCAGCAGGCCATACTGTTTATCAATGATATTTTGTAAGTTACTCTGCTGCAATGAACTCCTGTGCTTGACTTATCCTGGGAAGTCAGTGGTATGTATGTATGAGGCCAGCTGCAGCGAGCTAGGTCTCCACGGGAGTAGTCGTGGTACCCTGTGCGGGGCGCGACAAGTGGTAAGTCTGAAAGTCATGGAATTTGATGTTGCGGACTAGTTGATTTGGTACAATTGAAATGTTGGCTAAATAGATTGATTGTGAGGATTATTATCTTCATTGAAATTTGAATTATTGGTGGATGAATGTCAGGTGGGTGCAGTACTAAGTGACGGAGATTATTATCTGAGTTAATCGCTCATATCTTTCCATGGTCGCACATATCGTTCCATGGTCGCACATGCCTTTCTATGATCGTAGAAAAGCACATAAAGAGATTTAAACTACATGTCGTTACTTTTCCATAGTCACAGAGACCAAGAAAAGAGATAATGGGATGATCCAAGAATATTCTGTACATCACCCATCAAGAATGTTTAATTCCCGTAATTTCAGTAGCTACGAAACTCTATAACCTCAATGCTTATTGTCGCAAAGTCCATGGTCTTATATATATATATTATTAAATTACCTGCGAAGAAAGTTCTAAACAAGACAATTAAGAATTAGATAATACATTCTCTTTGTAATCTATTATATTCATAGTGAAAAAACCAACAAGAGTAGAGTTATTATTCAGACCGTTAGGACCCGAATCTGTATAAATTTCTATGTCATTAGATCCATAGATACAGTGATTTCTCTGATGATTGTCTGGATTGTCTCCTTACTAAACAAACTAAATTCGTGTAAGTTCGACTAGGAACCCTGGTTCCAATCGTCGATAGCTGGTGCCCTCCGTGGGTAACCTTTCAAGACATTTTCTGATTCACCAGGATTCATTGTATTCATGGATAGTAACCCTTGTGCATACGATTTCGAGAACGACTTCGATCTTGCTGACTATGTCGACATTCCCATGGATGAGGATCCTGTTCCCATGGAAGAGATCGATGTTGCCCTTGAGTCTTGTGTTGAGGAGGATTCTTCTCCGGTTCTGGTTACCCCTATTGACCAGGAACCTGATAAGGCAATGTGCTCGCCTTTTATGAGTTTTGCCACATCCGAGGGTGAGTACATGCCACAATCCATTGTCCCAAACAATACAGGAGATGAAGGCCTTGAATTTAGTTTGGAAAATTTTGCTCCGGACAATTTAAAGTCTCTCTTTGATTTTGAGTCTGATTCAGACAAAGAAGAGATGCTTTCTCCGTCTGAGACTTCTGTTCCACGGGAAATTGCTGCACTTTCTGAGGAAACCCCTGAGCAACGCGTTGCCAGGGAAGAAGGGGAACGCAAATGGAAAGAAGACAAAGCGCGCGAGCAGTGAGAGGTCGAGGTTCGCAAGGTCGCAAAGGAAGCTCTACGTCTTGCGCAATTTCTCCATGATACCGCCACCCGTGACTTTGGTCCGAGAACTTCTTGCCAGCAACATCTTGATGGTCGCAGACGTGATCAGATACCGCTCTTGGTCCCAGAGTACTCTCTGATGGTTGAAACAACAATGGTAAAAACTCTTTTGGCACCTAGAAGGAGTACACAGGATCGTATCCATGTAATTGCAGAGGCACTATGCAATCCTCCCTCTGCCTTCGTGAACGATGATGGGGTAACATTCACAAGGTTGCTTGCGGAAAATATTGATGGAGTTGTGTCAGATGTAACTCCAACAACATCATCGCGTTCGACAACTTACTGCCGAGAGCGGAATAGTTCTTACCAGAGCCAGAGACGACGTAACCATATACACACTACATTAACCCGACCCGACAAAGCAAAAAGAACTGGTAGTTCTCGTGACCGTAATTGTGAGCCATTGCACTCGTGCTCGGGACCACGTCGTGAGTTTCCTCAAGCTACCTTTTTCCGCGACCAAGGCGATAGTCGCGATGATCGACAACTCACTAGCACAGAAATTAATGCAGTCTACTAACCCCTTTCTTCTAACAATTATTCACGATTTAGTAGAAAACTGTTAGTGTACATGTTGTGCAGTGTCTAAAGGGATGTTGTAGGTATTTTTTCTAACGGTTGCTATGAAAGTTACCGTTAGAAAAAATGGGATGATTTTTTCTAACGGTATAGAATACGTTAACCGTTAGAAAAAATAAACAAGTACTAATGGTAGTATTTTGTGTACCGTTAGAAAAAATGTCATGACTTATTCTAACGGTGCTTCATATATTTACCGTTAGAAGAAATGAATTGTACTAACAGTAATATTTTGGGAATCGTTAGAACCGTTCGACTTCTACAAATATATATTCCCTGGAGTTTTGCTTCCAGTCGAACCGTACCACTTCTTTCTCTCCTCGGGCGCGACAAGCCCTAAGCCGAAACTCCATTGATGGCCGCCGCACCTAGCTCCATCGACGGCCACTAGTTTCTCAGGTGAATCAAGTCCAAGATCAATTGTAGCTTCAACTCTCTCGACTAGATTTCAACATTGCAAGTAAGGCAAGTAAAATTTCGGCATTGTTAGATTATTCTAATCCTATGATGGCAATTATCCTGTGATTTCTGTATGTTTCATTTTTATGTCTCTTCTTTTCAATATGATTACGTAGGGTGTCTTGGTCCTGTTTTTACTAATACAAAAAAATAATATCATTGTGGGGCAGAGAATGTTTAATTTTTTGAAATTCAAATGAAAAAAACATCAATTATTTTCAAAGTAATGGTGAAATCTTATGATTACATAGTTGGCTTGGCTTCGCTCAGATATATCATGGATATAGCTTTTGGTTGATTTGAGGAGGACTTGGACCAATTTATGCATAGTCAAATGCTCAGACAAACACTAGATTGCTCAATGATCAAGATATTTGTAAAAAGTTCATTAAATAATGTATATTGGGATTGTAATTTCTTCTTATGAAATAAAGTAGAAACGTAATATCTTGATTTCTCAGTTGTGAGTTGATGTTACTATGACATAACACAACATAATCTTCACTTGGTAGTTCTTTTCAGACAGGGAGCCATTTAGGTAGCAGTAAACAATCTTAATTTACTCTAGAATTCCTATTGATTCTGTGTAGGTCCTTGCACGATGTTTATGAGGGGTAATGTGGTTCATGGTTCTTTGTCGCAGTATGCTACCTACGTTGGCTTGTTTGCGAAAGAAAGGGTGAAGATCACCGTCGAGAGCTAGAAGGATGTGAAGGGTGAGATCTTAGTTGGCTCGGTCGAGAATTCAAGCCCGACGTGTTTTTCAAATCAGGACCTATATAAAGCATCTTACATATGTATTGGTGATTTCCTCGGGCTCAAACTCAACTCATCAACGCAGCTCAATTCAACTCAACTCAACTGAGTTGAGTTGCGTTGATGAGTTGAGTTTGAGCCCGAGGAAATCACCAATACAAATGTAACTCAACGCCAGTTCCGGCTCCTCGGGCATCTCCGAACTGAACTCCTATGGTTATATCAAACGTGGTTCATACATTTGCTGTTTCAGATGAATGGATTTGTGATGTATCAGGCCTAACTTGTAGTCGGTAGTTACATTCCTTGCTAGTTTTTGTTTCGTTCTATTCCATGCTCTGTTCTCCCTTTGTTTCCGATAAGGATTCCACGCTCCAAGCTACACTGCTAGAGTAATCAGGGCAAACTGGAAGGAAGTTAATTGGACTCTTCTCTTTAATGTAAGCTTGTCATCACCTATCTCTCTCTCTACTTAATTGCAAGCTAGCTGTAACTCCAATCTAGGAAGCTACCTGTAGCTCCAAGCTATGGAGCTAGCTAGCTAGCTAGCTGGAAATGCATCATAATTTACGAGCTCACTAGCTTGTATTGTGTAGTTAGGTTAATTAGTGTTTCATCAAGCTAGGGTTTCACATATCAGCTGTAAGAGACTGTACATACATATATATATATATATATATATATATATAGCTTATTTGGTCAGGTTTCATACATGCCTGACTCATTATGTTTTGCAATTTGTCAATTTTGTTAATTGTAGATGGACTATAAATATTGGATGTATGGAATAAAATGTACTACTCTTGAATATTTGGATGGTGTGAATGGGTTTATTAAATTTGCTTAGCAACAAAAGGCGAGGAAGGGGGAGAAAGATATGCTTTGTCCTTGTATAGATTGTATGAACTTAAAGAGATTTAGCAACTCTGTTCAGATTAAGAGCCATTTGATTCGTCGTGGTTTTAATGCACGATATACCCGTTGGATATGGCATGGCGAAGATCTTGAGGAAACAAGCACCGCTACCAATCAGTAGGAACCGGATGTGGATTGCAGTAATATCGATGATCATCCGAATTTTGATAATGTTCATTCTGATGTGCATGTAGATGATGACAATCTAGATGAGATGTTACGTGATGTAGAAGAAGATTATAATGAAAACGACTTTGGTGAATTTGAGAAACTGATTGCTGACTCTGAGAAGTCTCTGTTCCCTGGATGTGCAAAATTTACAAAGCTGTCTTCTGTGCTGAGATTATATAACTTGAAGGCAGGAAACAGTTGGAGCGATAAGAGTTTCATGGCACTATTAGATCTTTTAGCGGACATGCTTCCAGAGGGAAATGAGTTGCCAAGATCTACTTACCAAGCCAAAAAACTGTTGTGTCCCTTGGGAATGGAAATCGAAAGAATACACGCATGCCCAAATGATTGTGTGTTGTACTGTAACGAGTACTCAGATTTGCATGTTTGTCCAAGATGCGGCGCATTGAGGTATACACGTAGGGACCGGATTGATAGTGAATATCACGAGGTAAAGAAAGGACCTCCGGCCAAAACTGTGTGGTACTTGCTTGTAATCTCTAGATTGAAACGGCTGTTTGCAAATCCGAAAGTCGCGAAATACTTGCGTTGGCATGCTGAAGGCCGGAAACAAGACAGAAAACTGAGACACTCAGCTGATTCTCTTCAATGGAGAAACATTAGTAGAACATTTGATGAGTTCGGCGATGAAGTTAGGAATATAAGTTTTGAGCTGAGTACAGATGGTATGAGCCCACATGGAAACATGAGCAGTTGGCATAGCACTTGGCCGGTTCTTTTATGCATCTACAATCTTCCTCCTTGGTTATGCATGAAGCGCAAGTACATCATGATGTCTTTACTAATCTCAGGACCCAAACAACCTGGAAATGATATTGATGTGTTTCTAGCACATTTAATCGAGAACTTACAGAAATTGTGGAGCGAAGGGGTGCAGGTGTGGGATGCATACAAGCAAGAGAATTTCATCTTGTGGGCGATGATATTTTACACCATAAATGATTTCCCGGCCTACGAAAATTTGTCGGGGTATAGTACAAAAGGAGCCAAGGCTTGCCCTATTTGCCTTGATGAAATTGAGAGCATATGGTTGCGAAATTGCCCAAAGATAGTGTACATGGTTCACCGCACGTTTCTTCCTGTGCATCACACCTACTGTAAGAAGAGGAAATCATTTAACGGGAAGCCTGAGAAAGAATTAGCCCCCAGTGTTTTTGACCGGTAAAGAGATTTACTCGTGCGTGAAGAACATCAAAGCTGAGTTCGGTAAGTGTAGTAAACCTCAAGAAAAAATGTTTAGAAGAAGAGATCGATTCTTTAGATCTACCATACTGGGAGCACTTACAAGTTTGACATTGCATTGACATCATGCATCTAGAGAAAAATGTCTGGGACAGTTTGATTGGTTTGTTGTTGAACATTCCGAGAAAGACAAAGAATGGTGTAAAAGTTCGGCGTGACATGCTGGAAATGGGGATAAGGACTGAGCTTGCATCGTTGGAGAAGGGAAAGCATACATACCTCCCCCCGGCCTACTATACTTTGTCTAAAAGTGAAAAAACAAAACTCTGTCGATGCCTGCATGGTGTTAAAGTTTCATGTGGGTATTCCGTAAACTTGAAAAAACTTGTGACCATGATGGACTTGAAACTAGTTGGTATGAAGTCCCATGACTGTCATGTGCTGATGTCACAAATGCTTCCAATTGTTATCAGAGCTATTCTCCCAGTTAAAGTCGAAGAGACAATCACAAAGCGGTGTTACTTCTTCAGCGCAATATCTTGCAAGGTAAGTGCACTCCTACTATAAGTTAATTAGCTCCATTTGTGGAACTTAATCAAAAAATTTTTCTGATATGAATATTTGGCCCAACTGTGTCCTCACAGGTAATGATCCGGATGGACTGGACGCTTTGCCGCGACGTGGTTACAACTTTTTGTCAGCTCGAGATGTATTTCCCTCCATCTTTTTTGATATTATGGTCCATCTGATTGTTCACCTTATCAGAGAAATTAAGTTTGTGGACCCGTGTTCCTGCACTATATGTATCCATTTGAGAGATTTATGGGTGTTTTGAAGGGATACGTAAGGACTCGTCATCAGTCAGAGGGGAGTATCATCGAAGGTTATGCTGCCGAGGAGGTGATTGAGTTTTGCACAAATTATATGGCTAGGGTTGACTCAATTGGCGTTCCTAAGTCCCAACACGAGTGCAGGCTTCAGGGCATCAGAACGATTGGATTCAAAGTTGTCGTCCCCGCCAATGATATGTACGCGAAAGCACATTTTTGGGTCTTACAACACATGACGGAGGTTGAACCATACATACACGAGCACAAGGCAATGTTACGGTCACAGAATCCTTCGAAGCCAGAGATTTGGGTCACCAGTGAACATAACAGGAAATTTACTGGGTGGATCCATAAAAGAGTCATGCAAGCTGTTGAGGCCTCCATAAGTGAAACTGTGACATGGTTGGCTAGAGGCCCAAGATTTACTGTAGGAACTTGGCAGGGGTACAACATCAACGGGTATTCATTTTACACGAGATGTCAGGACGAGAAGAGTAGTATGCAATGTAGTGGAGTGACACTGTTTACTATTTCGGAGGATGCGAGGGCAGTAAGGGCGCTGAACTCATATTACGGTGTTATTGACGAAATATGGGAGCTCAATTACGGATTATTTAAGATTCCTTTATTTTGATGCCAATGAGTCGAAATTCCTCAAAGCGTTAAAGTTGACAATTATGGGTTTACTCTCATCGATCTCGATAGAGTCACGCACCAAGACGATCCATTCATACTTGTTGAGCAAGCCACACAGGTATTCGACATCGTTGACTCGGCTAATCCAAAGTTGCATATTGTCCTTCACAGCAAGAGACGTATTGTTGGGGTCGAAGACGTTGTCGACGAAGAAGAGTATAGCTAGTTCGATGAAATACCTCCATTTTTAGAGGACATTCAATCTGTCCCTACCGAAGATATAGACAAAACAACTTACTGTGAGATGATCATGAAGAAGAATTATGGGTTGACAACCATTCTTGACTATTTTGTAATCGAAGAAAAAATGCTAGGCAAACAACCCATAAGTTGTGCATCATGGTGAGGAACTTATCATTAATACATCATGCTATCCATTTTTGTTGTATATGTGTATATTTTTGTTTACAACTTAATGATAAGTTCACAGCAAGAGTTCTTACATTATAGTACACTTATAATCCTAAGAACTTCTTCTAAAGAAATTTTCTTGTCAAAATCTCATTTGCAGTCTTTTGCTTCTTCAACAGGCCTAAAAATCATTTTCCAGTGACTTGCCCAACTACAGAAATGAAGGCCCAAAAAAATTGTACTTTTCTAATGGTAATTTCCATTTTGCCGTTAGAACAAAACACATGGTCTGACGGTAATTTTTAGTCTTACCATTAGAAAAAGTGCACACATGGTCTGACGGCATTTTTTGGTCTTACCGTTAGAAAAAGTGCACACATGGTCTGACGGTATGTTTTAGTATTACTGTTAGAAAAAATGCAAAGATGGTCTGACGATATATTTTGGTTTTACCGTTAGAAAAAAACACATGGTCTAACGGTAGTTTTTGGTCTTACCGTTAGAAAAGGTACTCACTAATTTAATAAACTCCACCAGGGAGTTTCGCTCCAGTCAAACCGTTCAACTCTCTCTCTGTGTCTCCTTGAGCGCAAAAAGCCCTACCCTCGTCGGCGTCCACTTCCTCACTGCCGGGCCATCATCGCTGCCTGGATTACTGTTCGCCACTGTCACCGGGTGCTCTTTTGCTCTATCGCCGGCCGCTGCTTTGTTCTACACCACCGTTGGCCACAACTGTTCGCCGTAAAGTACCCTGCCCTATCCCTAGTGCGTAGTTCTTTTTCCAACATCTTCCTAATTTGATTTTTGCGTTTTTTACACTAGGGTTTGCTATTTTTCCCAGCTCTTGTTTTGGACTTAAACTAGGTTTCGCTATTGTGTAGGATTTAATAAACTCCGCAGGCACTGTTGAGAGTAGGATTTAAACTAGGGTTTACATAATATGTTTCAGTGATGCCATGAACCTATTTTGAGATTTGAAATTATCTATTCAGAAGTATGTGTGATCATTTGTAGTGAATTGCCATATACTGTAGTTATATGTTGTCGAAGTTATCTTCTAACAGTAGTTCATGTATTAATCGTTAGAAGAAATGGTATCTTCTATCGGTAGTGCATATGTTTACCGTTAGAAGAAATCATATCTTCTATCGGTAGTTCATGTGTTTACCGTTAGAAAAATTGCTGATTTCATAACTCTTTATCTTCAACAATTGCTGATCCTTCTATGTTTTTTGCTTTTTCTTTCCATTCAGTGTGTCATTTTGTGCTGTTATTCCTTAGATGGCATGTTTTCTTGCTTTCTCTTTCCATTGGATTTTTGATGGTTTATTGATAGAATTTTAGGGAAAGCCATGTCGGTGTCTTCCTCGACTGATAGTAGTGGTTCGACGAGGGGCAACGTAACTGATGTTGCTTTGTGCCAGTGCAAGTGGACGCGGAGGCGCGACGACCTTGGGCCGTTTGGTGAAACGCACTGACCTTTCTTGTGAATTCAATTAGTTTGGGTGGCCTATCGGAAAGAACACTGGGAAGTACGCTGCCTACGTCGGACTGTTGGTGAAAGAAACGGTGAAGATCACCGTCCAGAGTTGAAAGGAGGTGATGGCAGACGAGAGGGATATGTTTTGGGCGGAAGTGAAGGTAAAATTAATCGAAATCCCTGAATTCTTTCATAATCACCTTCCCTTGGCTTATCTTAAAGTTTACTAACTCCTGCTCATATGCATTGTTTGAAAACAGGCTAAGTGGAATATCCCCGAAGATGGACCTAAGATGGCTTGCTTGAAGGATATGAATGGAATATGGAAAACCTTCAACAGCTGGCTGGTCAATACCTTCCTCGCTGTGGGGAAATCTCCTTGCGAGAAGTATCCCTTCATATCGGAGGAGGTATGGGAGGAATTCACCCAACAGAAGGGGACCGACAAGTTCAAGGCCCTTAGCGAGAAGAATAAGACGATCCAGAAGAGGAACGACCGCCCGCACCGGCTTGGATCCCGGGGTTATGCGGGGAAGGAGTAGTGGAGGAAGGAAGATGAGGAAAATGCTCTCGTCGACTCAGAGTTGCCGCTCTCTGAGATCCGCGATGCGAGGTGCAAGCGGTGGTGGCGGGGGAGAGGGTCTGTGTCATCCACGGGGTCTGTGGAGTTCCTAAACCCTAAGGACGCCGAGGTCGTGTAGCGAATGGGAAGTTGTCTAACCTCGTAAACTGTGTGTGCACAAGTGTATATATGTATTTGTCTCACAATGTAGTTTTAAATGTAACAGATATCTGCCGAGGAGGCAATGCAGGGATTTTTTACCCCGCAAAGAGAGAACGACATCCTCACCCGAGCTCTAGGAAATAAGGAGCATCTCGGGCGGATGCAGACTGTGGGAGTCATCGTGCCATGGAAGGCAGGCTTTGAAGATCCGGCTCCACAGAGGAAGAAGGCCCGCTTTTGGAAGGAGAAGGAATCGGAGCTGTTCGAGAAGATATGGGCAGAGGTACAAGCAGAGGTCCGGCGGAGGTTGAGGCCACATTCGTAGAGATGAGGGAAGAGTTTATACAGCTGAAACAAATGATGTTGTCCAAGAGTGTAGATCCAGCTCCTGAGGGCAACGGTACCTAGCGGGGTCAGCCGAGCAGTTGCTCTTCGAAGGTCCTCGCGGATCCAGTGGATCTACTTGTGGTATTGCAAGCCTTGAGCTGTGTACTTAAGTTGATACCATTCCCATTCTGTTAAAGTTGTTTCGCTAACCTGTTTTAATTGTTACAAATTTGCAGAAGCCAGAGAGCTGCAGCCTAGTGACTCACCTAGGCGACTGGCACGTAGTGGTTGCCCACAGGTTCGTCTATCCATCTGGGGGGATATCCGGATCCACTGCGTACCTCTTGAGTTGGGGTTCGCAAAGGTACAGGTACACATGACCCTCCCAATCTACAACGCTTTTCTGTTGCCTGTCCGAACGGAGGAAATACAGACACTTGTTGAGGCAGTGGGTTCCTACGTACAATGGCCCAAGAAGTGTGTTATAATACAGCAGGTAAATCCTACACATTTTAGTTTACAACCTACTTAATACACTCAACTTGCAAAATCTAACATACATGTTCATAAATTGAAGTGGCCTGCTGGCGTATTACCTAGGGACCCCACCCCCAGCACAGGGCATGAGGGATCTCCTCCGGACCTCAACACTTCAAAGACGACCTTGACCCCAACCAGAGGATCCATGCCTCCCAGTAAAGCCCCTTCGCTTGCAAAGAAAGTCGCAAGCACCCCGCCCTTGCCTTCGAAGGTACGCGCTCACTCCCCAGCAAAAGGCAAAGGGGCAAAGGGACAGTCGGCTAGGTTCAGGAACGGGTTCCCACTCGTGCCGGAGACAATTTTGCATAAATTGGATCACACAACTAGAGACCTCCACGAGTGGTATATGCACCGGGCCCGGCGCAACTTGAATTTCCTAGTTCCCTTTAGGCCTGGGCAGTTCCACCGTGAGACGAGGATCTGTTCGACCTCTTTAACTGGCGGGATCTTGATATGTCCGTTATACGGACTGGAGTCCTGTGAGTTTGCTGATCCTATATATTGTTGTAGTTCATTTAAAATGTAGTAATTTTCTGTGCAATACTAATGTCGTCTTTTGCATGCAGGTGCATGTACAGGCTAGCATCGATGAGGGCGTGTGACAAGGTGGGTTTCCTCGACCCAGAGAAAATAAGCCTCACGATGCTAGAGTATGATGCAGCACATGCGGAGCAGTACATATCAAGGGCACTGATGGCGCAGCAGGACAATGAGTTCATTTTAGCGCCGTACCACCAAAGGTTATTGCATCTCCTACTAATTTAACTCATTCTTGTATGTTACACCTGAGATATACTTTAAGCTAGCGGTTCTCTTTTATGTACAATGTAGGGGCCACTGGGTCCTCCTCTTGATCTGTCCTTGGAGGAATGAGGTGTACTACCTCGATTCGATGCGTGATAGGTTACCAAACGAATACGTGATCAAGGGGAATATGAACGCGTAAGTAACATGTTTGATTTAAATTTTGACTTCACTAACTAATGATAACATATTAACCGACAATGCTAACTTAAATGCAGGGCTTCGAAAATTATGTGTCCACTGGAGGGAGGCATGAAGCACCGGAGGGCTCCCAAATTTCTTGGAAAGAATGTGAGGTAATTGGTAAGGATCGAACTACTCACGAGTCTTTTAGTTTATGCTTAATTAGTTTATGGAAAGAATTGCTAACATGTCTTCTCATATGCAATTATCTCAGTGCCATCAGCAGCCAGAATCGTGGGACTGTGGGTTTTATGTGCTGCGGTATATGTATGACCTAGTTAGGATAAACTTTGCCAAATTCTCTCAGGTAAGCATTTTAGCTAACTCAAATTTGAAAATTGGATGTCACGTTCAAAACTAGGAAGTTAATTACTGAATATTCACACATGCATGCAGAGCGCCATATCCAAAGACAAATACGACAATGCAAAGATTAGAGAGCTGCGATAAATGTGGGCTCAATATGTGATGGATGAAGTGGCGGTCAACCAGTCACTATGACTGGCTTAGCTCACTTGTTGTAATTTTTCTTTTTTTTTTGTCTACTCTCTGTGAATTGGTGTTTTTTTGTATTTGTATTGGTTTGTATGCGAATAAATTGAATGTGTGAATGTGTCAGTTTGTTCAATGTGTATTTGTGAATGTACCTTTTTTTGTATATGTATGTATTGTGTATCTAAGCTTATTCTAATGGCTAAATAACAAAGAAAGTTAGAAGACAACAATATTTTCTAACGGTTCACTACAACTATCCGATAGAAGAACATACCATCTTCTAACGGTATACTCTGAACAACCGTTAGAATAATGTGTTATGTTCTAACGGCCAGTACTAGTTACCGTTAGACTATAGAAACCTATTCTAATGGTTAACTTAAAAGAACCATTAGAATATTTTATACTCTTCTAACAGTTAACTAATATTGGCCGTTAGAAGATAGAAATATCTTCTAACGTATAGTACGAGAGACCATTAGAATATAGTTAAATGTTCTAACGGATAGTACTAGTTAACCGTTAGACTATGTTAGGCTTTTCTAACGGCTCTCTTAGAAAAAACCATTAGAACATTTTACTATATTCTAACGGTTCAGAACCATTAGAGTAGTGCTAGTATTGCTCTATTGTGTCTATCACTAACGGTATGAAAACCGTTAGTAAAAGTGTGTTTTGAATCATTAGAAGAAAGTATTTTTGTGCTAGTGACTACATGTTTCATATGTGGGTTGTAAGGCTTTCTCGTCAGGACTACGTGCCGTGGTCTGGCTTGATAAGTTCAAGCCTGGCATAATCAAGAGATTCAATGGTACTCAAAATCCATCTGAATTTCTCCAGATCTATGTCACTGCCATTCAAGCAGTAAGAGGAAACGAACGAGTTTTGGAAAATTATTTGCCAACGATCCTTGAGGGTACAGCACAGACTTGGTTGTTTAATCAACCAGAAGAATCAATTTACAATTGGGAAATGTTGTGCGATGCAATTCTCAACAATTTCCAGAACTGCTATGAGAAGCTTGGCAAAGAAGATGATCTTCATCAACTACGCCAAACTTCGACTAAGACTCTTTGGCAGTTCATTAAGAGATTCGTAGGAGTGAGAAATATCATTCCCAATATCTCTGACACTTCCGTTATTAGAGCCTTTAAACATGGCGTTCGATACTGAAGGTTCACGGAGGACTTAAGTATCCATCCACCGATATCAGTGTCAGAGCTTTTCGACATGGCTGATCGATATTCCGATACAGCTGAGGCTGTGGAATGGAATAGGATGGTGGATAAGGGTAATTTAACTCCTCAACTTGGTCTCAAAACTGAAAATAAGGATGATTCAAACAAAAATCTGAATCATCTGTGGGCGGAAAGTCCAAGAAGTCCAAGAAGAATGGAGCAGGCCAATTCCGCGAGGTTGCAATCATGGATAAGCAACCGCAGGAAAAAGGTACAAAAGTTCCATTAAAAATAATAAATTTCCTTCTGGTGGTTGCAACAGCAACCATGTAGACAAACAGACTAACCCACAGGGAAGTAAGAGATGGTGTCTGTTGCACAATGTCCCTGGACACAACCTCAAGAATTGTCGCACTTGGTTGAAGTGCATGGAGGACTTTTACCAAGGTAATGCACCTATGCCAACTATACCATAACAGGGACAATCCTATGGAACTAAGGATGCTAATGGAGACGAGGACATGCCATACCAGGTACCAAATAATCATATTAATATAGTTTCGATGGTTCTTCGTCTTATTTTTCTAAGTGTCAATTTAAATCTGTTTACCGAGAAGTAAATAATATTGAAGCTTCTCCTGGAGAGCCTCAATTTCCTTGCTGGTCAGAGACTCCCCTGACCTTTAGCCGAAAAGATTTCCCTAAGGGGTTGTCGCGGCCATGGAAACTTCCTCTGGTAATTTTCCTCATTATTAGCAACGCTAAAGTGGGACGAGTACTAGTCGACAGAGGAAGCTCTCTTGACCTATTGTTTGCAAAAGCACTTGAGGGGATGCAAATACCTCGTTGAAGAATCAAGCCAATGGTTCACCCATTTTTCGGGATAATTCTTGGTCCTTTGATGATGCCCATCGGGAAAATTGTACTCCAGTGACACTCAGGGGACCAGAGAACTTTCGAATAGAGTTAATTACTTTTGATTAATTGATTTTGATTCAGCTTATAATGCAATATTTGGTAGGCTCTCGCTTGCCAAGTTCATGGTGACAACGCATTATGCTTATCAATGCGTCAAGGTGCCAGGACCAAAAGGCGTGATCACAGTTAGAGGCAGTCAAAATATGGCTCTCGGGGTCACATATCCTTGGAATTGGTCGACCAACTTCCCCTCCGAGATGTTAAGGTGGTGACTAAGGAACCAGATGCGGTCAAGGTAACCAGATGTGGAGCAAAGCATCTGATATGCTTGGAGTCCCAAGGGAAGTGATCGAGTATAGGCTAGAAATTCGGCCTGAACAGCGACCAATAAAGCAAAATCTCAGATGCTTTGCTCCTGATAGACAAGAAGCCATCCGTTTTGAGTTAGATAAACTCCAAGAGGCTGGTTTCATTTGCAAGGTTGACCATATGGAATGGCTCGCAAATCCGGTCATTGTCTTGAAATCAAATGGTAAGTGGCGCATGTGCGTTGATTACACTAATCTCAATAATGCCTGCCTGAAGGATGATTTCCCCTTCCCTGCATTTATCAGTCGGTCGATACAATAGCGGGTTGTGAACTGATGAGCTTCCTGCATGCCTACAAAGGGTATCATCAAATTAGCATGGCAGACGTAGATGAAGAGAAAACTGCCTTCATCACACCATTTGGCACCTACTGCTATGTCAGAATGCTATTTGGGCTCAAGAATTTTGGTTCCACGTATCAACGCTTGATGCAGAAGACCTTTCTATCTCAATTAGGGCGTAATTTAGAAGCTTACGTTGATGACTTGGTTGTAAAAAGCTTGAAAAGCTCTAGTCATGTAAATGATCTTACTGAAACTTTCTGTAATTTGAATAAACATCGAATTAAGTTGAATCCTAAAAAGTGCTCTTTTGGAGTTTCTTCTGATAAACTTTTAGATTTTCTTGTTTGTTCGAAAGGCATTGAGTTAATCCCTAGAGAATCTGGGCCATTGAGCAAATGCGATCTCCTTCGACAACGAAGGAGGTACAAAGCCTAGCCAGTCGAATGGCGGCCTTGAGTCTCTTCATCTCGCGGTTAGGCAAACGTGGTTGCCGTTCTTTAAGGTTCTACATAAGCATAATGGTTTCCAGTGGTTGGATGAAGTTGAAAAAGCCTTTCAAGAAGTAAAAGCATACTTATCAAGTGCTATAGTGTTGGTTTCCCCGATCATGGGAGAGCCACTACTCATTTACTTGGCTGCTACCCCTCACATGGTTAGCGCAGTTCTGGTCACAAAAAGGAAGGTGTGCAACGGCCAGTATATTACGTAAGCGAAGTACTGAATGGACCAAATGAGCGTTACCCTGAAGTCCAAAAGTTACTTTATGCTCTCTTAATGGCTTTTAGAAAGCTGCAACATTACTTTCAGGCACACACAATTTTTGTGCCCTCGTCCTTTCCCTTAGGAGACATTCTTTGAATTCTAGAAGTAATTGGTCGAGTTGTGAAGTGGGCAATAGAACTCGGAGCATTTGATCTCCATTTCATTGCTCGAGTAGCCATTAAATCTCAAATTCTTGCAGATTTTGTGGTCAAATGGACTAATCCCGAACCACTTGCACAAGAACCAGCAGATTTGAAAAGTACCGACCACTGGATAATGTATTTTGATGGCTCTTGAAGTTTTTCAAACTCGGGGGCTGGAGTAGTCTTAATCACACCCCAGGGCGACCAACTCCACTATGTCATACAATTACACTTTGTTGCTACCAATAACGCAACAGAGTGTGAAGATCTTCTAGCCGGGCTTCGAGTAGCCAAATCCTTTGGAGTCCATCGATTAGTGGTGAAGGGAGATTCACAACTAGTCATAAATCAGGTGAATAAGGAATATAGATATTCCGACGAGAAAATGGCTCTATACCTGGGCGAAGTGAGAAATTGGAAAAACACTTCAGAAATTTTGAAGTCCAATCGTTCTGTGAAGAGACAATATTCTGGCAGACTAATGTCGAAAATTGGTTCTTCAAGTGCATCTGCTCCGGCAGGAGTGTTCATTGAGCACTTAAAACAATCCTCAGTCCTAGAGGCACCAGCGGCAATGACTAACATCGCCACCCTCGAGCATGAAGCAAATTGGATCCAACCATTGAGGATCTATCTCGCACATGAGACCTTGTCTGAGGACGAAACCAAGGCTGATCAGTTAGGTAGAAAAGCACGAATGTACAGACTGGTCGAAGGAACCTTGTACAGAAAAGGTGCTAAAGGAGTACTTATCCACTGTATACCTCAAGAAGATTGACAAACCCTTCTAAGAGAAATTCGTGGAGGCATGTGTAGTGCACATACATCCTATAGGACGCTGGTCAGAAAAGCTTTTTGATAGGGTTATTACTGACCTTCGGCACTCAATGATGCCAAGCAATTGGTCAAAACATGCCCGCATGTCAATTTCATGCTCGGCAAGTTCATCAATTAGCATATACATTACAAACTATTCCCTTAACTTAGCCATTCGCCGTATGGGGAATAGATATTGTGGGTCCTATGCCTTAAGCGGTCAATGGATACAAGTTTTTATTTGTTGTCATTGATACATTTACTAAATGGATTAAGGCAGAACCAGTTCGCAACATTACCACTGCTGTGGCGAAGAAGTTCTTTCATAAGAACATAGTAACACGGTTTGGTGTTCCAAGTCGTCTCATTACCGATAATAAATCCCATTTCGTTAGTGGTCTTTTTCTAGACTATTGCGATAATATTGGAACCAAAATTTGTTTCACATCCGTTGCTCATCCGCAAAGTAATGGTGCAATAGAATGTGCCAATGGTTAAGAAACGTGTTTTCGACCGTCTTAAATTATGCTCGGGGGCTTGGGTAGAAGAGCTCTACTTTGTTCTATGGGCACACCACACTGCGTCTAGTAGGGCTATAGGCGAAACACCTTTTCAACTAGTTTACAGTGCAGAAGTCATGTTGCCAATTGAAATCCAAATTGACTCTGTTCGCGTAGATAACTTAAATATCATAAATTAAAGTGAAACACGTGTAGATGAAATTACTCTTCTTGAAGGGAAACGTGACAAGCATTAATTTGGTCTGCAACATATTTACAAGTTTTGTGTAAATATTACAGTAAGATGGTGCGACTACGTAGTCTACACGTAGGAGACTTAGTTTTGAGAACAATTCAAAACCAGTCCTGGTCGCAACAAATTCTCTCCTCAATGGGAAGGCTCCTACACCATGGTCTAAATGTCGCGATCAAAATCGGCTCGATTAGCTATAGAAGACGGAAGAATTTTATCTAATGCCTAGGAACATAGACCAGTTGTGAAAATTTTGTGTGTAAGTTTTTCCATTTCTATTGTAAATTTCTTAAACCATAAAGTACTTTTTTCAATCTATATTATGGTTACATTCCCATTTTTTGTCCTTACTCGTTTCTCGGGCCATGCCTGGGGGCTGGTCGCAATAAGCACCTTATTAAGATGTTTAAGTGGATTCACTTGCCGATCTCATGGTCGCATCTAGTTAAGACATCTCTTTATAAGCCACTTCTTAACGCTTAAGAGACTTACTAGCATGTTTCTGATCATTCGAGTAGCTGTCAGTTAGCAAAAAGCTTGTGCATTTATATTACGATGTTTATTCTGGTGACCTTATGATCGCATATAGCTAAGGCACCTCTTTTTAAGCCATTTTTTAAGCATAAGAGACTTACTCATATGTTTCAGATCATTCAAGCCGTAGTCTACCTTAACTATCCTGCGACCATTATACCATGCCTTCAGTATAAATGGTCACAAGAGGGGGTTAGGGAAATATAACTATAGCATTAAGTCAGAAAACTAAGTACTTAACATATTTTCAATCATTGAATTTTCTACTAATCATTTATATTTGCAAGATACAAAGAGTTCGATAAACCAAGTAAATGTCTTCATTTGTATTTATAATTCCATTGTCACAAAATACAATGAAAAATATACATCAAGAAAGATCAAGCTCGCGAAGCAGACTTTCTATTAAAGGCCTGACTTCATCCATGATTGCACTCAACTGATCCTCGTTGTCAAAAGTTGCATCTTTCTCCATAGGATTCAGATTTAAATTTGGTCTGTGGTGATTCCTAAGCTTGCAGAGGATAGCAGAGGCTACAACTCCAACGTTAGACTTCAGTGCCTCTTTCTGCCTCCTCGCAATTTCGGGAATGTTGGCAACCAGCGAATCAGTTTGAGCTACAATCAATTTGCAAGACTCACTAAAGCTTAAATTATCCTTCTTAAGATCAATAATATCTGCCTTTAGTAAGTCTGCGACCATCCTCAACTTCTTGAAGGTGTTAGCTCAATACTGCTACAGCTCCTGATAGTTTCTTCTAAAGCATTCTTTTCATCACGGACAAGCTTAGCAGTATCCCTGGCCTTCTCGCTGATTGCTTTTTGATGATCAATGATAGTATGAAGAGTATCAAGATTGATTCCTCTTTGGATAAACTTTTGCTCGAAGTGATTTTTCTCTTTAGAGCTTATTGATCTGCTCTTCTTGTGCTGAAAAGAAGAAGAAATAAATTCAATTAAATTCATAAAGTTTACAAAGGTAATACAAACTTCTGCCAAAAGTAAACTTACTGGTTATCTTGTTTTGTTGTTTTTCGCAAAGCACCAGGAGACGTTCAGCTTTTTCCTGGAGAGAGTTGTATAGACCTAATGCTTGCTCGAAAGTCGCTGCCTTCTCTTTGGTCTCCTTCAATTCAGCCTTGAACGCCATAATCTTGGCAAGCCTTTCGTCACTTGCTTTCTGGGCTTTAGCCAGTTCTCTTCTTAAAGAGGGAAGCTCAATGGTCGTAGCTTCCTCATTGTTGCGCCTATTGGCCATCCCCTCAAGCAAAGCAAATTTTTCCCTGCGATAATGAGTATTATTACAGTCTCTAAAATACTAAGATTAAAAGCAAAACTTTAAGGTAAAGGTTTTTTACTTACCTCTAAGAATTCATCAAGGAATCTCTTAGAAAGGTCCTCAAATCCAGTCACTTGGCTAGTAGAAGCCAAGCTATGAGGCGCCTGCTGGGGATTCATATCCTGAGCAGAGCGCTGAATTTTGGCAGATTGGACCAGTCATTTCCTCTGTCCTCTACTCTCTTTGTTCTTCAACACTAGAGGGCGGAATTATTCCTTCAATCAGAGGGGGAGCAGAGATACTTACCTGCTCATTCATCCCATGGTCGAGGCAGCAACCGTGATCTCAGCTTTTTCATCATTGACGGGTTCAATCAATTGAATGTCTTTAACTACCTCGTCAATGATGGCCTCAGGTTCTTCCTTGACGGCCTGTGAAGCTATGACTTCAACAGTCGCAGCAACTTCATCTGCATCCACTATCTTGTTGCTACTTCGTCTGTAGCCTCCACCATTTTGGCTTCAGATAGTTTAGCTGGTGGAGTAGGCAGTGCAGTAGATGAAGGAGCCCTGTATTTACAATTACAGGCATGATAAATTATTCCTAACTAGACATTACAATTTAGTTAGAGAAGAGGCAAATTGTACGTGATCCTGAGTCCCATAAAATTTCGGGAACTCAAAGCCATGCCCTTAGGAGACAAGAGCGTAAACAATGCCTTTGGAGCAATTTCATCAGAGGTAGTTCTTGTCCTCCTCAACTTGAATAAGGAGGCATCTACCTCCTCCTTCACATCGCTCCCTTCTCCCTGTACGACCATGAGTTGATTCATAGTCATATAAGGTAAAATTTGAGAAGTTAAAGACATTACCGCAACAACCCTCTTAGTCGCAACGCGAGGGTCAGTTGTAGTCGCAGCTGCGACCTACCATTGTTGGCTTGCCGCCGCCTTGGTCGCACGAACTTCTATGGCCGCAGCTGTTGATGTTGCCACAGGGACCCCTATTGTGGCAATGGTCACAATCGTTGCTGTTGTGGTCGCAGGAGGGGAGATAATATTTATTTGCAAGGCTCTTGCCCTGGCCAAATTCTTGGTCATAGAGGAAACCTTCTTCGGCTTCTTCGATGAAGAACCACCAGAGGATTGAACATCATCGCCGGTGGGCCTTTTTTGGACTACTTGGCGCATGAACAACTATACAAACCCAAAGTGAACTTCTTTGGTAAATTATCGTTCAAAATCAAATATGTACAGGTTTTCCAAAAGAGTAATACCTTTCGATGCCCCTGGCCAAACTCATCACATCAATATCGCCTTCTTCTAGCTTGCCACCTAATGACTTAACCACTACAATAGAGACCCACCTCTACCATTTATTCCTGTAGGGTTGAATCGGCGGTACCCTATAGTCTCTCTCAAAAAAAAATATCACCTTCCTCGGCTGAGTTATAAGATTTCAGAAGAAAATTTGTCCTTATCTCAACATCGGAAATAGATAGGACTGTTAAAAAATAATAATCATTAGACAACTAACTCAATTCTAAAGGAAAGACAGATTGATAAAAATTTACTAATATGACCAATCCTAGGCTTGGGACAATTACCCGGGTGGTAGTCCTTGGTAGCGTCTTCCAGGGCCCTAACGTCCTAGGCGGGATGATCCCTCTTCCTCAGAGGACTGATCCGGTTCTTCATGAAGTCCTGGATCACATTACGAGCAGTCAAGCCCTTGTTCATCAGGTATTTGATTAACTGGGCTTTCCTTTTCTGCTTGTCATCAAGGAGAGGAGCAACATCCTTCTCTTTGCTTTTCTCTGGTTGTCGATCTGCAAACCAGAGATGGCTCTCCTTAGGAGCCAAACAGTAGAACCACCACTGATACCACTTGTGAACAGAGTCATGAAGAGGAAAATACAGGAAATCCTTCTTCTCCCACAACCTGAAGTAGACACACCCAGGAGCAGTGGTACCTTTCAAGCTCGCCAAGAAATAGTATTGGCAAAAAAGAGCAACACTGGGCAAAACCCCAATGTACGCCTCACACAGATGCTGAAAGACCACGAGAATCAAAATGGAATTGGCATTTAAGTTTACCAATTCCAAGTCGTAATGTGCAAGAATTTCTCAGAAAAAGTCACTCTCAGAAAGACGAAATCCGCAACACAGGAAATCCTCGAAGATCACCAATTTGCCCTCTCGAACCATAGGGCTTTCTCCATTTTCCCCAGCAGGACACCATGGGATGAGCGACCTTGAAGGGAGATAACAATCCATTTCCAAGGCCAGCAAATTGTCCTCGTTCGGTGGCTAGAGCACATCCAACAAGCCATTGATTTAGGTTTGAGGGAAAAAGAAGAAGGCTAAAGATTAAGAACTCAGAAGAACTAAGAAAAACTTAGAGGCTCTGAGAAAACTTTGGAAATTCTAAGAGTGGTTTTGGTCCAAAGAAAACTTAAAACATGGAGTTTTAAGGCAGTATTCCTCGGGTTTTCCAACCGTTGTAATCACATTAAAAAAAAATTTCAACAAAAGGTTTGCATTAGTTCCTGTCACAACAAATCTGACACGCGCACGCAAAGTTTTTCTTGGGTTCTGCGGGAATTCAAAATGAAAAGTCACCTTTTCAGTACTCGAAACCCCTTTTCGAGGAAAAGAAACCTTTTAGTTTCATATTCGGGGGCTAGCTGACAGAGATTATTACCCGAGTTAATCGCCCATATCTTTCCATGGTCGCACATACCGTTCCATGGTCGCACATGTCTTTCTATGGTCGTAGAAAACCACATAAAGAGACTTAAACTACAAGTCGTTACTTTTCCATGGTCGCAGAGACCAAGGAAAGAGATAATGGGATGATCCAAGAATATTCGGTACATAACCCATCAAGGATGTTTAATTCCCATAATTTCAGTAGCTACGGAACTCTATAGCCTCAATGTTTATTGTCGCAGAGTCCATGGTCTTATATATATATATATATATATATATATATATATATATATATATATATTATTAAATTACCTATGAGTATTATGGTCATGGAGACATTTGCCCTCAATCATCCCATGTCACAGAGACAAAGCCAGATACCAATACATGCTCGCAGTGAATACGTGACCATACTATTGGAGATTTATACTATGATCTGGAGATCATACGGTTAAGTTACCATTCATAATAACAATTCCTTGATCTTTATGATTATTTCCGAGGAAATCATAAGTCTCTTTTCACTAACAAGATAACTGTCATGAAGATAAATATGAATGTGCAGTTTTTATAACCGCACGTTATAAACTGGCAAACAGCAACTGACAACAACTGATGGCCACCGCAACACAGCAGTTATTGACAACTGCCAAGCATCCCTTCAATGAAACAACTGACACCCTTTCGACAAGTATAAATAGGGCAGAAAGTTAGAAGAGAAGGGGAGATATTTTTGGAGGTGTAAAGTTCTCAACAAGACAATTGAGAATTAGATAATATATTCTTTTTGTAATCCATTGTATTCATAGTGAAAAACTAACAGGAGTAGGATTATTACTCAGACCGTGAGGACCCGAACCTGTATAAATTTCTGTGTCATTAGATCCATAGATATGGTGATTTCTCTGATGATTGTTTGGATTGTCTCTTTACTAAACAAACTAAATTCGTGTAAGTTCAACTAGGAACCCTAGTTCCAATCGTCGACACTAAGGACCATCTCAATTGTGCGTACTTCCAGCAACATGAACAACGTGCTAGCCACAAGTCTGGTGTGGGGCGGACAAGACCAATTCACCCTGTTGAGTCATAAACTTATTTTGCCTGGCGTACATATGTAGCACTCCCAAACTGCCATGCTAGATTCAGGTAAAGCCCGATCAAGAACTTAGTATTGGGTAAGGGTCACTTATGCATGACAGATACCAACCTTCCAAATTCCCATGCTAGGTTTGGGTATAGGCTGATCTAGAACTGAGTATTGGGTAGGGGTTAGTGTAGAAGTTTAATCTTTACGACTGTACTAGGAGTGCTAAGTTAGTGCTTCTTTACTGTGCAAAATAGTGGTTACTACGAGACACAGCAAAAAGTGTGTCATCCCTAGCTTAGACGCACATTGAACTTTGGCATGCATACGCACTGACAACAACAAGTTGGGGAGTCTTGTGGGAAAAGTAGAACCCCTCTGCAGAGTCTAAAAATGTATTCGAATAATTTGTACCCCCGGGTTCTTGGTGTCTATTGCGGTTGTTTACACTATGTTTTATGGCACGAGTAGATTTGTTATAAGAATGACGTGTGCTAAGAGATGCCCCCAACTTGTGGATCCGACGGTTCTATACTTCCCGAAATCATAGTAGAGGTCCCGGCTTTGTCTGTGCCACATGCAACTTGACATCGGTGGGGGTAGAAACCCTGGGTTAGTTTCAAAGCCAACCAGGAAGATGCACGCATAACCAGCGGCTCTACGGCTTCAAAGTAGGTCACAATCAGCACATAGTTCAGTGTGCTTTTACTCGCCAAGAAGTCCAAACGATTGGAATCCAAGTGGATTGACTGAGCAATGTCCTCAGCCACGCACAACATCTCCAAGAATAGTCATCGGCCACAAGTGTTAATTGAGCCCAAGTCTCTCAGACTTGCTGGCCGATCGGAGGGGATCCTGAAAAAGTGGCAAGTGTCATGCAAAACCTTGCACACCATCTGCACCTTCCACGTCGAGCCTCAGTATTTAGCGTGGAGTGCCTCGCGCTCTTCAACCACAGATCGCTCTACAGTGGCGCGTGCGGACTTCTCCGCCTCCAATTGGCAATTCACTTCATATCGATTCACTACTACAGAATTCATTATCACAGTCGGGTCAAAACAGTCATCACAGACGGTTCTTACCCGTCAGTGATATTTGAGTCAGTGATAATCATATACTATCACAGACGGTTTTAAACCGTCTGTGATCTCTCCCTTCACAGACTGTCATAAGATCAAAACCGTCTGTGATACTCATACTAAACAGACTGTTATAACATCAGAACCGTCTATGATACTCATACTACACAGACTGTTATGACATCAGAACCGTCTGTGATACTCATACTACACAGACTATTATGACATCAGAATCGTCTATGATACTCCTAATACACAGACTGTTATAACATCAAAGTCGTCTGAGATACTCATACTACCACAGACGGTTTTGATCTCAGAACCGTCAGTAATAATATGAGTATCGCAGACGGTTCTGATGTCAAAACCGTCTGTGATCGTCACATTATTACTGATTGTTCTGAGATCAAACCCGTATGTGATACTCAAATTATTCTTGACGGTTATGACATTAGAACCATCTGTGAAACTCATATTATCAGAGATGGTTATAACCTCAGAACCGTCTGTGGTACTCATAATACACAGACTGTTATAACATCAAAGCCGTCTGAGATACTCATACTAACACAGACGGTTTTGATCTCAGAACCGTCAGTAATAATATGAGTATCGCAGACGGTTCTGATGTCAAAACCATATGGGATTCTCACATTATTAGAGACGGTTCTGAGATCAAAACCGTCTGTGATACTTAAATTATCAGAGACGGTTATGACCTCAGGTCCGTCTGCGATAGCGTCCTTATCACAGACGGTTGTTTCAGAACCGTCTGTCAAAACCATCTGCGATATTATCATTATCAACGACGGTGGTAATCTTGAAACCGTCTGTGATTGTTTCCTTATCACAGACGGTTTATACTCTCAGAACCGTCTGTAATAGTGAATATCACAGACGGTTTTTAGGTCAAAGCCATCTGTGATAGTGTTATAATCTCAGAACCGTCTGTGATAGTGTGATATCACAGACTGTTCTGAGGTCAAAACCATCTGAGATAGTGATTGTGTGATATCACAGGCGGTTTTTAGGTCAAAACCATCTGTGATAGTTTCATTATCGGTGACTGTTATAATCTCAGACGGTTTGTAAGATCAAAACCGTCTGTGCATATTATGCACAGACGGTTTTGATCTTACAAACCGTCTGAGATTATAACAGTCACCGATGTCCTCTATACAAATAGCATTTCATATATACAGTTCATGAATTTCATACATGCACAGTACTCAAATATATACAGTCTCATATATACATGCACACAACTTAGAAACATGTACAAGCATTTCATATATACAGCACAGAACTCAGAAATATGTACAATTGAGATTGAACCAATAAATGTAATCGACAATTAATGTCTCTTTGATCAGTTATCCTTTAAAAAATAATCAGTTTTGAGATCCCTCTATTGGACGGCTTTTTCGATTATAGGGGAAGACTTTATTAGAAATGACTTTATTGCTATCCACTTTCCTAAGCTTTAAGTCAGTGTGTTAGATGTACAAATAAATGTAAGGCCGCACTAATACGAACCTTGCGGGTCCCTAAACTTCCCCTTGGTTGATATGACCTCCGCAAGGAAAAACTCAGCGAGCATCCCTCGGACAATACCAATCTCCCGAGGGTCAAAGCTTTCTGAAGGGAAGTTGATTCCCTACAGCAAGAGTTGGTACAGAAAAAATTAGTTCACTGCAGTTGTAAATTCTGCCAAATCGATACAAAGGGGGGCAGTTGTATACCTCGGGGAAATCTGGGCGGTGAGGGGTGATGATCAGGTCATACATGTGGCGCATCACGTAGAACCCACATGTATTGTCGTCCGGCTGCTGATGGCACTGCCAATTTACAGACCGAGAGTTAGCTGGGGACACGTTATAAAGTAAAACAGATGCCAGTTGAAATTTGTACCGAAAATTGTAACTACTGAAACTTATCGGCTTGCCGCTCGTGTTGTCGCCCTCCCTCGGCAAAGTAGTTCGTTAAAGCCCTGTAGATAGTCAAAATTGACAGTTCGAGGATAGTCGAAATTGACAGTTTGAGGACAGTAAATCTAGATGCATGCAAGATAGGTCCACATGAATATCATCACCTTTCGAATACATCTCGTGCGCCGCAATACGAGTACCCTTTCCTCTGCAATGAATCAAGGTAGAACACCTTGTTCCTTTTCAGAATAAGTAGCAGCAGGATCCAGTGGTAGCTACATGTTACACGTAAAGAATTAAAAATTTAATCTAAGTTTGGGGGTGTGCACATGGAGACACTAATCTACGGGTGAAGTACTGATGAAAACACTCACCTCTGGTTGTAGGGTACAAGTATGTACTCCTTGTCGACCTGAGAAAGCAACCCTCTTTTGATGTAGTCGACAACGAAGTCTGCGTTGGTCCTAAACATCACCTCGATGACCATCTGGGGGTCTAAGAAACCAACAGGTATGCCCTTAGATTTGGCATAGCTGGTCATGCAGCTGCACGGAAGTAACCAATTAATAAATGACATATATCCGTATATGCACGAACAGGTGTAGGATAGTAGGATACTTACAGCACCCAAGACCGTAGGATTGACAAGTCGAGCGCATCTTTGTTCTAGTAAATTGTGCAGGTCTTCGAAAGTCACCGAGTAGGTCCCAACGTCGTTATGGAACTCTGACATGATGTACTTGACCATGATGTGCGTCGGACGCTGCGTCTTGGTCTGGTTTGTCCTCCTCATGTACCATGCATGCAGGCTCTGGCATGCTAACCCCATGCTCGAAATTGCGGTATCGGAGGCCATGGGCATCCCCAGAGCGAACGGCATGAGAGCTGGCGCACTCTTCTCGCTCTCCTTCACCGGGCTCTTCTTTGCTTGTCCCCTACTAGCCAGCTTCTTGAATGGCTGCCTCCTAGTCGGAGTCAGCTTCGTCATCGGAGGGGTCGGCTGGTTAGTAGGCCGTGTGTCGGTCTGTGATGTCTGTGATGTAAGAACCTACGTATTAGGACACTAACTCTGAGGGCTATTATTACAGTACGAATTATGAAACTGGTGGAGGAATTACCTCATCCAGGATGATGTCTTTCTTGGGCCATTGCACGAACGTGTGCACCGCATCCCCGAGAGTGGTAATCTCGTCGTTCGGCAGCTTCTCCAACGGAAAACCCTTGCAATGGTCAAAGACACTGTCCACCTGGACCCGTGCAAAACCCTCACATAGAGGGGCACCGTGGATTGTGGCCCCCGCCGTGCATGGTTGCGCCATCCCACGGCCAGCCTCGATCGGGAAGAGACCGGCCAGCACCATAAGTTTGCAGGAGGCGGGTTCCTACAAATAGTGCGCATTAACATATTGAATTTCACCACTTTTCACTTTCGAATGAATTAACATAGACAAACGGTCATTACCTGCAGAAAGTCCACCGGATACTTTGGAGAGGGCTCCGTCTGTGAAGACCCCGGCGCAGACGCGCAGGTACTACGGTGGCCAAGAATGGGGGTCGGTACTTCCGCTGCTAGAAGGGGGGTGCCCTGGGTCGCCTTTCTTAGCTCTTCATACATGGACCACATCTCTAACAACTGCTGCAGGAGTGCTTTGTCCCGAACAGCGAAATCCGATCGCATCTCCTCCTTGAGCCGTTCATCGCGGGCTTGGTGGGATCTCTTTCTCCTCTTAGCCGCCTCCTCATCATTAGGGAAACCATGCCTCCAAGGCACAGTGGAATAGAGGCCGCGCACGCTGTGAGTATATCCCTGTCCCTCCTCGGGTTGAACTCTCCGGATGCCACCTGCGCACTCAGTGTCACCTGCAACAGGAGAACTTAGCAATACAACCAATTGCATGCGTGTTACGAGGATAGTACGTGATCGGACAATCTTACCAGCCGGTTGATCACTTCCCTGTCCGCAAGGTTAGTCACAGAGACGCTTCCGGAGGAGGTCATCGTCGATCTTGCTCGGCACCAATTGCGGGTGCGCACGTCCGTTATGCCCGCATAAGGACTACCGGCCGAAGACTGGGAAGCCTCCTCGTCCTGCTTCCTCCACAGCGCCTTCTTCCCCACATACCCACCACTGCCTAGTCTGTGTGGGTGGGTATTCTTGGCCTGGTTAGCCTGGCCCTTCGCACTAAGCTCCTGGAACTCTGGCTTGGCCTTCATCTCAACGAACTGCTGCCATGCCTCGGGAGTCACGAAAGGGAATTCATCGAAGGGGGTCTTCGACTCCTTCACATAGAGCCTGACAAGGTGGCTCTTGAAGTTCCTCCACGCCTTGTTTATTGACATCAGTGTCCTCCGGCGGATGGTGAAGTGGAAATCCTCAGGAATGTGAAACACCGCCTGCATTTCTTCCCACAGCGCATCCTTGCACTCTGGGGGCACTTGACCCCAGTCGGAGGTGGTGATGGGCACCCGCTCCCTTGCCACTTTGCTGCATAGTGAGCGGTACTGACCGACAAGTTTGTCCAGAGCTTCCGGCACACCATTGTCGTCGAACTGGATGTGCTGCTTTTCCCGCTTGTCCAGACGCGCGCATGTCGTCCGGCCTCGCCCCTTTCTCTTCTGCGGCGGGGCCACGGCGGACGAGGCGACCTCTGGCCCAGGCGTCTCATCGCCAGCGAGGTCACTCTGACTCCCCGAGTGGTGCATTTCGTCACCAGACATAGTTCCTAACATAAGTGAAAGAGAGAACAGTTTAAGTAAATCTGCAACTAATAATTCTATAACAAAACCCATACACTTATAATTAACCAAGAATGACAGAAACGGTGGGGAGGCGATGGAGGTGATCGCATCGGAGGCAGGAGGGAGATGGAGGTGATCGCGCCTGACGGTGGAAAGGCAATGCAGGTGATCGCGACGGACGGAGAGGAGGAGAAGGTGGGAGGCGATGGAGGTGATCGCGACGGACGGTGCGAGGGCAGAGAGAGCTAGGGCAAACAGTTGCGAAGTCTGAAAATGAGCGGGACAAAGCCCGCCTTGAACTATGTACAGCGTTGAGATTATCACAGTCGGTCCAACATTCACAACCGTCTGTGATAATATTATCACAGTCGGTTCTCACATCAGAACCGTCTGTAATAATCGACATAGTGATAATCACCAGAGAGATTATCACAGACGGTTTTAAGTTGAGAGCCGACTGTGACTGTGATTATCACAGACGGTTTGGAATTGAGAACCGACGGTGCATGTCAAGAACTCGAAGCGTCGGACACTGTTGAAAATATCACAGTCGGTTCTATATTTATAACTGTCTGTGATAATATTATCACAGTCTGTTCTCAAATAAAAACCGTCTATGATAATCTACATAGTGAGAGATTATCACAGACGGTTGTGAGTTGAGAACCGACTGTGACTGAGATTATAACAGACGGTTTCGACTTGAGAACCGACCGTGCACGTGTATACTTGAAGTGTCGGAAACGCTGTTGGGAATATCACAGTCGGTTCTATATTCATACCCGTCTGTGATAATTCAACCGTCCGTGATAATCTCTCTATTGAACGTTAGTTTTACAACTTGAAACTGATCTGTAGCTTTCAACTCTGAATGCTCGAAAACTTGTTTTAAATGAACACTCAGATATTTCAAATGTAGTCCAAATGCTCTGTAAATTGGTTACGGTGTACGTAGATCCGAAAATTGGTTACAATGTGGAGCATGCTCAAATAAATTTAACATATAATGTGGAGCATGCTCAAGTTAATGTTACGTACAGATGGGGACTTTCACCGATAATTTCCACATACACAGCCATGTTATCCTCAACTTTCCACTTGCCGCGGCCCTGCAAAGACAAGAATTACAGGAGATATAAGCTATACCGATGGAAACAGAGAGATAAGGATGTACGGTTGATTACCTTTAAAGTATAACCCTTCCTGGTGATCCATACGCACGTAACTGGTTTCGTGGGTGTCTTCAGTATCGACCTGTACGCCATCTCCAAATGGAGGAATCTCATCAAATTGATTGTATTCCTCCTCGTCTACGACATTTTCAACTCCAACAATCCTTCTCTTGCCACTTCTTATTGGCCGGGTCAGTGACATAAATGACCTGAATGGCTTGATTTGCAAGTATGAATGGCTCATCTTTATAAGCAACTCGATCGAGATCCACTGAAGTGAAACCGTAACTGTCAACCTTCACACCCTGTGGGATTTGGACCCATCGGCATCGAAACAGGGGACTTTTGAACAGTACGTAATCGAGCTCCTAAATTTCTTCAATGAACCCGTAGTACGAGTTCAATCCACGTACTATCGTTGTTGGGCCTGTCTCGTGGAACTCCTCATGGAAAGCTTCTACGCTCACTCCACTATTTTGCACAGTGCTCTTTCGATCTTGAGCTTTCGTGTAAAATGTGTACCCATTGATGTCGTATCCCTGCCATGTCTGTACAGTAAACGTGGGGCCTTTTGCCAACCATTTAAGGTTCTCACTTGGGGACTCTCCGGTGATTCGCACTTTCATCCACGCGTTGAATTGACTGTTATGTTGTCCCGTGATCCAAACCTTGGATCGGCGAGGATTGTCTTGTTGTAGCATCTCCTTGTGCTCGTCGATGTACGGAGACACCTCCGTCATGTGTTGCAAGACCCAAAAATGAGCTTTCGAGTATATATCGAAATCAGGAGTGATGGCTCTCTGTCCAATAGTGCCAACACCATCAAGCCTCCCCTCGTGACGAGACACAGGAACTCCTATTGCTTCTACCTCGGCCATGTAATTGACGCAGAACTCAACAACCTCTTCTGCTGCATAACCTTCGACAATGCTACCCTCGGGCCTGGACCGATTCCTCACGTAGGCCTTAAGTACACCCATGTACCTCTCGAATGGATACATATAACGTAGGAACACGGGTCCACATATCTTGATTTCTCTGACAAGGTGGACGGTGAGATGGACCATGATATCAAAAAACGATGGAGGAAAATACATCTCAAGCTGACAGAGAGTTCGAACCACCTCGCTCTGCAGAGAATCCAGTCCATCAGGATCAATGACCTTGCAAGAAATTGCATTGAAGAAAAAACACAGCCTCGTGATCGTCTCTCTGACCTTATGCGGCAGAATACTCCGGATGGCAACAGGAAGCATTTGTGTCATCAACACGTGACAATCATGAGACTTCATACCCAGCAATTTCAAATCGCCCATGGACACAAGCTTTTTCATATTTGCGGAGTAACCCGATGGAACTTTAACACCATAGAGACACTTACAGAGTTCTGTCCTTTCAGCTTTGCACAAAGTGTAGCATGCAGGAGGGAGGTATATATGGCCTTTATCGTCCTCTCTCGGTGCTAGCTCGGGCCTAATTCTCATTTCGATCATGTCACGCCACACATTGACGCCATCCTTTGTCTTCCCTGGAATGTTCAGCAATAGGCCGATTAAACTGTCGCAAACATTCTTCTCTACATGCATGACATCAATGCAATGACGAACCTCTAAATGCTCCCAATACGGTAAGTCCCAAAATATCGATCTCTTCTTCCAAGAGTTCTTCGTGCGGAGTTTCAATTTACGACCCTTTCTAAACACAACATCTATGTCCTTCACCCGTGAGTAAACATCTTTTCCGCGCGTAGGCTTCGGGGCTGAACCATCTTCCTTGTGGCCGTCAAATTCCCTCTTCCTCTTACGATACGCGTCATTCTTTGGAAGAAACCTACGGTGACGCATGTACACTGTTTTCCTGCAATTCTTCAGCCACACGCTCTCAGTCTCATCTTCGCAGTGGGGGCAGGCTTTGGCTCCTTTCGTACTACGGCCCGACAAATTTCCAAGGGCAGGGAAATCGTTGATGGTGAGAATATCATAGCACGTAGGATGAAGTTCTCTCGTTTGTATGCGTCCCATACCTGCACCCCTTCGTTCCACATTGTTAGGAGATCCTCTATCAATGGTGCTAGATACACATCAATATCGTTTCCGGGTTGTTTTGGTCCTGAGATAAGTAGAGACATCATGATGGACTTGTGCTTCATACACAACCAAGGAGGAAGATTGTAGATACACAAAAGAACCGGCCAAGTGCTATGCCGACTGCTCATGTTACCAAAACGATTAATTCCATCGGTACTCAACCCGAACCTTATATTCCTCAATTCTGCTCCGAAGTTAACAAATTCCCTGTCGATGTTTCTCTACTGCGAAGAATCAGTGGGGTGTCTTAGCTTTCCATCCTTCTTCCGGTCTTCCGAGTGCCAACGCAGTAATTTTGCCTCTTTACGGTTTGCAAACAAACGCTGTAAGCGGGGAATGACTGGCAAATACCACAACACCTTACCAGGAGGTCCTTGCTTTATCTCAGCGCAGTCGCCGTCGTCGGTTCGGTCCTTACGCTTATAGCGGGATGCGCCGCACACCGGACAAACATGCATATCGTTGTAGTCGTTACGGTAAAGGATGCAATCATTAGGGCATGCGTGTATCCTTTCTACTTCCATTCCCAAAGGACACAACAGCTTTTTCGCTTGGTAGGTGTTTTTTGGCAACTCGTTTCCTTCCGAGAGTATGTCCGCCAAAAGATTTAACAGTGCTGTGAAACTCTTGTAGGTCCAACTGTTGCTTGCCTTCAAATTTTAACAGTTCAAGCACAGAGGCCAACTTTGTGTAGTTCGACTTGCAACCAGGGAACAACGGCTTTTCTGAATCCTCAATCAAGCGCTTGAATTTTCCAAACTCCCTTTCACTATAATTTCCTTCCACATCACGCAACATGTCATCTAAATTGTCATCCTCTGGCATATCCTCGTTGAAGTCGTTGTTCAGATCCGACATGTCCTGTTCCTCAACCTGAGTGGCACTTGTTTCTGCAGTTGGCTCTTCTTCATGGTGGACCCAACACGTGTACCCCTTTTTGAAACCACGTCGGATCAAGTGGGCGACAATTTGAGATGAGTTGGTGAACATCTTAATATTCTAGCAGTCTACACAAGGACAGTACATATATAGTAAACCCTTCTTCGCCATGTCTTGCTCAGCAACCTTTTCGAAATCAAAAACACCTTTCATGTATTCCTCACCCACTCGGTTGTCATTATACATCCAGTCTCGGACCATCTGCAATTAATCAAATTCATACACATGCTAATTAGTAACAGTACAGGTCGAAAATGAGTTACAACCAGGATTTGCAACTGTAGCTTCCCCTCCCTCTCACTCTAATTTGATCAATCAATGGAGATCGATATTGATGATGAAATCAAGTAATGTGTATGCCTTGGAAGCAAGTACCAACCTTGGATTGATCCTCAAATTTTTGCCCCCAAATGCTCCCCCGGTCTTTCGAGATTTCGCTTTTCCTTGCCCCAAATCTCTTCGAATTGGACAGTGTAGGTCGAGCAAGAGTGTACGACTAGCTCCAAACATCCGCCAAAAGACCTTTTATACCAGGTTAATACCGACGGTTCTATATAATACCGTTGGTAATATCGGTGCATTTTTGAAGAACAGAATATCACTGACGGGTTTCACTTTATTAAACCATCGGTAATATCGGTGCATTTTGTGTAGAACTATGACAGAAATATCATAGACGGTTATGAGCTCCAAACCGTCCGTGATAATTACAATATCACAGACGGTTCCTAGCTCAAAACTGTCCGCTTTACTATCACAGTCGGTTTTTACTTCAAAACCGTCTGTGATTATCACTGTCGGATTTTACATCAGAACCGTATGTGATTATCACAGTCGGTTTTTACCTCAGAACCGTCTGTGTTAATTATAAAATCAACACTATGCTCTACTATCACAGACGGTTTTAAGGTCCGAACCGTTTATAATATCCCGGATTGTTTGTTTGCAGTCGAACCGTTCGACTAGTGGTCATCAGTTGTTCCACTTGTTTTTCATATTTGGTTCTATCTTATTTCAATGTTAGTATTTAAAAAAAATGAACGTTGAGACTATTTGGTTTTATCTTGTTTTTCATATTTGTTGTATATATGTCTGTGGATCTTCAAAGAATTTTGAGACTATTACAGTCGGTCCTGAAATTAAAACCGTCTGTAATGTTACAATCAGAGACGGTTTTGAGTTATAAATCGTCTTGATTGCAGCAGTATTTTCTTGTTAACATTTTCATACATAACATCATTTGGTGATTATCAGTTACATAATCAATCGAAAAGCCAGATATATAAGGAAAAGAAATTTCTTATTTCTTACAATCTTTGCATAGATAAGAGATATAATTAAGCGACCAATTAATTAGCGTCGACCTATTCCGAAAGTAATTTACAAAGTTCTCCTAGGGACGTATTGGCATTAGTAGGATCTACACTGGCCGCCCCAGGAGAACTACCAATGGCTCTAAGACTATCAACATCATCTCTCAGCAAAGGAGTGGATTTGGCATCAGTAGGATCATCCAAGAAATTAAAGTTGATACAACAAAGGTGGAGATGAAGCTGCAACTCAAAGCACTCTGCCAAGTGCAGAATGGCAAAAGACATCCCCTCAGAATGCTTCTCCAGCGCCTCTTTTTTTTTTGGAGAGTTCTGCACAAGGCAGCTTTCTCCTCCTGCACATATGCATGGGTTAGTTTTGAAAGACATAACCAGCAGAGAGGGTGAAGATGATTGCCAAGCTTCAGAGTGGATTTGGACGCGGAAGTGTGAGCCTTACCCTAGAAAGTTGATCATCCAAGAAAAGTTGATGATACAAAGGTGTTGAAGAGGGGATATTAGAAGGATTGTTGTGGATCTCCAAAGGTGGAGTCGATGCAACTGGAGGGGCTGCAAGGGCAATGTGGCAACACAGGCCTCAGCACCCTCTAGAGTCTTCGCTGCAGCTCCACTAGAGGATCTTTCATCATTTCTAAGTCTCTTCTTTGGAGGGAGCATTTCCTCAGGCACCTGTTGATTTCGAAATGCATTTGTTTCGAGGTAATCAAGTCATAAAAGAAAGATCTGCATTAGAGTTTCATAGAGAACTTACTTTCTGAAGATCCTGATCGAGTTCATTCCTTATCTCTTCCTCATCACTCTCAATTTCAATAACCTCATTGGAATCTCGGCTCGCCATCAAGGTGGGAGTTGAGGAGGGAATAAAGACAGGGATTTAGGAGCCTCGCTATTTATAGAAACAGAAGGTGACGGTTCATATGCGCGGGTGCCTCGAGTTTTAAAAAGCGCACTACTGGTTTTCAAGGTCAATAAATTCATGATAACTTCTCGGGAGATAAACTGCAACACGGCAAAGGAAGTTGAAGAGTCAAATTACATAATTCGATGCAAATTAAATTTGAAGTAAATAATTAAGTCTCTTCATCTGCTCAGTTATTATGTGCTGTTATCAACAATTGCATGTAGAGAATTCGATGCGTGGGCATTGTTGGGACTATCACAGACGGTTGGGATATCAAATCGTCTGCTTTAATATTACAGACGGTTCTCATGTCCAAACCGTCTGTAATATGACTATTACAGACAGTTCTGATGTCCGAACTGTCTTTACTATGCCTGGAATATTGAACTGTTCGACTTCTACAAATACTTGTTCCCTCCCCTGGAGTTTTGCTTCCAGTCGAACCGCTCCACTTCTCTTTCTCCAAGAACGTGCGGGAAAATTGTAAAATTTACATAAGAACAAATTTTTATTTAATTTTTTCATCATTAATGAAAAACAATTTCCAAGTCGACGCTTCGTGTTCCCAGGTTAGTGCGCCGCGCAAACATCAAAAATGGAAAAGACATAACACACTGTTGAGAATTTGAAGTGGAGCGCACTACTTTGTTTTCAAGACCAATACCAACATGATAAATATTCTCGGGAGATAAACTAGAACACGGCAAAACAGTAGTGCCCACCTAGGAAGTTGAAGCGTCAGATTACATAATTCGATGCAAATTAAATTTGAAGTAAATAAATAAGTCTCTTCATCTGCGCAGTTATTATGTGCGGTTATCAACAATTGCATGTAGAGAATTGCACTACTGGGACTATCACAGACGGTTGGGAGATCAAAATCGTCTGCTTTAATATTACAGACGGTTCTGATGTCCGAACCGTCTTTAATATGCCTGTGGAATATTGAACTGTTCGACTTCTACAAATACTTGTTCATTCCCTGGAGTTTTGCTTCCAGTTGAACCGCTGAGAATTTGAAAGAAATTGAGAATTTGAAGCGTCGATCACCCTTGGGACTATCATAGTCGGTCCTTACATAAAAACCGTCTGTAATATTACTATCACAGACGGTTTGGAGTTAAAAACCATCTGTGATATTGAAAGAAGTTGAGAATTTGAGACGGCGGACACTGTTGGGACTATCACAGTCGAGCCTTACATAAAAACCGTCTGTAATGTGACTATCACAGACGTTTTTTACCTCAGAGCCGTTTGTGATATTCAAAGCATATTGATATATAACTTCTATATTCTTTTTATATTATTTGCATGGGACCTGCGACTTCTATATATTGTTTCTATATTATTTGAAAGGCTCCGATGGACTGCCCTTACAAGCCAAAGATCGCGATAGACATTCCTTGATCGCACACAGTGCACATATCTTTGTATGGTCGAATGTTCGACAAAAGCTAAAGAATGATAAAGAAAGAGGGAAGATTGCATGCAGTCCAAGAATGTGCTGGAAAATTGGAAAGTTGACATAAGAACAAAGTTTTCAATAATTTTTTGCATCACTTACAAAAAAAAGTAAAAATACAGAATGCTAGGTCAAGGAGTGGTCTTAGCCCTGTCTGCATCTAGAATAAAGTCAGTTTGCCTTGCAGCCAGGACGCAGGACTCTTCCAGCGACAAGTTGACCTTCTTAGGATCAACTACTACCGTATCGAGAAGGCCTGCGACCTCCCTCAGCTTCGCGATGGTATCCTTCATAGTCAAACCACAGCCAGCGATGGTCATATCCGCGGCTTTCTTCTCCTCGCGAAGACGCCTCGTCCTCGCCCTAGCATTGTCACCATCTGTCTTCATGCGCTGAATGCGCTTGAAGAGATCGTCAAGGTCAGGCCGTAGCCGAGTGTGCTTCTCCGTGAGGAGCTTGTGCTCCTCCTGGAGGGCCCTCAGCTCGGCCTTGACTTTGGCAGTGTCTTCTACGGCTCCCCTTCCCTGTGCAAATCAACAGGTCAAAAATGTATTGAACAGGGATTAACAATACAGGGGTAAGTCCAAAAGATTGAGAGTTCTTACCGGGGAGGGCGAGGCTGACGATGCCATCGAGGATGCCATTGGTGCAGAGAAGCTAAGGAGTCAAACAGTTTGAGAATTATAAAAACTTGTAAAGTAAATGAAAATGTTCCCACTGTCAATTTATAGAACTTCCAAAGAGATGCTTCGTGTTCTCCTAGGTGCCGCGCGCGAAGATCGGAGACAGAAATGATCACAGTTGAGAATTCGAAGCGCTGGCACTTTTTCAGTTGGTTCAGACCTCAGAACCGTCTGTGATAATGATCCGGGAGGATCTCCAAGTCCTGATCGCATACGGATTCGCGACCAAGTCCTGATCGCATACGGCTTTGCGACCTTAACCGTGTTCGGAAAGGTTTTGCGACCATGGATTGGTTCGCGACCAGGAAAAGGAATTTGTTCCCTGTTCGGAATTGTAATCCTATATATATAACTAAGCTTATCTGTTTAGGATTAATTAAGTTAGTTATATGAGTCTAATACGTTTAGGATTACTAAGTCTGATACGTACTCATACGATTGGACTATAAATACCTTGTAATAGGTCTAGTTTAGATCATCGAAGAGTCATAGAACTTATTTGAGTTTTAGACACTATAGTTCCTTCGACGTAGGCAAGTGTGCCTAACGTTCGACATGTAAAGTCCTCTTTGAAATAAATAGTTGTGCAATTACTTTGGGTTTCGGTATTTCTGAGTAAGATCCCGTTATTCCGCATATTAGAATCTGGGCGAGCCTAGTGCGAAAACCAAGACTAGGTCTCAAACGGATCAAGTTGGTATCAGAGCGACTTTCCTATCCTGTGGATGGTGAAGACTCGCCAGGGTTACAAAACTTCCGGCGAAATTCCAGGTGATCAATTGACGGTTCCTACAGCCGCGTCTCCGACAATGTCTGACGATACCCCCGTTCAAGCTAACCTAGCCGAAAAAGTGGCTAAGCTCTCCACCGACATGGAAATGGTGCTTGCTTGGATTAAGCAGCAGGCCATGATTGTACCTCCTGAAGTAGGGAAGGTTATGGGTGAGAAGACTGGTGAAGACTTGCGCAGGGCAGACGAAGGCGACCACAAGGCCGACGATCTCGCCAACACCTCCTTAGCTGTCGGATCTTTTAAAGTCGACGCTAAGATTGATATACCCATATATGATGGGGTGATCGATGCCGAGAAGCTGGATTCTTGGATAGACCAACTTGAGACCTACTTTGACCTGAAAGGGTTTAGTAGCGCTCAAAAGGTCAAATTTGCACCTTTGAAGATGAAGGATCACGCCAAGACATGGTGGAAGGCCCTTGTCGCCAGTGGTGAAGCTGACGACCTTGCGTGGGGTCAATTCAAATGACTTCTGCGACAAGAATTCTATCCGATGGGTTACCTTGAGGAGAGATGGGAGCGTTGGCACAGATTGTACCAACGGCGCGACCAGACCGTCCAAGACTATACGACAGAGTTTCGGCGACAAGCAATGGTCATTGACATCTCACTATCCGACCCTCAGGTATTTCGGAAGTACAAATCTGGACTTCAGAAATCGATCAGTACTGAGCTAAGTCTGTTCGGTGTCCAAGACATTGCGACCGCGAGCACAACTGCTATGGCGATCGAGAAGAAGAATAAATCCCGCAGCGACAAAAGCACGAAGGAAAATGCGACCTCGACAAAGAAAAAGCCGAGTCCGAAGAAGAACGCTTCAAAATCAGGCACGGGTGCCTTTTGCGAAAATTGTCAAGTCGCGGGGCACACCAAAGACAAATGTTACAAGCTTCATCCTGAACTTCGACCAAAGAAAAACGGACCAGGGAAAAGAACAACCACGGCTACTGCGACTTCACCCGACGAAGAAGTTGTCCGAGTGAATTCGGTTAATGAGGCGGATACGACCTTGTCTCTGATGGCAATGCCGAAGGAGAAGGGTTCCGATCCACCGAACGACCATCACCCCACGGAGGACTTATTCACCATCAACATCCAGGTGAAGCACGAAGTGGTCGCAGCAATATTCGATCCAGGAAGTCAGAAGAATCTGGTCTCCGCTAGACTGGTTCGGCGACTTGGTTTGAAGACAACCACACACCCGCGACCATATCCGCTGGGTTGGTTTACATCCGACGTGAACCAACAGATTACGAGTCAGTGTGTGTTGAAGTTTGTGATCTCTGCACGATATATCGATGAGGTGCAATGCGATGTTGTCCCTATCGATATCTGTCAGGTGATCTTTGGGAGTCCGTATCTGTATGATCGAGACGCTCACTTCCATCGGCGAGCGCAAGAGTACGACCTCACCAAAGACAGAGTTAAGTTCGTGATCAGTAGAGACATCCACGTCAACACTTCGAACTTGATTACCGCAAATCGAGCCAAACGAATTGTTAATGCATGTCACAAGTATGTGCTTGTCATGATTCGACCCATTGATCAAGGCGAGGGTACTCGACCAGCATTGTCGCTAGCGTGCCGAGAGGATTCTGGTCGTTTGTCGGGACTGCTGGAGAAATACAGTGATCTGTTCGAGACTACCCAGGGTCGTCCGCCGAAACGTCCAGTCGAGCACGAAATTCAGCTTGTGTCCGATGCGACACTGCCCAATCTGAGTATGTATCGCAACTCAGTATTGGAGAATGAAGAGATCAAGAGACAACTTGGTGAGTTGCTGAACAATGGTGTCATTCAACCGAGTAGTTCACCTTGTGGATCTCCTGTGGTGTTAGTACCAAAGAAAGATGTGACTTGGCGTATGTGCATCCACTATCGAGCACTGAACAAGATCACCATCAAGAACCGGTACCCCCTTCCTCGTATTGATGACCTGCTAGACCAATTGAAGCATGCTGTTGTCTTCTCCAAATTGGATCTTAAGTCAGGATATCATCAAGTCAGCATCCGAGAGGAGGATACATGGAAGACCGCGTTCAAAACACGGCAAGGTCTGTTCGAATGGCTGGTCATGCCGTTTGGTCTCTGCAACGCCCCGGCAACTTTCATGCGTCTTATGAATGACGTATTGAGACCGTTCATCGACGACTTTGTGATCGTGTATCTCGATGACATATTGGTTTATAGTCGTTCGTGGGATGAGCACCTCATTCATGTCGAAAAGGTGTTCGAACAGCTTTGGCAACATCGACTTCGCCTCAACTGTAAGAAGTGCGAGTTCGGTCAGCAAACTCTACTTTACCTCGGATTCATAATCGGCAACGGTACGTTGCAAATCGACCCGGACAAGGTCAAAGTGATTCGCGAATGGCCGCGACCGCGAACAGTTACGGATGTGCGTAGTTTTGTGGGAGCATGCCAATACCTTCGGAAGTTCATCCGACACTTCTCGATTATGGCTTCTCCGTTGCATGCATTAACCAGGATCGATCAGAAGTTCGAGTGGACAGGGAAACATGAGGACACGTTTCTCTTGCTGAAAAGGAAGATCAGCGAGGCGCCTGTGTTAGCTTTGCCGAATCTCCAGAAACCGTTCGAGCTAGAAACCGATGCCTCAGGTTATGCGATGGGCGCAGTGCTCATGCAAGAAGGTCGACCAGTGGCATATCACTCCGAGTTATTCCAGGGAGCTCAGAAGAACTACCCGACTTATGATAAGGAGTTATGCGCACTGCATCAGGCCGTGAAACATTGGCAGTGTTATCTCTTGGGGAAAGAGACGGTTGTCCACACCGACCATCAACCATTGCAATATTTGCAAACTCAGTCCAAGCTACAGCAAGCTCGGCACATGAAGTGGATGTCGTATCTGCAGCAGTTTAATCTGGTGATCAAGTACAAGAAGGGCATACACAACAAATTGGCGGATATGTTGTCGCGACCACCAGTTACAACCCTCTGTTTATCAGCGTTCATGCAGATCGAGCCATCATGTCATGATGACTATGTCACTATGTACAGTGAAGACCCTGATTTTCAAACAGCACTGACTGAGGTCGAAATAGGGAACCCTACAGAGTTCGTTTGTCGAGAAGGACTCTTGTACAAGGGCAATTTACTTTGCATACCTCGCGGAGCACCTCGAACTCAATGGATGCGAGAAGCGCACACATCGAAGGTAGCTGGTCACTTTGGGGTTACAAAGACGTTGCAAAATCTTCACCGACATGTGTTCTGGCCGCGTATGCAGCAAGATGTGGCTAGGTTTGTTCGAGGCTACGGTCTCTGCAGCATCTCGAAACCAGCAAACCGAAAATTAGGTTTGTACACTCCTTTGCCAGTTCCATCACGACCATGGGAAAGCATATCCATGGATTTCTTGGGAGGATTACCTAAGACCCGACGTGGCAACGACTATCTATTCGTGGTCGTTGATCGGTTCTCCAAAATGATTGTTCTTATACCTTGTCGGAAGATTATCACGGGAGAAGAGGCAGCTCGGGTATTCTTTCAACACGTTTGGACACACTTCGGACTGCCGACTTCTATTGTGTCTGATCGCGATACCCGGTTCCTTAGTCACTTTTGGCGATCTCTCTGGACGATGATGGACACAAAGCTAAAGAGGAGTACTGCTTTTCATCCGCAAACTGATGGTCAAACCGAGGTGGTTAATCACACAGTCGTTCATCTCTTGAGAGGATATAACTCGAAGCACCCGAAGACCTGGGATGAAAGCATACCGTACCTACAGTTTGCTTTTAATCGAGCAGTGCATGGTTCGACTGGAAAGTCGCCGTTTGAGGTCTATTTAGGATTTCTACCACAGAGTCCATTCGATATGGAGTTTGTGATCCCTACCTCAGCACAGAACAGCAAGGAAGCATCTGATCAGGATCGAGCACAAAAGTTCCTGGAAGGTATTCAACGACTCCATCGTGAGGTTGAACAGAACTTGCTGAAAGCTCAACTCAAGTACAAAGCGCGACATGATCGGCACCGAGTTGATGCGCAATTTCAAGAAGGTGATATGGTGTGGTTACATTTGAGTAAGGAGAGACTTAAAGGTGAAGGTAAGAAGCTCAAACCCATTCGTTATGGTCCTTTTCGGATTTTGCGGAAAGTGGGTAATAATGCTTGTCAGCTTGAGTTACCTCCATACATGGATATTTACTCGGTTGTCAATGTTGAGCACCTCAAACTCTTCGAGCCTTCAATGTTGGATGATGAGCCAGATACCATAGTACCATCCGTTGAAGACTTGGTCTATCAACGAGGCGAACCTTTACGTGACGATGTGATTCTGGAGAGGAAGGTGACTACCACCCGCAGTGGCACAAAGGAGACTTTTCGAATTGGTCGGAAAGATCAACGAGCACGTGCGGCAAAGTGGTACACAAAAGAAGATGGACAAGCCCAATTTCCACATCTCCAGTTTGATCGAGAGGTCGCAATGGGGGTTGGCTCCTTTTCAACAAGGGAGTCATGATCCGGGAGGATCTCCAAGTCCTGATCGCATACGGATTCGCGACCAAGTCCTGATCGCATACGGCTTTCCGACCTTAACCGTGTTCGGAAAGGTTTTGCGACCATGGATTGGTTCGCGACCAGGAAAAGGAATTCGTTCCCTGTTCGGAATTGTAATCCTATATATATAACTAAGCTTATCTGTTTAGGATTAATTAAGTTAGTTATATGAGTCTAATACGTTTAGGATTACTAAGTCTGATACGTACTCATACGATTGGACTATAAATACCTTGTAATAGGTCTAGTTTAGATCATCGAAGAGTCATAGAACTTATTTGAGTTTTAGACACTATAGTTCCTTCGACGTAGGCAAGTGTGCCTAACGTTCGACGTGTAAAGCCCTCTTTGCAATAAAGAGTTGTGCAATTACTTTGGGTTTCGGTATTTCCGAGTAAGATCCCGTTATTCCGCATATTAGAATCTGGGCGAGCCTAGTGCAAAAACCAAGACTAGGTTTCAAACGGATCAGATAACTACACTATCACAGCCGCTTCTTAGTTAACAACCGACTGTATATAGCACAGTGGGTTCTGAGTTCCGAACCGTCTGTGACATTCGAGTTATCACAGACGGTTCTCAGCTGGGAACCGATTGTATCTATCACAGTCGGGTTTTAGGTTAGAACCGTCTGTGATAAGTAGACTATTACAGACGGTTCTCAGCTGGGAACCGATTGTATCTATCACAGTCGGGTTTTATGTTAGAGCCATCTGTGATAAGTAGACTATTACAGATGGTTCTCAGCTGGGAACCGATTGTATCTATCACAGTCGGGTTTTAAGTTAGAGCCGTCTGTGATAAGTAGACTATTACAGACGGTTTTGTGTTCAGAACCGTCTGGTTTACTATCACAGTTGTTTTTGACATCAGAACCGTCTGTGATAACTGAACATATTCTCCCGACAGGCCTTCGCAGACAGTTTTCCATTGAACAGTTCATAACAGTCTGTGATGTGCCGTCCTGGATGTCTGTTTCTGTGGTAGTGACACAGAGATAGCTCTGGTGGATCGCCGCCCCCAGGCGGTTGATCGTGGTCCTCCCCATGATCGCGTTGTACGAAGAGGGGAGGTTCACTACGTCGAAACGGACCATCTCCGTTCGATAATTGTCTAGGGCGCCGAAGGTCATGAGGAGATCGACCTTCCCCATTGGGTAGATGGTCTTCCCGGGGATGAAGCCCGGCAAGGGCCCGTCTGCGGACTGTAACAGCTTTTCACTGACCTGCATTTCCCTGAATGCCTTCAGGTACAAGATGTCGGCAGAGCTTCTGCCATCGATGAGGATACGCGCCAGTTGGTAGTTGTAGACGATGGCGGAGACGATGAGAGCGTCGTCATGGGGGAAGCGAACCCCGTGCACATCTTCCGCTGTGAAGGTGAGGGAGACGTCCAACCACTTGGGTGGCCGAGACGTGGGTGGCACCCCCACAACCTTTACCTCCCGCACGTACTCCTTGCGTTGGCGTTTGGAGTCTTACCCCGAGGCGGATCCCCCCGTTATGACATTTACAAGTCTTTGAGAGGTTTGGAAGGGGAGCTCTTCATCTGAGCCCCTTTCCCGCATTTGCCTCTGCTGCTCCCCCGAGGGAGCAGGGAGAATGGGCAAAGCCGGCGGAGGGGGCAACGAGGCAGGGCTCCCTCCCCCCTGCCCACGCTGGTTGAGGAATGCGGCGAAGTGCTGCAGGAGTTGGTGGCATTCCCGAGTAGCGTGGGTATTGGACTTGTGGAAGGCACACCACACATTGACTGTGCCCTCCTTGCCTCCCGTCGCGGGACCTTCCCGGCCGCGGGACGATTGTCCCCCCCATGGCCCTTGGGCTTGGGGAAAGGGTGGTTTCCCTTGCCGCCGTCGCGCGAGCCGCCTCCGCCCTCGAGGACAAAAGTGTCCCGAGGCTGTGGCTCGCTGCGTTTGCCCCTCTTGGGACGCTTGCTGGGGGGTCCCTGGCCTCTTGGTCAGTGGGGGCAGGGGCCCCCTGGTTCTTTTTCCAGAGGTCGTCCTCCTCTGCCCTAGCATATTTCTCGAGCATGGTGAAGAGCTCATCGGCAGAGGAGGGATAGCTCCAGGAGAGTCTCTGATGGAGCTTCCTGGGGAGAATCCCGCTCTTGCACACCTCGATGACTATTGAGTTAGGGACGTGAGCCACTTTGCTCTTGACCTGAGCGAAGCGCTTGAAGAAGCTGCGGATTGTCTCCCCCGTCCTCTGCTGGACGGTGTAGAGCTGTGACGAGTCCAGGGGACGCACGTAGTTCCCTTGGAAGCTTGTGTAGAACTCGCGCTTGAGCTGCGTGAAAGACTTGATGGAACCGGCCCTCAGGTTGTAAAACCATGAACGGGTGATTCCGGTGAGATAGAGGGGGAAGAAGTTGCACTTCACCGTCTTGTCCCCCCCAGCCGCCGAGATGATCATGGAGTATACCTGCACAAACTCGTAAGGATCAGCCTCACTTTTGTAGTGCTCGATGTGTGGGGGATGATAGGCCCGCGTCCAACGGATGCACCGGAGGCGGCGGCACAACAGTTGGTTGGCCCCCTGAACCTCTCGGGGGAGTCCCAGTCAGTATCCCCTTTGACGGGGGACACACACTCGTTGTCGGAGTTGGGGAGGGGTCCCAGAGGCCCACCGATGCGACGGTAGCGTCTCTTCTGCTCGGGGTTAGTCGAGCTAACCTCTTGGATATCCGGGTATCCCCCAAAGGTGGTGGTGGCCTCTTCGATCGGTCGCTTCCCCCGGTCGGGCCGGGAGCGCGGCTCACCTCAACCACGAGCCAGGGGGAGTTTCAATCAGTAGCGGGAGGGAGCCTCCCCAGATTTCACGGTACGCATTCGCTCGACCTCCTTCGCTCGACCTCCTCCCGGGTGAAGAGGGTCTGATCCGCCGAGGGAGCCCTAAGGGCCGGCCCCGGGAGATGAGGGAGCTGATGCGCGACGGTCGCCAGCCCGAAGGAGGCCACCGGCGCACGGGACGGGCCTGGCGCCGGGTGTACGTCCGAGGCGGCGACCGGAGTAGGTGTGGGGAGAGTCCCCGGACCAACCATCGGTGCCGGCACCAGAGCGTCCCTGGGCATTGAACCAGGGAGGCCCTCGGACACATGGGCAGCAGCGGATGTGGGCGCAGCCACCTGCGGAGGTTCCGACCCCAAGTGTTGGAGAGCCTCCCGGGATGGGGAAGGTTCCGAGCATGGGCCGACCCCTCGACACGGGGAACATCCCCAGCGCAAGGAAGGCTCCGGGCGGGGGCAAGCCCCCGGGCGAGGGAAACGTTCCCGGCACGGGGAAGGTTGCCGGGTGCCCTAAGAAGAACGGGGGCGGCGCCCCCACAAACGGGTACGGATGTGGGTACAAAGGAGCCGGGAGCCGCGCTAAGACGTGCAATAACTCCTCCAAGGTTTGCTGAGCATGGAGTTAGCCCTCGACTAAAGCCCCGAGCAAGGGGTCCCCAGAGAAAGGGGCCGCCGGTTGGGGGGCGCTAGGCCCTGCAAGCGTAGTTGCGATCGCCGGGTTGGTAGCGAGGACACCTCCACCGGAGGTTTCAGGGGGAGGAGGTGGCACCTCTCCCTGGGTGTCCCCGGGTGGTAGGGACGTTATAGCAACATCTTCTTGCGGAGGCGGCGCCAAGTCGCTAGGATCGGCATCACCGAAAAGGGAGAGGGCTTTAGCTCTCGTTCTTGGGGGAGCCATGGCGATTCGTCACGAGTCCCCACGGACGGCGCCAACTGTCGTGGTATACAATGTACCACCGGCAGGTTTCACGGTAAGACTTGATACAGGGACGACGGCATGAGCTGACCGAGTGACTGGTCACCTCCCACCGGGCAACACAGCGATTGACATGGTGATTTTTATATAGGTTTGGGTCCCGATGGGGGACCTAGTCCTGTCGGCACCCTCTGGACATGAGTCCACTTGGGATATGTTCTCTCGGGGAGAGAGGTCTCCGAGGGAGCCTATTGTTTTTGAGTGTGTGAGATGAATTTTGAGTTGGTTACAAATGAGATACAAGGGGGTATATATAGGCCCCAAAACATGCAAAAAGACTAAAGAGCCCTAGCTACAGCTATTGGATTGAGGGGCGTTGACACCATTTCACCAACTGAAGGGCTTGGATGCTTGACAATTGTCCTCGCTAGTTCCCGAGGCGCTCTTGACGTCACCCGCACGTGACCTCGCACACCCTCGCACGAGAGGCCTTCGTGACCTATCCCGGAGAACGTCCGGGATTTCTCACAGAGGACGTCCGGGACTTTCCCCGGCAGTTCCCCAGGATTTTTCCCGGTAGACGCCTGGGATTTGATACGGTCTTCTACGGGAGACCTCCGTGGCTTTTCCTGGGAGGCCTCCGTGATATCTCATGGGAGGCATCTGGGATTTGCCAAAGGAGGCGTCCGGGGCTCGGAGAGATGCTCGTGGTCTTCTACAAGGGACCTCCACGGCTCCTCCTGGGGTTTTGCCCGGTAGCCCTCCGGGGTTTTCTACGGAAGGCCTCCGGGACTTTGCTCGATAGCCCTTCGGGGTTTTGCCCAGTAGCTCTTCGGGGTTTTGCCCGGTAGCTCTCCGGGGTTTTCCACGGGTGCCCTCCGGGATTTTCCCCCAACACAACTTGAGTCCATGTTTATTCAAATTACAGAAAGTTTCAGTGAGATCATTTACATGACTAGAGCTTTTCAAACTTTTTACGACCTGATCATCAACATAAGCTTCTAAATTATGCTTTAATTGAGATAGAAAGGTCTTCTGCATCAAGCACTCATACGTGGAACTAGCATTCTTAAGTTCAAATGACATTCTGACGTAGCAGTAGGTGCCAAATGGTGTGATGAAGGCAGTTTTCTCTTTATCTACTTCTGTCGTGCTAATTTGATGGCACCCTGAGTAGGCATCCAGGAAGCTCATCGTTCATAACCAGTTGTTGAATCAACCAACTGATCGATGCGGGGAAGGGGAATATCATCCTTCGGACAGGTGTTATTAAGACTGGTGTAATCGACACACATGTGCCACTTACCATTAGATTTCAGGACCATGACCGGGTTCGCGAGCCATTCGGGATAGTCAACCTCACAAATGAAACCAATCTCCTGGAGTTTATTTAACTCCGAACGAATGGCTTCTTATCGATCAGGAGCAAAGCATCTAAGCTTTTTCTTTATTGGTCGCTGTCCAGATCAAATTGCTAGCCTGTGCTCGATCACTTCCTTTGGGACTCCAGGCACGTCGGATGCTTTCCATGCAAACACATTTGCATTTTCTCGGAGGAAAGTAATGAGTGTAAGTTCCTATTTGTCGTCCAGTCCAGACCCAATTTGAATGGGTCTAGATGGGTCATTTGGGAATAAGGGAATCTGCTTGAGTTTTTCGTCTGGTCGCGAAGTTACCTTGATCGCATTTAGTTCCTCGGTCGCCACCTTAACGTCCCGTAGGAGAAGTTGGTCGACCAATTCCAAGGATATGCGATCACAAGTGAGAGCCGTATTTTAACCGCCTCTGACTGTGATCACGCCTTTTGGTCCTGGCACCATGAACTTGGCGAGCGAGAGCCTACCAAAAATTACATTATAAGCTGAATCAAAATCAATAACATCAAAAGTAATTAATTTTGTTTGAAAGTTTTCTGGTCCCCGAATGTCACTGGCAACACAATTTGTTCGATGGGCATCATCGAAGGACCAGAAATTATCCCAAAAAAGGGTGAATCACTGGTTTGATTTTCGAACGAGGTATTTGCAACTCATCAAGTGCTTTTGCAAACAATAGGTCGAGAGAACTTCCTCCATCGACCAATACTCGTCCCACTTTAGCGTTGCTAATAATGGGAGAAATTACCAAAGGGAGCCGCCGTGGCCGTGACAATCCTTTAGGGAAATCTTCCCTGCTAAAGGTCAAAAAAGTCTCTGACTAGCGGGGAAATTGAGGCTCTCCAGGAGAAGCTTCAATATTATTTACCTCCCGATAAACAGATTTAAATTGACACTTAGAAAAATAAGATGAAAATCTACCAAAAATTATATTAACATGATTATTTGGTACCTGATATGACATGTCCTTGTCTCCATCAGTGTCCTTAATTCCACAGGATTGCCCTTGTTCTGGTATAGTTGGCATAGGTGCATTACCTTGATAAAAGTCCTCCATGCGCTTCAACCAGGTGCGACAATTATTGAGGTCATGTCCAGAAACATTGTGCAACGGACACCATTTCTTACTTCCCTGTGAGTTAGTCTATTTGTCTGCATGGTCTCTATTGGAACCACTAGAAGGAGGTTTACTATTTTTGAATGGAACTTTGGTACCTTTTTTCGGCGGTTGCTTATCCATGATTGCGGCCTCTCAGAATTGGCCTGCTCCATTCTTCTTGGACTTCTTGGACTTTCCACCTGCAGATGATTCAGATTTCTTGTTTGAATCATCCTTCTTTTCGGTTTGAGACCAGGTTGAGGAGGTAGATTACCCTTATCCACCATTCTATTCCATTCCACAGCCTCAGCTGCGTCGGAATATCGATCAGCCATGTCGAAAAGCTCTGACACTGATCTCAGCGGATGGATACTTAACTCCTCCGTGAACCTTCGGTATCGAACGCCATGTTTAAATATTATAATAACTGAAGTGTCAGAGATATTGGGAATGGTATTTCTTACTCATACAAATATCTTAATGAACTGCCGAAGAGTCTCAATCGAAGTTTGGCATAGACGATGAAGATCATCTTCTTTACCAGGCTTCTCATAACAGTTTTGGAAATTGTTGAGGATTGCATCGCACAACATTTTTCAATTGTAAATTAATCCTTCTGGTTGATTAAACAACCAAGTCAGCGCCAGACCCTTAAGGACCGTTGGCAAATAATTTGCCATAACCCGTTCATTTTTCCTCCTACTGCTTGAATGGTAGTAACATAAATTTGGAGAAATTTAGCTGGATTTTGAGTCCCATCAAATCTCTCGATTATGCCAGGCTTGAACTTATCAGGCCAGATCATGTTTTGTAGTCCTAGCGAGAAAGCCTTACAACCCACATATGAAACACATGGTTGTCGATCATCGCGACTATCATCGTGGTTGCGGAAAGAGTTAGCCTGAGGAAACTCGCGACGTGGTCCCAAGAGTGAGTGCACTAGTTCACGATTACGGTCGCGAGAAGTACCAGTTCGTCTGGCTTTGTCATGTCAGTTGTGCATAAGATTATGTCGTCTCTGACTTTGATAAGAACTATCCCGCTCTTGAGAATAAGTTGTCGAACACGATGATGCTATTGGAGTTACATCTAATGCGACTCCATCAAGGTTATCCGCAAGCACCCTTGTGAATGTTGCCCCATCATCATTCGTGAGACCAGAGGGAGGATTGCGAAGTGCATCTGCAATCACACGGATACGATCCTGTGTACTCCTTCTGGGTGCTAGAGGGGTTTTTACCATTGTCTCTTCAGCTGTCGGGAGTACTCCAGAGCTGAGAGTGGCATCTGATCACGCCTGCGACCATCAAGATGTCACTGGCGAGAAGTTCCTGGACCAAAGTCGTGGGTAGCAGTATCGTAGCAAGATTGTGCAAGACGTAGAGCTTCCTCTGTGACCTTGTGAACCTCAACCTCTCGCTGCTCACGTGCTTCGTCTTCTTTCCATTTGCGTTCTCCTTTTTCCCTGGCAACGCGTTGCTCAGGGGTTTCCTCAGAAAGTGCAGCGACTTCCCTTGGAACAGAAGTTGCAGACGGAGAAAGCATCTCTTCTTTGTCTGAGTCAGACTCGAAATCAAAGAGAGACTTTAAATTGTGCGGCAAAATTCTCCAGACTAAATTCAAGGTCCTCATCACCCGTATTTCTAGGACAATGGGTTGTGGCACATACTCGCCCTCAGATGTGGCAAAACTCATAGAAGGCAAGGGAATTATTTTCTCAGGTTCCTGGTCTACTGACGTGACTGGAACCGGAGATGATTCTTTCTCGGGATAAGCTTCGAGGGTAGCATCGGCGTCTTTGATGGGGATGTTGTCCTCATCCATGACGTCAACATAATCCTCGAGATCGAAATTATTCTCAGAATCATGTAAACAAGGAAAAGGATCCATGAATACAATGAACCCTGGTGAATCAGAAAATGCCTTGAAAGGATCCCCATGGTTGGTGCTAGCTGTCGACGATTAGAACCAAAGTTCCTTGTCGAACTTACACGTATTTAGTTTGTTTAGTAGGGAAACAATCAAAACAATCACCAGAGAAATCAATGTATCTATGGATCTAATGACACAGAAATTTATACAAGTTCGGGCCCTCAGAGTCTGAGTAATAACAATACTCCTGTTGGTTTTTCACTATGAGTATAATGTATTACAAAGAGAATGTATTATCTAGTTCTCAAATTGCCTTATTTTTTTCTTTTGAACTCTTCCCTAAAGGTCCTTTTTATACTTGCTGAAAGAACGTCAATTGCTTCATCGAAGAGATGCTTGGCGATCATCTACAACTGCTGCATAGCGGTTGCCACATGTCATTGTAGGTTGCGGTTTGCCAGTTTATAGCGTGCAGTTATAGAAACTGCACATTCATCCTTATCTTCTCGACGGTTATCTTGTCAGTGAAGAGGGACTTATGATTATTTCGAGAATAATCATAAGAATCAAAGAATGGATAGTAACTTAACCATATGATTTCTAGATAATTGTATAAGTCTCCAATGGTCGCGTATTGTCTGCGACCATGTATTGGTATCTGGTTTTGTCTCTGCGACGTAGGATGATCGCGGGTAAATGTCTCTACGATCATAATACTCGCAAGTAATATAATATAAGACCGTGGACTCTATGACAATATGCATTAAGACTATATAGTTCCGCAACTACTAAAATTATGGGTTATTTCCAAAATATTCTTGGATCATCCTATTGTCTCTTTCCTTGGTCTCTGCGACCATGGAAAAATAATGCCAGATGGTTTGTGGTTTTCTATGACCATAGAAATACATGTATAATTATGGAGTGATATGTGTGATCATAGAAAGATATGGACATTTTAACTCGAGTAATAATCTCGAGTCAGCTGGGAAACAGCTCTTCCTCGATCAAAGCCTTTGATCTCGCAATTTGAGATATTCGACACGACCCAGTTCACCATGGATTCAGGAGGAGTTGAGAAAAGAGGGAACAAGTTTGTAAGGCAGAAGTACTGATGAAGAATGGTAGTGCAAACATGCCGTGTTTCATGAAGAGATCTCCTTAAAAAGAAAGTAAAGTGTTGTTTCGGTTCTCGAACCAGCTGACGTCTTTTCAAAATTAGCAACTGCTCTCACGAAAAGTTGCGTGCTTTAAAAACCCACTCATAGGGCATAAAAAGCGTCTTTCAGTTTCCATAACTGAACGTATCTTTTTGGCAATTTCTCTACAGGATTCTTGCTCGACCACTTTCCGTTAGCCATAGAACATAAATCTTAGTGCAGAGTCAAAAAACCACTCGGTGGGCAAAACCGGTTTCTTGTTCACGCCGGGGGGCTAACTGTGGTATCATGATTTGTGTCCTCTACAAACCTTTTGTAAAGGACTTCAGTCTATTTTTGGATAGGCTACATCTCCAGATGCCACACATATCTTAATGTCGGTAATCCCTAGAGATTATGTTAAAATTAGCCCTGTGTTCTAGTTGGATACGGGAAGGAGGGGTATTATACGTACCTGAGGGCCATTTGCCTAAGGAAAAAGATCAGAGAAAGATAAAAGATATAGGAGATAGGGGTAGATCTTCATCACTGAATTTGTATAAATCGCAGTGTCTACTTCTTGATCCATGCTTCGTCAGGCCTCATGTTCTCTACTGCAAATCTCTGTTGTGTATATCACGATGCTAAACTCTATACCTATTCTTGGTACATGACAATGCCCATGATTCAGATTAATCTAGTGCAACCCATTTATCTCATACTATCAGTAAAAGTCCAAGCTGTCTATAATTAATCTTTCTAAAAGTTGCAATTCAAACAAATTAATCTAAGATCATAGCACTCAGGCACCTAAAAATACCAAGCATTAAGAATGATATCTTTTGATCATAGTCTCAAGCAACAATAAAACAATTTTAATTAGGAAAATAAATAATTTCGTATGATACCGGTGAACTAAACCACTTACATCTCCCTAAACCTAATAGAACTTGCTCACTCATAATATAAGAAATAAACAGAGAGAAAAAAAGCAAAGTTGCAATTTATTATTACTCCTTTGCAGCAACCGAATTTTTTTTTGAAATAACCCTATAAAAAAAACAATTGCAAAACTAACTCTTAACTTTTTAAATTTGTAAAAATAGCTTTCAGTCGCGAAATACCCTTCGCGACAGTCTTCAGTCGCTATACGGTATAGCGACTGAAGACGTGGCACGGCACAAATGCCCCGCTGGCACCTGTGCCGTGCCAGCGAGGTTTCAGTCGCTATACCGTATAGCGACTGAAACCCGCAGCTTTCAGTCGCTATACGGTATAGCGACTGAAAACTGGCAACTTCTGCTGAATATGCTCCCTCTTTTGCCCTGTGGTCGCAATCGAAACACTTCGTAATAATTTCATTTGAGAAGTAGGACCTGTTTGTAAATTCTGAAATTGGGATGGCTGATTTGAGATCTAATCTCACACACAAGTGTAACTTTATTTCTGGAGCATATTCAGCAGAAGTTTGAATGAAATTTGGCAAGATTTGATGATTTTATGATAATTCGAAAACAGGGTACTTTAGGGTAATTAGAATTTCAAAAAATGACGAGACTTGAAACTAAGGCGTCGGATGAGATTTTGAAAATCTTACAGAAGGGAAACTTGGTCAGAATAGTGAATGGGAGATACTCCTTGAATTAGATCGAAGTTTGGAGATGAGATGTGGGTTTTAGCCTTTTTAGGTTCCGAGGAAAATCTTTAAAAGGTATAAGCCGCGATAATTGTAGGCCGATTTGCGAAAAGGAGTAAGACGACAAAGTTTTGCCATCTGGTCCGTACAAGTACATACCAATTTCGCATTTATACCGTGCTTTTGATACCTAGTTTTGTCTCGTTGGTTCGACGCATTTGTACAAAACCAGACGTCTCGGCGCAAAATATGGTAGGTGCAAAAGTCGCAAAGATTAATCATACGAAAACGAGCATCAGATGAATAGGTAAAAGCTGAAAAGTAGAAACGCAAAGTCATACAAAAGTAGAACAGTAGAAAACATAAAACCCCAAAAAGTTGGAAACCTAACAAAAATATACGAAAACTGAACAGTCTGAGAAAAGCATACATCGGACTAGTGCCCCCTCCTGCCCCTCTGTGGGGAGGGCTGATACTCTGATGGTGTGTACCGAGAGGGGGGCTGACGATCCCTGACGCGCCGCCTCCTTACTGGTGGTGTCTGCGCAGATGGCGTAGACTGGGAAGGCTGTGTCGGCTGCGTAGGCGGCGGAGCATCGGGAAGGAAGCTAGGAAGCACATGTGTCGACTGTGTAGGATGCTGCTGTGCCTGGTCAGGAGGCTGGTGCCATGGAGGAGTATCGAGCTCGTCATCCGAAGAGCTGTCGGCAGGCACGAAACCCGTGTGCAGTGGTGGAGGGCGCGACGACGACGGACGGTCCGCTGGTGGAGGGCGCGACGACGACGGACGGTCCGCTGGTGGCACATGCGACGAAGGACCTGGCGCCGACGGTGATGGTGGGGGAATCACGGTCAAGTGAGGTGGCAGCAGCACTCTGAAACCGACTAAAATCTGATCGACCCGCCGCTCGACCTCTGAACAATATGCGTACACATCGTCGCTGGGCATGGTGGGTCCGCGGCGGGACAAGACCATCATGTCTCGTGCACCAGTAGAGATGCCGCCGAGGATGTCTAGCTGTGCACACGAATTAATGCAATTATAGAACGACAATCCATGTGAAAGTAAGGTTTCAAAGAGCTAAGGAACTCACAGAAGAGTGGATTCGCCCAGTTAGGCGTCGGTCGTAGCCGTCATCGAGGGTGGCGGGAGGGATGGGCTCATCAGGCGCGGCGGGTGGACCGCCCGTCAATCGGTAGATCGTGCGAGGTCGGTACCAGGACAGATAGGAAAAATGGATGTCGTGGCTGTATGGCCTGTGCTCCTCGACCGTGCGTGTGTGCGCCCAATCCATCCACTGCTGCACATAAGGCTGCTGTCGACGAACGAAATCGTCCCTCACTCGACCCTTCCTGGATTGCCTGCGGACAAAGAAATTAGGTTGTGATGGAAATTATGTATAAAATAACATGTGAATGTAATGCATATTTGACGTACTCGTGGATATGGTGCGGGATCTGTCGAGGAGGCGGCACGGGGACAGCCTGGCGTAGGCCAAACTGGCGCATAACTCGCTCAGGCGAGTAACCCTCAACCATGTGCGAGAAGACGAGTAGAACCTGGGTGCGCCAGTACGGCTCATCCTGCGTACAAAAAGAAGAAAGGCCGGCTGGAGCGACGGATTGGAGGTTTGCGGTGGTCCACGGATCCCAGATGACGCTGTCGTCGAGAAGCAGATCAAAGTCTGTGGCGTACGAAGGATAGCAGAGGTGCGCCTGATCTGTGGCCCACCTCAAACTCAGCCTAGCCCACCTCCATCCCATCACGGGGCCGTCTCTCCCATCCCCGACTAATGCGAACTGATCCCGCGGAACCAGCGGTCGACCGATGGGGAAATGCTCGTACGACCACATCTGCAAGAGAATGGCGCACCCAGCGAAAAGAGAGCTGACCTGGTCTCTGCTCGTGGCGTCGCACAACCCCCTGTAGGTGTGGCAGAGCACAGCGGATCCGAAACTGAACCTCGGCACGTGGCCCAGGGCCGAGTCGGCAATACTCCTGGCGAGCTGAACGTACTGCCGCTCGCAGATGTCTCCGTGGGTGCCAGGGAAGAGCAACCACCCAAACAGGTACAGTAAATACGCCTCAAGGTGGCGCCTGACGACCTCCTCTGGAGCGGCCACGGGGAGCGCATCATCGCGCACTGCGCGGAGGTAACTATGGGGAACTCCCGCGTCCTGCGCAAACCCCCCCGCTGGCCCTACTCCCTCGAAGCGCTGTAGGAAATCGAGGCGCCATGCAGCTCTCTCGGTGGCCGCTGGGACATATATCTCCCCGCGGATAGGCAGGCCAAGTAGCATGCTGACGTCCTGCAGCGTGACAGTGAGCTCGCCAAAACTGAAGTGGAACGTGTGCGTCTCGGGCCTCCACCGATCCACAAGCGCAGTAATGAGGGCTCGGTCGAAAGGGAATCGCCTCGCCCGATCCACCATGCGAGCGAAAGGCAACAGTCCGGCCTCGAGCAAATAAGGCGCGAACCGCTCATCTAGAGGCCACATCTCACGCGGTGCCCTCAGACGCAAGGCTGGGAGAACGATGCCCTGTAGAAGGCGTCGAACACGGTGACGCTCCTGATGGTGCTGTGAAATCAGCTCGGGAAGCTGATGGTCGTCCGCCATACCTGCAGTTGTCACATATTGGTTGAGAAGTTCAAACATTGAGTACATAAACAAACATTGAGTAAATAAAAAAACATTCAGTAAATTCACGAGAAGACATTAGGGAAGTTAAGTACAACTGATATATGAAAATTCGGTACAACTCACAACAAAACATTAAGTACTTGAAATAATACAACATTTAGTTTTGCGACGAAGATGGTGCGCCTGTCACCCGCGGGCATCGATTTCTTCTGTGACCAGGCTGCCGGCAAGCGCTGCATCTACGTACGTCATCTTCACGCTCCGCTGCATCCATATTGTTATTTATCCTCCTGGATCGACGTCGGCCGACATGGCCTACGAGGAGCCTCTTGTCTGGGATCCACGTGATGGCATCTTCCGGAGATAGTTGTCGATAGCTTTCCCCCGCCGCAAACCCATTGAAGACACCATCCCAGGTCTTCCACAGGTACTGCAGAGTATAATAGGTTGATATGTACCGCGCCGGATCGATCCCAGGAACAGAGCAGGCAGCGATGACATGCGAGCAAGGAATGTGCAGCAGTTGAGGCTTGTTGCATGTGCATTGGGCATCTGCATTTGAAATCCGACATTCGTGGACCCGACCAGCCCGCAGTGTGCCATAGACATGTCTGTGCCTTAGCCGAACCTCATACTTCCTGTGCAAGCAACTCAGTACTGTGACATCATGTGTCAACGATTTCCTTGTCCGAAATTCGAGGTAATCATTGATCTTTTTGGGCCAGTGTGCTAAGGGGTCATGCAAAAGCCTTGATGCCGCCAAACCCCTGCTGTCGTAGTACGCTACTGTGCGATAGAATGTCATTTCAACTATTGCAGTGAGTGGTAAGCATCGCACACCTTTGAGGACGAAGTTGTACACCTCGGCCAGATTTGTCGTCATGATTCCGTATCGAGCCCCACCTGTGTCATGAAGCAACGCCCACTTCTCCATTGGTTTGGGCTGAATCCACTGACTGAATCTGAGACGACCCCGGCGGCTTCCCGTGCCAGTATCGCCGCGATCTTCTGCAACCCCTGCTTCTCGCAATTCCGCCGACGTACTTTCCTCCAGTGACTTCCAGATTTGTGAGAACTTTGACTGTTGGTTCTGTTTGGCAAGCCGTTTGAACACGACCATCAGGCGCTTGCTCTTGAAACGACTGTGAAAATTCGCGCCAAGATGCCGTGAGCACCAACGACTCTGCAAATCATCCCAACTCAGCGATGGATCCTCTCCTGATCGCATGTACTCCATCGCACTCAGCATTCCTCCATTTCGATCATGAATCAAGCACACGCGCTCCCGGTCTTTCACAACCTCATTCTTCAAAGTGCCCAAGAACCACAGCCAACTGCTATAGTTCTCCCCCTCGACCACAGCATATGCTATGGGGAGAAGCTGGTCGTTGGCATCAACAGCCACAGCAGTCAGCAGAGTTCCCTGGTATTTTTCAGTCAAAAATGTTCCGTCAATGCAAAGCACGGGTCTCATATACCTGAACGATGCAACGCACTGTGCGAATGCCCAGAAAAATCTCCGCAGTACCATGCACCCAGGAATCACAGCACCCTCGGAGCCGATTGCCGGCGTATCAACAATTGCGGTGACTGTGCCTGGATTTGCTTCGCATATCCGCCGCAACAGCCTCGGTACTAAGTTGTATGCCTCAACATATGTACCAAAAAGCTCCTCCAGCGTCTTCTGTTTAGCCATCCATGCCTTCGGGTAGTTGATATTATAACCGTACTTCTCCGCGACATGTGCAATTATCACCTTCGGTGTGATTGCCGTATTTGCCTTCACTACTGATAGAATCAGACTGGCAACAAAACTGGAAGTGATATTTCTATGATGCTGCACCATGCCCTCAGCCAGACATCCGTGGTCGTCAACTCTGGTCACCCGAAAGGACGGGTCATCTCGTGGCCGCCAGACACGTACGTACCATGGACAATTCTGGATTAAGCACCTCACAGTCCACAGGCTCGGATTTGATCTGACCACCCGGAATGGCCTATTTAGTGAGACAGCCCAGGCAGTTATGGCTTTCTTTGCATCCTTTTTACTCCGAAACAACTGTCCAAGCTGGACGGTTGATTCATTATAAGACCATCGCGAACCCAGCTCATCATGAACCACAGCGTTATTCAAGGATGACGGATCAGTCCACTCACTCATAGGATTATGCTGTTCCGTGGGTTCATCAGGAGATTCGTACATTTCCGACGGATCAGTATACTCCTCTTCATTAAAATTCTCCTCCAATTCTGGTAATTCTTCAGCTGCATCTACTTGATGGCCACCAAATTGAGTTGTATTTCCTACACAAGTTGTGTTAGGTACACTGCCAGTTGCACTGGCATTGGTACTGGCACCTGCACCAGTATCGACATCGCCACCGCCATCGCGACCTCCTCCAGTACAGATATTAGTGTTTTCTCTTTCAACCGAATGGCTGCCCTCCGAACTATGTACTGACATTTCAACGTACAGTATGATGGTTCCGACAGCATAGCCTGGATTTGTCACAATTCGTCCAAACGAACCCCATGATTTGTCACCTTTCAGTCTCTTCAGCACCCATTTGTTTCCATCCGGAACCATGCCTTCCACTTTGAGATTATCCGTCGTAACATTGAGTTGTAACAGGTGAACTAACCACATCTTCAAATCGTTGAAAGACATTGACTGTGGTTGTCTCATTTGACTGCAAACATACATACAACCACCAAGATCATCACCGTTTGGTCCATTACGGATTACACCGGCTCCGTAATAAACGTACACTGTATTGGGTTGCTCCATAGCTGTACAAGAGTGTATAATTAGAGAACTCACATTGCTCATTGTACTAAAAAAACATGATTTTCCAAACAACAGAAATTTTCCCCTCCCTCTAAACCCATGCGGGAAAGGCCAACACGTTGAGGGCGACAGCGGTGATGACTACGACAATGAGGCCGCGATTCCTAACCCTAACCCTAACCCTAACTGATTGACAACCCTACCCCTAAATCTAACAAAAAAACCAACCCTTCTCTTCTCTTCTCCTCTCCTCCTCTTCCTTCTCTTATCTTTTTCTCTCTGCCAATTTCAGAATTTTCGGAAAAATGAAATGGTCGTACTGTGTGAAAGAGACGCACGGTGTTTAAATACCGTTTCAGTCGCTATTGTTTGGTTCACAATTTTTCCCTACAACCCTAAAAAAGATAACCCCTAAACCCGTGCGGGAAAGGCCAACACGTTGAGGGCGACAGCGGTGATGACTACGACAATGAGACCGCGATTCCTAATCCTAACCCTAACTGATTGACAACCCTACCCCTAAATCTAACAAAAAAAACCAACCATTCTCTTCTCTTCTCCTCTCCTCCTCTTCCTTCTCTTCTCTTGTTCTCTGTGCTAATTTCAGAATTTTCGGAAAAATGAAATGGTCGTACTGTGTGAAAACGACGCACGGTGTTTAAATACCGTTTCAGTCGCTATTGGGGAACACGATGTTTCCCTACAGCCCTAAAAAAATAACCCATCTCGCTCTAAACCCGTGCAGGAAAGACCAAGACGGTGAGGGCGACAGCAGTGATGACTAACCCTAACCCTAACCCTAACCCCAACTAAAAGAAGCGACAGCGGTGAACCCTAACCCTAACCCTAATAATAACAATCATTTTAATATACATAATCACAAATGTTTACATCTACATATTAACAAATATTTTAATCTACGTCCATACTAATAAAATTCAAATTTGAAAAACATCACATTTTTTAGTGGTTCTTCAAATTTTTTAATCTGCGAAATCCTAAATTTTTTAATCTGCGAACATACACTAACCCTAATCTGTGAACATACACTAACCCTAACCCTAACTCTAAATTTTTTTTCATCACATTCACGCATTTACCATCACACTAACCCTAACAATCATTCTAAATCATATCTAAATACTACGAGTTTACGATCTAATTAATTTAAATACACGAGTTAAAAAAATATACCTCAGCGATTTGAAGAATCTCCGAAAAAGAATTTTCTGCTCCTTTTTCTTCCCTTCCTTCTCCTCCTTCTCTCTCAGTAATTTCTGTAAAATTTCGGAAAAATGAATTGAACTGTACACTGAGAGGGACGGCTGGGAATATAGAGCGTTTCAGTCGCTATACCGTATAGCGACTGAAAGCTGCGGGTTTCAGTCGCTATACGGTATAGCGACTGAAACCTCGCTGGCATGGCACAGGTGCCAGCGGGGCATTTGTGCCGTGCCACGTCTTCAGTCGCTATACCGTATAGCGACTGAAGACTGTCGCGAAGGGTATTTCGCGACTGAAAGCTATTTTTACAAATTTAAAAAGTTAAGAGTTAGTTTTGCAATTGTTTTTTTTTATAGGGTTATTTCAAAAAAAAATTCGCAGCAACCAAAGTGTTTACAAAGAATCTCTTCTTGGAGACGAAGGAGATGATACAAAGTAGAAAAATGAAAAGGGCCTAGACTAAGTGATGAAGGTGGCGATGGCAGCCTCTAACACGATGGTAGGAATGATAAAAGAGCAATCTCTTGACTTCTACTTCTTATTCTTCTAATATAAATGACTCCTAAGGTTCCAATTGCAGTCTCGAGGGTTTTAGAGTGTCGTTGGACATTTGTTGGCCTTGAGATCTTCACGCAACAGAAAATATCTGACAAAACAAAATTGGCTGCATACTATACGGTCAGCCCATACAGCCAACTTGACCATAGAGCGTAACCGTATAGGTCTATGGAGGATGTCTGATGTCTAATAGTTTGTCCAAGTGAGATCCGCTCCCAAAAGCGTCCTTTGTTGGACCCAAAAAGCCCAAAATATACATTAACCTATACTCAAAAGACTCAAAACATGTTTTCTGCAACTTTAATGATGAAAGCATAATTAAGGACAACAAATTAAAGATTCTAAGACAGGAAACGATCAATTAAGGGTACAAAATTCATTATAGAAATGGGGTTTAGCAAAAACCATCTTATAGCATGATAATGGTGATTTCTACCAATATTTCATCCAATAATTGAGCAAAATATTCAAGATGAACTCTTAGAAATGCTCGAAGGATATTTCATTTTGTTTAGATTATTAATAATTTTCTCTATTCACTATTTCGAAGGCCCAAAGGCAAAAATAGCAGAAAAATGTGAATAGCATGAAAAATACTACTTATGATAGAAGTTACAAATAGTATTGCAGGTAATATTGCACTACAGGCCATTCTCACCCACAAATCAGATTGCTAGAGAGATTTACATGTTGCTAACCTGCATTGCCAACCCATGTGATGTTCTGGTGACGAGATAAGGTCAGACAGATTGGGATCGTCGAAATCTCTGAACTAGAAAATCTTCACGCTAGAAGCTATTAAAATTCAAACCTACCTTCAGCTTTTTGACACACTTCAAAAGGGAGGAAATAGAGCCTTCTAGGGGACTGCAACTTCTTCCCTTGGGAGAAAATAGAGCCATCTAGTGTACCTAAGATATTCAAATTCATACCGGCATTGCCTCCTCCTTTCTCAAATTAGTTTTTCAACCATTGAAGCTCATCCGGAGCCTTAATTAGAATAAGTTAGATTAGTTCCACTGAGATATCTAAGATAAAACTTATATACTTTAGATCGATGTTGGGGCTCGCAATCATTGAATGTAGGGGATTTAATGTATCAGTAAAGATGTGAGGAAATGTTGGTTTTTTTATTGGGTAATTGATTATGTATCACTGTGTTATGTTGCCATTTGTTATTTATTACTATGTTTGCAAGGTTTAGTCAAATATCACTGTGTTCTCGTGTTCATTTTCTATTTACCACTATTTGGATTAAAATATAATTTTTGATGATATTTTTTTGATAATGCCCAAACTACCCCTTTAGCCAGTTTAACTTAGAGGCCACATCTCCTCCCAAGCTAGTTTAACCTAGCCATCTGTGAGTCTAAGCTAGTTTAACTTAGGTACAACATCTCCTCAATCTGTGTTGTGTACACCATGTTGAACTAGCACACGTGGTGCCCCGCCACAAAGGCCATGGACAGTGTCGGGCTCACCCAAAACCCCGATGTGAAGTACATCGTGAAATTGTCGCTGCAATACTTTGGCACCTTGATCATTATGTCCTCTCGTTTAGCGGCATTACGATGAGCACCAAAGTCGACACAACGAATAGTGGCCATGGAAGACAATGGTTGCGGCAGGGGACAATGTCAATACAACGACGTTGTCACCAGCGGCATTGAGGAAATTGTCCAGCAACTACTCCTAGGTAGGTGGGATGTGTCAGTGGTGAGAACCAAGGCCAACAGCGAGGGGTGGCAGCATTAGATCCACACAGGCTGCGGGTGGCATGGACAGAGCCGGGACCTCTACTATGTCTGACGCGCACGGCTGCTTCGCCACATGCACAACCACCGCCACCGAGCACCATCTCGCCATTGACGCCTTTCCCACCACCCAATCGAGTCCACCATACACCCATATACCATCATCGTCGTGGCCACTGTTTATCTAGACCTCGGTCGCCGTTGGAGCCTGCAACCACACTCGATCTGGCCACGCCGCATGACGCGTCGCACACAGACAGTTCGTCTGAAACACAGACTGCTCGTGTGGCATACAAACAATCGGGTTGCTTTGCCACTATCGATGAGAAGTTTCTTGCCAACGGTCGTCTTCCCGTTGCGGCCGATCGCCGCCCCACCACCATCACTTCTGAAGCCCTAGCCACCATGCCACCGTAGCCCTAGATTTGGCATGCTTTAGCGTTGATGTTGTGGGTGTGCTGTAGCTTTCGCTCGAGTATTCCATGAGTATCGTATATGACACTGACTGAGAGGGACGTGTTTGAGTAATATTACAAGCGAACAGTTGACGTTGAGCACTTGAGAGTTGAATTCCACGTGGAACAAGCGGATTCATCTCTTATGTTAAGAGATTGCCGATTAAGTTAGAGTGAATTGGGGGTTTGTTTGTCTACTACTAAGTTCTACCCCTAAAATCTAGCAATCTAGGGTTTTGAAAGCAGTAAAGAAGCAAGTATTAGAAATCTAGGGTTTTAGAAAGCAATAAAAAAACAACTAATTAGGGTTTAGAAATCAAGAGAGAAAACCTAGATTTGTAGGAATTCCCTAACCATCGCGCGTAATTCTAACCAAGGCGTGTGAATTGCGAATTAGTTTCAAGTGTTTTCCAAAACATATTAAGTTGCTTGTATGGTCGGCGATACAACAGTCAGAACATCGCTTCCACAGTTAAGTTTGGCGAGAGCCTCTCTCTTGTTTAGGGTCTTGTTCAAGGCGCAATGGCACTCTAAAACTCCCCTAAATTCTTACTTAGGCTCAACTATTACATCTATTACTAGAGTGAGAATTTAGGATTTAGAAGAAGAAAACGCAAGAAACTAAGTCACAAACTTGAAAACGAGACCGAGAAAAACTCTCATCCTCCAGATTAGGTCATTCTTAACCTTAGAAATGAATTACTCGCAGAAAGCCACAAAAATACGGAAATAAGAAGAATTAAATAAAAACTTACTGAATTGCATTCAATGATGAAGTCTGCCATTCACGCCAGCTTACAGACACAAAAACTAGAACAAAATAGAAGGGGGGCTCGACCTAACCTGACTTCTAAATCTTAATTAAAACAAAAAACTTTGAAAAAGCACACATAAATTGAGCCAATAGCCTCTCTATTTATAGTACAATATTACAAATGTGACCGATTACAACTCTCAGCGTGCAAAAGACGGAATCCGAATTCGAATGGCACACGAAACGAACGAAAACCAATGAAATGGGCAAGAACTCAATAGGCACAGAGCTAGCCATGGGCCTTGGCACGGGCCATGCCAGTGCTCATGCCGGGCTCGGTTGCAGTTAGGGTTTGGGTCCCTCGTGATAGAAATATGCCCTAGATACAATCATAGAGATGATTGTATCATGATATGTTTATGAATTATTACGAATAAAATGTTATTGCATTCCTTGAATAAAGTATCACTTTATTGATCAAACAAGTATGTGACTTGTTCGTGGAACCCTTTATTATGATGTATGTATTGTCGGCATTATCAGTGATACTTATTTTAAATATCCCTGACTTTCGGCATTACATGGAATAATAATGCAAAATAAGTCAGCACGATCATTGATTGATAGTCAAGTTTTACTAAACATAGATATGAAATATCAAGTCAATATCGTGGATACATGTTGAAGAACATGTTAGTTGGATTGACCCATCTTGAGACACTGTTGAGTTTTTTATGTGTCATCAATTGGTTTCTAACAGTTATTTTGGTTTATCTTTAGACCTAAGATCATCACGGTTTCATACATGCGTAATAGCATACTTGGTATCATCAACCGCTACTTTTAACCGAGTAGTCATAAAGATGACATACAATTATGTTATGAACCATGTGATTGAAAGTGAATGATCGAGATGTAATTTTCTCCTCTCATATCTTGAGAGAGATATCTCTAGGCCCCTTGATGTAATTAGACTAAGAAAGTGCATGGCGATGCCGAATATAGTTGAGAGTCAACTATGAAAAGGTTAGTCCATTACAAAATCAAGAAAGAACTGAACTATTCAAGGATGACACGTTTCTCACCTTGAGTTCGATCTGGTATCGTGAGTCAAAGAGATAATCCATGATAGGTTGTATAGATTCGTTGGATATGATCTTCGTGTACATGCAAGTAGTCATAATGTCTTTCTAGGGACCGTTTATGACTTGTGATTCGGGAAGCTGTTTTTCGATCGCGTCCAAATATACACGAACCTACAGGGTCACACACTTAATGGGTTGGAGTATTAATTCATATGGGATTCGAAACGGGTCCCCTATTGGTAATTGGATTACCATTAGGATTAGGGTTCGGATTTGAGTAGGACTTATCTGCAAGGCCCTATAAAAGGAGGTACGGTTGGCACACATTCATCATATGATCTATTTTGGCTGCCACCACCATCCACAAGATAGATCTCGTGAAACTCTAGTCATATGTGCTAGTGCTAGCACACGAACATGTGATACTCCTTCCCCGGACGTGTGGACTTCCGTAGAGGTGCGACTGTTATTGCTGCACTGCTAGTCATGATTCGGTTGCGACATCGACCCTTCTTCCGCTACTGCGTTGTCCCATCCGCGCGTCTAGTGGTAAATCTCTTGATCTATAATCTATCGCTTGCAAGTTTCTTGGGATTTCAGGTAAAATTTTTGGAATTGCGCTAGAGTAGCGAGCCCGTTATCCAACACCTAGGGGCCCTTTTTTGTCCGATTTTTGTTTTTTCTCTAATTTTGGTTCAAACGAGCTTGAAATGCTTCCAAATTTTGTAGGCATGATCCCTGAAACATAACGAACACAACCGTAAAAACAGATTGTAAAAATGATATGAAAAGTCACATAAAATGTCACATTGAAAGAGTTTTCAACACATTTATAGATGCAATCTTTGGACAAAAGATATACTAATTAAGCAGTTATGAAGTATTTCACAAGAGAAGCGAATAGCATTCAACTCAAGAAACTCTAATCAACTCCATAAAAGATAAAGATCCAACAAAATAATTGAGAGGTATAAACAGCATAAAACACCAATCTTGGCAACCAATCAACCAACGTAGGTAAATCAAGTAGTTTAGAGTTTTACGGAAATATGGGTTTTTAAGAATCAACCAATTGGAAACTCTAATTTTAGATTAAACAAGTTATAAAGGTTTGATGAAATTCCTTGAGGGGATGCAGAAACACATCCCCCACTCCCGAGGGTTATGCCCACTAGAATGGGTTCAAAAGCCTTGTCACAGCTACGAGATGGACAACCCACAGCCCTACACAATTCTAGCAAGATGTGCTCTCTGCTATGGTTCAACCTTTGACCGGATTACTCTAGATCGGGGAAGATAGTGGTACCAAACTATCAACACTTCCAAACCACTCAATAGTAAGAGCCAAAGTTCCTCAATTCAATAATCAATTATAGCAAATAAAGATTTCAGATTAAAACTCCAAAAAGTAATTCATAAGATAAAGAACTAAAGTGTTTATTACACCGAAAGTTACATAAACATCAAAACTCAAAGATAGCTTACAAAACTTTGGTACGATGATGCTCGGATCCATTGTTCCGCAGAACCTAACCCTAATCTAACTAACTATCCTTGGTAGTGATATGGAACATCAACAGTAGACCAAACGGGAGGCCGGTAGCTCCTGTAAATGTTCGATGCCTTTGATGCAGCCCTTTGGTCTCTTTTTATAGCCCTTAGCTCGAGTAGAACCGTAGAGGTCCAAAACTCAGCTTAGGAGAACGAAACAAACTCAATCTTAGAAAATCGACAAGGCACACGATGGGTACACCAATAGCCACATGGTCATTGGCTTGGTCGTGCATGACAGAAGACCCTTGAGAGGGCGCATTGTTAGGCTCACAGTTAAGTTTGACCATGCCTGTTAACCGTGCGCAGTAGTAAGGCTTGATTCTATAGGATTTCTTCCATCTTGAGTCGATTTACATCTTCTTTTGAGTTGTTTCCTACTAAAGGGATTGGTCCTTATGATTGACCCCGAGACAATCATGAGTCCCTGACAAGATAACCGTCGCAGGAGGTTGAGATGGTAAGGCGGTTCTACTACGACCCAGTCAAGACTATCCAAACCACTATGTGCCCATGATCCACAGCAACTGCCATCCACGATCTCACTACCCCCACCACTGGACGGTTAAGAGAGATCGTGGGGCACACCGTCAGGAGAACAACCTACAACCTCTTCAACAAGTACAAAAAGGTCTTCAAAGGGAGGATCAGGGGATGGACAAATCAGCGGCAGAGAGAAGACTAGGCTTAGCAAATAGGATCAGCTAGCTACTTACTGTAAAGAACCTATCTATACACCTTTTTTGTTTATATAATCAACCTCACAGGACGTAGGGCTATTACCCAGCATAAAGGGGGCTTGAACCTGGATAAATCCTACTCCCATGTCCCCAGATTCATTAATACCTTGAACATCTTGAGAATTTGTCCGATTGGCTCCATCTTTCCTCACTCTCTCTTTTGCATAAGCTCGGCAAAGGGACCCTTGGTTCCAATCGTCAACAGCTGGCGCCCACCATGGGGCCCTAAAGACATTTTCATCAGGATTCATTGTATTCATGGATCATTTCCCTTGCTTACACGATTCCGAGAACGATTTTGATCTCGAGGACTACGTAGATGCAATGGATGAAGATGTCGTCCCCGCTAATGGCGATGACGATGCCCTCACATTTGTCTTGGGGAAGTGTCATCCTCGATCCCAACCACATCTTCCGAACCAGAATCGGGTAAGGCAATTCGCTTACCGCCAGCAGAGGGCGAGTATGTGCTAGAATTGATTGCTTTGGTCAATTTGGAAGGGGACGACCTCGACATCTGTTTGGAGAACTTCTCCTCAGACAATTTGAAATCTCTTTTTGATTTCGAGTCCGACTCAGACAAAGATGAGATGCTTTCCCCTTCTGCGAACTCGATCCCTAGAGAAATTGCTGCACTTTCAGAGGAAACTCCAGAGCAGCATGGTGCTAGGCAGGAACAAGAACGCAAACAGAAAGAGGACCAAGAACGTGAACGGCGAGAGGCTGAGGTTTCGCAAGGTCGCAGAGAATCTTCTATGACCAGCAACCACACGCCGAGGTACCTTGTTTCGCGACCCCAGTTTTGGAACGTCTCGACAACCCTCTTCAAGAGGTCGCGGGCGTGATTACACACCTATTCCCTCTCCGAACTACTCTTCACCGGCAAGGGCGACCTCACCAGGAACTCCACCGGCACCTCACAGGAATCTGGAAGATCATCTCTGGAGGATTGCATATGCACTCCGTAATCCGCCCTCAAGTCTCACGAATGATGACAGGATTATATTCGCAAGAGTGCTTGCAGATAATATTGATGATGTCGCCCTTGGGTTTACTCCAAAGTTGTTGTCACATTCAACGACCAGAGGGTAGGCCGGTTCACCCCAAGGGCATAAGAGACGTAACCCTACATAGTCCCGGCATGACAAGACCAGACGAACAGGTACTTCACGTGACCATGGTCGCATACCAGTACACTCACGATTGGGACCACGTCGTGAACCTCCCCAGGTCGACCATTTCCACGACCAAGGCATCAGTCGCGATGATCAACGACCGCGTAGACGTACGTGGGTTGCAAAGCTTTTTCACCTAGACTGTGGAATGTAGTTTGGCCTGATAAGTTTAAACCCAGTACGATCAAGAGATTCGATGGGACTCAAAACCCAACCAAGTTTCTCCAGATCTACGTCACTGCCATCCAAGCGATTGAGGGAGATGAACGGGTCATGGCAAACTATTTGCCAACGGTCCTAGAAGGCCCGGCGCAGACCTAGTTGTTCAACCAATCGGAAGGATCGATCTACAACTGAGAAATGTTGTGCGACGCTATCCTCAACAACTTCCAGAACTGCTATGAGAAACTTGGCAAGAAAGATGATATTCATCGCTTGGGCCAGACTTCAACAAAGACCCTTCGGCAGTTTGTTAAGAGATTTGTGGGAGTAAGGAATACTATTCCTAACATCTCTGATTCTTCAGTCATCAGGGCTTTCAAACATGGTGGTCGATCTCGACGGTTCACAGAGGACCTTAGTATCCATCCTCCACAATCTGTGTCAGACCTATTCGACATGGCCGATCGCTATTCCGATGCAGCGGAAGCTGTGGAATGGAATAGGATGGTGGATAAGGGAAACTTACCTCCTCAACTGAGCCTAAAAACCAAAAAGAAAGAAGATTCCACGAAGAAACCCGAATTCTCTACAGGTGGATGATCTAAGAAGCCAAACAAGAGTGGAATCAGCCGATTCCGCGAGGTCGCAGTCCTGGACAAGCAACCACAAGATAAAGGTAAAAAAGTTCCATTCAAATCCAATAAGCTTCCCTCCGGAGCTCGTACTCGCGACCACCCGGAAAAACAAACTAACATGCAGGGAAACAAAAAATGAGGTCCACTGCAAAACACCTCTGGACACGACCTCAAGAATTGCCGCGCCTGGTTAAAGAGCCTGGACGATTTCTATCAAGGAATCGGCCCCATGCCCACAATACCAAAAAACGGACAATCTCGAGACACAAAGGATGCGGATGGAGATGAGGTAATGCCATATCAGGTACCTAGCAATCATGTTAATGTCATTTTTGGTGGTTCTTCCTCTTAATACTCTAAGCGTCAATTTAAAGTTTTTCACCACGAGGTAAATAGTGTGGAAACTCCATGAGGAGAGCCTCAGTTCCCCCGTTGGTCAGAGACTGCTCTGACATTCAACAGGGAAGATTGTCCCAAAGGAATGTCCAACCCAAGATGACTCCCTTTGGTGATCACCCCCATTATTAGCAATGCTAAAGTGAGGCGCGTACTGGTTGATGGCGGCAGCTCGCTCAACCTGTTGTTTGCTAAGGCTCTTGACGAGATGCAGATGCCTCGTTCCAAGATCAAACCGGTGGCCCACCCATTTTTTGGGATCATACCTGGCTCCACAATGATACCCATCGGGCAAATAGTGTTACCCGTAACACTCGGAGAGCCAGACAACTTCCGAACAGAAGTGATTACTTTTGACGTAATTGATTTTGACTCAGCTTACAATGCCATTTTTGATAGGCCATCACTCACCAAGTTCATGGTAGCAACACACTACGCCTACTAGTGCGTCAAATTGCCAGGCCCAAAAAGCGTCATCATAGTTAAAGGCAGTCAACATACGGCCTTAACCTGTGATCGCATCTCTTTAGAATTGGTCGATCAGTTACCCCTACGGGATGTCAAGCTGGTGACCAAGGAGCCTGATGCGGTCAGGACCACTCCACGACCAAATGAAAAGCTAAAACAAGTTTCTCTCTTCCCAGACGACTCATCTAAGACTGTCCAGATCGGGTCATCACTGGATGCCAAATAGGAACTCGAGCTCATTACTTTCCTCTGGGCCAACGCAGATGTGTTTGCATGGAAACCATCCGATATGCCCAGAGTCCCAAGGGAAGTGATCGAGCACAGGCTAGCAATTCAGCCTAGACAGCGACCAATAAAGCAAAAGCTTCGACACTTTGCTCCTAATCGACAAGAAGATATCCGTGTGAAGTTATCTAAACTCCAAGACGTTGGTTTCATCTGCGAGGTTCACCATCCCGAATGGCTCGCGAACCCGTTCATGGTCCTCAATTCCAATGGTAAGTGGCGCATGTGCGTCGACTACACCAGTCTCAACAATGCCTACCCGAAGGATGACTTTCTCCTTCCCCGCATCAATTAGTTGGTCGATTCCACAGCGGGTTGCGAACTAATGGGCTTCCTGGATGCTTACTCAGGCTACCATCAAATTAGCATGGCAGAAGTAGATGAAGAGAAGACTACCTTCATCACACCCTTTGGCACCTACTACTACATCAGAATGCCATTTGGGCTCAAGAACATTGGTTTCACGTATCAGCGCTTGATGCAGAAGACCTTTCTATCTCAATTAGTGCGTAATTTAGAAGCTTATGTAGATGACCTTATTGTAAAGAGCTTACAAGGCTCTAATCATGTAAATGATCTCACTGAGACTTTCTGCAATTTGAATAAACATGGAATCAAATTAAATCCTGAAAAGTGTTCTTTTGGAGTTTCATCTGGTAAACTCTTGGGTTTTCTTGTTTGTTCTCGAGGAATTGAGGTTAATCCCGACAAAATATGAGCCATTGAGAAAATGCGATCTCCTTCCTTTCGAAGGATGTCCAAAGCCTAACTGGTCGAATGGCGGCCCTAAGTCGTTTCATATCACGGTTAGGCAAACGTGGGTTACCTTTCTTTAAGGTACTACGTAAACACAATGGTTTCCAGTGATCGAAGGAAGCTGAAACAGCTTTCCAGGAAGTCAAAAAGTACTTATCAAGTGCTCCAGTGTTGGTCTCCCCGAATGCAGGAGAACCATTGCTCATTTACTTGGCTGCAACCCCATGCGCGGTCAGTGCGGTACTGGTCGCAGAAAGGGATGGAGTGTAGTGACCAGTCTATTACGTCAGTGAAGTACTCAATAGACCAAAGGAGCGTTATCCCGAGGTCCAAAAACTACTTTATGCCCTCCTAATGGCTTTCCAAAAGCTGTGACATTACTTTCAAATGTACAAAATTTCCGTGCCATCGTCCTTCCCTCTAGGAGACATCCTCCATAACCCGAAGGTAACAAGTCATATTGCAAAATGGGTAGTAGAACTCAAGGCTTTCGACCTCCACTTCACTGCCCGGGTTGCAATCAAGTCTCAAATTCTTGCTGACTTCATAGTCGAGTAGACTAATCCCGAACCACTACCCCAAAAGTCACCAGATTTAACGACTACTGACCTCTGGACGATGTACTTCGATGGTTCTCGCGGCTTCTCACACTCGGGGGCTGGAGTGGTCTTAATTACGCCTCAGGGCGACCACCTCTAGTATGTCATACAACTCCACTTTGTTGCGACCAACAATGTAGCAGAGTATAAAGGTCTTCTAGTTGGGCTCCGAGTAGCCAAATCTCTTGGAGTCCATCGGCTAGTGGTAAGGGGAGACTCACAGCTAGTCGTAAACTAGGTAAACAAGGAGTACAACACCTCTGAGGAGACAATGGCTCATTACTGGGCGAGGTGAGGAAACTGGAAAAATACTTCATGAATTTCGAAGTCCAGTTCGTGCCGAGAAGAGACAATGCTCTTGTCGACTAGTTATCGAAACTTGGGTCCTCACGCACATCCGCTCCAGCAGGAGTGTTCGTCGAGCAGTTAACACATCCCTCAATCATTGAGACGAATGAAGCGATCCCTAACATCGCTATCCTCGAGCAAGAAGCAGATTGGATCACACCATTGAGGATCTATCTTGCGCATGGGACCTTGCCCGTGGATGAAACCGAAGCCGATCGGTTAGTTAGAAAAGCACACATGTATAGACTGGTCGATGGCACTCTATACAAGAAAAGTACACAAGGTATACTCATGTGTTGCATCCCTCAAGAAGAAGGCAAATCCCTTCTGAGAGCAATTCATGAAGGCACATGCGGTGCACATGCCTCCTTTCGAACACTGGTCGGAACAGCCTTTCGCCAAGGGTAGTACTAGCCTATGTCACTCAATGATGCCAAACACCTGGTCAAGACATGCCCCCAGTATCAGTTTCATGCTCGGCAATATCACCAGCTAGCATACAAATTATGAACTATCCCGCTAACGTGGCCATTCGCCGTTTGGGGGATAGATATTCTGGGACCAATGCCCCAAGCAGTCAATGGATACAAGTTATTATTCGTGGCCATTGATACATTTACAAAATGGATTGAAACCGAACCAGTCCGCACCATCACCGCCTCAGCGGCCCAAAAGTTCTTACATAATAACATTGTAACACGATTTGGTGTCTCAAACCACCTTATCACAGAAAACGGTTCCCAATTCGTCAGTGATCTCTTCTTAGACTATTGCGATGATATTGGCACAAAATTCTGCTTTGCATCCGTTGCTCATCCTTTTTTAAAAAGTAACGGAGCAGTTGAACGAGCCAATGGGCAGATCATTCAAGGGGTAAAGAAACGCGTCTTCAACCGCCTTAAGATACGCTCGGGGTCTTGGGTAGACAAACTCCACTCCGTTCTCTAGGCCATACGCACTACACCTAGTAGAGCAACAGGCGACACATCTTTCCAACTGGTGTTTGATGCTGAAGCCATGTTACCAAGTGAAATACAACTTGGGTCTCCTCGCATAAGTAACTTCAATGCATCCGATCCAACCAACACTCGTGAATATGAACGCGCTCTCCTCAAAGAAAAGCGAAATCAAGCGTTATTTAGGTCCGCGGCATATTTACAAGCCCTACGTATTGGAGCTGTTCTTCATCAAGGGGATAGACCTTTGGCATTATTTAGTAGACCAATTCCAACCCATCATGCCAAACTAGCAGCTTACAAGTGTGAATTAATTGGCTTGGTCAAAGTGGTTCATCATTGGCGACCATACTTATGGGGTCGTCGGCTCTTGGTTCGGACATATCACTATAGTTTGAAATTTTTGTTGGATCAACGTCTTTCTACGGTGCCTCAACATCGATGGGTCAGCAAATTGTTTGGGTATGATTTTTTGGTCGAATTTCTCCCTAGTCGGATGAATACCGTTGTTGATGCTCTTTCTCGTCTAGATGAAGTTCTTGTTGCCAATATGTTGTCTAGTCCGCAATTTGACATCTACGATATTCTCCGTGATGAAGTACCATGGTTAGCTTCCTTTGACACTCTGCGACAGCAACAACGGATGAATTCCTTACCACCAGATTGGAGTTTCTATGGTGGTCTTTTTTTATGGCATAAGAAATTTTTTGTTCCACCAACTTCAGAGGTTTTGCAACAAGTATTATTAGCTACCCATCATGAGGGATTTCAGAAGACCTTACATTGACTCCGAACTTCCTTCTACATTTCGCATGCTCGTCGTTTGGTTCTTGATTTTGTTCGTAGCTGCCCTCAGTGTCAACACAATAAAGTGGAGCATTTGCATTCTTCTAGATTGTTACAGTGTTTGCCGATTCCTGATATGGTATGGTCCGAGATTGCTATGGATTTTATTGAGGGACTTCCAAAGATTCATGGCAAATCAGTCATCTTGATAGTGGTTGATCGTTTTTCCAAGCTGGCTCATTTCATTCCTTTGGCATATCTTTACACGGCCAGTGATGTTGCACAGGCATTCTTTGATGAAATTGTTCGCCTCCATGGTGTACCAAATTCTATTGTCAGTGATCATGATACGGTGTTTCAAAGTCATTTTTGGCGAGACCTATTTCACTTGATGGATACTCGTTTGAATTTTTCTTCCGCGTTCCATCCACAGACTGACGGCCACTCTAAGATCGTCAATTGTACCATTGAAATGTATTTGCGTTGTTTGGCTTGCGACCATCCCAAACAGTGGCTATAGTGGTTACCATGGGCAAAGTATTGCTATAATACTTCTTTCCATACGGCTCTTCGGGCCACGTCTTTTGAAGTCGTATGGTCGTCCTTCGCCACCCATCACACCATATACAGCCGGTTTAGTAGTTGTTGAGGCGGTTGACAAGTAGTTGCAGCAGTGAGATGTTTTTCTTCGAGAAATTCGATGTCATCTTCTTGAAGCATAGCGGCATATGAAGAATATGTATGATGGCAAACACCGAGAGGTCTTTTTTCAGTTGGACAATGGGTTTGAATCTGCTTGTTGCGAAGACAGGCCACATCTATTACTCTAATAGTTCCAACCAAGCTCTCTCCTAAGTACTTTGGACCATATCGGGTATCAGAACGCATTGGTACTGTTGCTTATCGCCTCACTTTGCCAACAGGTGTTCGTATTCATGATGTGTTCCATGTCAGCCTATTGAAAGGTTATCATGGTGATCCTCCACATGCACCTCCACCACTGCCTCCATTCCTCAATGGAAGTGTATGTCTTTCTCCTGCTATGGTTATCCGATCGCGCTTAGTCCGAGGTCAACCCCAGCTTCTCGTCCAATGGATTGATCATGATCCCTCTGAAACCTCTTGGATGCCACTTGACGAATTCCGCCAGTAGTTCCCAACGTTTCAGCTTGAGGACAAACTGCTTCTTAACCAAGGGGGAAATGTTACAGATAACTTTACAGGTCGATCGAACGGACGACGCATGAAAGGCAGTATAGCTGGCTAAAATTAGTTTGTTTCCTTTTTAGTTTGTTTCTTTGTAAAAGTTTCTTTCCTTATTAGTTGGTAATTAAGATTGTATCTTTAGTATCTTTAGGGAGATTTGTTATGATATATATATATATATATATATATATGTATGTGTGTGTGTGTGTGTGTGTGTGAAGAGATGTAATCCAGAGGACAACAAGAAATAAAGAAAAAGTATTCTCTCTTCTCTATTTTGACCAAGATGGAACAGGTCGTGAGTCCACACACAGCTGGTCGAAGACTGTGCCGGACAAACGAACAGTCTATTTCTTCTCCTACCCATAGTTATTACTTGAGATCTGCTGAAGCATGTAACAATAATGTGCACGTACTACATGTAATACCAAATCTACGTCCTATTTGTTATTCAATTCAATTATTAATTATTTTGATACAAACAACATATCTACCATATTGATTATAAATGATAGGATACTTCTTAAAAACTGCAAGAGAGCTAAAACAATATATAAAAAGACTAAGAGTACAAATTTACCCACCATTAATTCGCCTAATAACTCTTCTCTATCATATTCAATCCTCTTTTACTCATGGCAGTGGGGGAGTATTGAAAGACAAGTACATATATGAACACAATGATTAAGGCCACTTTGGACTTGGAAGCAGCATGCTTATTTTGAGCCCATGACTTCCTCCGCGCACAAAAATTTATCATGTTTGATTTTTTGTTAGTTCAATAAACAACTTAGTTTATAATAAAATATTATAAAAATATGTTTCATGAAAAATATACTCATATCATTTTCATATAGACAATCTAAATATTTATAAATATATTAGTAGTTAAAATTTAACAAATTTTACTGCACGCAAACCATAGTGCCAAGTTTTGTAAAACAAGAAACTCTAATTAAAACTTTACTTATACTCTTTTCATTTTCAAATAGATCATTATAAACTCTTTATTTTGTTATCAGATAGATGTTACTTAGTAATTTTGATGTAAATTTGTACAATGTTTTCACCATATACTCTTCATTTAATATTTCTAAAATACCAATATATGGTTTGGAGAATTAAGAGAGTACTAAGGCTACACTTGATATGACGATGTGTTGCAGAAACACTTTTTGTCATTCTATTTTTGGATGTGGTCATTTGTTAATCACTCATTTAATGATAATATCTTATTAAATTGGTAAATATCTTATGTAATTACCACATTCTACGACACCACAATCTATTATACTACAATCTTAAAACAAGTCTAATAAAATATATTAAATAAAACTAATGTTTTATTTTTAGGACTGGATACCAGAATAACATCAGTTTGGACACAAAGCAGGGAGGAGAGATCATCGATAGAAATATTATTAGCAATGGCGCGCATAAGTAAATTATCCATGCAAAGTCCTGTCAGTTCCAGCCGTACACATCTCCCAATTAATGAGTAAAGTATGCGAGTAGTATTACACCTTCCTTGTGAATACAATAATTTAGTGCATGATTAAGGTGGCTCATGATTCTGCTAATGAGTGGGGCTTTCGGGGGTAACATGTTGCGCAATCAGTGGTCAGTACCTTCCATCCCACCTGGGCCCCACATGACATCGGCATCCTATGCATTCCCGATGTTTAATCCTACACACCGTTCATTTCTCAATATCAACCTATTTTTCATTTTTAAATGTTTATACTTACTTACAATTCTAATACACATTTTAATATATCTGTACAACTTTATATTCACTAATAATCATATTCTTTTCACTCACTTCTAAAATTTATTTAAGAGAGATACTATATTTCAGTATAATTTTTTTCATTTCATTTCGTACATTTCAATTCCTACACATACAATAAGTAGTCTTGTTAAATAAAAAGAGTACTTTTATTAGTTTAGATTATTTGATGCATGACTGAAATTTTCAACCAAAAAATTCAGAAACATTGAAAGTGTAATCCTTAAAAATCATGGCATAAATCCAATTTATAGAGTTAGAGTTTTACGACTCATTTTTAGACACCCCTACATGCATGTCTGGGTGGAGCTATATTCCAAATATTGAAATCTCAAATGTTGAATGAGATGTGGATAGATAAGGTGGGTATGATCGACACTGATTGCAACTGCAACATCAGGAAGAAAAAAAAAATAAGCTCACAATACATTGAAAGGGTAACCCCTATGGACCTAGGGACCAATCCTTCACTAGATTTGGTTTCTTAAAGTTAGAGCGTATATTCAACTAATTTTTAGACCCCTATGTCTGGATAGAGCTGCACCCCAAATATTGAAATCTCAAACGTTAAATCAAATGTAGATAGAGAAGGTTGTGTAAAATTGGTGGACTCCAGCAATAGGTCTGTCTATAGTACCTGATCCTATAAACCTTGAACTCCATCCATGGGTTTTTCTGTGCAAACGGTTGAAATTTTCAAGTGCAACAAAAAAAAAAGATAAAAGAATTTTTATTTTTGACAATAGTTGCAATGAAGAGACGACAAATATTGAAAACGTAATCATATGACTAGGGATCAGTCTTTCAATATATTTGATTTCATATAAATATAATTAGTAGAGTTATAATTAAACAGTTCATTTCAGATCAACCGTATGTTAAATTAGAGTTATAAAATTTCAACAGACAAATCCTAAACTCTAAAACTTGATAGACTAGAGTGATGAGTAACTCCAGTTGATAAATACAAATTCTTCGTCACCCAACGAAGGTCGAGAATTCTCCACCGCATGCAATACAGGTAAATGCACAAATTCTGAAGCACAACCTGAAAATTGATTCGAGTCCAAGTCAATCCAACCATCCGTATGCATCAACTGTGTATTAGCATGCATCTAGGTCCTATGCATCAACAGCTTGTACATGTGTGCACAGCAACGCTTGTGCCATGGTTGAGATGACTCATGCTACTTTGTACTACAGGAGGTTCCAAAAAACTATCTTTAACACATTATTTCTTTATAGCCATTTAGAATATGTTTGATTCTCTATTTTAAATGCATAAAATATTTTACAACCCATGCCGGCAAGGATGTGTGTTTGGTACTTTGCCAAACTAGTGACTGATTACATAAAAATAATATATTACTAGATATGATTATCACAAATATCCACCATAATAACCACACTACATAACATAATCTTAGAGTGCACTAAGGTTTAAAATATTATTATATGAAGTAATATGCATTGTGTACTATCCAATATCTTGATTATAAAATTAATGTTTGCAAATATGATTTTGAAAACTTATAAGTTTCGCTAGATTTGCAATATTCAAACTAAAATGACTAATATAAATATCATATATTAAATATATGTCTATATCTCTTCTAAAATATTGGGCAATTGATATTATTGTTGGTTGCTATAGCTATAAGACATTTAAGTAAAACAACAAATGCACAAAAAAACACTGTTATTTAACTACATATGCATGTGAAAGTAATTTAAATTTGTCGGAATATGATATGAGAATCTATTGTCTGATATATCACCCAATATCTGAGATTCAATATACATAGAATCAACCAATACATTTCTAATATCTCATTTTTTTCTACCTTAGTCTACACTACAATTCCAAATGCTATCTTAGTTGACAAATGACTTCTGTAGTTGTGGGCACCATCATGGGCACATAGGTATACATTTGATGCACTTGAGGTCAATCTCACTCTTTGATTTGCCTAAATAATGACATTTTAGGCTATCTCTAATGTATATAGGAGTTCAAGACGAAAGAGAACATATCACTTAGATCAACAGTCAAATACTATAATATTTTCAATTTTAGGAATGATTTTAGAGAGGAGATAGCAATAAATTTTTTTTTTTTCAATTTTTAGATAAAAGAGACCGACAATGTGATACTCTCTCTTTACTCGGCTCTCCATGAGAGCTAGCGCGCCAGCAACAGCAAAAAAAGTAGTTTTTTTTTTTTTTTTGGGAGCGTGGAGCACTAGCCTTACGTAGCAATGTAAGTAGAGCCTAACAAGTATACGGCATATCAATGATACCGCATAGCACAACACCCTGCAGCAGGGCGATCGCAGGGGCTACTACATCAGATGAGATGAGATGAGCGGATAGAGTGAGTGTGTAGTACTGACATGCGCACGTACGAGCGTGTGACGCACACGTGGGGTCTTCTGGCATGCAGGGCAGGGGCGGGGCAACCGAGGAGATGGATGGATCGGGCAAACAGCCGCACGTGTGAGCGGCCCTCGCACGCACGCAAGCACGCAGTTTGGCAGGTGGCCCTTGTCCCCCTCCCCTCCACTGCTTGTCTCTTTTTTTGACTGGGAACAAACTTTCTCATGCCCTTGTCATTTTGTTTATTTGGTGGGGGCTATACATACTAAAACTTACCATTTACCATGCATGCACAAATTTACTATAGGCTGTTTGGTTGTTTAAGATAAACTCATAAATATAGAGTTCATACAAAATTTTCAACAAACATGGTGTTTAGTTCATTTCTCGGCCCACCTCATCCTACATGGACCCAAGATTCCTCTTTCATCTTGCATGAACTAAGGATTAACATATATATTAGTAGTGAAGATTGGTGATAATTAGTAGTGATTAGAGAAGATTTTAAGTAGTGATTAGGATAATTAGTCTTTGATTTGTGCTAATTATTGGTATTAATGATTATTAGCGGTGATTAGTAGTGACCATCTACATCAAATTTGTATTTTAGTAAAAAATTATATTCTCATACTATCTTAACATCTCTCATACAATCATCCTACATCACTTCATACAAATAACTAAATAGAATCTCATTCCATGCCATACAACTAACCAAACAATCTACTTAAATCAATCCATACAAGATGAACTCATCTTCCCATCTCATCCCACAAGATGCATTGATACAAGTAGTCAAACACACCTTATATACAAGTTACCATCATGGATGCAACTTGATTCTTTCCTCTATTTGATTTGGATACATTGAAAAATTGATACAAAAAATCCTAGAAAAATTGTGAAGGTAGTTCTTAAAGCAATATACCGGTACAAAAAAAAAATTCGAGCTCAAAGTCAACTTGTTCTAGGAAAAAATTCTAATAAATTAAAATAAAAGAATAAAATTTACTATTCACGACATTCTTTTTTTTCACATTATTATTCAGGATACTACCTCCATTTCAAAATACTCATTCTTCTACTCCCTCCATTTCACAAATAATTCATTTGTCTTTTTTTTTTTTTGCATTTTCTAAGTAGTACTTCCTACAGTTTTATACAATGACGGATCCAAAAACTTGAGATGTATAGGTTGAACTTATTCACGGTAGATGTAATGGGCTAGGTTCTATAGTCAAAATAATACTTTTTTTAAAAAAATATTTCTTAAAAACTTTAAAACAAACATGAAAAACTTGTCAGTCAACTAACTCCACAAGTCCCTACTTCAATTTACCACTGGTTTACATGATAAGATTAACCAATATTTTAAATCACAAAACATGGTTCGACGCAGTGAGAGCATGCTAAAAGCTATCTCGGTTATCATGGAAGCTAGACGGCATGTTTAAATAAAACTAATAGTTTTATTAATATATGAGTATTATATCTATAAATATATAAATATTGACAATTAAATATAAAAAATATTATGAGCATCAGTCAATTGAAGTATCAGACATTATAAATAGTCATAACTATTTCACATTAAGTCTAAATTGAGTAATAATAGTAAAAGAATATTCAAAACATTTGCTAAATTTCAAATATTAAGTCAATTGGATGAGTAATATTTATTTTATTTTTTCAATTTAGAAATTTCTAGTCAAAACTTAACTCACAAGGTATACATGCATAATGGATTGCTACAGTCACTGCGAGTTATAGACTATAGCGGCTGTCACAAAATTTACGGATTTTTTTCCACGCAATGTATTGCCCATGCCTTATAATACTATCACGGTGCTGTCACAGTGTTATTGTTGATTATTTAGAACATTGAGCTTAACTATGTCAAACATATATAAGAATTCAGAGAAAATAAAAAATAAAAAAATGGAGAATAAACTATATAAACGCATAATGGCCTAGTGGGCACATGGAGGCAGGAATTAAAAGGCGAAAATGGACAAAGGGAGACAGAGAGAGAGAAGAAGGGTTGTGTCTTGTGTGAAGCGTTAAATGGGCCTTGACAGCTTGTGGAGACTATACACAACTACGCACAAAGCCCCACACTGTCACACACGCAACACACACACAGTTGGTACTAGTATCTTAATATTGTGCATGCACGTACGTACCATAGGCAGCAGCGTGCACAGAGGTGGTGCATGCATGCTTCCTTACACTGTTGTACTCGACACCCCCCTCATCACCCCCTCCCTCCCCCCTCGTGTGTGTGTGTGTGTTCACCTGCTCTCTGTCCTATATATATATCCATACACATACAAGTCATCTCTCCTCAGACATATATATCAGGTGAGGCATCTCAATGTGAACTCCTAATCTAAACTATAAGATCAGCACCAGGAAGAATATTGGCCATTAATTAGATCATAAAAAACTAATATTATTAGCGTCTCATGATATAAATTTGATGAACATAATTCACACATGCTGATTAGAAATGGCAAATAGTATTCTCACATGATAGCTCTTTTTGACAGCTATAGATCATAAATTCTTGTAAATATCAATCTCTATGATTTTTTATGACTCATGCTGATTAAATGTGTCAGATGGTGTTTTCATATGATATCTCCTCTAGACAGTTATATATATATATATATATATATGAACATGAACAAGAATAATTATGATTCACTCATGTTCACTGGACATCTTGGATGGTATTTTCACATGATACCTCCACTGGACAGATGTAGTTTATCATCTCTTGTGTGTATGCATCCATCTCTGGGAACATGCAAGATTCGCTCAGGGTCATTGGGCGTCGCGGATGGTGTTCTCGGGTATAGTTATCATCTCTAGTCATAGTCAAGGTTGTAAACATAACGGCATCTAGGGGTAGATAGATCCTTTAATGTTTAGAACTATTTTATAATAACATATCATCTGATAAACATTCAGATTGGTATATTTATAAAATCATAATTTTCATCATAGTCTTACATAGTTTAAATAATTTATTGTAAAAAAAAACCAAACCACCATTAGTTTATGATAGTAATATATGGAACTATTATAAGCAAATCCGTTACCTCGTTACCAAATTACCATAATAATTGTTCGGATAGGACCTCTCTGGAAACAAGTTCTATATTCAAGAGCACAAACAGACAAATAGCACAAACCACAGCATCAATTAGGTTCAATTTGCATCTTTTTAAGTAGGAAAAATTGTGTCACACCACCGGGAAAATGTGTATTTTTATATTTATCATTAAAAATCAGCTCTTTATTAATTACCACTAAAATATATATTAATATTTTGTATTTATCATTGTCATTTAGTTAACTATTGATCAATAGAGCAAATGACATTTTTATCTCTATCAGGTGACATATTAACCTTATAAATAGAGCAAATATATCTTTATGAAAAAAAATAAAAAGTCTCGTATCTCAGATAAATAATATTTTTGCATCAAAATATATTTTGTTCGTAAATATACCTCTACTAGAGTAAAAAAATATTATTTGTTGTATTGACTAGTGGTTAATCAAATGATGATGATAAATATAAAATAATAATACATATTTTAGTGATAAATAAAAAGATTTATTTTTAATGGTAAATATAAAAATGCACACTTTTTCAGGTGCAAACAAAATATTTACTTTTAAATATTGGCTTGGACTTTGTGAGTAAGAAGCTTCACTTAGTGAAGAAAATATGGATTTTGAAATGCCGGTAATAATTCACGTGTACAATGGTACATGATATTGGCGCTAAAAGCAATAAATCTTATGATCTCACTAAATCCATTATTTTTATATCATTTTAGCACATAGGGTTATTTATACGATTTATCATCAAATCAGTGATATTAACAATTTTGCCTCTTTTATACATATATATGCATGTTAGTGTATATATATGTATATGACTTGGATGATGCACTCGCGTTGATCGGACATATTAGATGGTGTTCGCACATGATATCTTCCCTATCCAAGTATAATTTATCATCTCTAATATATATCACCTTCTCTATGAATATGCATGACTCACTCATGCTAATTGAACGCCCTACACAGGTATAATTATCATCTCTTGTAAATATCTATCAATACAAACATGCATGATTCACTCATTCTGATTGAACAAGTTCGATGGTGATATATCTCTTGGACGGATATAGTTACCATCTCTTATATATCTCTCTCTATAAACATAAATGATTCTCTCATACCAATTGGACATCTCGGATGATGTTCTTACATTATTCCCTCTTGGACGGTATAGCTTATCATCTCTTGTATATATCCCTCTCTATGAATATACATGATTTAATCATGCTGATCGAATGTGTCACATGATGTTCTCTTATGATACCTCCTCTAGACGGGTATGGTTATCATCTCTTGTATATATATCTCTATGAACATATGTATGATTCACCCATGTTGATTGGACATCTTAGATAATGTTCTCACATGATACCTCTTCTAGACGTGTATAGTTTATCATCTCTTGTATATATTTCTCTCTACAAACAGACATGATTCTCTCGTGCTGATTGGACATGTTGGATGATGTTTTCATGTTATACCTCCTCTAGATGGGTATAGTTTATCGTCTCTTTTATGTATCTCTCCATGAACATATATGCATGATTCATTTATGCTAGTTGAATGTGTTAGATGATGTTATCTTATGATACCTTCCTTAGACGGTTATAGTTATCATCTGTTATATATGCATATGAAGATGGATGATTCGCTCATGTTTGTCAATTGATATTCTCACATGATTCCTCCTATAGACGAGTATAGTTTATCATCTCTTGTATATATCTCTTTATGAATATATATGATTCACTCATGTTGACTTCATTTTTGGTTGGTGTTTTCACATGATATCTTCCTTGTACAGGAATAGTAATCTTCTCTTGTAAATCTCTCTCACTGTGAACATACATGATTCACTTATGTTGATTGAACATGTCAAATGGTGTTCTCACATAATAGCTCCCCTGGACAAATATAGTTTATCATATCTTTTAAATCTCTCTCTCCATGGACATGCATAGTTCACTCATGTTGATCGCACATATCGATGGTATTTTCACATGATTCCTTGCCTTGACAAGTATAGCTTATCATCCCTTGTATATATCTCTACATGAACATCCATAATTCACTCATAATGAGCGGACGTCTTGGTTGGTGTTCTCACATGATACCTCCCCTAGTTAGACATTGTTTGTTAAATTATTTTAATTTAACGTGGCCCAGATAACTATTGAAATTGAATCATCAAGCCATAACATAGGTCAAGTGGGAGATTGTAAGAATATTTTACTAATATGAAGTGATCTATGTAATTATTAAACTAATTTTAATAAAAATTAGTCTAGTATGATGGTTACTAGACTCAATATATTAGAATTATGGGTTGAAAATCCCTCTTCTCCCTTTAAATAAGTAAAAGATTGTGTGTGTGAAAAGGTGCTTGTGTGGGAACATTCATATGAACCGAAGAGTTGCACCATTAGAATTAGTTCAACAATTATATGGACCATTTCAAATTAGTAAAATATTCTTACATAGTTATTATCTCTTGTAAATATCTCTTTCTATGAACACTCATAATTTACTCATGCTTATTGCATATGTCGGATGGTGTTCTCATAATGTATACCTCCCCCTAGTCAAGTAGTTATAACCTCTTGTTTTATATATATATATATATATATATATATATACACATACACACACTCCCGAGAGTATGTACTCACCTCATTTAAATTATACTATAGACACTTCTTTAATTATCTACTACATTATTTATGAAAAAATATATCTTATAATTTTGCAATTGGATAACATACTTCATCATTAATATTTCTTTTGTTAAATATATACTTTTGTAGTTGTATAGTATGTTATTTATGAAAATATACCTTATAATTTAGAAAAATGTATATCATACTTCATTAAAATATTATACATAACCAAAATAGTAGATAAACTACAAACAAAGAAATATATATAGTGTATTTCAATGTTGGGAGTATAGACATCTAGAAATATAGAATTATTTTTCATATATATATAAGCATGCATGATTCACTCATATTGATTGGATATCTCGGATGATATTCTCACATGATTTCTCGAGTACAGTTTATCATCTCTTAGAAATCTCTCTCTCTCTATGTGAACATGTATGGTTCATTCCTCTGATTGAATGTGTTGGATGGCATTCTCACATGATTCCTCTCCTAGACAAGCATAATTTATCACATCTTGTATCTATCTCTTTATAAACATGCATGATTCACTCATACTAATTAGGCATCTCAGTTGATGTTCTCATATGATACCTCCCCTAGACAAGTATAGTTATCATTTCTTGTAAATATCTCTCTCTATGAACATACATGATTTACTCATGTTGATTTGATGTGTCGGAAATGCATTCTCACATGATATTTCCCTGAATATAGTTTTTCATCTCTTGTATATATCTCTCTCTATGAACATGCATGACTTACTCATACTGATTGGACGTGTCGGATGGCATTCGCACATGACATCTCCCCTGGATAGATATAGTTTATCATCTCTTGTATATACCTCTCTATGAACATGTATGATTTACTCATGCTAATTGGACATCTCACATAATAACTCCTTTAGACGGGTATAGTTTATCATCTCTTTTTATCTTATGAACATGCATGATTCACTCATACTGATTAAATGTCTCAGTGGTGTTCTCACTTGTTACCTTCCCCGGACGGGAATAGTCTATCATCTCTTTTAAATTTTTTCTCTATGAATATGAATGATTCAGCCTTGCTCATTGGACTGATGAAAATGTTGTTCTAACATAATATCTCCCTTAGACTGGTATAGTTAATCATATTTTAGATATCTCTCTCCATGAACATATATAATTCACTAATACTGATTAGATGTCTCAGATAATATTCTTCCATGATACCTCTTCTAAACATATATAATCTATTCGTCACCTTTAAATATCTCTCTCTCCATCTCCTAATCCCTATCTAGTACCGCATATGTACAGTTCTAATACTGTACACATGATGTGAATGTACAGGGTGCAGTAAGGGATCCTCTACCCTGATCCTTAAGATTTTTTTCTGTGTTTTTCCATGAGAGTCGTGTAATAATGTTAGGCCTAACTAACAACAAATGGATGTTGCTATCAAAAGGTTTAAATAATTCTGGTTAATTAATTTTGAAATATAAAAAAATATGATTAAGCATTTATATATGCACCAAAATAATTAAAACATATGATCATATAAAAAGAGGTTGTGGATTCAACTCTCGATATTTCATATATATTCTTAATTATAGTATTATCTTGACATATGATTGAATGTTTGGGATAGGAGTGGGGTATGTTATACAAGCATAGAAAATTCTATTGGTTTTTCAAAAAAAATTGATTAATTAAAGAATAATACAGTGTCATTTCCACGGATCCCGGTAGAAATTTCTTGTGTCTTTGCATGTCTTTCAAAAGGAAAAGTTGCTTGTGTCGACATGATCTGTGGCATGTAGCATAGAAAAAAAATAAAAGTACATTGATAAGAAAAATTATTTCTTGTTTGATTTATGTTGTGGAATTGACATAGTACTTACAAAAGGTGTCGGCTTTCAAGATCACCTTCAATCAATAACAAGTAAATTAATTTATTCCTCAGTTTCATAATATATGTCTGATATAAGTCCAATCAGACAAACCTAAACTTTATTTAATATTTTTGGTGTTGAGTAACCATAAGAAAATATTTTTTGGTTGATTTTACACATCTTTAAAGCTCGTGAACCAGACTTCTTGATGTATACCGTGGAAAAAAAAAAGAGTACCAGTTTTGAAGAAGATTTGTGTCATAACACTGCAAAGTTAATAAAATATTATTAAATAATTTATTAAGATGTAAGTCTGCATTTCTCTCTATGGCCTTATTATTTGTAGTATTTTACAAAAATAATGACTTAGAAATAAGACCAACACACTAAGAGGCCATATTACACTAAAAAGATTGAACACACTAGATAAAAAAAAGTAAATTGCATTTCAGATTTCTAAACTAATGTAACTGTATAACTTAGTTCTCTAAACTTAAAATTAATTTGACAGATCCTTAAACTTGTCCGATCATTTAATTAAGTTTATGCATCACTTAAACTAATAGAAAATATTATAACTTCGTAACATAGTATTTATAAATTAATATGACACATTACATCAACTAATGTGCATGTTGTACTAAAAAAAGAACACTCTACATACTAAAAAAATTTATTAGAAAAACAGGTTCACACACTCCACACCTATGATCTAGATCTACACTTACCTATTTCTGATATACGTCTTCCAATAAGATTTTATAATAAATTTTTTTATACGTGAATAATTACTCCTAGAAAAAGCTCATATTTGTCATGTTATTAATTGCTTGTTTGAATGGAAATTAAGGGCTTTTGATATCTGAGATGTCAGGTTTATGCACACCTGGAGACCATTACCCCTGATTTCTTAGTATAATAAAGCAATCAATTCACATATAAATCGCATGAAAGGGGGTGCATATCTATGTGTGTGTGATCAGGAGATTTACACGGAGTAGCCAGCTATCGCAATTGCGCATATATATAGTTTATAAACCCATTAATTGTCTCAGGGATTTGTCTACATACACATAGTTAGGATCCAGATGGCAAATTAATTAAGAGGAAATTGTATCGTATCTACCCATATTTTTAAAAAATTGTAATTTTCCACATGTATTTTGAATTTTTGACGAACTCCCATCTGTATTATTGGTTTTTTGCAACACATCCCTCCGCCTCTAATTCACGTATAAAATGCTTTTTTTCCCCGGAGATGGTCTTTAGGCTTTAGTGCTCGTATTAGCACGTGGAAGGCAAATTATATGTATATAGCCAAGGAAATTAGAGTGAAGGAGATTATAATGGTGGTGGTGATAACAATAACAACAACAACCAAAGAGACCAGTTTCGTACTAATAATTAGAAATCTTCATATCAACTGAGACACCACGCTGACTCGAAAATCTAGAAATTCTCATAATAATTAATATAAAAAGAGACAAATTCACACCATATATTTGATAAGTTCAAATCATAATGATGAAAATTGATCAAATTTATATTGGAATTTCATAACACGCATGCATGCATTGTCGGCCAGTTTCCAATAATGCAATACTTCAAGTGGGAGTTTCCTAAAACTAAAAGTACATATGAGAATCTGAAATAAAAATAGGTGCGGTGTATTTTTCTCGTTAATTAATTGGCGTCCCTCTCACACGGGGCGAGCCAATTAATAATGTTTTCTTCTCTAAGGCATAATTAAATATATTTGACCTAAAAATGCACACTCCGAAAAGAAAGGATCACCAAACTAGTACTCCTAGCTTGTTCTAAATACTGCATTGATTAATATCTATTTAATTTCAATATAATTTAGTTTATGCATGAAAGGGTCTTCCAAAGCCATAAATGTGCCACGTCGGCACCCTGAGAAGTCCACGTCAAATGTTGTAACAAAATTTAATTTAATTTTAATTTTTCATTTTTTGGGCAGTGTCCAATCATGTTTGACCATGTTTGCACACGTGTGATTAGGAAATCGACACGCCTAGGAATTTAGGATTAGAATTAGGATTATGCTTATTTCAGTTCCATGTAGCTGTTTGTGACTGGTTTTTATATGGTTTCAATTAAGCACCACATATAAATATGACACTTTTTTTCTTTTATTTTTTGTTCAATGCTAGAATTGGAGATGTGCACTGGTCAACTAGTATCATAGTCATGTATATATAGGTGGAGCCTCCTGATTTCCAGCTAACTAGATTGCTCAATGTTCATAATACAATGGAGGAATCAGATGACACACGCGTACAGGCTGTTTGATCGAGGATCGATGTTCTCAATTGATCACTGTGAAAAAATAGAGTGTTTTCTTTTTTTTACTTTGAATCATATCTTACTTTGGATCAACAACGTATCCCTCATCCTACAATGGAGTAGTGCCATACTACAATTTTAAGTTGTACATTATGTTGTCATTAATTATATTACAAAAATTAATTTTTTTTGGGCACCATCCAATAATTGAATTTTGAAAAAAAAAAGAGAGATTGGAATTTAGAAAAAAAAAATTCTCTCATCCTATGGCATACATATGATGTTATTTAACATACAAAAGAATATTTGTTCAAAAAGTCTCCACCTCTACCGCCAACATATAATTTTCAATTCTAGTGATTTGAGGGTTTTTTTTTCTTCTCATCATATTCACATATATATATGAGCCACTTTTATATATACGATGGAAATAATCTCTTTCCCAGACAAATCGCGAGTAAAATTGTCCTAAATTTAACAAAAAATATTCTTCATTTCTTAAAAAATTCTAACTTATATTTTCCGGATAAGATTATGAGATTTTTGTCAATTTGTTCAGCCAGTGTTTGATACGTAAAGTGACCACGTACGTTTAACCATTACAACCCAAAAGATAAATATTTAAAATGAAAAGACCATCCATATAAAATTGGATGGTTGAAAGAAATATAAGCTAGATAAGCCAAATATCACACGTGGAAGGTTGTGTTTATCTGTGTATGTCGTTTTACTTTTTCAACCCACATTTCTTATCTACATCTAAACGCCTAGTTTGAAACTTTCTCTGCTAGGTCTTTACACATCACAGACGTGTCGCGCACATGTGTGATGGAGGGAGTAACACGAGTAGCTCCCTACAATACACACATGCATTTCAATTGTTCTGGTAAATATCCAACACTTTTTTCTCCCAAAAACTTAGTTTTCATATATGTCCATTTTGTTTACCAATGTCATTGTCACACGAGGGAGAGCCCAATCATGCTTTGGGTCCTATATATGGAGAGATAGTACTCACAACACAACAGCAATTTGATGATTGGGAGCTTAGCTTATTGCTACCTTTCTATGTACCTCTTCCCCTTTGCAATTGAATTAATTAGTGTGTGATTTGCTACATATAAATTCTCCAGTAAAGTATTTATTAGAACTTTAGTTTATAACCATGCTAAGCCCCCAAACACCAGTTTTAAATTATTTAAGACTTCTAATGTTAAAAAAATTATATTGATGAATGAACCATTAAATAAGGTTGGTATTTGGCTAGCTCCTTATTGCGACCATCCTATCTCCTCCACTTTGCAATTGATTTAATTAATTAATGTGTGGTTGATACTGCACTTTGGTGATTAGCATTAATATGATTTAACTAATTAGTTTGTTTGGAAATTAATTAAGGATGTAATGCCTAGATTTAGATAGGAACGGCACCCCAACCAAGGTGATTAGTACTATACAAGTCGCCGTGGCAAAATGGACAGCACACTGCTCGAAACGAAAGGAAAGATTGGATGCATGCACACACATCTCGATCCTTCAATGATTTGATGAGAGATTAGTGACAAATTGGCAACTATCTGTCACTTTTTGCCAACAATGAAGAAATTGTTCTCTTTCTCTTGTCATCCGATCACCAAGGCTTAATTTAATTTAATAATTTGATTATTAAAGTTTTTTATTTCTTTTTGCACCAGTACTAGTACCATTTGGTCAGTGGAGTGTCCATTTTTTGTGCTCCCCATCTTGTAGTATGTATGTTCAAGTTTCTTGTCCCATGCATGCATTTTTTTTTTCTTTCTTCTTCTTTCAAAGCAAAACTTTTGCTTGTTTCAAGAAAGCGTACTTTTTTGACAATAGAAAAGACACTTTTACTATCTAGCCCCAAGAAAATAGAGAAGTAACTTTAGACCTTAAGTGTTACTCCTAAATGGAGTTGATCTTTTAGGTGGAAGAAGAAAATGACATTTAGTTCATGCTAATTACGCATGATCCATTTGAGAAAAATAGCAAAAAGAAATATCTAGGGTGAGTTGTCGAGCATGTTTGGTCAACTTAAATTTCTTCAATAAACTGATTACTGGAATTTTATTTTATAAATATGATAAATTTATTTTCACTAGTATCAATTTATTGGAGATTTTTAGTTAAAAAAACTCAAATATATAATAAAAGCCTCAAAATGATTAGATATTTAGCTCCAATTTCATATTAAACTTATCAAACACCCCTAGTACACTCTACTAAATGCTCAAACATGGTTATTGTACATCCTGTGGTAAAAGAGGTAAAAGCATGATATCCAATTTGGAAGTATTTCGGTTTACCTCCCTCCAATTTACAGTGATTGTGTGTACACACACACGTCTCTCTAGCGCGCGCTCTCTCTCTCTCTCTCTCTCTACATATCAATTCAATGAGGATTAAGCATAGGAAAAGGAGAGGTATCCACCAGTGGGGCACAAGAAAGGGAGAGGACAGAAGAGGACAAGGGAGAGGCCCTCGTGCAACTCTGATTTGATTGATAAGCCCCATGTACCTTCATGCACATCCCAAACCAAAAAATTAATAATAATGGAAAGAAACCTGTGAATATTATATTCCTGCACTAAAACTTGCTTAACTTTGACACTCATATATTTGTGCATATCTAATATATTTGTATATATCTAGGTTAGTTATGTGAAAATGTCTCATTAAATTTGTTGTCAAAATTTTTTTATAATATTATATTTTATAATTTTATTGTTATTATAGTACAATCAATATCAAATTGTTCATTCAAAACAATAGAAAGACAAAAATAACATGTGTATTGGATAGAGGAGCGACAAAGAGCAAATATTCCTTCCATTATAGAATAGGATGTGTTTTCAATTTTTTATGGTCTTTAAGATATAACTTTTATCAATAATTTTTACGATAATATTTCTTTACATAAAAAATAAAAAAATCATATTATAAAAGTACTTTTGATGGCACATCTAGCAATCTTTTCCATATGACAAGTCCAAATAATAAGAGAGAGAGTAAGGGAAGCTATCAAATGAACTATTATTAAAATAAGAGAACAAGAACTAACAATCTTGACAAATTCGAAAAACTTTGATCATCCACTAAAATTCACTCTCATCTTTCCAGAGACCCCTAAAACATTTCATTTTTATTCTTTGATCCTTCAACGGTTCCAGCTTCTAGTATAATAGACTATCTTCCTTCAACTATATCACTAAATTTAATATGACCACCAAAATTGTATATTGTAGTTCTCATTCTCCTATTTTAATATATTTTAGCAAGAGAGTAATAAATCATAGTTATTACTTCCATCATGTTCTGACCAGAATGGCTGTAATATTCCGTTCTAGTTGGCAAACCAGAATGCAAAGAACTGCATTCCGTTTTCCTCCTTGAATTCGGCCTGTTTCAGTCATTCCGGTGGATTTCGGTCGTTTTGACTGAGATGGGCCGTTTCAGCAAATTTTATACCGGCCACCTAATTAAGAGATGAGGCTTCCTATAGCGCACGGACTCGTGCTTTGTAGGCAACGCATGTGTGACAAGTTTGTTCCTGTCCCTCGTGCTCGCACGTCCATAAGCCATAGTCTACAAATCTTTTCCTTGCACTATTCCCAACATTGTGTTACCACGAGCAAAAAGCTGCACTGTGCTCAAAACTTGCATGCAGCCAAGTTTTTTTTTTCGACGAGATTTTTTTTATTGAGATGATCCCATCACCACTTTGAACTTTGAAGCCCATATCACCGAAGAAAAGGAGGGTTTAGTATTTAATATAAATACTAAAATTTATTGGACAGTTTTTTGCACAGAAAAAGATGTTATATACACATAATTTGTATTTTCTTTCTTTATTTTTTACTCTGGAATTGGCCGGAATATTTGGCCCTAAAAACTAAATTGGAATGACCACTGAAACAGAATTGACAACTTTGTAATAAACTACATACTCTCTCTCTCTCTCTCTCCTGTGATGGTGAACAGATCAGTGGATGGGCATGTGAGTTTGCATGTGATGGATGGTAAGGAGCCAAAAGAACAAGGTCATGGTACATGTGGAGGAGAGAAGCTAGCTACGGACATTCCCCACTCGTGTGCATGCACGCGTGCGTGCGTGCATGCATGCCATGTACATTAATTTAATTTTATCCTCTTCTTGTCTTAAATAGTGTATGTATTTTTTTTTTATGCCCTTCTCTCTATCATGCACCAAACTCTCCTACCATCTCCCATAGGTTTCATAGTACTGTACTCCTTGGACGTACATACCTTTTCTGATACGATGGATCTCCAATATATCCACCTCTAGGGTTTCTTCTCAGAAGATTCTCTTTTTTTCAAAAAAAAATGTTTTTTTTGTTTTTCTTTAACCTACCTAATGTCTTTTTTTCATTGGTTTGAGTTGTGATTTAGTTAGTTCAAACATGTTCAAAATAGATGGACTTTCTTTATAATGTCAAGATTGAAACTCAAAACCTCACAACCATATAGTTGAGAGTACATTGTTTGTGCAGTGAAAACAAAAGGAATGATATTTTTTCATTTTTTTTTTGTATTTCTACCTATCTAACATCCCCTTTTCTCTTTTTATTGAGTTGGTGTTTAGTTATTTGAAAGATGTCCAAAATGCCATTTTGTTTTTTCTTGGTCTATCTAATACCGCCCCTTCTCTTTTGTTGAGTTAATATTTGATTAGTTCAAAAATGTTCAAAATAGATAGACTTTCCTTTTAGTGTCAAGATCTCCAGAGGCAAAATTCAAAATTCACAATTATTTAAGTAGTGAGCATGTTGTTTTGAGAGTGAAAACAAATAAAAAGAAAAATCAAATTTCTCATAGGGAGGTTTGCAACTCAATTTCTTGACTTACCCAATATCTCCCCATTCTGGCAATGTTTAGTTAGTTCAAAGATGTCCATAATGGGAGTTTTTAGCAAAATACAAAACCTCACAACCATATAGTAGTAGTGAGCATGTTGTTTAGGCTATAAAAAACCATATCTCCAATAGAAACTTTTCCTCCTAATTAATCATCGGCATGTATCACAATCATAAAGTATAATTTTAATTACACTTTTTATACATAAGACTGTACAATCTATTAAAATTTGAACCAACTACAATAGATTCGAATGCTTTACAGTCTATAATAAACCATCAATTACAAAATCCATGACCACGTAGTGGTCACCCATCGTTATGCCATTTTGAGGGCAAGAACAAAAAAAAAATTCTCGTAAGAAATTATCGTCTACCTATGTCACAGCCATATGATTTTGTATAAGAATTCAAAACGTTCATACTAAAAAATTATACAGTCTACTGTAGTCTGAACCCACCACAGCAGATCGGCGTGCCGTACGACGACCCGCAATGAGACATAAATTGCAACAATGCTGCTTATCTGTGAACAACAAATGCTCATAAATTGTCGTGCATGCTAGCTTGAACCATTGAAATCATGAGCACAGTATGGAGGAAGGAAGGAATGAATTAGGAAGGTTCTTGTCATCTACAAGCAAATGGAATAAATGCAATCCCCCAAAAACCTTCTAGCATGCTGGAGTAACTCTATTCCACGTTCCTAATACCGATCTAGATCTTCTGTATTATTGAATAATTTTTTTAATGATCATATTTGGATGAGAAATTTGTTAATTTCTCGCGATGGCATCTCTGCTATATCCGAAGTAGTTTTCTTTTTGATTGGATGATTTTTAAAAAAAATTAATATATTTTCTTCGAAAATAAAACAGATGATCAGTTGTGCGCCTACCGCACTTCCTTCGCCTCCGTGCGGGTGTTATAACTCCTTCATTGCTTCCAACTACCTCCTCTTAATTAACCCCCATATGCATGCAGTAATTAACTAACTAGGGCACAGTTCTAGTAGTAGTAGTAGTAGGGTAGCCTGTAAATTTAACAGACGGATCGACAGGGATTTAAAGGGCAATTAGGGGCCCTGCCAACCCGAAAGAAAAATGCATATGCTACTCATCGTTAAGATATAAGATATATTTTTAATATATATATATATATATATGGATTAAAGAAATTATAAATTTAAGGGAACATTGAGATATAAAGATTAAATTATCCTCATTTGTAACTGTATTAACAATGAGAGAGAATATTAATGAATGATTAATAGTAAATAATAGAGAAAGGAGAAATAAATAAAAATATAATAGAAAAGATAACAATCAATTCGTATGAACGCTTTATATTTTACAATAAGATTGAAAAAATTATATATGTCTTATATTATACAACAGAGAGAATATAAATTAACATTGTAGTAAAATAACTCATCAATCAGTCATTGTAAAAATTTAATTCATTTTCACAATTAGAAAGGCTGTGTGTATTAAAAATCTTCTTAAAAACTTTTTTTAAAAAAGACTGATCTATGGGTTGAGTTACTCCTCACATTCATATATTACAAACTATATTTTTGATCTGGATTTACATCATTTGTCCTAGAGCGTCTCTAATAGTTGTATTTTTAATAAAATTGGTGCTTCAACTAAAAAGCTAGTATCACATCATCAACTACATTCATAAATTTTCGTATTTTGCAATAATTTCTAATCTACCACAAATGGGAGAGAAAAACACGTTCCTTCTGTTCTTATAGTCAAAAGTATATGAATCCCTTTTATCTGCACCTACCATTTAGATTTTGTAAAGAATTTGTTAATATGTGAAGCATTGATAGCCAGTTGGTGGAACATTTTAGGAGGAAGTAAATGTTGGAACAGTACAGAGGGAAAGTGTGATAAATTTGTCTGTAAAATTTAGAATGACGTGCGAAATAAAAAAGAAGGATAGAATAACTTAGGTAAATAAAGAGGAAATAAAAAAATTAATTCACCCATACATCCAAGAAAATATACTAGATCTGAGTCATAATTTAAATCATTCTAGTTCTTAACACCATAATCTTTTTAATTCCCTCAAATTCAAAAGAGGGGAGATAATGATAGTATAGTGTTAGTATGGTAGAGTAGTAAATAAAATACTGGAAAGTGTAAAGGGAAAGGATGTGAAAAATCTACCTAGGTAATGTAGAGTGACTTATATTTTGAAAAAAAAAGCCTATAAACAACTTTTTTTAAGAAAAATATTTTACATTTTGTATCTATCCTATTAGCAGCCTTCATCCTCCCACTCCCTCACTAGTCACCCCATCCCCACCAACCTACACACAGCAACAATAAGACCCCAAATAAACATGAATTTGTATCCTCTGTTTTAGAGAAGAAAAGACACATAGCTTTCTCTTTATATAAATTATTAGATTAAGAATTAATAGTCTATATCAAGATAGGAAAAAATTTACAATTTTTCACAATTAACTATTTCAATATCTCCTCTATATCAATCTAAACCATTCAAATTTTGACGAAATAACTGAGATTTTAAGAAAATCATCCTCTGTCTTTTGTTCTCTAAGACAAAAATTCCAAATTCACCAAATACACATGTGAAAAGATAGGGACCAGATATTAGGAGTCAAACCACCAACGCCTCTTTATGTGACCATACACTATAAATGTCAGAGTACAATTATGAGTGCAGCAGATAAGCAACTTGTATTGTAAAACAGAGGTTTGCATCTCTTTTTGATGAGACGAGATGCATTCACAAGTCACTATCTGCAACCGTGTACCCACACATATGATGTACCCACAGCATAGCATAGATAGATCCCTCGAGCCAGGACAAGCCTGTCCCAGTCCATGATCTCACTCAGGTCAAAAAGATTGCTTTGATCCATGAATGGACGGACGGGATGGATGGATAGATGGAAGATATATTGATCTCTCAACATTTATATTAGTACCATGCATGCACTTTTTAGTCTTTGTCAAAAAAAAATAAATTAAATTAAATTAATTTTACCAGTCCAATACTGTGCTCCCAAAGGCCACCGCCATGTCGTACGAATCTATCAAAATCTTGTAAACAGTTGAAGAATAAAATCCATACAGTCTTGTCCAAGATATCCTGTTTTTTATATATAAAAATAAAGAAACAACAAAAAAAAACGAGGCAATGACTATGTGTATTAAATATTTTTTATAAATTGGTTTATAAGAATCTAGTTCGCACATTCAATTAAGCTGAGTACAATGAGTAAACTCTTGGACAGACTCCTCAAAAAATTATTCTGAGTATATTCTGTACCACGCGTACGAGTGTCACTCGAATTACTCACCACTCTAATGCAAAGGTCCTTGGGGGAGATTCCTCGCACGGGCCCATGAGTAAATTAGATATTTATTAGAATTTAGGTGATTTTAATAAAATATAAATAATTTTTAATTTCAAAATTGAATTTTAGTGATTTTTTGTCTCTATATGAAGATAATTCAAAAAATTATAATTTTCTAAATATAATCAAGATCTAATTTAGACTAGATTAATACATAAATTAAAAAAATTGTATATAATTTTGATCACACGAAAATCGAGAAAAAACAATTTTTTTCCGAACGACTACTGCCTCGCGTGGCGTCTTCTCTCTCCGATAATCAAGAAAAAAATTAATTTTTTAACATGAGCGACAGACCAGATGCCCTTGTTGGAGTCAGCCTTACTCCTCATATTAATATCTACTATAATAATTTATTTATACTTGGGCTCGAAGTGATTCTATTTGTACATAAAAAATTGTACAAATCAAATAAAAAGTGTAGATAAGATCTGGTAAAGTTTGATGATGCCGCATATCACATTATAATTTACTTAATTACAGTCGGCATTCTTTCTATAACAATATTTTACATACAAGTAGAGTTTCGGACAGGGTTGATATCTCAAGTCAATAATTTGAGAGAGAGAAGGGTGAAAGAAGAAGAGCAGAGGGGCAGGAAGACAGAGTATGCACGAGCGGGAGGGAAGAGAGATCTAGGGAGATCAGCTTTGTAGGACCAAGGTTTTAGTTATGTGCTGCCACCCACACTCACATGCAGCCAGTAGGTACCCAATCTATCCATCCATCCATCCAAAGAGAAAGAGATCTTAACCTAAAAGCACATGACTAATGTTTAATCAGAGATCCATCTATCTACTTGCATCACCAACTCTATACAAAATGCATGTGAGGTAAAGGGCCATTTCTGATCACTTGTTGGTTGGTAGTTATTTTAGAAAAAACTTCAATGAGGACCACCTGGGCACATTCTTCTCCCGTTCGATTGAGAAGTCGAAACATGATCAGATGATTCTTGTAAGATAGTAGTATTACTTTATTATATAAGTATCTCACCCTTAAAATATTTTCGATCACTTGTTAGTTAGTAGTTAACTAAAAAAAGAAATTTGGATGAGGAACATCCTCACATCTCCAAACAAAAGGACCAGTCTTCGGTTCGCTGTCTGATTGAGGACCTCAACGATGATTAAATAGTAATTCAATCTAGAAAGACGTTTCTAAGCACTCGTTAGTAGTTATTAGAAAAAATTTAAATGAGAACCATTCTCATTCTGAACATGAGGACCCAGCTTTTGATCCATCATCTGATCAAGAGCCTCAAACATCATCACACGGTTCTTGGACCTATGTAGTTCATAGTTAATTTCTCATTGCAGCAAGATACTAGTACTACTATACTAGTAAACACTTTTGTAAAGATTATGCTCACGATTTTGAACAAGAGATCTTGATCTTCAATCCGTTGGCTGATCAAGAGTCCCAAGCATCATCGAACGGTTCTTGAACGGATCCTTATATAGTTGATAGTTAATTTCTCACTGCTGCAAGGTACTAGTACTATACTATACAAGTACCCCCACTCTTGAACCAATGGGAGCCAGCCCATGTGCCACCTCAACTGCCCTTTTTTTTTTTTTTTTTTTTTTTGCAGTTTTTAACCTTACATGGATGTATGATATGTATCTATCTACCTAATTTTTTTTTTGTACACTGTGCATGAGCAATCAGTAGCTAGACACTACCATATATCAAGCACATGGCGCCGGCCGTCGACGACCCATCCCTTTTTAATTTTCCATCCTCATGATTGATTGGATCCCCCCCCCCCCCCCCCCCCCCCCCCCAAAAAAAAACCTAGAGCTCATTGTAAAATCAACAAACAATTAACATGACATAAGCAGTAGATTATAGGTAGTCTAATTTGTTTGACATCAATTTTTCTGGTTGAATATTAAGATTCAAGTTTCATCGAGTTTGTGATCAGCATGAATTGGCATTTGTTAAAATTGGATCAACCTCACTCAAAAAACTAGATCTCATTATAAAATCAACAAACAATTATTATGACCTAAGTAGTAGCTAACAAGTAGTCCAGTTAGTTTGGCATCAATTTTATCCCTCTAAAATGTTATGATTCTAGTTTCATCGAGTATAATATGGATGAGTTGGCATTTGTTAAAACTAGTGTGATTTGATTCATGGACTTACATTGAATACTTGGCTTTTATATACATGCTTTAATTAACATTCCTGCTAATATGAGAGTAATTTGGAAATAGTAGTAAATGATCACCATAAATTCTTGAAATATATACATAGGATGTGTATTGTATTACCCCGTCCCAAGTTAAACTCAATTAAAATAAAAAAGACGGCCAACCCATCAACAGAAAAGGGGCTATGACGCCACTACCCTCCCCTTGTCGTCAAACCCTAGCATCAGAAAAAAAAAAAATAAAATCTTCCTTGTCTCTATATCCGCCTCCGCCGCCGCCGCCCACCACCACCACCACCACCACCACCATGCTTTGCATCAAACCCTAAGTCTCATTGTGTTCCTCATTGCCCACTTCCTTCGCTACTAGGAGATTAGGATAACAACTTGTTGATATCTTTTGCTCACCCACCATTGAAAAGGTATAGTTCCACCCCTATTCCAATTCATCAATAAAGCAATAGGTTGATTTGAATTTATGGCTTAGATTGCTTTTTGAATGATTTCATTTTGTGGAAACATTGATTACGGCCATTTTGATCATTTTAGCAGATGAATTGGAAGAATTAAGTAGTTAATTATAGGGTTTTAGAGTTCAGTCAGTTTTTAGGCACTTATAGCCCCTCCCCCTCCCACCAAAATTATTTATTTTGGAGAAACTTAATGAAGGAAAGTTGTAGATTTGGGACATAATTATAGATTATGTGATTCGAAGGGAAGGATCACATGGTAGCCTAAATCTGAAATTTTATGAATTAAACATTCATAAAATAGTTCAGTGGCATCAATTTCTCTGGCTAAATGGTAGGATTCAAGTTTTATTAGGTATAAATTGTGTAAGCTGACATTGATTAATGTTGCTGGGATTTGATCCCTTGATCTTCAGTTGAATACTTGATTTTTATATACATGCTTTAAATAACTTTTCCTGTTTTTATAAGAGTACTTTGGAAATAGCAATAAATGATCACCATAAATTCTTGAAATATATACATAGTAGGGTATTATGATACCCAATCCCAAATTAAACTCAGTTATAAAAAAAAAAAGAGGGTCGGCATATTAAGAGAGGAGCTATAAAGCCGCCTAGCCTCCTACTTGTCCTCGAATCCTACCCGTCAAGAGAAAAAAATATCTAAAAATATTCTTGCCTCCATATCCTCCACCACCTTCGCCCACCATGCTTTGTATCAAACCCCTGGCCGTGTCATGTGCCTTGCCGCCAATTATTGTCATTGACCACGATCTCCTCTGCCAAGAGATTAGGATAACAACTTGTTGAGATCGCTCATTCTCAAAAAGGTATAATTCCATCCTTGTGGTTTATTTGTTTCGTCAGTAAAGCAGTAGATTGATTTGAATTTGGGGTTTAGATTGGTTTTTGCGTGACTTCATTTTGTGGGGCATTCATTACGCCCATTCTGATTATTAGAATAGATGAATTGGGAGAATTGAGTAGCTAATTTTAGGATTTAAGAACTCAGTCGGTTTTCACAGTACTTATAGTCCCCTCCCCCTCCCACCAAAATTATTTATTTTGAAGAAATCTTATGAACAAAAGTTGTATATTTGAGACATTCAATTTCAGCACTTGTGGGGTCAAAACAGAGATCTATAGTGAAAATTTATGCCTTCTCAAGTTGCTGCGAGAAAATGCACAACATATTTCGTAACCATTAAACCCCAAATTTTGAAAATAAATTATAGATCAGGTGATCTAAAGAGAAGGAGCATGTGTTAGGGTAAGTCTGAATAATCAATTAATATTTTTATGAATTGCAAGTAAAAGAACCTGCTCCTTGATTTAGGATTAATGAAGCAGACGAAGGAACCTCTGCATCAGAGCAGCCAATAAGCTGCCATCCAGGCAAGTGATCTTACATGATTTCTTGATTGAGATGACTAATGAATTGTAATGTGTTCCATGAATGATGATGCTTCTTACTTCATATGAGATACGATTTATATATACTATTCATATATGATGCGCATCATACATGTACAAGGAGTTGTCACATATTCGATGGATTGTAAAGATTCTTAGTTCATATTAGAGCTGAATTGTACAAAGTAAGCATTTATAATGCGCAAGCACATTCATTCATGACAAGGGGGTGTAGCCATGAGCTAATGCTAGAGGCAATATTTCGACCGTGGGTGATCAAAATGGATCCATTTGTGGCGTGAGAGACACATTGGTTCATATCCGAACCAACATTGCATGTGAGATTCGTGGGTTTTCGTTTGAACCACTTCATTTGCATAAGAGATATGTGGGTCTATGTTCGGACCAATTCATTGCATGATTACTTGTGGTTAAATTGAATTGTGAGGATATATGTGTTATGTATGTCATGATGTTGAATTAAGTGTTATCTGGTGAATTTATGTAAGAAGAAATGGTGTTATCTATGAGGTTTTTGGTACTGGATATATTTATCAGAATTACTTAATAAAACATCAAGTCTCACTTTTACTTGTTTATTCGTGTGCAGTTACAATATTGTAATCAAGAGGAGAAGGGATTACACTTGTAAAAATATACAATGATGCTTAAAAACACTCACTTTAAATTAAAAAGTTTCCAAAATTTATTATTCATTGTAAGAATAACTAATTGATGAAATTAGATGATCTAAGTAACACCTAAAATAATCTAGAGAATTAGAGGTGTTACAGTATCTTATATAATCCCATCTTCAGGTGCAAACCCATACAAACCCTTTGGTCATCAAATTAACGTGAGAAATTTTTTAAAAATTGGGAAAGGCAACAGTCAATGTTTTAGAATGTTCTACCATCATATAAAATTTTGACTTCTAGCTCAATCCACAATATTAAGTAAAAAAAAAAGAGAAAATGCATGGTGGATATTGTTTTGAAGCTTTACCTTTTATATTTTCATTCTAAATAATATTTTTGCTGCAAATTTCTCGTCTCCCATTGTGGATTGATTTAGTTTACATGATACAGATTTTAGATGGGGCTATATTTAGTGTAAACTATTATTTGAGTGATAATATGCTAATTATATTGGTTAAGTTATCTAATCATTACAAAAAATTCTCAAAAACTTGTGTACATACTACTCAGAGTAATCTAGCATCTTACAAAAATTCACGTCAACACTCAATCAAACTTGAGAGAAACAAAAAAAAAAAAGAAATTTGCTGTGAATAGTGACTTTTGTTTTTTCTTTTTCTTTTCTGTTTTATTTGTTATTTTCTGAAATTTCTAATTTTTCTTCTTGTATCATCGATCGAATTTAGATTTGAAATTTTATAGAATGGTAAATAAAGTATTGCCTATGCAATTTTTTATAATTTTTGTAATGATTTAGTGGTCTAACCGGTCTAATTAACATGTTAACATCCAATTGAGAATTAGGACTAGATATCTCCCCATTCAAGAGTATCTTCTCAATTATTTGAGAATTTTTTTCCTAATTTTGTTCATCAATCAAAGAGTTTGCATGAGTTTTTTTTTACAAATGATTTGCATAAGATATATCTCCTATTTTCTATATATATATAATAAAAAAACATGGGAGAGAAGGATGCCCAAAATTTCTTTTATCTATCCTCGTCTAAGCATGGAGATAAAAAAAAACATAATTGTTCAAAGTTTACATATATTTTATCTTTTATTTGTACTACAAATTTATTTATTTTATATCTCCTACAAATTAATTTTTTTACATCTCCATGTAGGGTTGAATGGATAAAAATTACTAATAGTGCTGCTGCCACCCATCTATCAACAAGTACTAGCATAGCTCGGCCGGTTGCAGGGCATGAAATGAAAAAGCACACATGTGCAGCATTTCCTTATTCCTTTTGACCAAATTGCATACTTCTCCAATTCCAAGGCCAAGCATGCAGTAGAGTACTTATATATCTATATATATGGATAGATATATGCCTATACATATATTTATACATTTATATATTTTTCAGTGTCCAGAATTAAGGGGACTTTTTTTGATGCTATCAATCTAACTCTTTGACCCTTCCCTGGTCAAGACCTCACCTTGGAATGTGGCCCCTCTTCTCACAAAAAATAAAATAAAATTAAAAGTAATATTAGTATATAACTATACAGAGATTATTTGCAACAGATAATTAAAATTTTGGCAAGGAAAAAGAAAGGGGAGGGGGTGTGTAGGGGCAATAATTCTTGTGGGGGGTGTGCTTGCTAGTTGCCTATATAAAGGGCCTCTAGTACAATAACACTCCATTCATCCATCTAGGACTCCCATTTGTAGGAATCTTCTTCTTGAAGCAGGGAAAGAAAGAAAAAACAGAGTAGAGAAGCCAAGCCAAAGCAAGAACAAGAAGAAGCAAAGATGGTGGTGGTTTTGGGGGTGATGTGTGTGGTTCTTGGAGTGATGGTGGTGAGCAGCTTGCTGCTGAGATGGAATGAGGTGAGGTACAGCAGGAAGAAGGGGCTGCCTCCAGGCACAATGGGGTGGCCTCTCTTTGGTGAGACCACTGAGTTCCTCAAGCAGGGGCCTAGCTTCATGAAGGCCAGAAGGCTTAGGTATGCAACCAAGCATCCATTTAATCTCTCTTTCTTGCATGTTGATGCAAATACACGAGCACATTTTGCATGCAAGAAGCCATCTTGGCAAAGATCAGAGCATCCAAGAACTCTTCCTTCCTTTCTGTATTGTTTTTCTTTTTCTCTGAAAATGTGAATACTAGCTCAGTTTCAATGATTGGGCATTCTCCAAGAAGGAAAGAGAGGTTCTTGGATGGATTCTTGAACCCCTGGTGGCAGCACTTCGATGGAAAGGTGAAGGTGATCTGGAGGAGGAACATCAGTGGTTGTGTCCCCCAAAAGCTCACACTCCTCACTGTTCCAGCTGTGAAATCCCCCCCAAAAAAGTACCGCCTCACAAAAAATAAAAATAAATAAAATAAATAAAGAAAAAGCCCGTCCTTTTTGATAAAATAATCATTACAAGAGCTACCGATAAAACATATACTTGCACCAAATTAGAAAATATGAACACATAGCGATTACTCTTTTTTTTTTTTATTTTAGAGATATTGCTATTGATAGAACAGATTCTGATGGGGTGTGTGTGTGTAAAGGTACGGGAGCCTGTTCAGGACCCACATATTGGGGTGCCCCACGGTGGTGTGCATGGACCCGGAGCTGAACCGGTTCATGCTGATGAGCGAGGGGAAGGGGTTCGTGCCGGGGTACCCGCAGTCTATGCTGGACATACTGGGGGAGAACAACGTCGCCGCGGTGCACGGGCCCCGCCACCGGGCCATGAGGGGCGCCATGCTGGCCCTCGTCAGCCCCCCCATGATCAGGGACCATCTCCTCCCCAAGATCGATGAGTTCATGCGATCTCACCTCGCTGGCTGGGGTGGCTCCCTCATTGACATCCAGCAGAAGACCAAGGAGGTACTACTAGCCAACTACTCTCTCTCTCTACCGAGCTAGTGTGTGTACGAATGAATTCTGTTCGTACGCAGTTCGTAACGCCCACGGACGGAGGGCCCACAACTGGGTGGCATTGTAAGAGCCTACCCGCTCAAATTCCGTTCGTACGCTGTTCATGACGCCCACCAATGGTGGACCCCATGACTGGGTGGCATTGCACTGCACGAACCTGCCTGTAGTGAGCACAACTTGCCTGGCCCCCCGCCCCCCCCCCCCCCCCCCCGCGTTCTCTAGAGTGTATCCATTTTTTTTCTTTCCTCTTTCCACGGTATATGGATTGTAACATATAGAGAGCATAGACAAGCCTTGATTGCACAGTGAGTATTACAAATTGTGTACAAAAGAAATCTTTAGTGACCAGAGTTTTCTTATCTTTTTCACTCTCCAACCTAAGTGACTCCCAACTACCACCTCAAATATTTTTTTATGAGTGCTGTTTTGAAACAAGTTGGAAAAAAAAAAATAAAAACTCATGGGTCTCACAATGGAAGATATGAGATTTTTCTCTCGACAACAAAAAAATTGACGAATGTCCGTGTGTGTCACCACAATGCACAGTCATTTCTCTTGACCTTCATTTTTTTACTATTTTTACTTTCACTTGCCCACCAATGACAGAATGATGATGCCTCTTGACATTTAGAGGCCGGAAGAAAGAGGAAAGGAAGGAAAGATCTTTCATTCTTTCCTCTCTCTAAAAACCAAAAGGAGAATCTTTTTAGCTTTCTAGAAGTTGTACTGCTGGATAACAAAATTTATGAGCTTTTCTCTCAACTGAAAAAAGGGGTAGACAGGGGGGAAAGCATCTCCCTACACATTCCAAAGCGAGTGCTTTCATCATGACCATCACATGTCTCAATGCAAACTTTGTTTAGAGTTTCAAGGATATCATTGCTTTTGGGAGCAAACTTCAGATATTTGCATCAGAAGTTAAAAATGTTGTGTCTGAATTTCCTTTCAGATGGCTTTGCTTTCTGCACTGAAGCAGATTGCTGGCATTTCTGCTGGCCCACTTTCTGATGCCCTCAAGACTGAGCTGTACACCCTTGTTCTTGGCACCATCTCCTTGCCAATCAATCTTCCAGGCAGCAATTACTACCGGGGATTCCAGGTAATTAGCAGTGATGAACACTTTTATGTCAATGACCTTGTCAAGTTGAAACTGTAACATCACATGGACATGAACTGGGCTCTGTTAACAAACACTGATGTTTTGCAGGCAAGAAAGAAGCTTGTGGGCATGCTGAAGCAGATGATAGAAGAACGGAGATCATCTGCTCGCTCTCACAATGACATGCTGGATGTGCTCTTGAACAGTGATGAGGGTGGCAGAGCAAAGCTCAGTGATGAGCAAATCATTGACCTGATCATCACCCTCATATACTCTGGCTACGAGACCATGTCGACGACTTCGATGATGGCAGTCAAGTACCTGTCGGACCATCCAAAAGCTCTTGAACAACTAAGGGTATAAATATTACTCTAAATTCAAGTTGAATTTGATTATGAAATGCTTACATTACCTGACAGTTGCTAATCTGTTTCCCTTTTGCAGAAAGAGCATTTTGATATCAGAAAGGGAAAATCGCCTGACGACGCAATTGACTGGAAGGATTTTAAATCAATGGCCTTCACTCGAGCTGTAAGTAGCAGATGAGAGGCAATTTCTCTTACAAAAAGCAGCAATATTAGAATGTAACATGATCGTGATGAACTCATGGATACTCCTGTGCAGGTCATTTTCGAGACGCTAAGATTGGCCACAGTTGTGAATGGGTTGCTGAGGAAAACTACCCATGATGTAGAAATGAACGGTGAGATTTACAGAACAATGCTCTTATCTTTTTGGAGGCAAATGCTAAGTAGATTCTAATGCAAGATGAGCTATTTCTTTCAGGGTATGTTATTCCAAAAGGTTGGAGAATTTATGTTTACACAAGGGAGATCAATTATGACCCTTTCCTGTATTCTGACCCGATGACTTTCAATCCATGGAGATGGCTGGTGAGTAAAACAAAGAAACAGTTAACACAATAATTTACCAGTAATACCATTGTTGACTCAATTCTAATCTAATGATACTTGCTAAAAATAGGAAAAGAACCTGGAATCACATCAGCACTTCATGTTGTTCGGAGGTGGTGGTCGCTTGTGCCCTGGGAAAGAAGTAGGAACAGTGGAGATTGCAACTTTCCTTCACTACTTTGTAACTCGATACAGGTTTGCTCAGCTTAACAGTCTTGATCACTACCGTCTCCAAACATTTGTACTTACAAACACTTGGCATTGATCTTCCTTTGCAGATGGGAGGAAGCTGGAAAGAACACAATATTGAAGTTTCCCCGAGTGGAAGCTCCCAATGGGCTACATATCCAAGTACATCATTACTGATCTTGCAACATTTTGGTGATGTTTAGATAGGATTCACAAACTCAGATAGAACAAGAGTGCAATTCGGATGCTGCTAGCCTGATGAAAGATTAGAGAGCTCACCATTTGCCATCTGTAACATGTATCCATGAAAATAGGAATGTTATAGGGATGATATAGGTGCTATAGGTTTACTAGGAAATGAATGTAGAAAGCCTCAAGATGCTCATTTAATCTTTTGGTTGATCCATTTTCAGACTACGAGAGAAGAATCTTTTGGCTTCCATGCTTTTCAACTTGATACAGATGCAGATTTTAAAAAAATAATAACTTGAGATTTCTTACTTTCCATCCCACCCATAACACATGTGCCAACTCACTGCAAAAATATGAAGGGCATAAAGAGGAAATATTAAAAAGGAAGAGATAAAGCAGCCGGTAAAAGTTTTCCCTTATTGAACAGGTTAAAGCTGATCAACTGCTTCAATGGTACTATGGCAGCCCTCAATTCATTAACAAGGAATGGAGCTCATCTTAATTAGTTGAAGGTGCTCTAATAGGTTAGGCAACATATTGATGAAGGAAAAGGCCCTTTCTTTACCTTTGCATAATGAAAGCAATACTAATTGCCAGTTCCAAAGATGTCAAAAGCTGTTGAAACTCAAACATTACCACAGCTGCTCATGGGAGATGAAACTACATTGTACATAGTGGGAGATGCAATGCTACTAATTTAAAAGACATGTTAATGTCCTAGATAGCTGTAGAAAATCTCTAATTGATCTACTGAAGATTGTATGACACGACATTGTAGTTTTTGGTTAGAACCACAGGTTTATTTTCTCCAAGGTTACAAAAAATCCTAGTACAGACATGAAAGTAAAAGAGGAAGCTAAAATAACAAATATAACATACATCAACTTGTACCATGTTTGTATATCCCTTTTAATCCTAGTTGCGATAATTCTGATGTTTCACAGGCATCATCCATCAGCACATCCATGAGAAGTGTTTTTATAGAATCCTTTCTTCTGGATGGAAGACAAACTAAGTCAGATCAGTTCCTCAGGATCATTGAGCACACACTGAGCCCTGCATTGAATTAAAACTAGTGTATCCAGCATTCACATTCAACTGCTTACAAGGAAGAAAAAATCTTGAAATTACAACTCACATATAGCTTAAAAACAGAACCCCCCCACCCCCCCTCCAGAGAACCCGTAAGAACATAAGACACTAGCATTACAGCCAGTTAAACTTAGATCAAACTGGTCTGAGAGAACTGAAAACACCTAGAAGGCCTTTTCATGTGCATTTGGTGAAACTTACAATGTTTTCATAACTCATATGCCATACTATTCCAGAGATTAGGGGTAACTCATCGATGTAAATTACATTCAAAACTTTGGATGATCGTAAATTTGATAGTGCAATGTACAGAAATCAGTGGAAGGTGATGAAACTTTAAATTTCTTGAACTAACACAAGAATGAAATATAAGTATATAACCAAACAGAACTGCAGCAAATATTCTACAGCAAGTGCATTCGAAATATGCTTCTAACAGACAAGCAATTGAAGAAACCACAATACTGATCAGAACAGTCATATATGCAACAATGTGCATACAGGGCAGCACGCAACCACATGCATGCACTCACAAGAATGAAAAGGCAAATGCCAAACTGCAGTGCTGACAGAATAGAGTTTCTGGCAGTACACATATTCGCACATAACACCTCCAAAACATAGACAGGCAGACACACGTTACGTGAACAAGCTTACAATCAGACACAAGAACTGGTACATGCTCTAACAGCAGAAGCAAATGCAAAGTACATATGTGCACATCTCTCTTCCATTTCGGAGAATGCACACACATTCTTAGCATTTGAGTGCATTTGTTGTACTGTCCCACGATGGCATCCCATGTGACCAAACAAGTACAGGACCTAGCAGATAGGTTGTTGATTCCCCAAATTCTGTTCAATTTGGAAACCAGTGGACTGATACTGTAGTGTCTGTACATCAATCAATAAAACGTATACATGCAAGATATAGAAAGACAATTAGTGCAAGTGGTGCAGTACGAAAAATGTTACCTAATAACAAGAAATAGTTTCTATCGATGATGGAAAGCACAGAAATTCGTATTTTTCAGGTAAAAGATGAAGTGTTCTTTATTGTGCACCATCAACTGGATAGAAATTCTCCATCCCATACAGAAAATATGACATACAGATGAAGCATAAACAGAAGCCCATATAAAAATGATTTGACAAAAAAATAAGCTAGTAGGAGGCATACATAAACCAAAAGATGGTGCTGAATAGGTTCAACTAATAAGCACCTTCATTGACTTGAGTTTCATGACATGTAAATGACATTTAGTATGATAGGTAAGAGGTTTCCTAGGGAAGAATAGCTCAGAATCATCTCATTGTTGATTGTGATCTGAGCCATATGAACTCCTACACTTGTGAAGATGTCAAATCTTCAAAACAAATCAGCATACTCAATTGATTATTTTGGACAATAATTTTGCCTGGACAACACTCCCCACTCACCCAAAAGAAAAAGAGAACCTCGGGCTCTAGTCTTCACCCTCGAAAACTTCCCCATTTTTTCTGTGCTTGAGTAATGCATCACATATCTTTGCAGTATCAACACCAAATCTAACATTGTGCACTCTAGTAATATTTGCACCGCCCAAAATAGCAGCTGTGGCAGCAGCAACAGTAGCAGGATCCCTCTCTAGTGGATTGGCACGGTCACATATTTCACCAAGAAATCGTTTCCTGGAGAGTCCAACTAACATTGGCACATGTGAAGCGCCAAGGCTTCTTTTACCCATCTCTGTTCTTATGGATGATAAACCAGTAAGAAGCTTGATGTTTTGTTCAGAGTCCTTTGAGAAACCAATCCCAGGGTCAACGATCATTCTCCACAAAGGAATCCCCGCCAATTCTGAATCACGCACTCTTGAGTATAGCTCAGAGGCCACTTGCTTGCAAACATCTTCATACCATAAATTCTCACCACTTTGCATTGTGGATGGATCCCCTCTCATATGCATCACAATATAAGGAACACCAAGGTCACCAACAACTTCAAGAATTCTAGAATCAAGCCGCCCACCAGATACATCGTTGACCATATGTACTCCTCGATTCACTGCTTCCGCTGCAACTTCTGCGTAGAAGGTGTCCACTGACAACAGCTTCCCTTCTATCTCAGGTATCTTCATCACTGCATCCAACACTGGAACCAATCTTTGAAGCTCTTCGTGGGCAGAGAGCCTTTTCGCAAGAGGGCGTGTAGATTGTGCACCAATGTCAATTATATCTGCACCTTCAGATATTAGTAACTTAACCTGAGAAATGGCAGCCTCTACTTCTTCAAACATTCCTCCATCACTAAAACTATCAGGTGTCAAATTGAGTATACCCATCACATGAGTTCTCTTTGCCCAATCCAACAACTGACCGCCCACAGGCAACACCCTTCTTAGGCATTCTTTTCCAATCAAGGACTCCCCTCCGAGATTCTTCCACAATTCAAAGAGCCCATTACCACATTTTGAAAGCGAATGCCAACTCGCATCAACATCAGCTTCAATACATGATCCTAAAAGATCCATCAAAGGTGCCATAACAAATGATCTCTCATGTAGCCGCTCATGTGGTATTGTCAAAGTCTCAGAGTTAATCTTGTGCTTACCGTAGAAAAGAATGTCTAAGTCAATTGGTCTAGGACCATATCTTATTCCATCTGTTCGACCCAAATCCTTCTCAATCCGCTTCAATTGCCCAAGTAACTCATGTGGACTAAGCTTTGTTGTTCCTCTAACAGCAGAGTTTAGGAATAACGGTTGATTAGTGACATATGCAGGTGCAGTTTCATACAAGCAGGCATGACGCGTAATGCTTATGCCTGATTCTTTCATGAGTTGTAGAGCTTTATTGAAGTTATCGATCCTGTCACCTACATTGCTCCCTAAAGCAATGACTATCTCTTGCTCCTGGGAACTCGGCTTAAGTGAGAATTCTGCAAATGAACGGTGGCTTGAGAAATGTGTTGTTGCTCTTGTCAAGGAATCATCAGGCTGCCATGGGTACAAGACTGTCAACACAAGAGGAAGGAACATGACTATCTGAGTAAACATTGTTTCGATAATGTCATGTAGAAAAAGGAAAAAAAGTCTAGACAGCACCAGAATGAGTACCTGAAGTGATCAATCCTTTAAAATGGTATTTTGCAGTAGGAATCATCAGTTTAACTCTCCTCTTGATGCAGAACATGGCATCCCATATGGAAGCATGCTCTATAAGAAATTGACTATTGAGTATCCCATAAGGAATGCCTTCTAGTCAGTCATTTACGTCCTGAAAAGAAAAATTATGTTGGGTAAATAGTAGCTCCACAGTGACATGCAATGGTAAATTGTATCATACAAAACACTAAAAAGACTACCAGATCTATGTTTGAAAAAAAAAAAGTAAGAACAAAGCAAAGGATTATATGAAAATTCAATCTTCTTCTGATGCCACATCACATGTGTACATGTGTATTGGTATTGAAACCAAAATTCTTTTTCCATGATGACAAACTCTAGGATTAGAGTAGTTTTACAAGCAAAATTCCTATTTATATTTGCTAAAGCTTAGTGATTAAGATGAGGACAACATGAAAATAGTGTTTTAAGAGACCATTGAATAAACTAATGCTATCGCTATTCAATATTCTATCTTATACAAAAACAAATAGTTACTCGGTGATTGAAGGAACAATGGCTTGATAAATAACCTTTGCATGTCACTGTGGAGCTACTATTTTCCCAACATAATTTTTCCTTTCAGGACCTAAATGATCGACTAGAAGGCATTCCAACCTTAAGCTAAGAATATACCCAATGGTCAATTTCTTATATAGTGTGTTTCCTTATGGAATGCCATGTTCTACATCAAGGAGAGAGTTAAACAGATGATTCTTGCAGAAAAATACCATTTTAAAGGATTGATCACTTTGGGTACTTATTCTGGTACTATCCAGACTCTTTTTTTCCTTTTTCTACATGACATTATCAAAACAATGGTTACTCATGTAGTCATGTTCCTTCCTCTTATGTTGACAATCTTGTACCCAAGACGGCCTGATGATTCCTTGACAAGAGAAACAACACATTTCTCAAGCCACTGTTCATTTGCAGAATCCTCGCTTAAGGCGAGTTCCCCGAAGCAAGAGATAGTCATTGCTTTAAGGAGCAATGTAGGTGACAGGATCAGTAACTTCAATAAAGCCCTACGATTCATGAAAGAATCAAGCATAAACATTACGTGACATGCCTGCTTGTATGAAATTGCACCTGCATATGTCACTAATCAACTGTTGTTCCTAAACTCTACTGTCAGAGGAACAACAAAGCTTGGCCCACATGAGTTACTTGGGCAATTGAAGCAGATTGAGAAGGTTTTGGGCCAAACAAATGGAATAAGATACGGTCCTAGACCAATTGATACATACTAGCAAAATGAAAGTAAGCATTTTATAACAAGAAAACCTTGTCAATACATACCAGCAAAATATTTCTATCCTAGCAGAAGAGGAATACATAATAACCACAACATGATTCAAACCAAAATTCGGCACAACAGTAGTGATATCTTCAACATCAATTAGCCACTTATCATAATTCACTTCAGATGACAGGCAGAATCATCAATATGATAAAAAGGACCACGGACCACCATAGATCCTATAAATAATCCTTATCTCTTATACATTACCTTTGATCCCACATATATTTCATTTTATATTACACTAATAAGGACCTCAGCATAACCATCAAAATCAAAACAATGCCGAGAAAGGCCTCCTCCACACACCCAAAATTAGATGCATCTAGTTCCAAATATATCTCTTTCAAAGCCACATCATATGCACAGAATTTTCATTTCTTTGTCCCATTAGTTAAATTGGCATAATACTTGTGATCTAAAGGGGACAAGTAACATGGCATCAGTGCAGTGATTACATTTGGGGTAGCATGGTTAGTGTGACTATTGAGGCTTCAAGATTTGACCTAGATGAAAGCAACATGTGTTGGATTTCTCTTGGGCACCAAATATTTCTAGATCATGCAATTTTTCATACTACTTAATTTAACATAGCACTGTTTCTTTGAAGAAAACAAATAGTAACATGACATTGGAGTACTGATTGTATGTTTTGTAACCTATAATAAGAGTAGAACACTATCACCAAAGAGAAACTGGAATTAAGTTGATTTACAAATTATATGATTATGAGGCTTCAGCACACTAAATCAAGATTTAGCAATTCAATGTAGGGCTTTTTTTTAAACCTCCCCAGCCAATACTTTACAAAAACAAATTGTGTACATAGCTCAAATTGATCTCTCATAGTTGCAAGAACTTGCATAGCAATTTAGCTTGCATAGCATATTTCCTCTGAAGAAAAGTAGTTCTATATTTAGCCTACAAGATCATTTGACAGTGAGTTCTTTTGAACTGATCACCTGAAATGAAGAAATTTAACCAAGAAGAATGCTTGACACACTAATCATAACTTACAACTATATAAATATGCTAAGAAAACAAATGAATTCTTCTAATGAATCCCTATTCAAAATTATATCTATTACTTCATATTCTTTCCTCCAAAAAAAATTAGTTCTATCTTTAACCAACAAGATGCTTGCTATGTCTGTATTTTCTTTCGTGAAACTTGCACTAGCACTGAAGCAAAAAAAAAAAATGTGAAGGCATCCTGAAACATTAGCACTGAAGCACATACCTTTTTCTACCCATGGATACGAACAGAACAAATTGACATGCAGATAGATCTACCGAAACACAGGCTTGGATCTAAGAACAAAATAGCTAGCTGCTTGTTGAAATTATCCAGGAGTGATCAAAAGAAAAGAAGAGATGGAGAGAAGAATTGGATATTTACCTAGATCCAAGCCAAGCGCTTGTGTTCTTGCTCTGATCTGCTCCGATTTAAGAGACTACTGCCCCCCCTGTACCGGACCCGTGAAAATCTGTGAGAAAAAGATGGCTTCCTCCTCTCCTCTCCTCTTCGTCTCCCTCCTCGGCGAAGATATGTGCGAAAAAGAGGAGGAGCAGATCTGTGAGAAAAAGAGGGCGAGCCACCGGGCGAGCAACAAGGTAGAAGAGGAGGAACAAGAAGGAACAAGAGGAGGAGCAGACACCGTTGCGAGCCGTCGCCGAAGTGGGAGGGGAGCCGCCGTCGAGAGGGAGGGAGGCGGCGGCGAGCGAGAGATCGCGAGGGAGACGAGGCGGCCGGACGGGTGAATGGGCCGGGATTCCGCCGGTACGAGGGCTTTCTCATCAAAAAGCCCATCTATCGCGAAATATTTCCTGACGGGATAAAAATATAAAATCTTGTTGAAGTAAACCCCCCCTAAAGTCCCCCAGGAATCCCACTTGAAATAAGATTCTTGGGGATGTTTAGATTTGACTAAGATTAAGATACTGAGGGTGTTTGAATGCAAGTTTTGTGTTATTTTAATAAGTAATAATATAAATGGCAACCAAAATACTTGTACAGACCAATATACAATTCTTAATATCTTGACAATCAAATTATAAGAGAAATTCAACGATACTTAATTAGCACATATCAATATAATAAGTTGTTAACCACCTCATCAGACATGCTTGATTTGATTGTTTGTCACCACAGTTGTTTCCATCCACCAATCTACATACACAGCCAGTAGTTTATTTAAAAGTTGATTAGTCAACTTTCAAATATTACCATTTTATTATATTTTTTTAAATCATAAGTATATAACAACAAGTTGTTGCATCATAAACCATAAAATATACTCATTTTCTCACTATGAATGTGGGTGTTAAATTGTTCTAAAGTAGATCTTACAATAATGCTCCTCAGAAATACATTAAAGAATAAGAAGATATAATACTTAAATGCAGCTCCTCTCTCCAACGAAGACGCTGATATAAGTCCTTCAACCTTAGACATAAACATTACTATACTTGGGAGCAGTATAAGAAAGATCTTCAAAGCAATTCCAAGAAGAAACTCTTGGATGAATGATTTGAGTATCTAAGAAAAATTTAATAAGAAAACGGCAGCAAATAAAAGAAATGTAAGAAAAAAATCATCCAAGCTATGATACTAGTCCTCTCACTGACAAATGGAATAAAATTCAGTGAATTACATCTCAACAAAAGTCATCATTATGAATTTTTAGAAAGAACAACAGATGCATTAGTGGAATCATAGATGACAAAAACATACAACACTATTAAGAGATTTGACTTCATGGCAACATTAAACATCACTCATCATGACCTATTAGGGACATGCATTCTAAATAGTGCCCTACATTATGTATTCTCTCAATTAGACGATGTCAAAAGGTTTTCTAATCAGTTCCAATTTAAGATAACCCTAAATCACAAGTTATCCTCAGCAGCCTCACATGCTCAGTAGCTGGGCAATGTCATGACAAATAAAAGCACACGATACCAATATCAGAAGACAGAATGTGTGGAGTGTATATATCGAACTACACCAACTTAAACAGTATCAGAATGAGCCATGCAAAACCTAGATCACAAAAACAATTTTACTAGAACAAGGAATGATCTCACATTAGATTCAAAGCTTCAACAAGCATCCAAATTTGCAAACACAAAAATGTGAAGCAATCCATCGCGCGATGTTCAAGGTAGAGTCTACTAGTTTGTTGTCCAATAAAATGAGATGCAAGTACAAATCAATTTAGTGCAAAATGAGGGGAAACTGTTTTGGATCAAAAGTTCAGACATTTTTTAGCTTTTGAAACTAACAATTCTGTATATGTATGCACATGTTTTACTCATACAAAGTTTAGTTCCTTCCGTGTGATCCCTTATCGGCCTTCCCTGTGTTTGGTAGGCATTGGATAATTCCAAGATGGGACCTAGCAAAACATGAAACCTACTCTCTTTGAAAGCATGCAAACGGCCTTCTCACCTAGCAGACATGGCTTGCATATAAAGTACAATATATCAGTAATTGATAAATTTTCAGCTAGAAAAAATGGACACTACATAAAACTATAACAGTAACATCAATTAATACACTGAACAGTGTCCACAGACCATACATGACATGCTAAAATAGAGGATAGAAAACATCCATCAAAAATTGAAGTGAACTTAAAAGATGTAATCCAAAAAAACTTGGATGAACTCAAGATTTCAAATTTAACAGAGATATGTAATAGCAGCTAATGTTTGGCACCAACAGATATGGAACCTTTTATTAATACAGCAATTTCTTAGACTGACCATAACAAATTTTTGCTATTTCTAGGATGATTAAGTTCTATGAGCTTCCTTGAAACTAATGCTCTATATAGAAGTGTGAATTATTTAATCAAGAGTAATAGAAACTAAGGAGGCCTCAATGCGCCAAAATTTTGGGAATATAGTTCATAGCTAAATGCCAAAATCACATCTGGGAAGAAAATTCTAACTATAGGAAAACTACTAAAGGCACAACCATTAAGCAATCAACTAATCAAGTGATCAACAGTACAAGAAGCTACAAGCATCAAACAAAATTAGAGGCTAAACAAAATTGGAAACAGTAAGAAGCAGAGTAACAGCTGCATTTATCAGACAAATACACTCCAAGGTCAATAAACCTCGTAGTTCTGCATAAAGCTCTCAAGTAAACATACATAAACAAAAAAATTGTAAATTTAAAGGTCATATAATGCAAACCTCTGACATTTTGGAGAAAAATTCCAACCAAAGAAAAGATAAGAGATCAAGGAACATGTTATCATTGGTGGTGATTATCCAGTTGAGCCAATTATAGATAGGGCTAGACAAAAAGATCGAAACTCGCGAGTTATTGGAGATCGGCTCAAGCCTTTAACGAGCCGAGCTCGAGTCTGAGGTGAAACTTGAGTGAAAATTTGAGTTGAGCCTGAGCCTTCCCGAGCTCGCTTGAGCTAGGCTCGTTAAAACTCGAATTAATGCACATTTTCGAGCCGAGCCTAATCGAGCTCGAGCAAGCCCAATCAAACCTCACAAGAAAGGAAAATTTGAACTACATCTATTTGCTTGTCGAGCCGAGCTCGAGCCCTATCGAATTTGCTTCGAGTCGAGCCCAATTCTGATTCTAAACTCGTGAATATTTCGAGTCGAGCCGAGCTTGCCTGGGCTCGCTCGAGTTTGACTCATTTTCAGCCCTAATTATAGAAGACCCAAACAAAACAGAAGTTGTTTAGCAACATAATAAGCCAGTTAAGGAACATAATAAGCCATTTTTTGGGCTAGTTGCCATATAAACCCCAATGTTGTTTATTCTTCTGGTTTTTGGGCTAATTACCTCCATATGGTTGAATCAATTGTTTATTCTTTTGTTTAAACATGAAGAGCAAAAGTTTCATACTTCATCATGCATGAAAAAACAGCTAAAGACAATATCTAGCCTACTGAACAACTTTTTGGAATTCAGATTTCTGAAAATTCTACAAGCTAGGGCATTGACAAATGATACAGAGTAAACCGAACAAAGCTTTACAACACATTTCAGATCACACTACTTTGCATCTGGTTACTCCAAAACAAAGAACAAAGCTGTCGACGATTGAGACAATATCCCAAACCGAGTTTACACGAATTTGATTTGTTTAGCAGGGAGACAGTATCTATTAATAACAAAAGAGAATCACTGTACATATCGATGCATAGACACAATATTTATACATGTTCGGGCCCTCGTAGTCTGAGTAATAGCCTTACTCTTGTTAGATTCTCACTATTGGAATAATGGAATTACAAAATGTATATTGTTGAGTCTAATCTCCTCTTGTTTTGTATTAGACTTCATCCTCCCTTCCCTTCAAGCCCTAACCCTCTTCTTATACTTGTTTGAAAAAGACGCCAATTGCTCAAACAAAAGGACGCTTGGCGATTGCTACAACGGTTGCAAGCGGTTGCTGTTCGCCGGTTAGAATGTGCGGTTACGGATAACTGCACATTCATTCTCATATTGTTGACAGTTTATGGATAACTAAACGGCCATGGACAACTGCACAATTATCCTTATCTTGTCAACAAAGAGAGTATTATCATAAGAATATTGGCCAGAGCGCAGTTATGGTGTAACCGTATAACTCTTAGGCCATGGTCGGCAAGTCTCGACCAAACCTTATTGATTCGAAGGTATTTTCAGTTCTAATAACTCTTTTATTTTGTGGTCGCGTATGGGTGCGAACACGTATCGGGGATTATCATATCTCTGCGACCAGGGTGACTAGGGTGAGTGTGACCAGAGTAACTGCGGGCAAATATCTTTGCGACCAGAGTGGTCGCGGGTAGCATAATATGTGAGATCATAGACCCTGTGACAACAAACATTGTGACCACTGAGGTCCATGGCCACAACTTATCAGAACCACGAGTAATAGTAATCCGTGACTGGCCTTTGTGGCTAATTGACAAAATGGGTGGGGTTATGTCCAGAAAATCTTGCACTATCCCATGATCTCTCTCCGTGGTCTCCAACAACCATGGAACTGTATAAACTGATGACTTGGTTCTCTTTCTGTGGTCTCCTGTGACCATGGAAAGGCATAACCAAATAACTTGGATCTCTTTCTGTGGTCCTGCGAGCACGGAAAGGCGTCAAAAGCGCACTAACTTTACAACACATTTTAGATCAAACACTTTGCTCACAACCAAATGAATCAGGCTATTTCCAAGCCACATAAAGAACAGTGAACAACTATAGAATAGTGAACAACATAGGCATACCTGAATTAATGGATCTGTGGTATTTCTCGTGCTAGGAGTAGGTGAGGAAGAGGACGCCTACATATCTGCTGTCGGCACCGTCAGAGAGAGAGAGAGAGAGAGAGAGAGGAGTGCTATAGATCTGCCATCTGACGCTAGAAGGAGCCAAGGAGGGCTACAGATTTGCCATCGGAACAATGAAGGTGTGCGGTGATGTGAGGAGGAACGAGGTGATGGAGGAGGAATGAGGTGACTGCAGATGGTGGCAAAGCGAGGAGGATGGCAGAGGTGGGCGGCAACAGCGGCATCACGAGGATGCAGCGAGGTGGGGGCGGGTGGCAGTGACACTAGTGAGGAGGTGGAGAGGACGCGAGGCAGGAGGAGGTGGAGAGGATGGCCCGAAAAGGCTAGGATTTCGAACTGGGCCTGATAGCCAGATATTTCACAGTCCCCCCGGATTGGGCTTGCTGGTTTGGCATTGGATCCTAATCCTGCTCTAACCAAACAGATTATTGAACCCAATAAGATCTTAAACCCAATCCATGAAAACCCCCCTTGTCAGGATTTTTAGTAATCTAAAAATCTCCTCGGAAAAAATACTATAGTTAAATTTATTTTGGCCACAAATAATTTCCAACAAGCGGGCCAGAAGAAAGAGTAAGATCAGAAGAGGAAGCAGAATCCTCAAAGTTCTCCCATGCATCCCAGACTTCCAATTGCTGGGGAACAAGAGCATCTCAGACTGGATCACCAACATTCAAATTGTCATGATTACCAACCTCATTCAGATTATCTTGATCATGATTAGGATCCTGCTCATCAGGGTCATCCATGTCCAAAACTTCTAGGTTATCATTATCATTATCCAGCGGAGGATGCGTATCATCCGGATCATCCTCATTCCCCTCAGCAGCATTAGTGGGGTGAGAATGGAAAATTACCACATGCACAGTCCAGCTACATCCGAGAGAAACACTTGGTTTAGTGATCACCAGAAAACGAGGGATATCAACAAGGTTTGTGACCAGACTTAACCAGAGCATGAGACTAATCTCCAGTCCTTAGATAATCGTTATCCAATTCGCGAAGAAAACCAAAGGATGAAACAGCTTTGCTCAGGGTTGAAACTGACCAAAAATCCAGAGGGAAGTTCAAGAGCAGAAGCCAAACCTCCTGATTGAAGCTAACTCGTCTAGAATTAATACCCTCATCATGACGATTGAAAAACAGCATGAAATCAGCATCGACATGAAGGCCTTCATTAAGGAGAATATCTCTCTGAAGAGAGGAAGGAAGGCGGACTAATGCATCACCAAGACCAGAGGGGTAAACCTGAGCCTAAATTTGCCTGTTATTCTGAAGGTAGTTACCAACAACATGAATGGGATCCACCGCCTCAGGCACCACATCCACAATAGCAGAGTTTTCATTGGTTTCACTCCTAGTAGAGATGCATCTAGTACGAAGAATGGTGTCGAGACAAAGCATCAGCAACAATGTTATCCTTCCCCTTTTTGTACTTGACAACATAAGGAAAAGACTCTATGAATTCACTCCATTTTGCATGCCTACGGTTCAGTTTCAATTGACTTTTGAGATGTTTCAAAGATTCATGGTCTGAATGGATCATAAATTCTTTAGGCCATAAATAATGTTGCCAAGCACTCCTCCAATTCCAATACCACTTGCATCACATTCAATTTCAAAGGTTTTACCGACGTTTGGAAGGGCTAGCAATGGGGCAGATGTCAGCTCAGTTTTTAACCTTTGGAATGCCCCCTCTTGTGTTTCTTCCCAATTGAAAGGCATGTCTTTCTTTGTCAAATCATTCATCGGGGCAGCAATGGTGCTAAAATCCTTTACAAATCGACGATAGAAACTAGCAAGCCCAAGGAAGCTCCTTAGTTGGCTTACATTTTGTGGAGGTAACCATTTACAAACAGCTTTCACTTTTTCCTCATCCACCTCCACTCCTTGAGCTGAGACAATAAAGCCAAGAAAGACAACCTTATCTGTGCAAAATGTGCACTTAGCAAGGTTAGCATATAACTTTTCCTCCCTCAGGACATCAAGCACACAATTTATATGTTCAATGTGTTCATGAAGAGACTTACTGTAAATCAGAATATCATCGAAGTAAACCACAACAAATTTGCCAATGAAAGCTCTAAGCACGCGATTCATCAATCTCATGAATGTACTAGGTGCATTTGTTAACCCAAAAGACATGACTAGCCACTCATACAATTCAAATTTTGTTTTGAAAGCTGTTTTCCATTTGTCACCCTCTCTCATTCTTATTTGGTGATAGCCACTTCACAAATCAATTTTGGAGAAAATGATAGAGCCGCTTAGTTCATCGAGCATGTCATCAAGTCTAGGTATGGGATGCCTATACCTCACAGTTATGTTGTTAATATCTCTACAATCTACACACATTCGCCAAGATCCATCTTTCTTTGGAACTAATAAAACTGGAACAGCACAAGGAGAAAGACTTTCCTTCACATAACCTTTGTCGAGCAGGTCTTGAACTTGGCGTTGTATCTCCTTATGTTCCTCCGGATTGGTGCGGTAGTGGGGTCGATTGGGCAGTGGCGCACTTGGTACCAAGTCAATTTGATGTTCAATGCCTCTTTTGGGTGGTAGTCCGGGTGGTATTTCATTGGGAAACACATCCTCGTAACTCTGTAAAAGATAAAAAACAGCACTTGGCAAAGTAGATGATAAGTCATTAGTAGATAAAAGGTTTTCCTTATACATGAGTACGAAGAAAGTAGAATTGGATTCTCCCAATCCCCTCATGTCCCCTTTCTTAGTCATCATCACTAAACCCTCTTTTCCTCGTGGTTTGGTTAATTTTAGCTGTGTGGTTTTGTTTGGCTTTGGAATCACTCGCTCACTATGTTGGTGATTCTCACTCAATTGTTTCTCACTCTCTCTCTCCTTTCTTTTCATATCATCCATTAAAATTTCATTCGATGTCAAAGGAAGCAAAGGGATGCGCTCCCCTTTGTACATGAACGAAAGTCGGTTAGCTCGGCTACTAATTAGAATATCATGATCAAACAACCAAGGTCATCCTAACAGCAATTGACATGACTGCATTGGAACCACGTCACACTCCACTTGATCATGGAACTTCCCAATGGAGAATGGAATTGTCACGATGCTGCTAACTTTCAACGAACCACAATCATTGAGCCATTGCATCTTGTATGGACTAGGATGTTGCCTTAGTTTCAAGCTTAACCTTTCTACCAAATCTGAGCTAGCAATATTATTGCAACTTCCATTGTCAACAATGATTCGACATACCTTCTCTTTGATAGTACCGCGAGTGTGGAAGATGTTATGCCGCTGTCCCTTATCCTCCTTCGCAGCATTAACGCTGAGCACGCAATGAGAAATGAAGCAATTATTATCGCTTTCATCCGCTTGAATATCACAATCATCCTTGTCACCGTTTTTAGATTCCCACTCTCCTTGTTCATTCACAATCATCACCCTCCTGCTAGGACACTCAGAAGAAATGTGCCCTCTTCCCTCGCACTTGAAACACTCAATGTCTCGGTTGCGCTTGGGAGTTGGCGTTGCTGATGATGCTCCTGTGGATGCCGCTGGACGCCGATCAACATTGCGATCTGCAGGTGAAGATGTCAAGAAGATGATGGTTTGCCACTAGAAGCATGATTTGCTAGACCATGTGGTGTGCTCTGAGAGCGCGAACTAGCTTGGAATTGACTCTGGTGCGAACGACGCCAAGGTGTCATGGATGGACGGCTCGTCGAAGAACGAGCTTGACCATGGTATTACGCTTCGCTTGGTCCACTAGGTCCTGCAGATTGTTATAGGGAAACATTTCAACAAAATCTGAAATCTCAACATTAAGACCATGCAAAAATCTTGCCATTTTAGACTCTTCATCTTCGCTAATTCTAGCACGAATCAAAAGGGTCTCCATCTCTTTATAATAGTCATCCACGGTGCGTGATCTTTGATTAAGGTGCTGCAGTCTATTACGGAGTTCTCGCTGATATTGAGATGGGACAAATCGTTGTCTCATTACACGCTTCATGTGTTTCCATGTGTTGATGTGATCTAGGCCCAATTGGAGTTGGTTCTGCTGCACTTGATTCCACCATGTTAACGCATAACCAGAGAATTCAACACTAGCAAGATTTACCCTCTTTGCATTGGAGAAGTTGTGTATATGAAAAATCTGATCACATTGCTCCTCCCAATCAATATAAGCATCGGGGTCTTCTTTTCCTGTGAATTTTGGAACACTCAACTTGATCCGAGCAGTATGATCGGGATCATCTCGATCACGACGACCATGATGGCGACCATTATCACCATGAGCATCACCATGACGTGGTGATGGTGGCTGTCCATACTCTTCATTGTCATCATAGACATCATCATAGGCACCATACTCTTCATCAAGTTCACGAGTAGCCATCATGTGTTTAATGTCGAAGTGCCCACGGGGGCCATAGCCTCGCCCGCGAGCACCACCTCCTCGCTGCAAGAGTTGGGCAGCAACTCCATGGCCATGAGCAGCAGCGGCGGCTCTGGCATTTATGCCACGACCATCCCTAGGATGGCGGTCATTGACCCCATCATCACCTTGGGCTCCAACTGAGTTCTCGGCACTGACTCCGGCTAATGGATCAGCAGGGTTAGGTTGATGTTGACCCCCTCCACCGGCTGCGGGAAGACGTTCATTGAACATCCTCTCCATCGCTTGAAGTAAACTATTCTCCATTTGCTGCAACTCAGTTCGTCTCACTGGAGCTTCAGTTTCGCCTTGGTTTTCTCCATGCACACTTGACTGAGAACCTGCCATGTTAGTGAAAGCCAATATAGTGGAATAGATAAAATTTGTGGGATCACACAACCTCACCTCCTGCTCACCAATGTTCTTATGCGTTCTCATCAGACCGCGATTGTGCAATGTGATAGTTTACCGGAAGTGATCAAGCGATTGAACAGCAGGGGTCACAAGAACTTAGCCTCGGTTTATAGTGGAGCTTGGTGGGCTAAACAAGGGGAATGTAGTATACCTTCGAAGGTTGGGGCGAGGTGCCGCCGACTTCATTTGATGGTGAATGGGCTTTTCGAGGAGGCGTGCGTCCTTTGGCTGGGGTCGAGGCCGTCGGAGGAGGCATGGCGGCCGAAGGAGCTCTGTCAGGCCCTGTGTTGGGGGTAGGGTCCTCAAGAAGTGCGCTGGCATCCATCATCCACTTTAAGTTATGAGCACATATGTTAGATTTTGCAGGTTGAGTATATTAACTGAGTTCTAAGCTACAATGGGTAGGGTTTACATCCTGTAGTTTAACACCCTTCTTGGGCCACTGTATGTACGAGCCCAATGCCTCTGCAATTGTCCGCATTTCATCCGTTGGGACGCTCAACGGAAAAGCGTTGTAGCCTAGGAGGGCCATGTCCACCTGTACCTTTGCGAACCCAATCTTCAGAGGTACGCAATGGATCTGAACATCCTCCCAAAACAGATATACAACCCCGTGTGCAACTACTACAGGGTCGTCGCCTATGTAGATCAGTAGGCTACAGCTTTCCGGCTTCTACAAATTTGCAACAATTAAAACAGGTTAGCAATACCTCAAGCAGGTCCACCGGATCCACGTGAACCTTCGAGGTGCAACTGCTTGGCCAAACAGTGTCGACCTCGGCAACTGGATCTATACACTTGGACTGCACAATTCGGCTAAGGGTTTGTACTTCTCGTTCATTTGAGCAAACATGGCCTGGAATTGGGCAGTCACATCTGACCGTATCTTCTCGGCCACTCTGATTCCTTTTCCTTCTAGTTGCGGGTCTTCTTCCTCTGTAGCCCACGATCCTCAAAGTCGTCCTTCCACGGCACCACAACCCCCACAGTTCGCGTCCGCCCGGGATGCTCCTTATTCCCTAGAGCCCGGGTTAAGATGTCGTTCTCCCTCTGGGGAGTAAACAATCCCTAGATCGCCTCCTTCAAGCAAGAGGTCTGTTACATTCAAAACTACATTCTGAGAAAAAATATATATACAAATTTGTGCACACATGATTGATCATAGTTATTTCTACCACAAATAATCTATGCAACTTCAACTTCTCTTGGTCAACAAAATTTTAGGATTTATGGTTAAAGAAGAAAAAGAAGAAAATGAGGAATTTAGCTAACTTACGATTCGTTGCACGACCTCGATGTCCTTAGGGTTTGGAAACTCCATAGACCCCGTGGACGACACAGTCCCTCTGGCCAGCCACCACCGCTTGCATCGCGGATCGTGGATGTCAGAGATCGGCAGGTCAGGGGAGTCAACGAAAGTCGACTCCTAGTCTTTGGCCTTCTTCCACTGCTCCTCCTTCCCCTCATAGCCACAAGATCTGAGCCAGTGCGGGTGGTCGTTCCTCCTCTGGGTTGCCTTGTTCTTCTTTCTAAGGGCTTTCATAGCAGAAACAAGAAAATTAATGCACCATTGATTACTCCATACAACGGTGTGACCAAGAAAATGAAGCATACATACCTTGAACTTAGGGGTCCCCTTCTGCTGGATGAATTGCTCCCATACCTCCTCTGTTATGAAGGGGTACTTCTTGCACGGAGATTTGCCTTCAGCAAGGAAGGCACTGACGAGAAAGCTCTTGAAGGTTTTCCATGTGTCGTTCATGTCCTTCAAGAAAGCTGTCTTGGGTCCATCGTTGGGGATGTTCCACTTGGCCTGTTTTCAAACGGTGCATATAAGTGGAACTTAGTTAATCTTCAGGATAAGCCAAGAAAATGTGATTATGAAACAGTTCAGGGATTTTGATTAATTTTATCTTCACTTCTGCCCACAGCCTATTCCTCTCGTCAGCCTTCACATCCTTCCAGCTCTGGACAGTGATCTTCACCCTTTCCTTCACCAACGAACCAACATAGGCAGTGTATTGTCCAACATTCTTTCCGATCAGTCTCCCAAACTGGTTGAACTCACAGGAAAGATCCGTGCGTTTGGCCAAACGGCACAGCATCGTCGCACCCCGCGCCTTCCTCTTGCGTTGGGATGAAGCAACATTAGCTACGTTGCCCCTCGTCGAACCACTACTATCAGACGAGGAAGATGCTGACATGGCTTTGCCTAAAATTCCATGAACAAACCATCAATTGATATGAAGAAAGGGCTTACATGAAAAATTTCATAACTAAAATAGAATGGCAATGACATTACTAGTAAATGGTACAGTACATATAAGATTAAAGAACTTAAGTGGTCACATTTGACATAGTATTTGTCCTTAAGGGGAACAATTGATGAAGTACCACCTATTACCTGAATTCATTTCAAATAGCATACAAGTTTTAATAAGAATAACTTGATCTTTTTCTAGTCTAGAGGGAGGGAACAAATAATAAACATGCACAAATCAACACTAGGAGGGTAAGACTAAATAAGCCAGTTATAAGGAAATACTACAGCTATCAGCTAAGTTATTTATCCCTTTTTTTTACTAAAGGTAGTAGGCAAGAAGCCTACTGCTAAATAGAATATATATAAAGGAAAAAGAGTACAAGAGAGCCAAAGAACAAGTACAAGAAACAAAAAAGAAGAAGATTACAAAAGATCAATCCATCTACAAATTTGAGGTCTAATCCTATTCTGAAAATGAAGGGCTACAAGCTTCAATTCTGAGATAAAAGCCTATTTCCAATCATAAGGATTTGATATCTTGAATTGGAAAATTTTCTTATTACGAATTTTCCAGATGTTAATTCCAGAATGCCACCAATATAATCTCCATGGAAAAATCTTTTAAAACCATATTATCATTTCTAACCTTCCAGATCATATCCAACAGAGAAGGGTATTATAGACCTTATGAGTTTCATATTTAAGAAGGTTGCTATTAATCATCATCCAGTAGTCATCCGTGCTTGGGTCTCCAGGAATGTCAAGTTGTAAAGACAGAAAACATTGATATTGAGTATAGGCTAAGTCAGACAAAGGTAACTGAAAATTATCTTCTCCTGAATCCATACGAAATTGATGCACAGTTAAGTCTCTAGCAGAAAAGGAAAATAACTTTGCCCATTTGAGGGAAAGAGTTTCTGAAAGCCAAAGATCCTTCCAAAAATCACAAGTATCACTCCTTCCAATTCGACATTTAGATAAGCCTTTAAAAAGGATTAATAGTCTCAATAAATCTCTCCACCAAAATGACCCAACAAAAAGAGAATCAGAGGGTGTCGCGCCCCGCACAGGGTACCACGACTACTCCCATGGAGACCTAGCTCGCTGCAGCTGGCCTCATACATACATACCACTGACTTCCCAGGATAAGTCAAGCACAGGAGTTCATTGCAGCAGAGTAACTTACAAAATATCATTGATAAACAGTATGGCCTGCTGGCCTGATACAACAAGAGTAATATAATGCCTTCACGGCACAAATGGTCTAATTAAAACAAAAGACAACTACTCGGCGGAAGCTAGGCGAAACCCCCACAGTCGTAAGAAGTTGACAGCAGAACAACACACATCAAGGCTCTGGCAGAACTGGCTCTCTTCCTTCTGGATCCACGAAATCTTCCAAACCTTCGTCTTGATCATGTAGCACTCCATCTATTGTTGATAAGTTGCAAGGGTGAGCACTTACGTACTCAGCAAGTCATAGGGAAGGTAGAGATACATTTAGTATAAATGACATGGACCTATGCTATTGGGGAAAGAGTGAAGGGTTTTTCTCAAAATACATTTCTTTCTCATTTCTTATTCAACTTCCAATCATACTCATGGCAGTAAATAAATTATATTGATGGTGATACATATACCCCATATCCAAGGCGATATCTCCTCATATCACATTACTTTTATTCAAGCCTTTCAACCTTATACTCATAGCAGTATTTCATAAACTTAGGGCATAAACCACATGCCTCTTAATTATCTTATGCTTAAGGCAAATCCACATGCCTCTTAGTTATCATATGATCTCTATATTATGGTATTATCGCGACACGTCAACACATGACAGCCCACGGCAACGCCCCTTATCATGACAACACATGCCACTTGGGTAATCTTGAGCTAACAAATTTTAGTTTAAAAACAATACTTGTGTCACACCCCATGGATTTAATCCACCGCGGCATACTCCTAAAACTCGGGAGCACGAAGTATTCGAATACATTTTTAAACTCTGCAGAGATGTACCTCTTTTTAAATCCACTTTTTCACTCGACTTCCAAGTCGGGCCAACTCCATGCGACTTATACGCATGTGACAAGGCCGAGATCACACAACGTTTTTGCAGTCTAGTATTAACAGTATCCCTGCCCGGTAAATGGACAATACCGTCCCAAGTACCGTTGTGGGTCCTCCCCACTGCCTTACTTCCTAGCCTGGGTCTATGTTCCCGCAGGACACATAACCTCTTTTGATTACAGTCGCGCACGACTTAATCTGGCGTAGGGCGTCTTCCTTCTTTATACCTTATCCTCTCATAATTTTTCTGATCTCACATCACTCATGGACGAACTGCGTCCCACCAGTTTCCACGCGAGAAACCGGATCGACAAGCCATGCAGGGAACTGATAATACTAAGAAAGCTACTAGGTTGCGCCTGTCCCATACCAGGTAAGTGGTTGGTACGTTTTTCATGCCACTAGACGCATAACACAAGGTTCTAGTCCTTACATGCCAGTGACCAGATCATACCACAACCCATGCACCTTCAGTGCCTACACATTCAGTGCAGCCAAGCACCTCCAGTGCTTCCACCATTCCATACCAAAATACTGGTCACGGCTAGGGGTTCTATTTCATGAATATAAATGTACATGTTTATACTTTTATTAGTTCGTGGCTTGCTATCTTATCAAGTTCACATTCCTCAAGTATTCAATCTATCACTGCCATAATATCATTGATCTCAACACATGCAATATTAACGAGATATCTATTCATGGAATAGCATAGCAATTCATAAAATATGGGTTTCAATATGATCAAAGTATGACTTGCCTTCCGCGTCGTAAGAAACAGCAGTTGAAGTCGGGGCTGCGACGAAGCCTTCGAACGCGGACTCTTGCTCTGGACAAGGATCCAACAAGCAAACAGGCATTACAATCAATCCTACTCTTACTAATCCACTTATATGCGAAAATGCAAAGAGGAACACTTAGGCGATACAAGATTTGAGAGCGATTAGGGTTAAACTATGGAAACCAAGGTTAAGATTAGTTGTCAAGGGTTTACAAGGTTCCAAATGTTCCAAAATATCAGAATGATATCAAGGCTGCTGCTGGTTCGCTCAAAAACAGCGAACGCCTTTAGATCGACATTCGGTTCAAGGCATCGACATAGGGTCGACAGATGATAGAGGGCTCAACTCAAGTTGTGACAGTAAAATAAAATGTAGATCACAACATCAGGAGTCTAGGGGACAAAGTTATGTTCAGTTTGCATACCCAGATGGGGTCAAAATGGCCCAATGCCATTGGCTGACATATGCTGACAAGGCCCAAGAATGGCATTGACATGGTTTGAACAGTTTCTAGTAGCCAAAATGGGTTTTTATTCAAGCATATGATGCACAAGGTAGTGAGGCAACTATTTGACAAAGTATTTTCTGTTTTTCATGACCAGAGGTGGGTGAACAGGGCTAATGCCACTGACTGGCATAGTTTGACATAGAGTTGACATGGCCAGAAACTAGGGTTTGCCATATCTTTTGATCTAGGGCTCCAAATGATGCACCACTTTGTCTGGTAGTTAGGCATTTGTAACAGGAACAAATGTCTCCACAGGATTCAGGCCAGGAGATGGCCGGAAAGTGATGAAAACCGGCAGGGAAGTTGACTGGCCTGGAGCACATGCAACATAAACAGTACAGCCAACTAGGGCATAGCTATATCTCACAATCTAGGCCGAATTAGAAGTCGTGATAGAAGACAAAGTTGTTCAAAATGGTCCAAAACATCTAAATGGCAAAGTGGTTAGGGCTAGATCGGCTGGATTTGGAAGATACTGGCTGGAGAAAAGATGAACTCAAATCTGATTTGGGCATTTCTGATTTAAAGTGATTGAACTCAATTCCTTGCTTGTGTATGGTCCTCAGGGTACTAGAATGCTACTGGTGAAGTTAGATTGGCTAGAGATGCACCAGAAAAGCTTAAACAGCAAGCTCAGTTCACAAGCAAAGTTCCAATTTGGGGTTTTTCATATTTCAGCAAATCTGTCGATTTTGGTTGCTTAGGGATGTTAAGCAAGGTCTAGTGAGCATATTTGATTACTAGCTCGAAGGTTGAATCGATCTGGTTGAGGATTAATTGCTCATCGGAGTTCTAGATGAAACACGGCGATTGCCGGTGACAGAGAGCATTTTAAACTAAATTACAAGCTTGGGAAGTATGAGGGAGATGAGAGACGCTCATTGGGGATGCTGGATTGAAGAGGGAGGCAGTGGAGAAGCTTGGCGCCGAAGCTCTTTCTTGCTGCCCACCGGAGAAGAAGAAGACACGGTGGAGTGTGGCGATTTCTGGTGCTTTGCTGCGTGGTGAAGTAGGCTAAGTCCTGAGGGTTATTTATAGGCGATTTGGGGAGGCTGTAACGGCTGGAAATGCACGAGGAAGTGAAGCGGGCTGGAGGTGACAACTCGGCTAGATCCCGGCGAAGTGACGGCCTGCAGCTGGATTAGGGGCTTTAACCTGCTGCTCTGGTGGAGGTGAAGGCGAATTGATGTTGGGCTTCGGCATGGACTCCACGTGGCCGGGTTTTCCTGTCTGAAACGTTGCCGGTGGCGTGCACAATTGGGGAGGATCAGCTGGCCGGTGCTGGAGAAGGCAATCCACAGTGGCGAACAGGAACCTACCACGTGGCGACGAGGCAGCGGCTAAGATGGCTATGCTGATGATCAATGGCTAGAAGTTCACGGGCGTAGCAACGGTCGAAGAAATCAACTGACCGTGTACTGTAGCTGCAGGTCGAAGCAAAACTGCAGCAGCGCGTGCTCGAAGTCGATGGTCCCGCGCTCGCGTGCTGGATCCAGGTCGTGGTCGAAGTCCAAGGCAACAGCTCGTGGTCGATTGTAACAGGCGCGGTCGAAGACAGGAGGTGGTCGCAACTTGGTGCTTTGGTCGAAGTCGAAATAGCCCATTTGGTCGAACCAGGGGTATAAGTGTAAGAGTTTTAGTTGAAATCTGGACTGATTTGTAATTCTGGTCTTAGAGAGGTTTAATCTGGAAATTGATTTCATGGATGAGTATAATATTTCTATTAATACTCATTTAGCTCAAATTTGGAGAAAATTTGATAAGGTTTGAGGGATTTCACCTATTTTCGAAAATAGGGTAAAATTAGGGTAAAATAGATCTGGATTTTGTCGATCTCGAATTCTGGTAATTAGGGTGAGATTTTGAAGTTTAAACAGAAGGGAAATATGTATCAAATAGCATTTGGGAGGTGTTCCCTGAAGAAATTCTGAGGTTGGAGTTGATTTGTGAATTTTAGCCTTTTCAGGCTTCCAGGTAAACAGAAAAGGACTTATTCGCAATAAAATTTGGACTAAACTGCGAAAAGTGTTTAGATGAAATAATCTGGCTCCCAACTTTTTGAAGTAAGTTGAGGGTATACCTAGGAACATATTCCAAAAGATACTTGAGTCTGGATGTGGTTAGATCATGATAACTCAATTATCTGGAAACTGGGGTACTTAGGGTAAATCTGAATTTTTTTCCTGTTTTCGAAAACAGGGAGAGGCTTAGGTACTGAGAGTTAGGGTCAGAATTTGATCTGGCTCCTGAAGACTTTTATCTTCAGGGTAACTGGTAGGTTAAATCTGGATGGTCAGATCTTGATCTGGATCTAGAGAATAGATTTGGAGATTTTTAGGGTTTGGGAGAGATTAGAGTTCAGCTGACCTGGCTACTACTACAGGGATACATGCATGCAAGATTTTATGCAAAAACTTTTCACCCCCGAAACCAGGGTGTTACAGAGGGTAATCTAATATTGTAGTAATGAGACCACATAAGTTGATCCCAAGGAGTCAATACCTTATTAAAAAACTTATGCAAAAACTTCAGAACAAGGGCCAGATTTTGAGTTCTCAAATTGATGACCCCAAGACCACCATTCCTCTTTGGTCTGCAAACTTTGTCCCAAACAATCAAACAATGACCACCATGACTACTCGATTGCCCCCTCTAGAAGAATCGGGAGACTGATTGACGATGAATATTACTTGGACTAGTCATCTGTTTATTAAATATATCATGTCTAAGATATTTCGGATATGGTATACGGTTCCATAGTCGCAGACGCTCAGTTTCCTGTGAACTAGAAGGTCGCAGTTTGTGCGAGACCATAGCATCGAGAGAGTCATATCTAACCTAAGTAGTGTTGCATCTAGGCCTTTATACCTAATCCTAATTTTGATGATTAATGAAAACAAAGTGTTTCAGGCTAACTGTGCTTCTGAGATTTTTGATACAGAGTTTGTTCGGGAAAACACGCAAGATGATCAAGATGAACCCGACATTAAATAGAAGCACAAGGTGCAAAAAAGCAAAGACGAGACGCAAGCATGAAGATGCAAAGGACCTAAGGTAATATGAAATTTTATTTTTTTTACCGATCTCGGCGTAAGGAGATTGATCGGTTTAGGAAAATTTGTTTTTAGTTTTAACCGTACTACAAAGAGGGGTTGCAAGTCCTCTCTATATCTCCAACATGAACTAGAAATTACTAGGTCATTGCATTGCATCTTTTTTGGTTGGATTTGATTTGAATTTGGTTTGAAAGATTTGGATTTTTCAGTTGAGTTTTTGACAGTACAAGAGTTTTTCAACTTCCTAGAAAGATCTAGGCAGATCTAGCTTTTGCTTCTAATGAAAAAAAGATTTCTCTTAAAATTATCTTTCAAACGAGCTATCAAACACTCAAATTAGATTTCTGGATTTAAAGTTATAGTTGTTTTTGTTCAGGCTGACTATCAGTTTTCTAAACTGACTGTCAGTTTGAATGTCAGTTCAGTTAAATTGACAATTGTCCAGAGAGTGTGTTTTTTGGGCTGAAACTTTTTGAACTAAACTGACTGTCAGTTTGCATTTCGACCTCAGCTGAGTTTATTTGAGTTTTTATTTGATTTAGTTGTTTTTGTGGTCGAACTGACTGCCAGTTTGCAGAACTGACTGTCAGTTTGCATAACTGACTGTCAGTTTGTATTATCAGTTTCCATATACGACCACAAACGGCTAGCTATTTTTTATCCGTAAATTTTGTCAGCCGTTGAGTTTGGAACTGACTGTAAGTTCCTTATACTGACTGTCAGTTTGCACTGATTTGTTTCCATTTTCGACCTCAAACGGCTATCTGAGTTTTCTCTGGATTTTACTTCTTTCTGGTCGTGACCCAAACTGACTGTCAGTTTGCATAACTGACTGTCAGTTTGTGCTGTTGATTTTCAGCTCGAGCTCCAACGGTTCTTTTGATTCTTGAGGCTATAAATAGGGGCTTTGAGTATTTGTTTGATACAACAAGCAGCCTCATAACCTTATACACTCTTGAGTTTTAGTTTCTTATACAAAATCTTGATCTTTTGATCAAGTCGAGTGCTTTTCAGATCCACCGAGTGCTTTCTGTTCACATCGTTTGCATCCTATTAGTTTCTTGGTGATTGTTAGAGGTCTAGAGAAGACCTCGTTGCCTGTTACTCTTGGTGAGCGCCCTCACCTAGACGGTTTGGTGGCGTGGTCGTTGATCTCTCTAGTTCAGAGATTGTCGGAGAGACTCAGTGCATTTGTACAAGGCATCGGTGCTTGTCTTTCTGGAGTGGACAAGGAGCAATCATTAGTGGATAATATCCTTCATGGATATTGGAGCAAGACTCAATTTATTTGAGTGCTTCAATGAGGATTAGGGGAGATTGGGCGAGTCTCCGAGACCTCGGTAAAAATCGTTGTGTTCGTTCTCTCTTCCTCTTTCTCATATTATTATTTGTTCTTTATTTCTTTATTTGCAAATATTTGTTTTAAATTGAAGTTTTTAAAAGCCTCTTATTCACCCCCCTCTAGTTGGCATCCTTGATCCTACATGTAGTATCAAAGCTAAGGTCTCTCGATAAATTAGGCTTTACCGCCTAGAGAGAGGATGATGTCTAATGAGGGCTTTTCTCTTGGTCATACCGGTAGTGTGCCTATCTTTGATGGGACTAACTATCCTTACTGGAAAGTGCGCATGTCGGTATTCCTAGAGGCAATGGGGCTTGATGTATGGGACATCGTTAAACTTGGTTTTATTCCTCCGGATGATCTGGCAAGTCACTCCGATGACGACAGGAGAAAACTACATTTAAATGCCCGTGCAAAAAATGCTCTCTTTGCCGGTTTGTCTTTAAATGAGTTCAACCGTGTGAGTAATCTTACGACCGCTCACAAGGTTTGGACCACCCTCGAAGAAATCTACGAGGGCACAACTAAAGTCAAAGAGGCAAAATTGCTTATGGTGAGGCAACGATATGAGACATTCACCATGTTGTCAATCAAGTCCGTGGATTCCATGTTCATTCGGTTGAACAATATTGTGAATGAACTCAAGGGTCTCGGTGTTATTTTTACTGACCTTGATATTATAAGAAAGATGCTCAGAGCGCTTCTAGAAAACTTTGACACTCTGGTCACGGTACTTACCAACTCCGACTTGTCGGCCACAACACTGATAGATCTCTATGGGAACCTCATCACCCATGAGATGCATCGGAAAGAAAAGAAGGAAGCGACCGAACCCTCGGAGACAAAGAAGAAGACGTTGGCTTTCAAAGTCGGCTCCAAGAACGATCCAAGCGATGGCTCTTCCGACAAAGATCTAGCTCTTATGGTAAAGAATACACAAAAACTTCTTCGCAGGTTACACAAGAAGGGTGTCAACATTGACACTCGACCAAAGGGGACAAAGCAAACAAACTGCAAGGACATCATATGCTACGGATGTCACGAAAAGGGACATATAGCATCAAGATGTTCCAACAAGAACAGGACTTCGAACAACAAAAAGAAATTCTTTAAGAAGCGAAATGAAGCAACAAAAGAAGCCTGCTTTGGAGAATGAATGTTAGGAGGTGAGAGCTCCGACTCAGACGATGAAGAAGGTTGCTCCAAGAAGCTTGCCAGACTAGCTCTCGGCAACACATCGACTAGCTCATCCCTTTGTCTTATGGCTAAAGGCGATGAAAAGGTACACTCTAACGATCCTTCATAGGATGAATTAGTTGAAATGATTACTGAATTAAATGAGGTTTATGGAGCTACTAAAAAGAAGTATAAAGTGCTTAAAGAAAAACATTCTTCTCTACGCACTCAATACTCCGAATTGAAAGAATCATATGAAAGTATGCTCATTAAAGATATTACAAATAATCCACCTAAAGTAGATGCATCCATTTCATGTGATTCAGATACTCCTACTAGTCATCATATACCATGTGTTTCAAATGATACTATCTTAAATGAGAATAATGAACTTAAGGCACAAGTTGAAAAACTTGGAAAAGGTTTAGAAAACTGCTACAAAGGAAATGTATCTCTTGATCTAATCCTTAGCAAACAAAAATGTTCATTTAGAAAAGAAGGACTAGGATACTTTCCAACGAAAGGAAAGAAACCAAATACTAAAACTGTATTTGTAAAAGCATGCAACACATTTTGTTTTAAGTGTCATGAAACTGGTCATTTGCATGAAGCATGTCCTTTAATGAATCCAAATTACTTTGATACTTGCTACATGCTTCAACGGTCGAAGAAAGGTCATGCTATAGCAAAGTATGTTGGCGCACCCATGCTAAATAAAAAGAAGAAATCAATTTGGGTGCCCAAAGTTTTGATCGCTAACATTGAAGGACCCAAAAATGTTTGGGTACCTAAAAAGATTTGATTCTTTTGTTTATGCAGGTGAACTACAAGACCGGTGGGAAGCATTGGGTGCTTGATAGCGGATGCTCCGAACACATGACTGGCAACAAGAAATTGTTCACCTCGATAGAAGACAACTCAAGCGAAAATCAAAAGATCACCTTTGGCGACAATCGTCAAGGAAATGTGGTTGGCTTGGGTAAAATTGCTATTTCAAACGATCTCTCAATTTCAAATGTTTTGTTGGTTGAATCTCTGAATTTTAATTTGCTTTTCGTTGCACAAATTTGCGATCTTGGATTTCGTTGCACATTTTATCCCAAAGAAGTTTTAGTTGAAAGTTTGAAAGACAATTCTTTGATTTTTAAAGGCTTTCGTTTTGGAAATCTTTATTTGGTTGATTTTCACTCCAAAGATGCATCTCTCTCAACATGTCTTATCTCTCAAACCTCAAAAGGTTGGTTATGGCATAGGAGACTCGCACATGTTGGAATGCATCAATTGAAAAAGCTTTTAAAATGAGATTTGGTTATTGGCTTTAAGGATGTGAATTTTGAAAAGGATAAACCTTGTAGCGCCTGTCAAGCTGGCAAGCAAGTAGCTACTTCACATCCGATTAAGCATGTTCTTTCGACTTGCAAACCTTTGGAACTATTTCATATGGATTTATTTGGACCTTATGAGTTCCAAAGTATCAGGGGTAGCAATTATGGTTTTGTGATTGTTGATGATTTTACTCAATATACTGGGGTTTTCTTTATTTCTCAAAAATCTGAAACCCTCGATGTTTTCAAAAGTTTTGCAAAACGTGTTTCCACTGAATTCAAAATTTCCATCAAGAAAATCCGTAGTGATCATGGTGGAGAGTTTGTTAATTCAACTTTGGTTGATTTTTGTGATTCGCTTGGAATTAAACACGAATTTTCAACTTCTTACACTCCACGGCAAAATGGAGTAGTAGAAAGGAAAAATCGAACACTAATAGAAATGGCAAGAACAATGCTAAGTGAGTATGATATTCCTACTCGCTTTTGGGCCGAAGTCGTGCATACCGCTTTCTATTCTATTAACCGTCTTTATTTGCATCCTCTTCTGAATTTAACTCCCTATGAACTTCTTCTTGGGCGTAAGCCAAATATTTCTTATTTCTGAGTTTTTGGATGCAAATGCTATATTCTTAAGAAAAGAAATTTTGGTGGTAAGTTTCAAAGAAGAGTAGATGAAGGCTTTCTAGTCGGATACTCCACCACTAGTAAAGCTTATCATGTTTATAACAAAAATACTGGTTGTATTGAAGAATCTTGTGATGTAGAATTCGATGAAACTAATGGCTCTCAAAAGGAGCAAGTCTCTTGTGAAGTTTTAGGTGAAGATCTTCAAGAAGCCTTGAAGAACATCACCATTGGAGACATCAAGCCAAGAGAAGATGATCAAGAAAATGATGAGATCATTGAGAATGATGATCAAAATGTATCATCATCTCATGTTGATCCTCCAGAACCAAGTCAAGAAGAAGCAGCACAAGAAGAAGTACCAAGGCAACATCAAAGATCACCAAGGATCACCCTCTAGACCAAATATTGGGTGACGTCAGTAAGGGTGTTCAAACTCGCTCTCGTATTGCTGCATTTTGTGAACATCATTCTTTCGTATCTTTTTTAGAACCTAAACATGTTAATGAAGCCTTAAATGATTCTGATTGGGTTAATGCCATCATGATGAACTTAACAATTTTTCTAGAAATGAAGTTTGGACTTTAGTTGAAAGACCCAAGGATCATAATGTAATTGGAACTAAATGGGTTTTCAGAAATAAGCAAGATGAAAATGGTGTAGTAATTAGAAATAAAGCTCGTCTTGTTGCACAAGGTTTCACTCAAGTCGAAGGTTAAGACTTTGGTGAAACTTTTGCACCTGTAGCAAGACTTGAAGCTATTCATATTCTTCTTGCTTATGCATCATGTTTCAATATTAAATTATTTCAAATAGATGTTAAAAGTGCATTTTTGAATGGTGAAATCTCTGAACTTGTTTTTGTTGAACAACCTCCCGGTTTTGAAGATCCAAAATTTCCAAACCATGTGTTTAAATTGTCTAATGCTCTCTATGGTCTCAAGCAAGCTCCTCGAGCTTGGTATGAACGATTTAGAGACTTTTTTTATCAAAAGGTTTTAAAATTGGAAAGGTTGATACAACTTTGTTTACAAAGAAAATTGAAAAAGATTTGTTCATTTGTCAGATATATGTTAATGATATTATCTTTGGATCTACTAATGAACATTTCTGTCATGAGTTTGGAAAGATGATGTCTAGAGAATTCGAGATGTAAATGATCGGTGAGCTGAGCTTCTTCCTTGGACTTCAAATCAAGCAACTCAAGAACGGTACGTTCGTGAGTCAAACGAAGTACGTGAAGGACCTGCTCAAACGCTTTGGGATGGAAGATGCTAAGGCAATCAAAACCCCCATGGCGACAAATGGACATCTCGACATGGACAAAAGCCGCAAATCGGTCGATTCTAAACTCTATAGGTCTATGATTGGTAGCTTGTTGTATCTTACTGCATCTAGGCTTGATATCATGTTTAGTGTGTGCTTATGTGCTAGATTTCAATTAGATCATAAGGAATGCCATTTAATTGCTCTTAAAAGAATCCTTAGGTATTTAAAATGTTATCCCAGTTTAGGTCTTTGGTATCCGAAAGATGCAAATTTTGAATTAATTGGATATTCGGATTCTGATTATGCTGGGTGCAAGATTGATCGAAAGAGTACATCTGGTAGCTGTCAGCTATTGGGGAGATTATTAGTATCATGGTCATTTAGGAAACAGAATTCTGTAGCTCTCTCCACTGCTGAAGCTGAATATGTGTCTGCAGGAAGTTGTTGTGCTCAATTATTATGGATGAAGCAGACATTTTTGGATTATGGAATTAAATTTAATAAACTGCCACTCTTGTGTGATAATGAAAGTGCCATTAAAATTGCAAATAATCCTGTTCAGTATTCTAGAACTAAGCATATTGAAATACGGCACCATTTTATTAGAGATCATGTGGCAAAAGGGGATATTGATGTGAGCTATGTTAGAACTAATATGCAACTTGCAGATATTTTCACCAAACCCTTAGATGAAACAAGATTTTACTTTCTAAGAGGTGAACTGAACATTATTGATATATCTAATGCTAGTTGATGTGCTATTTGTATTAAATTACATTAAATATATATTTTATTCCCTCTCTCGTCTAATCCTGCTTCTGGTCGAAATTGACCAAACTGACAGTCAGTTCCACAAACTGACAGTCAGTTCAGTGCTTAGGAGCCTGCTCTTAGCCTCTGGTCGAAGTCATTGACCATGCTGACAGTCAGTTTCACAAACTGACTGTCAGTTATGTGCAATTGTCTTTGGTCATAGCTCCTGATCGTTTTTGAAACCCACACTGACTGACAGTCTCATATACTGACTGTCAGTTTCGAAACTCAGTTCTGTGAACTGACTATCAGTGTGATACACTGATTGTCAGTTCCATGTTACTGGGTTTGGAACTGACTGTCAGTATATCAAATGACTGTCAGTTGTGGGGTCCCGAACCCTAAAAACCCTGTTTCTTTTTGTGTCCCTTCGCCTCCTCCTCTCACCGCCGTTGTCCCTAGCCTCGTCGCTGGTGCCTCCTTGTTGCCTTCACCGTGTGCCGCCGCCTTTTGTTGCGCCGCCACCACCACCGCACATCGCCGCCCCCTTTGCCATGCCGCAGCTTCACCGTGCACCGTCGTGCTGAGGCTCGCCGCCGTTGACTCTTTGTTCCTCTCCTCGCGGTGTGTCATCGTGCCGTGGTTCTTCGTCGTCAACTGTTCGGCTTCTTCTGTTCAATTTCGGCCTCCTCAAATCAGGTCCACTATTTTCTCTCCCCTATTTTCTTTTCTTAGCCATGTCTGATCAGCCGGGACCGTCTTGTCGGGTTGCCCGACGGAAGAACGCGACAAACAGCCAGCGTTCATCGGGTCAGCCGACTGAGTCCCGTTCCCCGCCTACGCCTGAGCGCGTGCCCGTGGATTACTCTCGGTGGCACGCGAGTCGCCTCCGCACGCTCCACTCCACCAACCCCTATCTCTCACCGCGTCCCACTAGTCACGATGCGTGCGATGTCCTCACCTTCTACACAAACTTGCAGCTGGATCTTTTCACCAGCGTGTACAGCCGAGTCCCTATTTTCGCCCACCATTCTCTGTCTTGCCAGACGATTGGCTCTCACACAGGCATTGTCTCCTTGACAGATTCTTTCGCTTCTGTCGGGATCCACGACCTTGTCGCTGATTCCTCTCTCCACTGGACCGATGAGCCCATTCGTCAGTTTTATTCCACCAACTTCATCTCTCCCCAGCGCGACTTCATCACCTTCATGACGGGCCTCCAGGTTCACACCGTCACGAAGGAGCCGATTGAGTCTGTGCTTGGACTGATTCGTCCTGTTTTTGGACGTCAGCTCCACACCCTACCAGACCTCGAGCATCGGGAGGTGGCCATGCTTTATTCCGCCCCTTTCAGCTTCGTCACATTGTAGGCCTGCGCCGCGATGTTGACTTGGCTCTGTGGATTCTTCGCCTCACTCTAGTCCCTATGTCCGGTGATAGGGCTAGAGTCACTTATCTGGCCCTCCATGTGTTGATCTCCATCTTCCAGGAGGAGCCTTTCGACGTTGCTGATCTCATCATCAGTTAGATTCAGCACATCATTCTTTCTCCTCGCTGCCAGCTGATATACGCTCCGTATATCATGGCGGTGCTTTTTCATATCCGAGCTGTCGACACTGAGCTCCCGCGGCCCCATCATCCCCTTCTCTTTTATCCTTCGGGCCAGGCCGATCGCCGTCTTGGTGCCCGGCCTGCGGCTGCTGCTGGCCCTAATTCTCTCGCATCTGATGATGATGCTGCGGGGGAGTCAGAGGATGAGGCTCCAGTTCAGGAGTCTGATCCAGCACCGGTTGCAGAGACAGGCACCGGATCTTCCTCCGCTTCTGCTTCCCAGCTTGATCAGGTGATCTAGGTGCAACAGCAGATCCTCAGCACCCAGGCAGAGCACCATCAGATGATGCTTCGCCTGCTTGCTCAGCAGGAGGAGATTCTACGCCACCTTCCTGCCTCGGCTTCTACAGACCCTCGCAAGAGGGCCCGCCCTGCATCCTCTTCATCTGATACAGCTTTAGGCCCAGCTGTTCCAGCTCCTGCGGCATCAACTCTGGCCCCAGCTGCTCCAGTAGCGCCAGCTTCTCCAGTTCTGGACGCTACTCCTCCGGTGTCCCCAGCCGTCGACCTGACTGGATCTCCTGTAGGCTCTAGAGATACAGCCGTCTTGGGATTATCTTCTGATGATGAGCATTAGGCTCTTTCTCCTGTATTTACTCCCTTTTTGTGCTTGATGCCAAAGGGGGAGAAGTATTTTATATATTTGATTCTGGATGTATGACTTTGTATGATTATGATGGATGATTGGATATGTTATAGATGTGTTTCTATTCATGATGTCTTGTAATGCTCTGATATTGGTATGATGATGTGTATATGAGACATCTGTCTATGCTCTGATATATATATATATATATATATATATATATGTTGGTTTATGCTCTGATACATTTTGATATGATGTGATAGGTGTGTGTGTACTGTTTACGCATCTATGCATACACTCAGGGGGAGTATTTTATTTATTATTGAACACTTGTTGTCATCAATCCTCAAAAAGGGGGAGATTGTTGCATCTAGGCCTTTATGTCTAACCCTAATTTTGATGATTAATGAAAACAAAGTGTTTCAGGCTAACTGTGCTTTTGAGATTTTCGATACAGAGTTTGTTCGGGAAAACACGCAAGATGATCAAGATGAACCTGACATTAAATAGAAGCACAAGGTGCAAAAGAGCAAAGACGAGACGCAAGCATGAAGATGCAAAGGACCTAAGGTAATCTGAAATTTTATTTTTTTTTACCGATCTCGGCGTAAGGAGATTGATTGGTTTAGGAAAATTTGTTTTTAGTTTTAACCATACTATAAAGAGGGGTTGCAAGTCCTCTCTATATCTCCAACATGAACCGAGAAATTACTAGGTCATTGCATTGCATCTTTTTTGGTTAGATTTGATTTGAATTTGGTTTGAAAGATTTGGATTTTCAGTTGAGTTTTTGACAGTAGAAGAGTTTTTCAACTTTCTAGAAAGATCTAGGTAGATCTGGCCTTTGCTTCTGTTGACAAAAAGATTGCCATTAAAATTATATTTCAAACGAGCTATCAAAAACTCAAATTGGATTTCTGGATTTAAAGTTATAGCTGTTCAGGCTGACTGTCAGTTTGCTAAACTGACTGTCAGTTTGAATGTCAGTTCAGTTAAACTGACAATTGTCTAGAGAGTGTGTTTTTTGGGCTGAAAATTTTAGAACTAAACTGACTGTCAGTTTGGTATAACTGACTGTCAGTTTGCATTTCGACCTCAGCTGAGTTTATTTGAGTTTCTATTTGATCTAGTCGTTTTTGTGGTCGAACTGACTGTCAGTTTGCGTAACTGACTATCAGTTTGTATTATCAGTTTCCATATACGACCACAAACGGCTAGCTATTTTTTATCCATAAATTGTGTCAGCCGTTGAGTTTGGAACTGACTGTCAGTTCCTTATACTGACCGTCAGTTTACACTGATGTGTTTCCATTTTCGACCTCAAACGGCTAGCTGAGTTTTCTCTGGATTTTACTTCTTTCTGGTCGTGACCCAAACTGACTATCAGTTTGAGCTGCTGATTTTCAGCTCGAGCTCCAACGGTTCTTTTGATTGTTGAGGCTATAAATAGGGGCTTTGAGTATTGGTTTGATACAACAAGCAGCCTCACAACCTTATACACTCTTGAGCTTTAGTTTCTTATACAAAATCTTGATCTTTTGATCAAGTCAAGTGCTTTTCAGATCCACCGAGTGCTTTCTGTTCGCATCATTTGCATCCTATTAGTTTCTCGGTGATTGTTAGAGGTCTAGAGAAGACCTTTCTACCTGTTACTGTTGGTGAGCGCATTCACCTAGACGGTTTGGTGGCGTGGCTGTTGATCTCTCCAGTTCGGAGATTGTCGGAGAGACTCGGTGCATTTGTACAAGGCATCGGTGCTCGCCTTTCCAGAGTGGACAAGGAGCAACCATTAGTGGATAATATCCTTTGTGGATATTGGAGCAAGACTCAATTTATTTGAGTGCTTCAACAAGGATTAGGGGAGACTGGGTGAGTCTCCGAGATCTCGGTAAAAATCGTTGTGTTCGTTCTCTCTTGCTCTTTCTCATATTATTATTTGTTCTTGATTTCTTTATTTGCAAATATTTTTTTTAAATTGAAGTTTTTAAAAGCCTCCTATTCACCCCCCCTAGTCGGCATCCTTGATCCTACAAGTAGTGGCTGAGTCTTTCGGTCACGGTTCAGGGTAAGATAACTTCCTCTTCCACGTTCATGATGATAACCACTAGGGAGTTAGATATGCAGTTATCTGATAACTGCATATTGGCAACCATTTAACCTCCAAAAACTGCTCTACATTGACACCCTTTCTGATGAGGACATCACTCCTTCAGATACAAGCACCAACCATAATCCTTCGCTTGTTACACAAGGACCAATAACGCGCGGCCGAGCCCGATTGTTGCATTGTTAGGTGAACTCGTTCCTAAGTTTATATATATATGGTTTTGAGAATGGTTTACTATCTAATGGTGATAATATTGTACTTAGAAACCATGGAGAGGACCAGCAAGGACACGAGGACCAACAAGGAGCCCAAGTCGAGTTGGAGTCCAAGACGGATTTGAATTGGAGTCCGGTTTGGCCATCCAGGAGCAGCCTGCCTTCAAATGACCATAACTCCCTCATACAAATTCCGATTGGGACGTTCTTATAGTCCACAGAGAAGCCCACGATGAGATCTTTCCAATGAATCTGGCCCCACATCCAAATTCCTTCTAAATCGCCGGAAATTAACAAAACAATTTTTGACCAGATTCTGATTCAGCCAAGTCGGTGCTACGACACTTTGTTTTGGGCCTTCGGCCCATGTATTCCCTATTAGGGCGTGAGAAACCCTAGCCACGCCGCCTCTTCATATACTCAGTAGTCGTCACTGTTTAGATTTGGATTTTGCTTAGATTATTCTGCCATTGCAGTTTTGCCGAACTCAGTTTGTGAAATCCCAACTCGTGAGCTTAATACAATTCGCAATTCAGTTGCTTCTTCTCCGTTCTTGCTTGTGTTCTCAATTTGCAGCAGGAACAAGCCTTCGTGGTGAGGTCAATCCGTGCGCGCGCGTGGTTGATAACCAAAGGAGCCGTGGTGTAGCGGTTGCAGGTTTTGGATCGGTTCTAGATCGAAAGCCGGATCATCAACGTCGAGTTATCCACCAATCGACTTACCATACTTGTCGGAAGATCGGGCACCGTTCCCCATCACTTTCGATCACTATAAAAGGGCAACAAGCGTACCAGACAAGGCATCGGATCTAACGAACCCAAAGACAGATACATAGATATAGACATTGTAAATTCTTTCCTGTAACAATGTCCTCCCTTTCTTTTGTAATCAGTTACACATATAGTGAAAACATCATAGGACGTAGGGTTATTACTCAAGTTTTTGAGGACCCGAACTTGTATAATTCTCTGTGTCCCCAGTGCATAATTATCTTAACTTACCTAGTGGGTGTCTCGAAAGGTCTCCACTTCCTACACAACTAAATTTGCATAAGATCGACTAGGGATCCGACTCCTAATTGTTGATAGTTGTGGCTGAACCAGTCCGCAATATAACCGGCACTGCGGCGAAGAAGTTCTTCGATAAGAACATAGTGACACGATTTGGTGTTCCAAGTCATCTTATTACCGAAAATAATTCCCAGTTCGTTAGTGGTATTTTCTTGGATTATTGCAATGATATCGGGACCTAGGTATGTTTTGCATCTGTTGCTCATCCATAGAGCAATGGCGCTGTTGAATGTGCCAACGGGTAGATACTACAAGGCATCAAGAAACGAGTTTTTGATCGCCTTAGATGAGCTCGGGGGCTTGTGTAGATGAACTCTACTCCGTTCTATGGGCACTACGCACTACATGCAGTCGCGCTACGGGTGAGACGCCTTTTCAGTTGGTATTTGGTGCTGAAGCCGTATTACCTACCGAAATCCACATTGGATTTGTTCATCTCGATCAATTTGATCATTTTGATCAACATGAACAACGTGTCCAAGATATTATTCTTCTTGAAGAAAAACATGATTGGGCATTGATTAAGTCACCAGCATATTTACAAGCTTTACGTAAATACCATAGTAAAAGGGTGTGATCTCGTAATCTACACGTGGGTGACCTGGTTTTATGAAAGATTCAAAATCAGTCCAATCGCAACAAATTCTCCTTGCAGTGGGATGGTCCCTATACTGTGGTCTCAGTGCCACGACCTGGATCAGCTCGATTAGCCATGGAAGATGGTATGATCTTGTCCAATACTTGGAATATAGATCAATTACGCAGGTTTTACGTGTAAGTTTTTCCATTTCCATTTTCCTGTTCAATTAGCATATTTTTTTTACAATAAAACTTTCTTTCCTCTTATGTTATAAGCGTAATCTCCATTGATGTCCCTTGAATCTATTCAAGCCATGCTTGGGGTTCAAAATTATGGTCGCGTACAGTCCGCGACCATAGATCTGATTGCAGATGATCATCTCATCACAGTGCTTAAAGTGGATTCGCTAATCGATCTCATGGTCGCATCTATATAAGACATCTCTAAATAAGCCATTTCTTAACGCACACGAGACTTACTAGCATGTTTCTGATCAATAGAGTGGTTATTAGTTTGCAAAAAGTTTTAAGCACTCATGTTGAGCTATCTATACTTGTGATTTTATAGTAAGCCCTAGTTCAAAAATTTCTTTATAAGTCATTTCTCAACGCATAAGAGGTTTTGCTGGGCATATTAATTGCCCTGCAATTACTATACTAAGTTCTCAGTATTAGTAATAACAGGAGGGGGCTAGGAGAGTACAACTATAACGTTTAGATGGAAATATTTTTATGTCTCCAAAAATCATGCATTCGCATGTTTTCTATTATAATTGTATGTGTGTAGGTACAATTCACAAAGAGGATCATTGTTAATTACAATGAGATCATGATACGCCAAGTTCTTTCAAGAAATTTTCGATCAAGGGCTTGACTTCTTCTATTATGGCTTCAAGCTGATCTTCACTCTCGAATACGACATCTCCCACCACTGGATTCAAATCCAAATTTGGGCCGTGGTGATGCCTTAGTTTGCACAAAATGGCAGAGGCCACAGATCCAACGTTGGTCTTCAATGCCTCTTTTTGCTTGTTTGTGTCTTCAGGGAGGTACTCGAGAAGTGATTCGGCTTCAACCCCAACCAATTTGCCAGATTCACTAAGGCTTAAATTTTCCTTCTGAGGATCAATTATATCAGCCTTTAGTAGATTCGCAACCATCTTCAGTTTTTCAAAGGATTCTAATTGAATACTGTTGCAGTCTAAGATTGTCACCTTTAGGGTTTTCCTCTCCTTGCAGACAGTTTCAGTAGTGTTTCTGAATGATTCTATGGTTGCATGTTGGTGCTCAATGGTTGTGCGAAGTTGCTCGTTTTGAGTTTCAATCTGGGCACACTTCTGCTTGAAGTCATCTCTTTCCTTGAAAAGAACATTTATTTGTTCCTCTTGTGCTACATGAACAAAGTAATGAGATTACAACAGTTCATGTAAGGAAATAACATCACTTGGTTGAAAGTGAACTTACAGGCAAGCTTTTTATGTGCCTCGTCGAGTTCTTTCCCCATAGAAGAAAATTTTGTGGCTGCAGTTTCTTCTTGACCTTGTCAATCAGCTATGCTTTTCGTCAATAAGGAATTTCCCTGCGACCAAAGAGGTAATCATTATATTTGGATGACGTTCAGGTTAGTCTAAGCAATGTATGGATACTTACTGTTGTAGACGGCTGATCTCCTTTTGTGTGACCTCAATTTGTTCTGCTAAAGCTTTCGACTTGGTCGACATTTGGGTCAGATCCTAAAACATAGTGAAACCTGTTGTTTAAACGTGAACATTCCTGAGATCTTCAATTTTAGAGAAGGCAAAATGTTTTTTACTTACCTCTAAGAAACTGCTGAAAGTTGTCTTTAGCATGCTCTCGGGTTCACTTGAAGGTTGAACCATGAGACCAGTTCTTTCCTCAACCACGGGTGTAGCAAATGTTGTTTCTTGCTGATTTGTTCCCGCGATCAAGTTAGATGGTGCGGTTTCAATCCGTTTGGATTGGAGGTTCGCAACTATTTCTTCCACAATGGTCTGAGGAGCCGTCTCAGCCATTGTGCTTGTGCCTACATTTCTTGTGACCTCCACAGTAGGTGTTTCGTTGGATTTTGGTGGGGTCAGTAGAGTGCTAGGCGCAGGGTTCCTGAAAAAATCACAATTTGCAATATTGATGATTTCAAAGTCAGGATTTGGTAAGAAGTGGTATCCTTACCTGATTCGGAGCCCCATCCGACTATTGGGGTTTGGTGATGCACTCCTCGGAGATAGGAGCGCGTCGCGGTGTCATCAGGGCTCGTCCTTGTTTTCCTTTTCTTAAATAGGACATTAGACTCCTCTTCCTGCATATTCAAAAGATGATTCATATCTGCAATGGAGCAAAATTCGTGGAGTATGATATTCTTACCACAACAGCTCCTTCTGCGTTTGCAGGAGGTGTCACCAGGTCTGAGGCTATTGAAACTATGGCCGCAGAGTCCTCCGCGACCATGGTTGTGGAAGTTCTGGACTTAGGGCTGGCAGCCTCCCTTGTGACATCAAGTTCTCCCGCAGCCACAGGATCCCCTGCTGCAATAGTTGTTTTTTCTATTGAGGTTAGTATGTTGGCGATGGTTGGGGAGGATGGTCTCTCTAGAATGGCAATCTCCAGGGGGTTTATCGTTCCTCTCCTTGGACGGATGAGAGGAACGTCATCTTCCTCATCCTCGCTCCCCTCATCCTGTACGATTAAGAAGTGACTCCTATTCGTACATGGTATAACAAGGGGAAGAGAAAACCTTACTGTAACATCTTGGGTTTGGGGTGAAAATTTTCTTTCATAAAAAGTCATGCATGCATATGTCTCTCCAAGATCAGCCAAATCAGCCCAGATTTATCTTTTTCTAAGCCCAAAAATCTTAAAACCTTCATTGCAAACCTAAATCAAGATCTGACTACCCAGTTATGATCTACTATTTATCCTGAGTATAAAAGCATTCATAAGCCAGATCAAATTCGATGTCTAACGCTCAAAATTATCAGTCTCAATCTGTTTTCGAAAACAAAATTATTTTGATTATCCTAATTACCCTAAAGTACCCTGAGATTCAAAACTCCGATTTAATCAAAATCTTGACCTAATCCAGACCAAATTATTCTTGGATAATGATCAAGGGTATGCCAATACCTTAATCCAAAAAGTTGGTAGCCAAATTCCATCAGTCCATAAAGTATCGCAGATTGATCCTTTTCAGATTTTTCAAAAGCTTGGAAAGGCTAAATACCTCAAATCAACTCCAAATCCTAATATGATTCAGGGAATACCTCCCAAATGCTATTCAATAGAAAATCTTCTTCTATGAGGATCTCAAAATCTTGTCCTGAATTCTAGATTTTAGACTTCGGCAAAATCCAGATTCTAAATACCCTAATTACCCTATTTTCGTTTTTGTTCAAATTAAATTTGATCAGAAACCCTAAATCTTATCTTATGTCTTTGCCAAATTACTTGTTAAGTTAATTGATCTTTAGCAGCAAAATCAAATTCAGCTCTATCTAAGTATTTCACTGAAATTGCAATTTAGTCCAAATATTTTTTGAAATTGCAATTCAGTTCAAATTTCAGATTTCCTCGCCGGCCGTTGTTTGATCTGAGCCTCACCGTGATCCTTCACTGCTGGCCAGGTTCAGCTCTGCCAGTGCGTGTGTTCGTTTGTACTTGCAAGCGCGCACGTGTCCGCGCCAGATTCATCGCCGTGGCAGCACCAATGACCAGCACCAACCGCGCGAGCGCACCAGCAACAGCCTTGTTAGAAGCTTCACGCCACGTCGCCACGTCGGGCCAGCTTTGTCGCCTCCGCCTTGCACCGGCCAGCGCCAAATTCTAATGAGGCGACCACCTGACGTAGTTGCAGAGCCGCTGTCGCCGTTGCTTCGACCAGCCGCTTCGCCGGCACAATTTTCACTGCCTCCAGCCTCGCCATCTCCATTCCGTGCCTATAAATAGCTGCCCACGACTGGTGTAGCTTCACACTTCTCTCCAGAGCTTCCTTAGCCACTTAAACCGTCGTCTTCTTCGTTTCTTCTTCTTCTCCGGCGAGTCGCCGAGGAGGAGAACGTCGCCAGGATCCACCTCAGCTCAAATTCTCCATCCAACTTCACTGGTATGTTCCTTGTACCCATCTTCTCGTGCCATAGCAAGTAATTTACCTCCAATGAACCTCATCGCTGGTGATTGCCGAAAATTCAAATTGCCCTGTTCCAGCTATCGCACCCCCTTGCAGCCAAAATTAACCTCCCCTCCTGTAGAACTAAATGATCACCAGAGTGTTCTAAGCAAGCCTATTCAATCCAAATTTGAATTCAGCCAGTATTTGAAGTCTTTCATTTCTTCGAGCGCGGTCAAGATCAGTTCATGTTGCCAGCTCGCTCCACCCTATCTTCGACCAATTTGACTACACCTACTCACTCCTTGTGCCTCGTAGATGGTGTAGCTAAGCCCAATTGTCCAGCATTGCCCTAGATCATCGGCGCTCATCTCGACCTTCGTCTTCAAGTCTGGCGTCAACGCTGGCGAGCCTCAAATCTCAACCGCAACCAAATTTCTTGCTCCAGCACCATCAGCATCACCCCAGGAGAAAAAGCCCTCGATTAATTTCAAGTTTCAGCAAAGTTCTCTGTCATCGTAGCTCACTTTTAGTTCTCAAAGCCGACGACTTCGACCTCGCCGTTCACCATCGTCCAGCAACCATCTCCCAATTAACTTCGCCAGCAACATCCTTGTAACCTCGCCTACTTGATTGACAAAGTTGGCGAAGCAATGCACGCGCGGTTTGTCCAGACATGTTAAACCTAGAAACCAGCAGTGCACTGGCATTCAATTTCACTGTGCCAGGGGTTTAACTGCAAATTCTTTGATTCTTTGGAATTTTCTGTAAAAACCAGTTTGTCAATTAGTTGTTTTGCTTCAATTTGCACCCAATGCCTTAAGCTAAACTTGTTTTGTCGACTGGAAATCCTCTAAACCATGCCTATGCCATTCTTTGACTTTGTCAGGCCACGAACCGAATGTCAATCAGCTGACATTCGCTGTTTTTGAGCAAACCAGCCGCGGACCTAATGTCAAATCTTATGTCTTGAAACCTTAATGGGTTTTACACCATCTGGTAAATCAATCAAGTTTCAAACTTGATGAGTATACATGGAGTGTATTTCGGATCTCATGGCGTGAAGCCATTTCTCATAGTCTGGGCTCATCATTGCTTCCTCATAAGTCTTGGGTTCGTCATTGTCCAACAATAATATATCCCATCATTCTGTGGTAAGGAACATGTATCTCTCAGGTACATTATGGACCCTTTTAGACCTTCACGGGGCTGGTGGTCCCACAACTGTTTCTTGAACAGTTTGTGGTTCTTCTTGAAATTCAGTAGGAGCTGAAACATTTTCCAATGGTTCTTGAATTTCTTCAAGTAACACTATAGTTCTACTAATTTCTTTTGTGAGAAACTCTTTCTCAAGAAATACACCATTATGAGCAACAAACACTTCGTTCTCATCCTTCTTATAGAAGTAATATCCCTTTTGTTTCCTTGGGATACCCCATGAAGAAGCACTTGTCTGATTTGGGTGTGAGTTTGCCAGACATCAAACGTTTCACGTATGCCTCAGCCCAAAATATTGAGAAAAGACAAACTAGGTCGCTTCCCAGTCCATATCTCATATGGTGTCTTCTCTATCACTTTTGATGGAGCCCTATTTAAGTTGAACGCAGCAGTTTCTAAAGCATATCCCCAAAAGGATAATGGAAGATCGACTTGGCTCATCATTGATCTAACCATGTCCAACAAGGTTCGATTCCGTCGTTCAGACACACCATTCCATTGAGGTGTCCCTAGCGGTGTTAGTTGTGGAACAATTCCACATTGCTTTAAATGATTGCTAAATTCTTGGCTTAAATATTCTCCTCCACGATCTAATCGTAGTAATTTAAATTTTCTTGCCAAGATGATTTTGTACTTCATTCTAATATTCTTTGAACTTTTCAAAAGATTTAGACTTATGCCTCTTTAAGTAAATATAACCATATCTAATAAAATCATCAGTGAAAGTTATGAAGTATTGGAATCCACCTCTGGCCATAGTGCTTAATGATCCACATACATCAGAATGCACAAGGACCAATAAATCACTTGCTCTTTCACCTGAACCCGTAAAAGGTGTCTTTGTCATTTTGCCAAGTAAACAAGATGTTTCATATGATTCAAAATCAAATGAGTCTAGAAGTCCATCTTTATAGAGCTTCATGATGCGTTTCTCATTTATATGACCTAAACGACAATGCCATACAAAGGTTGGATTTAAATCATTTGTTTTGAGCCTTTTAGTATTTATGTTGTAAATAGGAACTTCAAGATTTAAAGCATAAAGCCCATACGCCAATTGGGTTGATCCATAAAGCATATCATTCAAATAAAATGAACAACAATTGTTCTTTATTCTGAATTCAAAAACTTTCTTGTCCAAACATGAAACAGAAATAATGTTTTTGCTTATGGCAGGAACATAACAACAATTATTAAGCTCCAAAATCAATCCTGAAGATAAAGCCAATATAAAAGTCCCAACGGCTAAAGCAGCAACTCTTGCTCCATTGCCTACGCGAAGCTGAACTTCACCCTTTGTCAAACTTCTGCTCCTTTTAAGCCCCTGCATCGAAGTACAAATATGAGCTCCTGAACCGGTATTAAATACCCAAGAATCAGAAGGAGAAGTAGCCATATTGACTTCTATAACATAAATACCTTAAGCAGAAGTCTCACTTCCCTTCTTCTATTTCAGATCTTCTAGATACTTCTTGCAATTTCTCTTCCAAGGGCCAGATTCCTTGCAATAGAAGCACTCAAAAGTAGCAGTAGGGCCAGGCTTGGACTTTCCTTTGGGCTTATGCTGGCTTCTTGAGCTCTCATCTCAAGCCTTTCCTTTTCCCTTAGCCTTCTTCTCGAAATTCTTTCCCTTTTGAACCATCAACACATTGCCAGGGTTCTTTTTGATGTTCTGCTCTGCCGTCTTTAACATCCCATGCAATTTAGGTAGAGTCTTCTCCAGATTATTCATATTGAAGTTCAATATGAAAGGATCGTAGCTCAGAAGGAGCGATTGGAGAATCACATCAGTAGCCAACTCTCGGCTAAGGGGGTAACCAAGTTTACCCAAGCTCTCAATGTAACCAATCATCTTGATTACATGAGGGCAAATTGCGCTTCCTTCTGCCAGTCTGCAGGCATGCAGTTTCTTGGTGGCCTCATATCTTTCAACCCTTGTCTGGTCTTCGAACAAGTTTTGAAGAGCCACACTTATGTCATAAGCATTGGCGTTCTCGAATTGCTTTCGCAATTCAGAACCCATTGTTGCTAACATGAGGCAACTGACATCGAGATCGTCATCAACATGCTTCTTGTAAGCATCTCATATAGATCGTGGAGCGCTAGTCAAAGGTTCATCAGGAACTGGGGACTCTAGAACATAGTCCTTTTTCTCTTGCTTGAGAACAATTCTCAAGTTACAAAACCAATCAATGAAATTTGTTCCATTCAATTTTTCTTTATCGAGTACAGATCGCAAATTAAAACTAGTTGAGGAGTTATCGGCCATTATCTACAATAGAAAAACATGCAAAAGACATCATGTTTATGAACAATATTTTATTAACATTTAATGAAAGTATCTTCCACTATATGTTCAAAAACATAGTCCCTAGAATGACATATAGTGGGTCAAGATCCATATTTCACTAAGTCCTAGCGAGCTTTGGTATCACTGCTAGAAACTCAGTTATTTAGGTAAGCAACTTTTGCTAATCATATCATATATGACACTTGTTTGTTGGGTGACATCAATATGTCCCGGCTCCCAACACCATGCCCCAAGGCCCAAAACCGTTTTGATGGCCTTGTTAAGTGAAACTAATTCTACGCGAATAAGTGTCCAACACTTATCCTGCCTTACCAAGATAGTTAATGGCGTTTTGATTTGTCAAGCCTACCAAATAACGATCAAAGCTTTGACAATTGCAGCAATTGAAAAAGGGCATCAAAAAAACTTATTTTAGGGACTTAACAATGTTCAGAATTTTCAAGCAACAATCAAAATAATCATCAGTTAGATGCACTAGTACAGAAAAGCTTTCCTCTATCGGTAAAAAACACCCTTCTACTATTGGTATTTGTACCGTTAGAGATAGACACGATAGAACAAGACAGGTCATTTTCTGTGGTAAATAACCGATAGAAGAACTTCACTATTCTAACGGCATCTTAGGTGACAACCGGTAGAAAACCCGTTGTAGTCTGACGTTTGTGAAAGAGTTTACCGATAGAACAAGTATAGTACTCTCTCGGTTGTGAATAAGTTTCCCGGCAGGAACAGTCCCACTCTTCTCACGGTTAATTACGAGTATATCGATAGAAAAAACCTTAGTACTCTCTCGGTTGGAAATGAGTTTACTGATAGAAAAAACGATTGTACTCTCTCGGTTGTGTATGAGTTTACCGGCAGGAAAAGTTAAACTCTTCTAACGGGGAATTATGTGTCTACCGATAGAATAAAGTATTGTACTCTCTCGGTTGTGAAAGAGATTACTGGTAGGAAAAAAGAGTACTCTCTCGGTTGTGTATGAGTTCACCGGCAGGAAAGTCAACACTCTTCTAACGGTTAATTACGAGTGTGCCGATAGAAAAAACCTTAGTACTCTCTCGGTTGGAAATGAGTTACCGATAGAAAAAACGTTTGTACTCTCTCAGTTGTGTATGAGTTTACCGGCTGGAAAAATGATAGCACTCTCTCGGTTGTGAATGAATTTACCGATAGAAATACAGTACAGATGCAATACAGTACATTCACATATACAGTACATTCTTTACATTCACAATACAGTACATTCACATATACAGTACAGATGCAATACAGTATAGATTGGATACACAATACAGTACAGATGCAAAGAAGGGTAAATTCACATATACATTGAACAGATTGACACATTAGACAGTTATTCACATTTATTCACATATATATGGACAAATACAAATTGCAATCCAATATGGACATTTATTCACATATATATAAACAGTCTATACACAGAGTACATGAAAAAGAGAAAATTGTCATAGCGGTTGGTTGGGCGCAACTTCCTCCATGACATATTGAGCCCAGATTTGTCGAAGATCTCTAATCTTTGGATTTTCGTATTGGTCTTTCGACATGGCGATCTGCAAGCATGTGTGAATACTGAGTAACTAACTTCCTAATTTTGAACGTGACACCCAATTTTCAAATTTGAGTTAGCTATTGATGCTTACCTGGGGGAATTGAGCAAAGTTTGTCCGCACTAGGTCGTACATGTAGCGCAACACATAAAATTCGCATTCCCACGATTGTGGCTGCTGATGGCACTAAGATAATTGCATATGCGAAGGCATGTTATCTATTGTTTCCATAAACTAATTAAGCATAAACAAAAAGTCTCGTGAGTACCTCATATTCTTTCCAAGCTAGGGAGCCCTGCGGTGCGGCATGCCTCCCTCCAGCGGACACATATTTCTGAAAAGCCCTGCATTTCAGTTAGCATTGCCGGTTAATGTATTATCATTAGCTAGTGACGTCAAAATTTAAATCAAACATATATGTTACTTACGCCTCCATATTCCCCTTGACCACATATTCGTTCGGTAATCTGTCACGCATCGAATCGAGGTAGTACACCTCGTTGCTTCACAAACAGATCACGATGAGGATCGAGTGGCCCCTACATTGTACATAAAAGAGGACCGCTAGCTCAAAGTATATCTCAGGTGTAACATACAAGATTGAGTTAAGTTAGTATGAAATGCACTAACCTTTGGTGTGGTACGGCATTAGAATGACTCCCTGTCCTGCTGCGCCATCAGCGCCTTGGATATGTACTGCTCAGCATGCGCGGCGTCGTGCTCTAGCATCGTGAGGCTTATTTTCTCTAGGTCGAGGAAACCCACCTTGTCACACGCAGCCTCCGATGCTAGCTTGTACATGCACCTGCATGCAAAGGATGACATTAGTATTGCACAGAAAGTTACTACATTTCAAATGAACTACAACAATGCAGAATTAGCAAACAGAGTTAGAAAACAGCAATACATAGGATCAGCAAACTCACAGGACTCCAGTCTGTATTATGGACATATCAAGCTTCCGCCAGTTGTAGAGGTCGAACAGATCCTCATGTGCCACGGATATACTCCCGGGCTCACGGTGGAACTGCCCAGGCTTGTAGGGAACTAAGAAGTTCAGATTGCGCCGAGCTCGGTGTAGGTACCACTCGTGGAGGTCTTTGGTTGATCGATCCAATTTGCGCAAAGCTGCCTCCGACACGAGTGGGAACCCATTCCTGAACCTCTCCGGCTGTCCCTTTCACCCTTTGCCCTTGCCTTTTGCCGGGGACTGAGCGCGTACCTTCGAAGGCAAGGGCGAGGTGATGGCAGCTTTCTTCCGAGGTGAAGGCGTGGATGCGCTGGCTGGGGTTGAGGCCGTCTTTGATGTGTTCAGGTTCGCACGAGATCCGGCCTCATGCCCCGAGCTGGGGGCGCAGTCCCCTGGTAGCCCGCCGGCAGGCCACTTCAATTAATGAGCACGTATGTTAGATTTTGCAAGTTGAGTGTACTGAGTAGGATGTAATCTAAAATGTGTAGGATTTACCTGTTGTATTAGAACACACTTCTTGGGCCACTGTACGTAGGAGCCCACTGCCTCAGCAAGTGTTTGCATTTCCTCTGTTGGGACTGGCAATGGAGAATCGTTGTAGCCCGGCATGGCCATGTCCACCTGTACCTTTGCAAACCACAACCGCAGAGGTACGCAGCCCGAACATCCGGCCTAGACGGATATACGAAGCCGTGTCCAACCACTTCCTGCCCGTCGCCTAGGTGAGTCAGTAGGATGCAGCCCTCTGGCTTTTGCAAATTTGTAACAATTAAAACAGGTTAGCGAAACAACTTTAACAGAATGGGAGTGGCATCAAATTAAGTGCACAGATGAAGGCTTGCAATACCTCAAGTAGATCCACTGGATCCGCGAGGACCTTCGAAGCGCAACTGCTTATCCGACCCCGCGGGGTACCGTCGCCCTGGGGATCCGCATCTGCACTCTTGGCCAGCAATGCTTCTCTCAACCGTGCAAACTCTTCCCTAATTTGTGCGACCTCAGACTGCACCTTAGCTCGTAGCTCCACCTATACCTCAGCCAGTATCTTATCGGAGAGCTCCACTTCCTTTTCCTTCCAGGAGCGGGCCTTCTTCCTTGGTGGAGCCGGATCTGCGAAACCGGCCTTCCACGACACAATGGCTCCCACGGCCCGTGTCCGCCCGGGATGCTCCTTATTTCCTAGAGCCCGGGTGAGGATGTCGTTCTCCCTCTGCGGGGTAAACAATCCCTCCACTGCCTCCTTCTCAAAAGAGATCTGTTACATTTAAAGGTACCTTGTGAGACAAATTGCCTTATATACACTTGTGCGCACACAGTTTACGAGGTTAGCCAACTTACCATTCGCCTCACAACGTCGGCGTCCCCAGGGTTTGCGAACTGCACAGACCCCGTGGACGACACAGACCCCGTGGACGACACAGACCCCCTCCCCCTCCACCATCGCTTGTACCTCTCATCCCGGATCTCGGAGGGCGGCAACTCAGGGGAGTCGATGACAGGATTTTGCTCGTCTTCCTTCTTCCACTGCTCCTCCCTCCCCGCATAGCCCCGGGATCTGAGCCGATGCGGGTGGTCGTTCCTCTTCTGGATCACCTTATTCTTCTCACTAAGGGCCTTGAACTCCTCGGTCCCCTTCTGCTTGGTAAATTCCTCCCATACCTCCTCCGATATGAAGGGGTACTTCTCGCAAGGAGATTTCCCCGCAGCGAGGAAGTTACTGATGAGCCAGCTCTTAAAGGTTTTCCATGTTCCGTTCATGTCCTTCAAGCAGGCCGTCCTAGGTGTATCGTTGGGGATGTTTCACTTAGCCTGTTTTCAAACAATGCATACTATTAATCACGAGTTAGTTAAACTTTAGTATAAGCCAAGAGAACGTGATTATGAAAGAGTTCAGAGATTTCAGTTAATTTAACCTTCACTTCCGCCCACAACCTATCTCTCTCGTCCGCCGTGACGTCCTTCCAGCTCTGGACGGTGATCTTCACCCTTTCTTTCGCCAACAGCCCAACGTAGGCCGCGTACTTCCCAGCATTCTTTCCGATCGTCCTCCCAAATTGGTTGAACTCACAAGAAAGATCCGTGCGTTTGGCCAAACGGCCCAATGTCGTCGCGCCTCGCCCCACCCTCTTGCGCTGGGATGAACCAGTTGCATCTTCAGTTACGTTAGGGTTGGCCCTAGTCGAACCACTACTACCATCTGATGAAGACGACGACATGTCTTTCCTTACAAAACCATCAACAAACCATCAAAAATTTAATGGAAACACAAAAACCAAATCATTTTACAAAGTAAAAGGACCTATTTTAAATATTTTTTCTATCGGTAAACACAGAAACTACCAATAGAAGATAAGATTCCATTTTTGAGCATTTTCATCTACACATTTTCATATAGGAAGCAGGCAACATATGGCAATTAATTCTTCTTGGAGTTCCATAACTCAGTTCAGGACTGGAGACTAATTAGGGCTGCAAAAGGGATGTCCGAGGAAAATAATACTAAAAGACATGCAAAAATTAATTGCTGAACTGTTCAGAAATATTTTCTATCTGTAAACACATGAGCTGCCGATAGACCATAACAATGTTTTCTATCGGCAAAGATACGAGATACCAATAGAACATAGCAATGTTCCCTGTGTTATGGAATATTGTTGATAGGTCGCCATTCACTGGCATCACATAATCTTGGTTTAAGTCAACATTCTCCATGATTTGCTATACTAATATTCATGGGCCAGCATTATTATTTCACACATAACAATGTTTTCTATCGGTAAACACATGAGCTGCTGATAGAATATAACAATTTTTCTATCGGCAAATACGTGAGATACCGATAGAACATAACAATGTTCCCTATATATGGAATTTTGTTGATAAGCCGCCATTCACTGTCATCACATAATCTTGGTTTAAGTTAACAGTCTCCATGATTTGCTATACTAATATTCATGGGCCAGCATTATTATTTCACACATAACAATGTTTTCTATCGGTAAACACATGAGCTGTAGATAGAACATAACAATTTTTCTATCGGCAAACACGTGAGATACCGATAGAATATAACAATGTTCTCTATATATGGAATTTTGTTGATAAGCCGCCATTCACTATCATCACATAACATTCTCCATGGTTTGCTATACTAATATTCATGGGCCAGCATTATTATTTCACACGTAAATATGCACACAAGCACAGAAAGTAGGTCACAACCAAAGTTTTAATACTTGTTTAGAAATATTTCCTATCGGTAAACACATGAGATACAGATAGAACAGAACAATTTTTTCTATCGGCAAGTGCAGGAGATACCGATAGAATATTTGTACGAACACCTCCAACATATAATGTGCATTACATGGCAGTTGGATACAATTGATCACACATACAACAGTATATATAAGTTAAAATCTCAAAATAGGTTCATTACAGCACTGGAACATATTATGTCAATTCTAATTTAAATCAACATTGCCTACGGAATGTACATAATCCAACACAACAGGGAACCCTAGTGTAATTGCAAAACTCGAAGAATTGGTATGTACAAAACACTAAGATCAAATAAGGAAGATGCTGGAAAAAGAACGACAAATTAGGGTATTTACGGCGATCAGTTGTGGTGATGGAGAGGTGGTGTAGAACGCAGCGGCGGCCGGCGAAGGACGAAAATATGAACCGGTGGCAGTGGCGAACCAGTATCCAGCCAACGATCGTCGTGTGGGAGAGAGGGAGTGGGTGGTCACTGCGGAGGTTGTGGTTTTCTTCGCTCTCGAAGAGACGCAGTGCTATAAGTTGGAACTGTTCGACTGGAGGGAAAATCAAGGGTCATGTACGTGTAATAAAGTAGTGGATGCCCTTTTCTATCGGTACAACATAATAATACCGATAGAATAAGTAAATTTTTCGCAGAGAAATTTTTGAAGTGCCTGAGACACATTAAAGTAGTGGATGGCCTTTGCTATCGGTACAAACAACAAAATACCGTCAGACTAATAAATTTACTCTAACGGTAGAACATAATAATACCGATAGAAAAAGTAAATTTTTCCCAGAGTAATTTTTGAAGTGCCTGAGACACATTAAAGTAGTGGATGCCCTTTGCTATCGGTACAAACAACAAAATACCGTCAGACTAATGAATTTATTCTAACGGTAGAACATAATAATACCGATAGAATAAGTAAATTTTTCCCAAAGTAATTTTTGAAGTGGGCAGGGCATTGGAAAATGATGTTTCAGGGAATGAGATTTTTGGAGAGCTTAATTTTTGAAGAAGCAAGAGACTGCAATGAGATTTTGGCAAGAAAATTGAATGGAATAATTAAGTACTTACAGGATAAAGGTACTGTACATGTGTATAAACTAGCTTATCATTAAGTTCTAAAGAAAAATGTACTGCCTGATGTATTAATGATAAGTTCCTCACCTTGATGCAGAACTTGTGGGCTGTTTGCTTAGCATTTTTCCCTGAAATAGAAAATAATCATCAATGGTTCTCAACCCATAATCCTTCTTCGTGATCATCTCCCAGATACGTTGTTTCGTCAATATCTTCAGTCGGGATAGATTGAATGTCCTCTAAAAATGGAGGTATTTCGTCGAATTGGTTATACTCCTCTTCGTCGACAACGTCTTCGACCCCAACAATATCTCTTGCTGTGGAGGACAACATGCAAGTTTGGATTGGCTGGGTCAACGATGTAGAATACCTGTGTGGCTTGCTTTGCAAGTATGAATGGATCGTCTTGGTGCCCGACTCTATCAAGATCGACGAGAGTAAGCCTGTAACTGTCAACTTGAACACCTCGAGGGATTTCGACCCATTGGCATCGAAATAGGGGAATCTTAAGCAATCCGTAATCGAGCTCCCATATTTCGTCAATAGCACCGTAATATGAGTTCAGCACCCTTACTGACCTGGCATCCTCGGAAATAGCAAACAGTGTCACTCCGCTACATTGCGTGCTACTCTTGGCGTCTTGAGCTCTTGTGTAAATTGAATACCCATTGATGTCGTACCCCTGCCAAGTCCCTACAGTAAATCTTGGGCCTCTAGCCAACCATGTCACACTTTCACTTATGGAGCCCTCGGCAGCTCGCGTGACTCTTTCTTGGATCCACCCAGCAAATTTCCTGTTATGTTCTCTGGTGACCCAAATCTCTGACTTCGAAGGATTCTGTGACCGTAACATTACCTTGTGCTTGTGTATGTATGGCTCGACCTCCTTCATGTGTTGTAAAACCCAAAAATGTGATTTTGCGTACACATCACGAGCGGGGAAGATAGCTTTGAATCCAATCGTTCCGATGCCCTGAAGCCTACCCTCGTGTCGGGACTTAGGAACGCCAATTGGGTCAACCCCGGCCATATTATCTGTGCAAAATTCAATCACCTCCTCGGCGGCATAACCTTCCATGATACTCCCCTCGGGTCGACGACGAGTCCTTACGTATCCCTTCAATACACCCATAAATCTCTCAAATGGATACATGTAGGGTAGGCACACGGGTCCACAAAACTTAATTTCTCTGATAAGGTGAACAATCAGATGGACCATAACATCAAAAAAGGATGGAGGGAAATACATCTCGAGCTGACAAAGAGTTGTAACCATGTCGCGTTGCAAAGCGTCCAGTCCATCTGGATCAATTACCTATGAGGACACAGTTGCGCCAAACATTCATATCAGAAAAATCTTCTAATTAAGCTCCACAAATGGAGGTAATGAACTTATAGTATGAGTGCACGTACTTACCTTGCAAGACATTGCGTTGAAGAAATAACATAGGTTTGTGATTGTCTCTTTGACTTTAACTGGGAGAATGCCTCTGATAGCAATGGGAAGCATTTGTGACATCAGCACATGACAGTTCTGGGACTTCGTGCCAACCAGTCTTAGGTCCTTCATGGACACAAGTTTTTTCAAGTTCGCAGAATACCCACATGTAACTTTAACACCGTGCAGGCACCGACAGAGTTCTGTTTTTTCGATCTTGGACAACGTATAGCAGGCCGGGGGGAGGTATGTACGCTTTCCCTTCTCCAAAGGTACAAGCTCAGTCCTTATCCCCATTTCCACCATGTCACGACGAGCTTTCACACCATCCTTTGTCTTTCTCGGAATGTTCAACAACAAACCAATCAAACTGTCACAGACATTTTTCTCTACATGCATGACGTCAATGCAATGTTGAACTTGTAAGTGCTCCCAGTACGGTAGATCCCAAAGAATCGATCTCTTCTTCCAAACATTTTTTTCTAGAGGTTTAGAATACTTACCGAACTCAGCTTTGATGTCCTTCACGCGCGAGTAAATCTCCTTACCGGTCAGAAACACTGGAACTGATCCCTTCTTAGGCTTCCCGTTAAATGATTTCCTCTTCTTACGGTACGTGTGATGCACTGGAAGAAACCTGCGATGACCCATGTACACTGTTTTCCGGCAGTTTCACAGCCACATGCTCTCAGTTTTATCTAGGCAAATAGGGCAAGCCTTGGCTCCTTTCGTACTATACCCCGACAAATTGCCGTAGGCTGAAAAATCATTTATGGTGCAAAATATCAGGGCCCGCAAGATGAAATTCTCTTTCTTGTATGCATCCCACACCTGCACCCCCTCGCTCCACAATTTCTGTAAGTCCTCGATTAAAGGCGCAAGAAACGCGTCAATATCATTTCCGGGTTGTCTGTGTCCTGAGATTAGTAACGCCATCATGATGTACTTGTGCTTCATGCATAACCAAGGAGGAAGATTGTAGATGCATAAAAGAATCAGCCAAGTGCTATGCCGACTGCTCATATTACCATGTGGGTTCATACTATCTGTACTCAGCCAGAACCTTATATTCCTAAGTTCGCCGCCGAACTAACAAATGTTCTGTTGATGTTTCTCCATTGAATAGAATCAACTGGGTGTCTCAGTTTTCCGTCTTGTTTTCGGGCTTCAGCATGCCAACGCAAGTGCTTCACGACTTTCGATTTGCAAACAGCCGCTTCAATCTAGGTATCACAGGCAAGTACCACATAGTTTTCGCAAGAGGTCCTTTCTTTACCTCGTGACGTTCACTATCAATCTGGTCCCTACGCGTATACCTCGATGCGCCGCATCTTGGACAAACATGCAAACTGGAGTACTCGTTACGGTACAACACACAATCATTTGGGCATGCGTGTATTCTTTCGATTTCCATTTCCAACGGACACAACAGTTTTTTGGCTTGGTAAGTAGATCTTGGCAACTCATTTCCCTCTGGAACCATGTCCACTAGAAGATCTAATAGTGCCATGAAACTCTTATCACTCCAACCGTTGCCTGCTTTCAAGTTATATAATCTCAGCATAGAAGACAGTTTTGTAAATGTTGCACATCCAGGGAACAGAGACTTCTCAGAGTCAGCAATCAGTTTCTCAAATTCACAGAAGTCGTTTTCGTTGTAATTTTCCTCTACATCACGTAACATCTCATCTAGATTGTCATCATCATCATCTACATGCACATCGGAATGAACATTATCAAAATTCGGATGATCATCGATATTATTGCAATCCACATCCGAGTCCTGCTGATTGGTAGCAGTGGTGCTTGTTTCCTCAAGATCTTCGCCATGCCATATCCAACGGGTGTATCGCGCGTTAAAACCACAATGATTCAAATGACTCTTAATTTGATCAGAGTTGCTAAACCTCTTCAAGTTCATACAATCTGTACAAGGACAAAGCATATTTTTTCTCCCTTCCTCTCCTTTTGTTGCTCAACAAATTTAATAAACTCATTCACACCATCCAAATATTCAAGAGTAGTACGTTTTATTCCATACATCCAATATTTCCTGTCCATCTACAATTAACAAAATTTAACGAGTCAGCCATGCATGAAACCTGCCCGATTAAGTTATGTATATGTACATGTATAGCCTCTTACAACTGATGTGTTAAACCCAAGCCTGACGAAATTAACACTAATTAACCTAGCTAACTACACAATACAAGCTAGTGAGCTCCTAAAACATGAAGCATTTCCAGCTAGCTAGCTCCCAACCTTGGAGCTACAAGCTTGGAACTACACAATATAGCTAGCTTGCAAGTAGAGAGGGAGGGAGATCTAGAGGGAGAGAGAGATAAGTGATGAAAATTAAGCATACCTTAAAGAGAGGGGTGCAATCAACTTCCCTCCAGCTTGCCCTGATCACCCTAGCAGTGTAGCTGCGAGCGTGGAACTTTCATCACAAACAGAGGGACACAGAGTGCAATAGAACAAAAGAGCAGTTCAGCAATGGTCGAGTGGAGTTTTACTTATACTGGACCTATTTCTAACGGTAAATACATGAAATACCCGTTAGACTAAGTGTGGGTAATTTTGCACTCACATATTCTATCAGTAAAAACACACATATACCGTTAGAGAATGTACTGGTGCATTGCTGAGCAGGTATATGTCTTATTCTATCGGTAAATAAGTGTATTTACCGTTAGAATAGGTACTGGTACATGGCTGAAACAAAACCAAACTGGGTAATGCATGACACAGTAATCTGGGTAATGCATGACACAGCAAATATTGTGTTTTTCTATCGGTAAATATGTGTATTTACCGTTAGATGATGCATGACACAGCAAATACATGAGTTTTTCTATCGGTAAATATGTGTATTTACCGTTAGAAAAGGTACGGGTACATGGCTGAAACAAAATCAAACTGGGTAATGCATCACACAGCAAATATATGTGTTTTTCTATCGGTAAATATGTGTATTTACCATTAGATGATGCATTACAGAGCAAATACATGTGTTGTTCTATCGGTAAATATGTGTATTTACCATTAGAGGAGATACTGGTACCAAACTGGGTAATGCATGACACACATGACACCAGTTCTCACATCCAAAGAATCATATCTAAACACAATGTAACATCAAACAGATCTTACATCAAATAGATCTTAACTAGAAGATAAAGAAATATTTCAAGAAATGCTAATTTGTAGATTAACTAGGAGACACAAAAATACTTTTCTTAGGTACTTGGTACTTCATCTTGCCAAAGAAATTACACATGCCAGTTCACAAATTCAGGTGCAAACAAACACATGCCAGTTCACAATTTCAGGTACAAACATACACATGCTAGTTCACCAATACAAATTCAGGTACAAACATACACATGCCAGTTCACAAATTCAAGTGCATGTCTAAAACAGCAGTACAAATACACACCTACCTACCAATACAATTAAATACACAAATACTCCCTACACATTCAAGTTCATGTCCCAAATAGCAATACATGATACACAAATATACAACAATATACAAATACAACAATTCACACATTTGATGTATATTAGAAAAGCTACGTCTGAAATTAACAACAGATCATGACGAGGACCCAGTGGCCCATACATTTTACATCAAAGAGAACCTTTGCAAGTTGCGACAATACAACTACCGACTACAAGTTAGACCTGATACATCACAAATCCATTCATCCAAAACAGCAAATGTCTGAATCACATTGGACTTAACCATAGGAGTTCAGTTCGAAGACGCCCGAGGAGCTGGAACTGCCGTCGAGTTACATTTGTATTGGTGATTTCCTCAGACTCAAACTCGATCAACTCAACTCAACTCAACTCCATTAACAAAAAGAACCTACCTTCCAAGATGTTGTTCTGTGTAGTGATGGTGTAGAATGGCTGTGCAAATGACAATAATTCTTCTTCTCCAAGCAGGTAAGCATCTGGCCACAAGCTGGTGCATGCAAAAAAATGGCTGAAACACCGATACAAATATAAGATGCTTTCTATAGGTCCTGATTTGAGAAACACGCCGGGCTTAAGGATCTTCTCGATCGAGCCAACCAAGATCTCGCCCTTCACGTCCTTCCAGCTCTCGACGGTGATCTTCACCGTTTCTTTCCGGCTCTCGATGGTAATCTTCACCGTTTCTTTTGCCAACAAGCCAACGTAGGCAACATACTGCGATGAAGAACCGTGAAATACGTTGCCCCTCATGAGCATCATCCAAGGACCTGCACAGATCATAAATAGGCATTCTAGAGCAAATTAAGATTGTTTACTGTTTCCTATATGACTCCCTATCCGAGAAAGACTACCAACTGAAGGTTAGGTTGTGCTTCGTCATAGTAACATCAACTTGCAACTGGAGATCAAGATATTACATTTCTACTCTATTTCATCAGAAGAAATTACCTTGCCAATATACATATATTAATTATTTAATGAACTTTTTACATGCACTTGATCATTGAGCAAGCTAGTGGCATTTGACTATGTTATTAGCATTGAACAACTTACAAAGAAGATCAAGATATTTGTGTATCTCATGATATTTGTAAATATCTTGACATTAATGATCTTTCAATTTCAACTTCAATTTCATTTTCTATTTCATGATCTTTCAATTTCATTTTCAATTTCATGATCTTTCAATTTCAATTATTACTAACTCCAAGTTGGCATTGAGCAACCTACTGAGAGATGAAGATATTACATTTATACTCTTATTGGCATTTCACTATGTTAGATAGAGTTTGTATTGCAAATATATCCTGATAATTTTCTTCATTTCATAGGATCAGCAAGCAATTGAACATTATCTGTCCCACAGTGATATTATGTAGTTGTTTTAATAAAAAACAGGAACAAGACACCGTACATAATCATATTGAAAAGAAGACACATCAAAATGAAGGATACAAAAATTACAGAATAATTGCCATAATCGGATTAGAATAATCTAACAATATTGCCAAAATTTTACGTACCTTGCTTGCGATGCCGAAATCTAGTGGGCGTCGATGGAAGTGTGGAGGTGCAGCAGTCGCCGATAGAGGTGCGCCGGCCGTCCATGGAGCTTACAGGTTAGGGCTACGAGCGCCCGATGAACTGTGAGAATAAAAGAGACATACCCGGGTATTTATAGTAGTAGATAATTTCTATCGGTACACAACCTCATACCATTAGTAATTGGAGATCTCTTCTAATGGTATAAACATAAATTACTGATAGAATAAGACCAGTTGTAGAAGGCAAACAGTTCTAAGATATTTGTGCTATATTCTAACAGTATAAACATTCATTACCGATAGAATAAAATTATTTGAAGACGAACAGTTCTAAGCAATTTTTGATATATTCTAACGGTACAAACATCCATTACCGATAGAATAAAACTTGCAAGCAATAGATCACAGATCAAGAGATTTACCACTAGATGCGTGCATGCGACAACGTAGCAGCAGAAGAAGAGTCGATGTCGCAACCAGATCGTGACCAGCAGTGCAGCAATAACAGCCACACCTCTACGGAAGTCCACACATTCGGGGAAGGAGCACCGCGTGTTCGTGTGCTAGCACCAGCGCACACGGCTAGGATTTTACGAGATTTATCTTATCGATGGTGGTGGCAGCCAGAATAGATCAGATAATTAAGACATGCCCACCGCACCTCCTTTTATAGGGCCTTGCTGATAAGTCCTACTTAAATGCGAATTCTAATCCTAATGGTAAACCCATTACTAATAGGGGACTCGTTTCGGATCCCATCTGAATTAACACTCCAACCCGTTAAGTGTGTGACCCTATAGGTTCGTGTATATTTGGACGCGACTGGAAACAACTTCCTGAATCAACAGTAATAAGCAGTCCCTAGCAAGACATTATGACTACACGCATGTACACGAATATCATATCTGACGAACCTATACAACTTATCATAGATTATCTTTTTGCCTCACGATATCAAATCTAATTCAAGGTGAGAAATGTGTCATCCTTGAATAGCTCGGTCCTTTCTTGATCTTGTAATGGACTAACCTTTCCATAGTTGACTCTCAACTATATTCAGTATAACTTTCTTAGTCCAATTACATCAAAAGGCCCAGAGATATCTCTCTCAAGATATGAGGGGCAAATTCCATCTCGACCATTCACTTTCAACCACATGGTTCATAACATATCTGTATGTCACCTTTATGACTACTAGGTTAAAAGTTACGGTTGATGATACCAAGTATACTACTACGCATGTATGAAGCGGTGATGATCTCAGGTCTAAAGATAAACCAAAATAACTATTAGAAACCAATTAATGACACATAAAAACTCAACAGTGTTTCAAGATGGGTCAATCCAACCAACATGTTCTCCAACATGTGTCCACGACATTGACTTGATATCTCATATCTATGCACTAATACAGAATTCATTATCACAGTCGTGTCAAAACAGTCATCACAGACGGTTCTGACCCGTCAGTGATATTCGAGTCAATGACAATCGAGTACTATCACTGACAGTTTTGAACCGTCTGTGATTTTTCCCTTCACAGACTGTTATAAGATCAAAACCGTCTGTGATACTCATACTACACAGACTGTTATAAGATCAAAGCCGTCTGTGATACTCATATTACCACAGACGGTTATAACCTCAGAACCGTCTGTGATAGTAAGAGTATCGCAGACGGTTTTGAGGTAAAAATCATCTGGGATAGTGTCATTATCGATGATGGTTATAATCTCAGAACCGTCTGTGATAGTATGAGTATCACATATGTTGTAAGATCAAAGTCGTCTGTGATACTCTTACTACACAGACGGTTCTGAGGTCAAAACCGTCTGTGATTACTCTTACTACACAGACAGTTATAATCTCAGAACCATCATTAATAGTATGAGTATCACAGACAGTTTTGAGGTCAAAATCATTTGGGATAGTGTCATTATCAGCGACGATTGTAATTTCAAAACTATCAGTAATAGTATGAGTATCGCTTGGATAGTGTAATTATCGGCGACGGTTATAATCTCAGAACCGTCTTGATAGTATGAGTATCACAGACGGTTTTGAGGTCAAAACCATCTGAGATAGTGTCATTATCGGTGACGATTATAATCTCATAACTGTCTATGATAGTATGAGTATGGTAAAACCATCTGGGATAGTGTCATTATCGGTGACGGTTATAATCTCAGAACCGTCTGTGATAGTATCACAGACGATTTTTAGGTCAAAACCATCTGGAATAGTTTCATTATCGGAGATGGTTATTAGCTCAGAACGGTCTGTGATACTCTGTGATACGTACATAGTTCGATCTATCACAGACGGTTTATAAGATCAAAATCGTCTGTGCATATTAATATATTTTTTAATAAATTTCTTTTTTTTGTGGCTAGCCTCAGGAATCATGCTAGCCATGCCCTCTGTACAATAGCATTTCATATATACAGTTCATTTCATACATGCAAAATACTCAAATATATACAGTTCATCTCATACATGCACACAACTTAGAAACATGTACAATAGCATGCATTTCATATATACAGCACAAAACTCAGAAATATGTATAATTGAGATTGAACAAAAAAATGTAATCGACAATTAAAGTCAGTATGTTAGATGTACTATATTATCTGTACCTATTCCCTTCAAATAATCTCAATTAGTAAGGCCACACTAATACGAATCTTGCGGGTCCCTAAACTTCCCCTTGGTTGATATGACCTCCGCAAGGAAAAACTCAGTGAGCATCCCTCAGACCATACCAATCTGCCGAGGGTCAAAGCTTTCCGAAGGGTAGTTGACCCCCTGCAGCAAGAGTTGGTACAGAAAAAATTAGCTCAATGTAATTGTAAATTCTGCCAAATCGATACAAAGGGGAGCAGTTGTATACCTCGGGGAAATCTTGCCGGTGAGGGGTGATGATCAGGTCATACATGTGGCACATCACGTAGAACCCACATGTATTGTCGTCCGGCTGCTGATGGAACTGCCGATTTACAGACCGAGAGTTAGCTGGGGACACGTTATAAAGTAAAACAGATGCCAGTTGAAATTTGTATCGAAAATTGTAACCACTGAAACTTATCGGCTCGCCGCTCGTGTTGTCGCCCTCCTTCGGCAAAGTAGTTCGTGACAGCCCTGCAGATAGTCAAAATTGACAGTTTGAGGATAGTCGAAATTGACAATTTGAGGACAGTAAATCTAGATGCAAGACAGGTCCACATGAATATCATAACCTTTCAAATACATCTCGTGCACCGCAATACTCGTACCCTTTCCTCTACAATGAATCAAGGTAGAACACCTTGTTCCTTTCCGGAATAAGTACTAGCAGGATCCAGTGCTAGCTACATGTTACACGTAAAGAATTAATAATTTAATCTAAGTTTGAGGGTGTGCATATGGAGACACTAATCTACGAGTGAAGTACTGATGAAAGCACTCACCTCTAGCTGGAGGGTACAAGTATGTACTACTTGTCGACCTGAGCAAGCAACCCTCTTTTGATGTAGTCGACAACTGTGGGACCCTCATTTGAGGAATCCGGTGGCAACCGCCCAGGTGGGTTGCACTCAGAAAGGTACATCACAAGCTCACAACAATAGGATTTACTTTAAACAATAAAGTTGGTAGATAAAACAAGTACATGGTCACAAGGACCACTATTACAATATCATAATGCCAAGGATGGCATTAATTAAAGTTGATACAAAAGTAGAGAGTTTTTCAAAATCAAGAATCGGTATCGAAGTACCGAACATAGAAAAATAACACAAAAAGCAACCACAAAGGTCTTCACTTCCTTCTGCAGCGGCTCTGGAAGGGCTTTCACCACATCGGACTCAACTTGGCTCATGACCCTCCTAGAAACTCGAATTGCCTGGAGAGGTTCCTTCCTCTTCTTGGTGCTCAAGGCCAAGGGAATCGGGATCCACGGATCCTTTCTTCTGAATTTGTGTGCAAAGGCAAGGGTGAGCATGTTTTTACACAATGCTCAGCAAGTCTCGTTATGAGAATACATGTATATAGATGAGGGGTTCTCAAGGAATGAGGTCTTGGTTTTATATGTAAGAATAGAATAGATTTTCACTCTAAAGTTATAAAGAAAAGCTTTTAGTTTCAAAAGCAATACTTTGAAATCTTAAGTTATACTTTAGAAATTGTTATGTGCGATGGTCTCCCATGAGTCACCACTTTTATCAACCCACATTATGAAAACATTCCAAATATTACTTGTGCTGAACCACATGGATAAATCCACCGCGAACATACTCCATGACCTGGGAGTACAGAGTATCTGATACTTTTCTTCACTTTGCAAAGGTGTACCTCTTTTTAAATCCACTTCTTCACTCGGCTTTCAAGTCGGATCAGCTCCATGCGACTTTTACGCATGTGACAAGACCGAGATCACACAACGCTTTTGCAGTCTAGTATTAACAGTATCCCCGCCCGGTAAATAGACAATTAAGTCTCAAGTACTGTTGTGGGTTCTCCCCACTGCCTTACTTCCTAGCCTAGGCCTGTGTCCTCGCAAGACATATGACCTTATGATTACAGCCGCGCACGACTTAATCAGGCGTAGGGCGACTTCCTTCTTTCCACCTTTTCCTCTTATAATTTTTCTGAACTCACATCACTCACGGACTAACAGCACCCAACCAGTTTCCACGCGAGAAACCAGACCGACAAACCATGCAGGGAACTGCTAATATCAAGAAAGCTACTAAGTCGTGCCTGTCCCATACCAGGCAAGTGGTTGGTACATTTTTCATACCGCATAGAGGCACAACACAAGGTTCTTGTCCTTATGAATTAATAGTGAGGAGACATTCACATACCCAATGCGTACACAGCAGCCAACCAATCAAACCATCCTCACTATCAATTCGAATTCACATTTTCTTTCACAAAAAGGGGTTTTCAAACATGTTTCTCATATAAGCCACCATTTGATATTTAGCATAAGTCTTCAAGCATAAGCATAATCCTAAGCATATATCCTAGGGTGACAAGGGTGCATGGGTATTCAATCACAAGAGGGGTTTCACAATTATTTAGGTTATATCTAACCATATTATTTGAACATACTCTCATTGGAATTTAAGGCATGCATATACTTTGAAAACAACTAACATATTTCATTTCAAAATATTAGGCGAGACATGATCAAGGGGTTGAGACTTGCCTTGCAATGCTGGGTCTATTTACTCGGACGAATCTTTGAAGACTTCTTCCACTCCTTCAACTTCGGGCTCTGCGGCGGACACAAGCAATACAACACATACACTACATAAGCATACAAAAAATAGTTGCAATAGAAAATAATAAGTAAATATATCATGCATGCAAGGGGAAAGATTTGGACAAAGTCACTTGGGTGCTGATCGAAGAGATGGGCTCAAAAGGAGTTGAATGTCGAAAGGCCGACATTCGGTCCACGGCTAGACATAGCCCTAAATTGGTCTTAGGTAGGTTTTCTGGAGAAGTGGCAGTAGAGAAAGTTTTAGAACACAACTCCAGGAATCTAGGGGACAAAGTGGCATTTCAATTGCTCAACCAGAAGAGGTCAAACAAGGCTAATGCCAGTGGCTGACATGCACTGACATAGTGCAGACATTGCCAAAATCTAGGGTTTAGCAGCAAATGTAAATCTGGGCCTCATCTGCTGTGATAACTTTGTCTAGGAGATAGGCGTGGATGCCAGGGATACAATTCAAGTGGTTTCAAGGCAAGAGATGGCCGGACAGTGGAGAACTCCGGTGATGAACTGTAACACCCCTGTTTTGCCATACCCTAAAATAGCCAAAATCCACATCTTGACCCCAAACCCTAATCTGCTTTAGCCATTCCCTTCTAAGTGTTGTTCAGAACATTTTCCCCTTCGGGATCACCTCCAGAATCTCATCCTAAAACTGAGTTTCGACCCTTGCCGTCTCAGAACCCTAATTACCCTAATTTTACCCTAAACTGCTTTTTCCCAATTTTGTCAAAACTCTTCAGATCTTACCCGATCATACCAAACTTTGGCCGGATAAGTTCTAATAATCTTATGCAACTTATCTGCGAAATCAGAATTCAGATCGGACCCTTAGATCTCCAGATTTGCAATCAAGTCCATTTCCTATTCAACTTTTCCTCACAGATCAGTCCCTGAAGCAAGATTTGAAATTGCAAATTAGCCCGGGCCTTCTTTTTAGCCCCTGTGCCGTTCGACCGCGCCCCGTTCGCCGTTGCCTTGCCGCAGAGCTCGCCGCCGGCCATCCTCTCCGGTCGCCGCGCTCGTAATCGGTTGAGCCACCCCACGCGCACGTGATAGCCACCGTGTCATCGCCTCGCCCAGCGGATAAACGCCCTCGCCCCAGAGCCGTGTCTTCGCGCGCGCAACCGTTGCCGTGGCATTTGCATGCGCGTACGTGTCGTTGCCGGAGCTACGTTGTCGCCTCCGCATCTGCGCCGTCCCGGACGAAGTTCCAAGGCACGCTGGCATTACTGGCAAAGCTGCAGCACCGCCTGAGCGCGATCACATCGCCGTCGCCGTCGTTGCGCCTGCGCCCGACAAGCTTCTCCCCGGCGCAAGCAACCACTGTCGCTTAATCCCTCGCTAGCTTCGCCCCTGGACCTATTTAAACCCCCCTCAGTGCTGTGAAGAAGCACAACTTCAAGACTTAGCCAAATTCCCAGTTTTTCACTGTTTCCCTTTCTTCTCCGGCGAGCTATTTCTGGAGCCACCGTCGCCAGAGCAAACCGTAGCCCATCTCTCCAATCCAGGTTCACCAATAAGTTCCCCACACCCATCTTCCCGTGCCCAAGCAAGCAATTGCATCATAGTGCTCCCCATCGCCGGTGATCGCCGGAAAACCAGAAAACCCCTTGTTCCCTCAATGCTATCCCATTCAGCCCGAATTAGCTCTCGATTCTGTAGAAGAACTTGATCAGTGAGCTTAGTAGAGCAAGCCTGTTGAATCAGGATCCCCAATTGCGCTCAAATTGAAGAAATCCCAATCTGGAGGTCCACCAGTTCGCCGGACCTCGTCGCCGAGCCCCTCCGGCCGATCTCCAATGAAATTAACCCCTCCAGTAGCCTCCTCATACCCCACAGATTGCCCTCAAGCTTGGAATTGAGCTCATTCGCCCTGAATCAAAAAGCCCCGAGCTCCAGTGTCATCTTCTCCAGCGCCGGTCGCTGGAATTCTTTCCCGGCCGATTTAGCCGACACCACTTTGTCCCTTAGCTTCGCCTCACCTCCCTGAGCATTTTATTCCACTAGCTCGACACCTGGATCTGCCTAGATTGTGAGTTATGCCTTTGTCAAGCTCTTGTCCAGATCAATGTCTGTGCCGTGTCGCCACTGCAGTTCATCGCCGGATTTGGCCACCCTCCGGCCACTTTCAGCCCTTATTCCTGTTGAGTATTTTGTTCCTGTTAGTAATGCCTACCTCCCAGACAAAGTGTTGCATCAATTGGAGCCCTGGATCAAAAGTTAAGCCATGCCCTAGTTTCTGGCCATGTCCAGCACTATGTCAGTGCATGTCAGCCACTGGCATTGACCTTGTTCAGCCCCTTCTGGTTGAGCAATTGAAATGCCACCTTGTCCTTTAGATTCCTGGAGTTGAGATCTACATCTTTCCCTTCTATCACTTCTCCAGAAAACCATCCTAAGACTAGTTTGAAGCCATGCCAAAGCCATGAACTGAATGTCGACCCTTCGACGTTCAATCCTTTTTAGCCGTTTCTTCGACCAGAGCCCTTGTGACCTTGCCCTAACCTTTTCCCCTGCATGCATGACTTATTTACTTAATAATTTCTATAGAAACTATTTTCTGTATGCTTATGGTATGTGTTTGTGTGTTGGTTGATTGCCGCAGAGTCAGAAGCTGAAGGAGCGGAAGAAGTCTTTGAAGATCCGTCTGAGTATTTAGACCCAACATCGCAAGGCAAGCCTCATTCCTTTGATCATGTCTCACCCAATATTTTCATATGAAGTATATTCACTGTTTCTTACTATGCATGCTTATTTGAAATACAAGTTATGTTTGAATGACATGAGTAGATATTACCTAATGGATCATGAAACCCCTTTTTGTTATTGAACCTTCATATATATGCTTTTGTCACCCTAGGACTCATATACTGAATATTCACATTAAACTTGAAATGGTCAAATACATGAGAAGTTATGATCAAAACCGTTTTGTCAAGAAAACTGATAAAAGGGATCAGTAGCGAGGATTGGATTGTATGGAGAGGGTGCGGTGCGCACCAGGGAATGTGAATGTTCCTCACTATTGGTTCATAAGGACGAGAACCTTGTGCTGTGTCTCTATGCGAATTGTAAACGTACCAACCACTTGCCTGGTATGGGACAGGCACAACTTAGTAGCTTTTTGGTATTAGCAGTTCCCTGCATGGTTTGTCGATCTGGTTTCTCGCGTGGAAACTGGTAGGCCAAGGTTCGGCCATGAGTGATGTGAGTTCAGAAAAATAATGAGAGGAAACGGTGTAAAAGAAGGAAGGCGCCCTAGACCTGATTAAGCCGTGAGCGGTTGTAATCTTAAACGGTCGTATGTCTTGCGTGGACATAGACCAAGGCTATGTGTCCTGCGGGAACATAGACCAGAGAGGCTAGGAAGTAAGGCAGTGGGGAAGACCCACAACGGTACTTGAGACTTAACTGTCTATTTACCGGGCGGGGATACTGTTAATACTGAACTGTAAAAACGTTGTGTGATCTCGGCCCTGTCACATGTGTATAAGTCACATGGAGCTGATCCGACTTGAAAGCCGAGTGAACCAGTGGATTTAAAAAGAGGTACACCTTTGCAAAGCGTAAAAGAAGTATCGGATACTCTGTACTCCCAGGTTCAGGAGTCTTTTCGTAGTGGATGTTATCCATGGGTTATAGCGCAAGTAATGTTTTGGAATGTTTTCATAATGCGGTTAACAAAGTAGTGACTCATGGGAAACTACTACATCTAATGTTTTATTGAAAACCTGTTTAATGTTTAAAGTATCATTTTCATGACAAAGTACTGTTTTACTGAACAAATGACTTGAAAATCTATATATCTCTATCCATATGAAACTAAAACCCCGGAATCATATGTTTCACCCTCATGTAAGTACAATTGCATTAATCCCCGGAATGAGTGTTGCTGAGCACCAAGTGCTCACCCTTGCATTTATATCCAACTGTAGAAGAGGGATTCGAGGATCCCGATTCCTTCAGTTACGAGTACTCAACAGAAGATGGAAGTGCCCCGGACGAGCCCACGTTCTAGAAGGTTTATGCACCAAGTCAAGTCAGATGTGGGAGAAGCCCCTCCAACCCCGCTGCTGATGGAAGCCAAGCTATTCGTCGTCGCTTTGTGTTTTATGTTGTGTGTTCGGTACTTGGATACCGATTCTGGTTCTGATAAACTAGTTATTTTCTTAGCAACTCTACTTAGCGCCATTTTCGGTGCTTTGGCTATGTAATATTGGCCATGTTGGCCTGATACTTGTTTAATGATATTACTATGCTTGTGTGGTTTGAGCTCATGTGGCATCATGCTGTGTGTAACCTACCTGGGCGGTTACCAAGGTGATCCTCAAATGGGGGTCTCACATGAACTGCGCTGGCGACACGGCACAGACATGGATCTGGACAGAAACTTGGCAAGGCCATAACTTCCAATCTGGGCAGATCTAGGTGTCGAGCTAGTGGAAGGAAATGCTCAGGGAGCTGAGGCCAAGCTAAGGGACAAAGTGGTGTCAGCTGAAGTGGCCGGAGATGAAATTTGGTGGCCGACTCTGGAGAAGACGACTCTGAAATTGGGGGTTTTTGACACAAGGCATTTGAACTTGATTCCCTGCTAGGAGAGTGAAAGGGTGAAGCGAGGAAGCTAATGGCTTAGTCAATTTGGCTGGGGAATAACTGGTACGGCCTGGCGACGAGAGCCAGATCATCGGCGGCGAAGAACACGGTGATGCACTGCGGCAGGTTCTGCTGAGACACGGCTAGGGGCCTAAATTTAATAAAAGGACTGATCTGTGAAGAAAGTTTGAATAGGAGTTGGGTCTGATTGCAATTTTGGAGATCTAAGGGTCTGATCTGAAATCTGATTTCAGGAGTAAGTTGCATAAAATTAATAGAACTCATCTAGCTAAAGTTTGACAAGATCGAGCAAGATTTGAATGGTTTCGACAAAAATGGGGAAAATGACTTAGGGTAAAATTAGGGTATTTAGGGTTTCAAAGCGGCAAGGGCCAAAACTCAGGTTTAGGGTAAGATTTGGAAATTCTTCCAGAATGGAAAATTGTTCAGAATAGTGAATGGGAGATGTTCACTGAATCAGATCAAAGTTTGGAGATGGTCTGAGACTTTTAGTCTTTTTGGGCTTCTGACAAATCTGAAAAGGGCTGATTTGTGATACTTTTGGGCTGATTTGCGAAAAAGATTTGAACGAAAGAGTTTGATTGCCAACTTTTTGAGGTAAGATACTGGCACAACTGGGATCTCATTTTGAAATAGAGAGAGATGAGGCAAGCCAGGATTTGAGAAAAATAGGGGTGTTACAACAACGAAGTCCGCATCGGTCCTAAACATCACCTCGGCGACCATCTGGGGGTCCAAGAAACCAACATGTTCGTCCTTAGCTTTGGCATATCTGGTCATGCAGCTGCACGGAAGTAACCAATTAATAAATGACATATATCCGTATATGCACGAATAGGTGTAGGATAGTAGGATACTTACAGCACCGAAGACCGTAGGATTGACAAGTCGAGCACATCTTTGTTGAGTAAATTGTGCAGGTCTTCGAAGGTCACCGGGTAGGTCCCGACGTTGTTATGGAACTCTGCCATGGTGTACTTGACCATGATGTGCGTCGGACACTGCGTCCTAGTCTTGTTTGTTCTCTTCATGTACCATCCATGCAGGCTTTAGCATGCTAACCCCATGCTAGAAATTGCGGTATCGGAGGCCATGGGCATCCCCAGAGCGAACGGCATGAGAGCTGGCTCACTCTTCTCACTCTCCTTCGCCGAGCTCTTCTTTGCTTTTCCCCTACTAGCCAGCTTCTTGAATGGTTGCCTCCTACTCGAAGTCAGCTTTGTCATCGGACCTGTTGGTTGGCTTCTCGGAGGGGTCGGCTGGCTAGTAGGCCGAGTGTCGGTGTTCGTCTGTGATGTAAGAACCTACGTATAGTAAGGGACACTAACTCCGAGGGCTATTATTACAGTACGAATTATGAAACTGGTGGGGGAATTACCTCATCCAGGACGATATCTTTCTTGGGCCATTGCACGAACATGTGCACCACATCCCCGAGAGTGGTAATCTCGTCGTTCGGCGGCTTCTCCAACGGAAAACCCTTGCAATGGTCGGAGACACTGTCCACAAAGACCCGTGCAAAACCCTCAGATAGAGGGACACATGGATTGTGGCCCCCACTGTGCATGGTTGCGCCATCCCATGGCCAGCCTTGATCGGGAAGAGACCGGCCAGCACCATAAGCTTGCAGGAGTCGGGTTCCTACAAACAGTGCGCATTAACATATTGAATTTCATATTTTTCACTTTCGAATGAATTAACATAGAAAAAAGGTCATTACCTGCAGAAAGTTCACCGGATACTTTGGAGAGGGCTCTGTCTGCGAAGACCCCGGCGCGGATGCGCAGCTACTACGGTGGCCAAGAATGGGGGTCGGTAATTCCACTGCTACAAGAGGGGTGCTCTGGGTCGCCTGTTTTAGCTCGTCATACATGGCCCGCATCTCCGACAACTGCTGCAAGAGTGCTTTGTCCTGAGCAGCAAACTCCGATTGCATCTCCTCCTTGAGCCTTTCATCGCGGGCTTTGTGGGATCTCTTTCTCCTCTTAGCCGTCTCCTCATCATCAGGGAAACCATCCCTCCAAGGCACAGTGGCACCGAGGCCGCGCACGTGGCCTGGATGCTCCTTGTTTCCTAGCGCCGCCGTGAGGATATCCCTGTCCCTCCTTGGGTTGAACTCTCTGGATGCCGCCTGCGCACTCAGCGTCACCTGCAACAGGAGAACTTAGCAATACAACCCATTGCATGCATGTTACGAGAATAGTACGTGATCGTACAATCTTACCAGTCGGTCAATCACTTCCCTGTTTGCGCACGTCCGTTATGCCCGTATAAGGAGCGTCGGCCGAAGACTGGGAAGCCTCCTCGTCCTGCTTCCTCCACAACACCTTCTTCCCCACATACCCACCGGTGCCTAGTCTGTGTGGGTGTGTATTCTTGGCCTGGTTAGCCTGGCCCTTCGCACTAAGCTCCTAGAACTCAGGCTTGCCCTTCATCTCCATGAACTGCTGCCATGCCTTGGGAGTCACGAAAGGGTAGTCATTGAAGGGGGTCTTCGACTCCTTCACATAGTGCCTAACAAGGTGGCTCCTGAAGTTCCACCACGCCTTGTTTATTGACATCAGTGTCGTCTGGTGGACGGTGAACTGGCGATTCTCGGGAATGTGAAACGCCGCCTGCACTTCTTCCCACAGCGCATCCTTGCACTCTGGGGGCACTTGACCCCAGTCGGAGGTGGTGATGGGCACCCGCTCCGTTGCCACTTTACCCCATAGTGAGCAGTACTGACCGACAAGTTTGTTCGGAGCTTCTGGCACCATTGTTGTCGAACTATACGTGCTGCTTTTCCCACTTGTCGAGACGCGCGCATGTCGTCCGGCCTCGCCCCTTTCTCTTCTACGACTGGGTCACAGTGGACGCGGTGACCTCCGGCCCAGGCGTCTCATCGCCAGCGAGGTCACTCTGACTCCTCGAGTGGTGCATTTCGTCACCAGACATATCAGTTCCTAACATAAGTGAAAGAGAGAACAGTTTAAGTGAATCAGAAACTAATAATTCTATAACAAAACCCATATACTCATAATTAACCAAGAATGGCAGAAACGGTGGGAAGGCGACGGAGGTGATCGCACCGGAAGGTGGGAGGGCGACGGAGGTGATCGCGCCTGACGGTGGAAAGGCGATGGAGGTGATCGCGATGGACGGTGCGAGGGCAGAGAGAGCTAGGGCAAACAGTCGTGAAGTCTGGAAATGAGCGGGACAAAGCCCGCCTTGAACTATGTACCACGTAGAGAGATTATCACAGTCGGTCGAATATTCATAACCGTCTGTGATAATATTATCACAGTCGGTTCTAAAGTCAAAACCGTCTGTGATAATCTCTCTAGTGATAATCTCTAGAGAGATTATCACATACGGTTTTGACTTGAGAACCGATTGTGACTGCACGAATGCACGTTAAGAACTCGAAGCGTCGGACACTGTTGGGAATATCACAGTTGGTTCTAGATTCATAACCGTCTACAATAATTCATAACCGTCTGTGATAATCTCTCTAGTGATAATCTCTAGAGAGATTATCACAGATGGTTTTGACTTCAGAACCGACTGTGACTGCACGAATGCACGTAACTTCAGAACCTTAACTCTGAACGTCTTCTACGCAATATGTAGAGTTTTACAACCAGAAACTCTGTAGCTCTGCAACTTTGAATGCTCGAAAACTTGTTTTAAATGAGCACTCAGATATTTCAAATGGAGTCCAAATGCTCCATAAATTGATTGCAATGTAGATCCGAAAATTGGTTACAATGTGGAGCATGCTCAAATAAATTTAACATACAATGTGGAGCATGCTCAATAAATGTTACATACAAATGGGGACTTTGACCGACAATTTCCATATACACAGCCATGTTATCCTCAACTTTCCACTTGCCGCGGCCCTGCAAAGATGAGAATTAGAGGAGATATATAAGCTATACCGATGGAAACAGAGAGATAAGGACGTACAGTTGATTACCTTTAAAGTATAACCCTTCCTGGTGATCCATACGGACGTAACTAGTTTCGTCGGTGTCTTCAGTATCAACCTGTACGCCATCTCCAAATGGAGGCATCTCATCAAATTGATTGTATTCCTCCTCGTCTATGACATTTTCAACTCCAACAATCCTTCTCTTGCCATGAAGGACGATGTGCCGCTTCTTATTGGCCGAGTCAGTGACATAAATGACCTGAATGGCTTGCTTTGCAAGTATGAATGGCTCATCTTTATAAGCAACTCGATCGAGATCCACAGAAGTGAAACCGTAACTGTCAACCTTCACATCCTGTGGGATTTGGACCCATCGGCATCGAAACAGGGGAATCTTGAACAGTACGTAATCGAGCTCCCAAATTTCTTCAATGAACATGTGGTACGAGTTCAATCCACGTACTACCCTTGTTGGGCCTGTCTCGCTGAACTCGTCATGAAAAGCTTCTACGCCCACTCCACTATTTTGCACAGTGCTCTTTCGATCTTGAGCTTTCGTGTAAAATGTGTACCCATTGATGTCGTATCCCTGCCATGTATGTACAGCAAACGTGGGTCCTTTTGCCAACCATTTAAGGTTCTCACTTGCGGACTCTCTGGTGATTCGCACTTTCATCCACACGTTGAATTGACTGTTATGTTCTCCCGCGATCCAAACCTCGGATGGGCGAGGATTGTCTTGTCGTAGCATCTCCTTGTGCTCGTCGATGTACGGAGACACCTCCGTCATGTGTTGTAAGACCCAAAAATGAGCTTTCGAGTACATATCGAAATCAGGAGTGATGGCTCTCCGTCCAATAGTGCCAACACCATCAAGCCTCCCCTCGTGACGAGACACATGAACTCCTATTGCTTCCACCTCGGCCATGTAATCGACGCAGAACTCAACAACCTCTTCCACTGCATAACCTTCGACAATGCTACCCTCAGGCCGAGACAGATTCCTCACGTAGGCCTTAAGTACACCCATGTACCTCTCAAATGGATACATATAACGTAGGAACACGGGTCCACATATCTTAATTTCTCTGACAAGGTGGACGGTGAGATGGACCATGATATCAAAAAACAACCACTACTACAGAGATGCAATCCACTAACCCATATCTTCTAACGGTTATAAGCAATCTGGAAAAAATCCGATAGAGTATGACGACAGCGGTGGAGAAGACGCTTTGTACTATCAATTATGTTCTAGTGTACTCTTAGTGAAATGCAAACAATTTTTACTATCGGTCATTACTATACCAACCGATATAATAGAGGAAATTGTACTATCGGTTTGTCTTTCGTAACTGATAGTGAAATTACAAACTTTTTACTATCGGTTAATACTGTACCAACCGATATAATAGAGTAAATTGTACTATCGGTTTATCTTTGGGAACTGATAGTGAACTTACGAAATTTTTACTATCGGTTACTACTGTACCAACAGATATAATAGAGTAAATTTTACTATCAGTTATAAATCAAACCGATGGTAAAATGACGTCATATAAACTAATGGTTATGACAGTGGGGACCTTTAGAAGAGAGAAAAGTTTACTATCGGTTGTGGTTTTGAACCGATAGTAAAATTGAATAACTTATCTCGACCCCTGCTCAGCATCCTCGATTCATTTCTACCGTACGTGCATCCACGCTCCAAGCTAGAGTGATTTGGAGAAGCTAGCTGAGAGGTTGATAATTCGATCCCCCTCGGTATTGTCATCTTCTCATCACCTCTCTCTCTCGATCACTCTTTCAAACTCTCCCTCTCTCTACTTCCAATTCATTAAACTAGATACATGTAGCTCCAAACTAGCTAGAAGGCTAGGTTGGCTAGCTAGCTATAGCTTGCTGAAGTTAAGTTAGGAATGATTTATGGCTGAAGTTAACTAGCTAGCTAGCTGGCTCTTCCAATTAATGCATCAAGTTAATTAGGGTTTCATATATATCCATTTAATGTAATTAAGTAGCTGTACACATATTGCCTAATTGATGATGTTTCATGCATGCATGCCCTGAGTCATTAACTATTTATTTCAATTTGTCAATTTTGTTAAATAATTGTAGATGGACCGAGAATATTGGATGTATGGAATAAAATGCACTATTGTTGAGTATTTGGAGGGTGTGAATGGGTTTATTAAATTTGCTGAGCAAGAAAAGGTGAAGAAGGGAGAGAAAGATATGCATTGTCCTTGTATAAATTGTATGAACTTAAAAAGGTTCGGCAACTCTGATCAGATTAGGAGTCATTTGATTCGTCGTGGTTTTAACACACGTTATACCCGTTGGATATGGCATGGTGAAGATCTTGAGGAAACGAGCACCGCTACCACTCAGCAGCACCCAGAAGTGGATCGCAGTAATGATGATCATCAGAACATTGATAATGTTCATTCGGATGTGCATGTAGATGAAGACAATTTAGATGAAATGTTACGTGATGTAGAAGAAGATTACAGCGAAAACAATTTTGCTAAATTTGAGAAATTAATTGTTGATTCTGAGAAGCCTTTGTTCCTCGGATGTGCAAAATTTACAAAGTTGTCTTCTGTGTTGAGATTATATAACTTGAAGGCAAGCAACGGTTGGAGCGATAAGAGTTTCACGGCGCTATTAGATCATTTAGTGGACATGCTTCCAGAGGAAAATGAGTTGCCAAGATCAGTTTACCAGGCCAAAAAACTATTGTGTCCGTTGGGAATGGAAATCAAAAGAATACATGCATGCCCAAATGATTGTGTTCTGTACTGTAACGAGTACGAGGATTTGCATGTTTGTCCAAGATGCGGTGCATCGTGGTATAAACACGGGGACATAATTTATCACAATGGATGTGATGAGGTAAAGAAAGGGCCTCCAGCCAAAACTATGTGGTATTTGCCTGTGATTCCTAGATTGAAACGGCTGTTTGCAAATCCGAAAGCTGCGAAGTACTTGCGTTGGCATGGTGAAGGTCGGAAACAAGACGGAAAACTAAGACATCTAGCTGATTCTATTCAATGGAGAAACATTAACAGAACATTCGGTGAGTTTGGCAACGAAGTGAGGAATATAAGGTTTGGGCTGAGTACGGATGGTATGAATCCACACGGAAATATGAGTAGTCGGCATAGCACTTGGCCGGTTCTTTTATGCATCTACAATCTTCCTCCTTGGTTATTGATGAAGCGCAAGTACATCATGATGTCGTTACTAATTTCAGGACCCAGACAACCCGGGAATGATATTGACGTGTTTCTATCATTGTTAGTCGAGGACTTACATAAATTGTGGAGTGAAGGGGTGCGGGTGTGGGATGCACATAAGCGAGAGAATTTCATGTTGCGGGCCATGATATTTTGCACCATAAATGATTTCCCGGCCTATGGAAATTTTTCGGGGTATAGTACGAAAGGAGGCAAGGGTTGTCCTATTTGCTTGGATGAAACTGAAACCATGTGGTTACCGAACTGAAAAAAAACAGTGTACATGGGTCACCGCAGATTCCTTCTGATGCATCATGCCTACTGTAAGAAGAGGAAGTCATTTAATGGGAAGCCTGAGAAAGGATCAGCCCCAGTGTTTGTGACTGGTAAGGAGCTTTACTTGCGCGTGAAGGACATCAAAGTTGAGTTCGGTAAATGTTTTAAACCTCTAGGAAAAAATGTTTGGAAGAAGAGATCGATTCTTTGGGATCTGCCATATTAGGAGCACTTACAAGTTCGACATTGCATTGATGTCATGCACGTAGAGAAAAATATTTGTGACAGTTTGATTGGTTTGTTGTTGAACATTCTAGGAAAGACGAAAGATGGCATCAATGTTCGCCGTGACATGCTCGACATGGGCATAAGGACTGAGCTTGCACCATTGGAGAAGGGAAAGCGTACATGCCTCCCCCGGCTTGCTATACTTTGTCAAAAAGAAAAAAAATAGAACTCTGTCAGTGCCTATATGGTTTCAAAGTTCCATGCGGGTATTCTGCGAACTTGAAAAAACTTGTGTCCATGAAAGACTTGAAACTGGTTGGTATGAAGTCCCATGATTGTCATGTACTGATGTCACAAATCACTACTACAAAAATGCTATTCACTATCGGTTCAAAATCAAATCTACTATCGGTTCTTTTACCGCTAGTGATCGGCACGATAGAAGAAACGTTGCACAACCCTATCGGTTAAAAACCGATAGTAAAATACCTTCACCTCCAAAAAACTTATATATTACTATCGGTTTCAAGTGAATAACCGTTACAAGAAATATAACATCACTATCGGTTTGGATCATTGAGCCGATAGTAGAATTGTCGATAGCGATTCGTTTAGTAATCGCTATCGACAATTCTACTATCGGCTCAATGATCCAAATCGATAGTGATGTTATATTTCTTGTAACGGTTATTCACTTGAAACCGATAGTAATGTATAAGTTTTTTCTATCGGTTAAAACTCGACACGGTTAGTACCATAACTTTCTTCTATCGGTTATAGGATATGAACTGATAGTATTATAAAGGATCATTAACACATACAGTGATACACTAATATAGCAGATTTAATTTATTGACAAATACACTAATACAAAGATATACACATGCATTGGACAGATTGAATTTATTCACATATTGAGTTTATTCACAAATACACCAATGAATTTATTCACATATTGAGTTTATTCGCAAATAACACCAATGAATTTACACACATACACCAATCAACACATTCAATATATATTACACAAGTCATTTACGATGGATCGTTGATAGCCACTTCTTCCATCACATATTGAGCCCAAATTGTTCACAGCTCCTTCAATTGAGGCAACTCATATTGCTCTTTCAACATGACGCTCTGCATGCGTGTTTGACTTTGAGTCAGGAAAAATGGTTACCTTAGGGAATTGGGCAAAGTTTCTCCTGATCAGGTCATACATAAATCTCATGACATAGAAGCCACATTCCCAAGATTGTGGCTGCTGATGACACTGGGATAATTACATATGTAAAGACGTAAACCCACATTAACTCGAAAGAACTAATTAAGCTTAAATTAAAAGACACATCATAAGTAATTCCATCCGTATTAATTACCTCATATTATTTCCAAGAAATTGTTGTGCCCTTCGACGCGTCATGCCTCCCTCCAGCAGTAACATAATTTTTGAAAGCCCTGTATTTAATTTAGCATTGCCGGTTAATATGTTATCATTAATTAGCTAGTCAGAGAAAAATTTAAAACAACTGTGTTACTTACGCGTCTATGTGCCACGTGAGGGTGAAAACATGCGCCACCCTGTCGCTCATCGAATCAAGGTAATAGACCTCATTCATCCATGGGCAAATGATGGCGAGGACCCAGTGGCCCCTATATTGCATGTATAAGCGAACCATTTCATACATATGTTAGGTGTAACATATAAGAATGGGTTAAATTAGTAGGAAATGCACTAACCTTTGGTGGTACGGTGCAAGAATAAACTCTTGGTCCTGCTGCGCTAGTAGTGCCCTTGATATGTATTCCTCCGCATGTGCTTGGTAGTGCTCTAGCATCATGAGGCTTATTTTTTCTGGGTCGAGGAAACCCACCTTGTCACATGCCCTCATCGACGCCAGCCTATACATGTACCTGGATGCAAAGTAGGCATTAGTAAGTAGTGCATACAAAGTGATTAGATTTATGAAATGAACTGTGATTACTTCAGACAACAGCAAACTCACAAGACTCCAGTCCGTATGATGGACATATCAAGCTCTCGCCAATTGAGAAGGTCGAACAAATCCTCATGGGCCACCGATATGCTCCTGGCCTCACAGTGAAAATGACCTGGCCTGAAGTGAATCAAGAAGTTGATGTGGCACCTAGACCGGGTCAGGTACCACTCGTGGAGACTTCTGGTTATTTGATCCATATTGTGCAGAAGGTACTCCGACACGAGTGGGAACCCATTTTTGAATGTACCCGGCTGGCTTTGTTTGGCCTTGCCCTTGCCTTTAGGCGGGGAGCGAGTGTATACCTTCGAAGGTTGGGGCGCGGTGCCGCCGGCCTCATTTGATGGCGAAGGGTTTGAGGCCGTCGGAGGAGGCATGGGGGCCGAAGGAGCTCGGTCATGCATTGTGCCGGGGGTGGTGTCCTCAGGAAGTGAGCTGGTATCCATCGTCCACTTTAAGTACGAACACATAAGTTAGATTTTGCAAATTGAGTATATTAACTGAGTTGTAAGCTAGAATGGCTAGGGTTTACCTCCTGTAGTCTAACACCCTTCTTGGGCCACTATATGTATGAGCCCAATGCCTCGCCAATTGTCCGCATTTCGTCTGTTGGGACGGGCAACGGAAAAGAGCTGTAGCCCGGGAGAGCCATGTCCACCTGTACCTTTGCGAATCCAGGCTCCAGAGGTACGCAGTGGATCCGGACATCCTCCCAAGACTGATATACGACCCCGTTTGCAACCACTATAGGTTTGTCACCTATGTTGATCAATAGGCTACAGCTCTTTGGCTTCTGCAATTTGCAACAATTATAACAGGTTAGCGAAACAGTTCTAATGTAACGGGAGTGGCATCAACCGAACTGCATATATAGCTCAAGAGTTGCAAGACCTCAATCAAGTCCACCGTATCCACGTGAACCTTCGAGCCGCAACTACTCGGCCTGGCAGCGTCGACCTCGGCAGCTGGATCTAAACCCTTGGATTGCACAACTCGGCTGAGGCGTTCATACTTCTCGTTCATTTGAGCGAACATGTCCGCGAATTGTGCAGTCACATCTGACCGTATCTTCTGAGACAGCTCCAATTCCCTTTCCTTCCAGCTGCGAGCCTTCTTCGCCTTTTGCCCGGGCTCCGAGAAGCCTTCCTTCCATGGCACCACACCCCCCACGGTTCGCTTCCGCCCTGGATGCTCCTTGTTCCCTAGAGCTCGGGTAAGGATGTCGTTCTCCCTATGGGAAGTGAATAATCCCTCGGTCGCCTCCTTCGAGCAAGAGATCTATTACATTCAAAGATCTCCATTGTGAGGAAAAAATATATACAAACTTGTGCGCACACTAGTGATCATAGTTTTTTCTACCACACTCTATGATTCCAACCAGGAAGTTAGCCAATATACGAGTCGCTGCACGACCTCGACGTCCTTGGGGCTTGGGAACTCCACAGTCCCCGTGGTTGACACGGTCCCTCTGGCCAGCCACCAGCGCTTGCATCGCGGATCGCGGATCTCGGAGAGTTGTAGGTCAGGGGAGTCGACGAAATTCGACGCCTCGTCTTCAGCCTTCTTCCACTGCTCCTCCTTCCCCGCATAGCCGCGAGAGCCGAGCCGGTGCGGGTGGTCGTTCTTCCTCTGGATTGCCTTGTTCTTCTCGCTAAGGGCCTTCGTACCAGAAACAAGAAAATTAATGCACCGCTAGTTACTGCATACAATGGTGTAACCAAGCAAAGGAACCATACATACCTTGAACTCAGGGGTCCCCTTCTGTTGGATGAATTGCTCCCATACCTCCTCCGTTATGAAGGGGTACTTCTCGCATGGAGATTTGCCTTTAGCGAGGAAGGTACTGACGAGGACACTCTTGAAGGTTTTCCACGTGTTGTTCATGTCCTTCAAGCAAGCTATCTTGGGACTATCGTCGGGGATGTTCCACTTGGCCTGTTTCAAATGGTGCATATAAGCAGGACTTACCTAATCTCTGGGATAAACCAAGGGAATGTGATTACTCAAGAGTTTAGTGATTTTGATTAATTTTACCTTCACTTCCGCCCACAGCCTATCCCTCTCGTCGGCCTTAACGTCCTTCCAGCTCTGGACAGTGATCTTCACCCTTCCTTCGCCAACAAACCAACATAGGCAGCGTACTGGCCGGCGTTCTTCCCGATTGGTCTTCCGAACTGGTTGAACTCACATGAAAGATCCGCGCGTTTGCCCAAACGGCCCAACATCGTCGCGCCTCGCGCCTTCCTCTTGCGCTGGGACGAGGCAACGTCATCTACGTTCGCCCTTGCCGAATCACTACTATCAGCCGAGGAAGATGCCGACATGGCTTTACCTAAAATTCCATGAACAGACCATCAATTGATATAAAGAAAGGTACATGACAAAGTTCATAACTAAAATGGAATGGCAATGATGAACCACCTCTTTTTGTGAAAATGTCAAATTTTCATTCAAAAGGCCAAAAATCATCAATTCCTATCAACATGGTCTTCAAAATAGATTTAAAATGGATTTGTAAACTCAATTTGCAAAGGGTTGTCGAACTGATACCTTCTTGCTTAACATAAAGATCATTTGATAACTCTTGATTGTAAAATTAATCCTATTTGGAAAATTTCATCAGAAAAATATATTTCATGCAATGAAAATCATTTCTTTAAATTTTCATTTCAAATGTATTTGATTTGAGCAATAGTTGATTCTTTTCACAAATGAAATATGAACTCTGCAAAATTCAGACTTTTCAATGTACTATTGGTTGACAATAACAAACTGATATGACATACTCTACTTCCTATCGGTTTGACAATTAAAACCAATAGTAATTAACTATGCTAGTCTTAATTCAGATTATGGTCTTTACTATCGGTTCTAAATAAGAAACCGATAGTGGACTACACTGTACGACAAATTGCTAGTGATTTTCATCAAGTCTGTAATTCTCATAGCTATCAAGTTTGTAGTTCATGAATATTCATCTAGTTTTATATTTGTAATCCATTGAACCACATATGAACTATTGCATATAAATTTAAGCAATTGACATGAGCGGTTTGGTCAAGAACACTTACAGTCGTTCGTGGAGTGGCCGGAGGCGGTGGCGCGATGCAGTGGCTGGAGGCGGTGGAGAACCCAATTGCGATTGGCAATGGTGGTGCAGAGGAGCAAAAAAGTGAACATCGGGGAGGCTAGGGTTTTCCGCGCGCGAGTATTTGGAATGTGATCAGTTGCACTGGAGGGAAAATCGTGCGAGGTTAACCTAATATATGAATCTTTACTATCGGTTCATAACCACCAAACCGATAGTAAATATAATGTAAGTTAGGGTTTGGAGTGTTGGCATTGTTCACTATCAGTTTTATTATTACTAACCGATAGTAAATTAAGAACAGGGTCTCATAACACAATATAAATCACTATCGGTTTTGAACAATAAACCGATAGTAGAGTTTAATTTCATATCGGTTTAAAAATTGAAACCGATAGTACAATACAATGTTATTGACCCTAAAGGATTTCCCTGAGAACAATTACAGATGATCTCAGTACATCATTTTGCATTGTATTTCACTATCGGTTTTATGATTATTAACCGATAGTAAATTAATCCACTGTACAAGAGCAAACCAAAATGTAGAACAGGGTCTGATAACACAATATAAATCACTATCGGTTATGAACAATAAACCGATAGTAGAGTTTAATTTCATATCGGTTTGGAAATTGAAACTGATAGTACAATACAATGTTATTGACCCTAAAGGATTTCCTTGAGAACAATTACAGATGATCTCAGTACATCATTTTGCATTGTATTTCACTATCGGTTTTATGATTATTAACCGATAGTAAATTAATCCACTGTACAAGAGCAAACCAAAATGTAGAACAGGGTCTCATAACACAAAATGAAATACTATCGGTTATGAACAATAAACCGATAGTAGAGATTAATTTCATATCAGTTTGGAAATTGAAACCGATAGTAGAATACAGTGTTATTGACCCTAAAGGGTTTTCCTAAGAACAATTACAGATGGGTCTCAGTACATCATTTTGCACTTGTAAAGACACCTGAAACCACATGCAAATGACTTCCAATAAATTTGAAATAAATTAACAGTAAAGACCAATCATGGAATGAAAATTTGCAGTTTTCATATTGATTTGTGAAAAGAATCAATTATTGCTCGAATCAAGTACTCCATTTGAAATGAAAATTTGCATAAATGATTCTCAATGCATCACGTATGTTTTCCCAAAGAATTTTTGAAAAATGATTTGAAGAATTCTTCGATTAAAGATCCAAGTAATATACGTCACTTACATATTGCAAATTAGTCAAGAATGGTTGTCCACCCATAATCCTTCTTCGTGGTCGTCTCGCAGGTAATTTGTTTCGTCAATATCTTTTGTAGGGACAGATTGAAGAATTCCATCTAAAAATGGAGGTAGTTCGTCGAACTGATCATACTCTTCTTCATCCACAACGTCTTCGACCCCAAAATACGTCTCTTACTGTGAAGGACAACGTGCAACTTTGGGTTGGCCGGGTCAACGATGTAGAACACTTGTGTGGCTTGCTCAGCAAGTATAAATGGATCATCTTGGTGTGCGACTCTACTGAAATCGATGAGAGTAAACCCATAATTGTCGACTTTAACACCGCGAGGGATTTCGACCCATTGGCATCGAAACAGAGGAATCTTAAGTAATACATAATCAAGCTCCCATATTTCCTCAATAACATCGTAATATGAGTCAAGTGCCCTCATTGCCCTAGCATCCTCCGAAATAGCAAGTAGTGTCACTCCACTACATTGCATAGTACTCTTCTCGTCCTAAGTTCTTGTGTAAAATGAATAGCCGTTGATGTCATACCCCTGCCAAGTCCCTACAGTAAATCTAGGCCCTCTGGCCAACCATGTAGCAACTTCATCTACGTCGCCCTCAAAAGCTTGCAGGACTCTATTTTTGATCCACCCAGCAAACTTCCTGTTATGTTCTCTGGTGACCCAAATCTCTGGCTTCGAAGGATTCTGTTTCCGTAACATTTCCTTGTGCTCGTGTATGTATGGCTCCACCCCCGTCATGTGCTGTAAGACTCAAAAATGGGATTTTGCATACAGATCACTAGAGGGGACGACTGCTTTAAATCCAATCGTTCCAATGCCCTGAAGCCTGCCCTCATGTCAGGACGTAGGAACGCCAATTGGGTCAACCCCGGCTATATAGTTGGTGCAAAATTCGATCACCTCATCGGCGGCATAACCTTCAATGATACTGCCCTCAGGCCAATGTTGATTCCTTACATATCCCTTCAAGATACCCATAAATCTCTCAAATGGATACATGTAGCGCAGGAACACGGGTCCACAAAACTTAATTTTTCTGACAAGGTGAACAATTAGATGGACCATAACACCAAAAAAAATGGAGGGAAATACATCTCCAGCTGACAAGGAGTTGTAGTCACATCGCGTTGCAAATCATCCAGTCCATCCAGATCAATTACCTGCAAGGACATAGTTGCAGCAAATATTCAGATCCAAAAAATCTGACAAGTTCTACGAATGGAGCTAATTAACTTGCTAGGAGTACACGCTTACCTTGCCAGATATTGTGTTGAAGAAACAACATAGCTTTGTAATTGTCTCTCTGACTTTGACTGGGAGAATGCCTCTGATAGCAATGGGAAGCATTTGTGACATCAGTACATGACAATCATGGGACTTCATACCAACCAGTTTCAAGTCTTTCATGGACACAAGTTTTTTCAAGTTCGCAGAATACCCGCATGGAACTTTGACACCATATAGGCACTGACAGAGTTCTATTTTTTTTCTTTTTGACAAAGTATAGCAGGCCGGGGGGAGGTATGTCCGCTTTCCCTTCTCCAACGGTGCAAGCTTAGTCCTTATGCCCATGTCGAGCATGTCACGGCAAACGTTGATGCCATCTTTCGTCTTTCCTGGAATGTTCAACAACAAACCAATCAAATTGTCACAAATATTTTTCTCTACGTGCATGACATCAATGCAATGTCAAACTTGTAAGTGCTCCCAATATGGCAGATCCCAAAGAATCGATCTCTTCTTCCAAACATTTTTTCCTGGAGGTTTAGAACATTTACCGAACTCAACTTTGATGTCCTTCACGCGCAAGTAAAGCTCCTTACCAGTCACAAACACTGGGGCTAATCCTTTCTCAGGCTTCTTATTAAATGACTTCCTCTTCTTAAGGTAGGCGTGATGCATCGGAAGGAATCTGCGGTGACCCATGTACACTGTTTTTCTGCAGTTCGATAACCACATGCTTTCAGTTTCATCCAGGCAAATAGGACAAGCCTTTCTTCCTTTCGTACTATACCCCGGCAAATTTCCATAGGCCGGGAAATCATTTATGGTGCAAAATATCATGGCCCGCAACATGAAATTCTCTCGCTTATGTGCATCCCACACCCGCACCCCTTTGCTCCACAATTTATGTAACTCCTCGACTAACGGTGATAGAAACACGTCAATATCATTCCCGGGTTGTCTGGGTCTTGAAATTAGTAACGACATCATGATGTACTTCTGCTTCATACATAACCAAGGAGGAAGATTGTAGATGCATAAAAGAACCGGCCAAGTGCTATGTTGACTACTCATATTTCCGTGTGGATTCATACCATCCGTACTCAACCCAAACCTTATATTCCTCACTTCGCCGCCAAACACACCGAATGTTCTGTTAATGTTTCTCCATTGAATAGAATCAGCTGGATGTCTTAGTTTTCCGTCTTATTTTCGACCTTCAACATGCCAACGCAAATACTTCGCATCTTTCGGATTTGCAAACAACCGTTTCAATCTAGGAATCACAGACAAATACCACACAGTTTTGGCCGGAGGCCCTTTCTTTACCTCATCACATCCATTGTGATAAATTTTGTCCCCATGCTTATACCGCGATGCACCGCATCTTGGACAAACATGCAAATCCTCGTACTCGTTATGGTACAGAACACAATCATTTGGGCATGCATGTACTCTTTCGATTTCCATTCCCAACGGACACAATAGTTTTTTGGCCTGGTAAACCGATCTTGGCAACTCATTTCCCTCTGGAAGTATGTCCGCTAATAGATCCAATAGCGTCGTGAAACAATTATCGCTCCAACCGTTGCTTGCCTTCAAGTTATATAATCTCAACACAGAAGACAACTTTGTAAATTTTGCACATCCGGGGAACAAAGGCTTCTCAGAATCAACAATTAATTTCTCAAATTTAGCAAAATCGTTTTCGCTGTAATCTTCTTCTACATCACGTAACATTTCATCTAAATTATCGTCATCTACATGCACATCCGAATGAACATTATCAATGTTCTGATGATCATCATTACTGCGATCCACTTCTGGGTGCTGCTGAGTGGTATCGGTGCTCGTTTCCTCAAGATCTTCACCATGCCATATCCAACGGGTATAGCATGCGTTAAAACCACGATGAATCAAATGACTCCTAATCTGATCAGAGTTGCCGAACCTTTTTAAGTTCATACAATCTATACAAGGACAATGCATATCTTTCTCTCCCTTCTTCGACTTTTCTTGCTCAGCAAATTTAATAAACCCATTCACACCCTCCAAATACTCAACAGTAGTACGTTTTATTCCATACATCCAATATTCTCGGTCCATCTACAATTATTTCACAAAATTGACAAATTGAAATAAATAATTAATGACTCAGGGCATGCATGCATGAAACATCATCAATTAGCTAGGCCATATGTGTGTACAGCTGCTTAATTACATTAAATGGATATATATGAAACCCTAATTAACTTGATGCATTAATTCAAAGAGCCAGCCAGCTAGCTGCTTAACTTCAGCAAGCTATTGCTAGCTAGCCAACCTAGCCTTCTAGCTAGTTTGGAGCTACATGTATCTAGTTTAATGAATTGCAAGTAGAGAGAGAGAGGAAGAGTGTGAAAGAGTGATCGAGAGAGAGAGAGGTGATGAGAAGATGACAATACCGAGGGGGATCGAATTATCAACCTCCCAGCTAGCTTCTCCAGATCAATCTAGCTTGGAGCGTGGATGCATGTACGGTAGAAATGAATCGAGGATGCAGAGCGCAGAGCAGGGGTCGAGATAAGTTGTACAATTTTACTATCGATCGGTTCAAAAACACAACCGATAGTAAAATAAGGTCCCCATTGTCATAACCATTAGTTTATATGACATCATTTTACTATCGGTTTGTTTTATATAACCGATAGTAAAATCTACTCTATTATATCGGTTGGTACAGTACATGTAAGATCGAGGATGCCGACTAGAGGGGGGTGATTAGGAGGCTTTTAAATTTTCTTCCCCACTAAGCTATTTCAACAAGATAATTGTTTGAGTTAGATTATACAATAAGTCTTAAAACAATTCAATCAACTAGTTGCATTCAACCATATGAAATATTTAACAATACATGCAACAATAGTGATATAAGCAATTGTGTCAAGATGAATATAAAGCAAATAAGAATTACGCAATTGACACAATATTTTTACCGAGGTCTCAGAGACTCGCTCGGTCTCCCCTACTCCTCGTTGAAGCGCTCGCTTGGAGCCTCGCTTCTATATCCACGAAGGATATCTCACTAGGGTTTCTCCTTCTCCACACCGGATAGGCGAGCACCACACCTTTCACAATCTTTTGTCGGCCTCTCCGACAAACTTCAATTGGAGAGATCTCGGCTCTCCTCCGGCACCGTCTAGGCGAAGGCGATCGCCAAGAGTAACAAGTCGGATGCACTTTCACTTGAATCAACCACGTGCTAGAAGCTCAATGATGCAAATGATATGCTCAACACTCTAGCACTAGCAATCTAATGGAGAAGAAGTGCACTAAACACTCACACAATCTCCCTCAAGCTCTCTGTCAAATCTACTCAAGATTTGGGCTCAATTCCAGCCTCTAAATGCAATAACTCAAATGCAAATCAATTGGCTAGGTTTTCAGCTGAAGAATGAACTCTTTGAGCACACAAATGAAGGTAAACATGAAGTATTTATAGCCCTCAAAGAAAACTAGCCGTTTGCAACCAGATGCGTCATTTTTGTACTGGCCGGACAATGTTCGACCACTTCGGACATTGTTCGGCCAATATATAAAAAAAATACGCCCGTTGAACAACGTGTCAGAGACCGTTGGTCGCATTTTTTGTGAAGGCCGGACATTGTCCGGCCATATCGGACAATGTTCAGCCACTTCGGATAAATAGCCCCGGACGGATGCATTTGTCTCTGTTTCATTTCTCGGCTCAAAAAAATTTGTACAGGCCATTTTGGATGAAGTCCAGCCCACTGCACACTGACAGTAAAATAAGCATAACTTTTGATCCAGAGATCCGATTGAGGTGATTTTTGGCTTGTTGGAAAGATTACTTAGAGCCCTACAATTTTGTCAACAGGAACAAGACCTATAAAGGTCTAGAAACTTCTAGAAAACTCAGAAACTTTCCTACTGTCAAAATGTTCAATCCAAAAATCATCTCAAATGCAATTTGGGGTATTTGCACATATGGATTTTGCCGTTTTCTCGCGGATGTGATTACTGTCACTCAGCAACGACCACGACCACATAGGTCTGACATCCGATCGAAAATAGGTGGTCGATAGGATTTGGTCGAGCGTATGCAAGCGAGCCGAAGATTGGTACGACCAGTCCGAACTCCTACGACCACGCCCAAACCCTAAACAGAAAGCCGCCAAACAAGCGACACGACCACGACCACGTATCAACACTGATACGATCTAAATATGCAAATACGACCACGACCAGCTCTAGATAAATAAACCAATTTAAACAGCTGGCGATTACGACTAAGTGCAGTTTTCAAAACATTTAATCTAATGCACATGAACTACACTTAGACTCACTAGCAATGCAAGGCACTAGTGCAAGATGATATGAATGCATCTGAGCTTCCGCACTAGATAGATTCAAGCTACTAGTTTCCAACCCCTCTTAATAGTACGGTCAAACTAGTAAAAAGAAACCTATCAACCCGGTCTATCTCCAAACACCGAGACTGGTAAAACCCTAAGAAAACAATCCTTAATCTTGGATTTTACCTTAGGTGGAGTTTGACCTCGTGAAGCTCGATCGCTCGATGCTCGTCATCGCAAAGCTCGTCCTTGCTAAGCTTGACCTTGCTTGGGATGTCTCATATCGTCTTCATCCTCCTCACATCCTTGCTCACTTTTATCCTGCAATAAAACTGAGACTACAATACGTACACTCAATACACAATATTAGTCTCAAATATAGGTCGTCATTAATCACCACCAGAGAAACTACTCCACACAGGAGTTAGCTTGACAGTTTCTCTTTCCAGTGAAATAACGCAACCATATTCAACGAGTAGCAAATGAGTATGAGATAGAATACAATCATATAGATCGTAAATGATAAACACATACGCACACGATCTATACTACTCATCTCAAGATTTCAATCAACCTAGATGACCAAAGTGATGAGCTCCCCCTCAACATGTGCATCGACATAAAATTCACAACTGGAGTCATCGGTCTCAAGGTTTGTCATATAACATCTTGATCAATCAATTTGCACAAGCTTGATGCAACCACCGAGTGACGAGGATTGACACCCGGGTCACTTCTAATAAACTTCTGGTTCAAGACAGGTTCGAACCAGAGCATGTGTCTGGAGATGCGAACTCAAGTTATTTTGAGAGGCATCACCACGAGGTCGCAAGCTTTACGCGATCAAGTCGCAGCTTTACGCGGTCAGACCGTAGGCCTTGCGCGGTCAGAAGTTCGTAGCCTATACGCGAACTACACATTCGGGATATTACGCGATCAGCTAAATCCCGCGGTCAGGACATCTACCGATCAGGATACCTGGGATCTATCTATTCGGTTGTCTATATGACAGGATACTTTAAGTATCCCGAAGATTCCTACACGTGGAAAATCAACCGTCAGGGGGTTAACACGTACAGTTATTCATGAATAACACGTGTTTAACCTGCGTGGAGGTTAAGAGCAGTTTCAAAAACCGTATCTAACCATCCGAGCAACCGATTGATGCAGTTTCCTTCACATGGCACCCTTTCAAGCAGTATAAAAGGATGGCATGAAGTATCAATCAAAAAAGAGAAAAAAGAAAAGAGGAGAGATCCAAGTTAGCCAAGTCTACGGCATATTTCATATAGCATTCTTAAGTCTTCTTTAGCTTATTTTTGTACACTTTTATAGGAAAAATCCTTGCCTGTGAGGATTTTTCCTCCCATTTGTAAACATTTTACCATACTTAGTGAAATCTCAACAGGACGTAGGGCTTTTACTCCCACCATCGAGGGCCCGAACCTGTCTAAATTCTCTGTGTTCCTGTTCTCCATTGTTCAGCATACCTTCCCGAAGGGTCATCTTGAAAGGTCTCACTATTACAAATTCTGCATAAGTTCGGCTGAGGACCCCGAGTCTGAATCGTCGACAGCTGGCGCCCACCGTGGGGCCTTTCTCAAGGCGTCCTAATTAAAATTCGGAGGTTCGCCGAAACATGGCTGGAGCATATGATTCCGAGAATGATTTCGATCTCGAGGATTATGCTCATATCCCAATGCCTTCTCCAAGTGATCCCGTTCCGATGGAAGAGGTCGAAGGCCAGAATCTTCCACAGGATGAATCACCTTCCCAAGTCATGATGATCGACCAGGAGGCAACTGGCACAGGGTCAGAACCCACAGAGGTTCTTAATGTGCTAGGTGATGAGTCCGGCCCATCGTACGATCCCGCTGAGGGAAAGTACGATGGTGACCCCGAGGTTAGCCCAGGAAAATTCGACCCTGATAACCTTCACCGTCTCTTTGATTTTGAGTCCGACTCGGAACAAACTGAGATGTTCTCCCCATCGGCGACTTCTCTCCCTAGGCAGTTTGCTGCGTTGTCGGAGGAAACTCCCGATCAACAGGCTGCCAGGGAAGAACAAGATCGCAAACAGAAGGAGGAGCAAGATCTCGAGCAACAAAACAACGAACTACGCAGAACTGCCCTAGAGGCTCTTCAAGATGCGCAGGCTCGTTACGATGCTGCCCCGAGTTCTTCTCGACGGTCGCGTGGTCATAGACGTGACCAGACTCCTTCCTTACCACCGGAGCACTTCCCAGTGGACGAGGAAACAATAACACCCGGTGCCCCTAGGAGAAGTACCCATGGTCGACTGCGATCTATCGCGGAAGTCATGCGTAACTTTCCTCCTACGGTCACGGATGCGCAGAGACCGGCCTTTTACAGGATCCTGGCGGAAAAATTGGACGAGGTCGCATCTGAGGCGACCCCAACAGCCTCTTCCCGCTCAGTGACACATTCCCGGGATCGAGATGGTCCTCATTTTGGCTCTGGTCGATGGAGTTACCCGCCGCCTATACCGTCCCGACAGGACAAATATCGGCGAATGCAGGACTCTCGCAGTAGGGATCGAGTTCCCGTTCATTCTCGTTTGGGACCTCGAGTCACCCCGCCGTTAAGTGAGTTTGCTCGAAACCTGAACGAAAGTCGCAGGACGGTCCACGGTCCTTACGTTGGTTGCAAAGCTTTCTCGCCTGGCCTACGAGCGGTCGTTTGGCCCGATAAGTTTCGACCAGGGGCCATCGAGAGGTTTGACGGAACTCAGAACCCATCCGAGTTTCTTCAGATCTATATTACTGCCATCCAAGCTGCAGGAGGCGATGACAAGGTCATGGCTAACTACCTGCCAACAGTCCTCGTAGGACCGGCTAGAACTTGGTTGTTCAATCAACCTGAGGGTTCTATCTACAATTGGGAAATGCTATGCGATGCCATCCTTAGCAATTTCCAAAACTGTTACCAAAAGCCAGGTAAGGAGGACGACTTGCATAGATTGCGGCAAACTTCGACCGAAACGCTTCGGCAGTTTGTCAAGAGGTTTGTCGGGGTAAGAAATACCATCCCGAACATATCTGATGGTTCCGTAATCAGGGCATTTAAGCATGCCGTTCGATACCGGAGATTCACTGAAGACTTGCTCATTCACCCTCCTCGATCGGTGGCCGATCTGTTCGATATGGCTGATCGATACTCCGATGCAGCCGAGGCAGTCGAATGGAACCGAATGGTTGACAAGGGGGACCTACCGCCCCAACCAGGCTTCAAGGACGTCAAGAAAGAAGACTCGAGCAAAAAGCCGGAGTCTTCATCGGGGGGGAAGTCAAAAAAGTCGAAGAGGAACCGCTCTGGACAGCACCGTGAGGTCGCGGTCGCGGAGAAACCACCTTCGACCAAAGGTAATAAGTTTTCTTTCAAAAGTAAAGCTGCTTCTGGTGGCCGGGATTCCGACCAGCCAGAAAAATCAACTAATCCGCAGGAGGGCAAAAGGTGGTGTCCACTCCACAATTCCGCAGGCCACGATCTCAAAAACTGCAGGAGTTGGTTGAAACAGCTGGATGATTTCTACCAAGGAGCTGGGCCAATGCCGACCTTACCGCCCAAAGAGCAGGCGTGCGGGGTTAGAGACATCGATGGAGACGAAGAAATGGCTTACCAGGTACCTCAAAATCATGTTAATGTCATTTTCGGAGGCTCCTCCTCTTTCGTTTCCAAAAGGCAGTTCAAAACTTTTTGCCGAGAGGTTAACCAAACGGAGACATCCCTTGGTGAACCTCAATATCCCCGTTGGTCGGATATGCCTTTGACATTCGACCGCGCTGACTGTCCTGCGGGGCTAACTCGACCATTGAGATTACCTCTGGTTATTACCCCAATCATCAGTAACGCGAGAGTCGAAAGGGTCCTGATCGACGGGGGAAGTTCCCTTGATCTTTTATTGGTCAAGACACTCGACGAGATGCAAATTCCTCGTTCGAAGATCAAGCCCATAATTCATCCGTTTTATGGGATAATCCCAGGCCCCTCCATGATGCCATTGGGACAAGTGGTCCTCCCGGTCACTCTGGGAGAACCAGATAACTTCCGAACAGAATTGGTTACTTTCGATGTAATCGATTGTGATTCAGCTTATAATGCAATCTTTGGCAGGCCTACTCTCGCTAAGTTCATGATGGCAACGCACTATGCTTATCAGTGCGGGAAATTGCCTGGCCCCAAAGGTGTCATTTCGGTCCGAGGTAGTCGCAACGTGGCACTCACGTGCGACCGGCTATCTCTGGAGATGGTCGATCAACTTCCCCTCCGGGACGCTCAGGTCGCCACTGTCGCCACCGATGCGATCAGGGCTGCTCCTCGACCAGATGAGAAACTCAAACAAGTTCCTTTGTACCCAGATGACCCATCCAAGACAATTCGGGTTGGGTCAACCCTGGATGACAAATAGGAACTCGACCTCGTTGCTTTCCTCCGGGCTAACGCAGATGTGTTTGCGTGGAAACCGTCCGACATGCCCGGTGTCCCAAGGGAAGTAATTGAGCACAGGTTAGCAATCCGACCTGGACAACGACCAATAAAGCAAAAGCTCAGGCGTTTTGCCACTGACCGACAGGAAGCCATCCGAGAAGAGTTAGACAAACTCTTACAAGCCGGGTTCATCCGCGAGGTGAATCACCCGAATTGGCTCGCCAATCCGGTCATGGTCCGCAAGTCAAATGGCAAGTGGCGCATGTGCGTCGACTATACTAGCCTCAACAGTGCCTGTCTGAAGGACGACTTTCCCCTTCCCCGCATCGACCAGCTGGTTGACTCCACTGCGGGTTGCGAACTGATGAGTTTTCTGGATGCCTACTCGGGATATCATCAAATTAGCATGGCAGAAGACGATGAAGAGAAAACTGCCTTCATCACCCCGTTCGGCACGTACTGCTACGTCAGAATGCCGTTCGGTCTCAAGAACGCTGGTTCCACGTACCAGCGCTTGATGCAAAAGACCTTTCTTTCCCAGATAGGGCGCAATCTCGAAGCATATGTAGACGACTTGGTTGTAAAGAGTACTAAAAGATTGTCTCATTTGGACGATCTTGCTGAAACCTTCTGTAACTTGAATCGCTTTGGAATAAAATTGAACCCGGAGAAATGTTCTTTCGGGGTTTCTTCAGGAAAGCTTCTTGGTTTTCTTGTGTGTTCCAGGGGCATTGAGGTTAATCCTGAGAAAATCAGAGCTATTGAACAAATGAGGTCGCCCTCGACCATGAAGGACGTTCAACGCCTGGCTGGTCGTATGGCGGCTTTAAGTCGTTTCATATCGCGATTAGGCGAAAGGGGACTACCTTTCTTTAAAGCCTTGCGGAAACATCATAACTTCACGTGGTCAGATGAGGCCGAAAAAGCATTTCAGGAGGTAAAAACATATCTATCCAGTCCGCCAGTATTGGTGTCTCCTGAAAAGGATGAACCATTGCTTCTGTATTTGGCGGCCACCCCACACGCGGTCAGCGCAGTTCTGATCGCGGAAAGGGAAGGAGTGCACAGACCCGTCTACTATGTGAGCGAGGTACTTCATGGTCCTAAGGAGCGTTACCCTAAGGTCCAGAAGATACTTTACGCGCTACTGATGGCTTCCCGTAAGCTACGACATTACTTTCAAGCACACAAGATCACAGTACCTTCCTCTTTTCCTTTAGGGGATATTGTCCGAAATCCAGAAAAATCTGGTCGAATCGCCAAGTGGGCGGTCGAATTCGGTGCCTTTGAGATCCACTTTACCTCTCGCACGGCGGTTAAGTCTCAGGTTTTGGCCGACTTTGTGGTCGAATGGACCAACCCTGAGCCACCCGTGCAGTTGGAAAAGGAACTGGAGTGCCCCGATTATTGGACAATGTACTTTGACGGCTCCCGTAGTTTTCAACACTCGGGGGCTGGGGTGGTCTTAGTTACACCTCAGGGCGAACAGGTTAAGTATGTCATCCAACTACACTTTGTTGCAACCAACAATGCAGCAGAGTATGAAGGTCTTCTTGCAGGGCTCCGGGCAGCAAAATTCCTCGGAGTCCGTCGATTAGTGGTGAGGGGGGACTCACAGCTGGTCGTAAACCAGGTAAACAAGGAGTACAGCACCTCCGATGAGACAATGGCTCATTACCTGGGGGAAGTGAGGAGATTGGAAAAACACTTCAGTCACTTCGAAGTCCAATACATCCCGCGAAAGGACAACATTCTCGCAGACCAATTATCCAAAATTGGATCCTCACGCTCATCCGCTCCGGCAGGAGTGTTCGTTGAACACTTGGACCATCCTTCGATCATGACTTCGGTCGAGGATGATCCGGCAATAGCCTTCGTTGCCAACCTCGGTCAGGAACAAGATTGGACTCATCCATTGAGGGTCTATCTTGAACATGGGACCCTACCCGGGGACGAAACCAAAAGCGATCGGTTAATTCGAAAGGCGCGTCTGTACAAACTCATAGATGGGGTTATGTACAGAAAGGGTACTCAAGGAGTATTCATGCGCTGCATATCTCAGGAGGAAGGAAAATCCCTCTTGAAAGAAATACATGACGGTGTATGCGGTGCACACGCGTCATACCGAACACTGGTCGGGAAAGTTTTTCGACAGGGATTCTACTGGCCTTCGGCACTCGATGATGCCAAGCTTATGGTCAAGATGTGTCCACAATGTCAGTTTCATGCAAGACAGGTTCATCAACCTGCTTATGCATTACAAACTATTCCTCTCGCATGGCCTTTCGCGATCTGGGGAATGGACATCGTCGGTCCTATGCCACAAGCGGTCAATGGATACAAGTTTTTGTTTGTAGCCATTGACACGTTCACAAAGTGGATTGAGGCCGAACCAGTACGAAATATTACTGCATTAGCCGCACAAAAGTTCTTTCACAAGAACATTGTGGCACGATTTGGTGTTCCAAACCGTCTCATCACAGACAACGGTTCTCAGTTCGCTAGCGGTCTTTTCCTAGACTACTGCGATCGGATTGGGACCAAGGTGTGCTTTGCTTCTGTGGCACATCCACAAAGCAATGGTGCCGTAGAACGGGCCAATGGGCAAGTACTGCAAGGTATCAAAAAACGTGTTTTTGATCGCCTCAAGACCCGCTCGGGGGCTTGGGCAGACGAGCTCTATGCTGTTCTATGGGCACTACGAACTACCTCTAGTCGAGCCACCGGTGAGACACCCTTCCATTTGGTCTATGGAGCCGAGGCTGTGTTGCCTATGGAAGTAAGTATTGGATCTGTTCGCACGAATCAATTCGAACAGGTCAACCAATCCGAACAACGATCGCAAGATCTCATCCTCCTGGAAGAACGGCGTGATCGCGCCCTGATTAAGTCCGCGGTATACTTGCAGGCTCTACGCAAGTATCACAGTAAAAAGGTGCGACCACGTGATCTCAACGTGGGCGACTTGGTTTTACGAAAAATTCAAGACCAGTCTAACCGCAATAAATTCTCCCCAAAGTGGGAGGGACCGTATACTGTCGTCTCAGTACCGCGGTCAGGATCTGCGCGGTTAGCCATGGAGGATGGTCGGATTTTGTCCAATACTTGGAACATCGATCAACTTCGCAAGTTTTACGTGTAAGTATTCCAATCACTTTTTTCCTGTTCAATTAGCATCTTTTCATAAAAAGCATGTCTTGTTTTCATACAATGAGTGTTTTTCTTTAGACCCAAATTATACTAATTCGACCTGGGGGCTGATCGCCGGCGGTTAGGTTATTACAGCATTTTTCAACCGGATTCGCTGGTCAATCTCATGATCACTTCCAGATAAGTCTCTCCTAAATAAGCCGTCTCTCAACGCACACGGGACTATCTGGCTTGTCTTCGGTCATTTGGGTGGCTACCAGTTTGCAATAGGGTTAAAATGTTACTTTAATCTTGACCATCGGCTTGAAGCACATATCCCTGGTCATCATACTTATGTTTTCCTCTGTTTAAAATACTAAGACTTCAGTATTCACAAAACAGAGGCGGGGGCTAGAGGAATACACTTATAGTATGAAACTTATGATGTGAATATACACTTTCTCTTGAAAAAATGATTTTACATACATAGCATTGTAATTACAATTGTTTGGTTACAAAATACAAGGATCATTCGATCCTTAGCTCAGCCAAGAGCTTGTCAACGAAGGGCTTAACTTCTTCGATAACGGCGTCAAGCAGTTCGTCACTCTCGACCTCAACCGGTCCCACCAGCGCGCTCAGATTCGCATGTGAGCCATGGTGAAGTCGAACCCGGCTGAGTATGGCGGATGCGGCTGATCGGACTCTCGTCCTGATCATCTCTTCACGTCGCCGTAAATCTCCAGGGAGATATTCGAGCAGTGATTCTGCTTGAGTTGTAAGCAGTGATGCCCAATCGCTGACATCTGGGTTGTCCTTCCTCAACTCTACCACATTGGTATTCAAAAGGCTGGCTATGGCCTTCAGTTTTTCGAAGACCAATAGACTCAATTCTTTGACCACTTGATTGGTGTGGTCGAGCGAGGACTCGAGAAGCATTTTGTCCTGGCTGAGCTGTTTAATACGACCTGCTTGCGCTGCACAAAGAAAAGAGGTTATGAACAAGAAATGTTTTTAAGTCTTCTCAAGTTGGGAATCGACTTACCAACATTCTCAGACTGAAGTCTATTGATTTCAGTCCGTAGTTTCTGAAACTCTGTAACTGAGTTCAGCTTTATCTTGGTTAACTCCTTCTTCAAGAACGTAACCTCTCTGCAGCAAAATCAGGTTAGTCACAATTAAAGCCTACTTATATTAACAGAAGGATGACGATACTCACTTGCGCAAGCCGTCACGATCTTTTTGAACAGCCGCCATGCTAGCCATTGCAGCATGCGACTGGCTCGTCACCCATGACAAGCCCTGTGACACAAAGCAAGAGAGTCAAGTATGCTCTAAAGGCGATTCAAACGCCGAAACAGGAGTCTTCATACCTTCATAAACTTATTTAAAGCAGCATCATCCATGCTAGCAGGAATCCTTGCTAGCGCGCTTGAAGTGCCTGCAACGGGGACAGTTGATGGGAGTGCCGGCCGGACGCCACCCCCAGAGGCCACTGGCGGTGACCCAGTCCCTGTGCTTGATTCACCTCCCGCGGTCCGGACGATTTCCTGAACCACGGGAGTAGAGCGCTCTTCATTAGAGGCTCCCTCATTAGCCCTAACTTCAACCTCCCCAGTGGCGGTTGAAGGTATAGGTGCTGTCTTCTTTTGCCTAACAGGAAGAGTGGGTCAGACAGTTTTTATATAAGATTACTGTCGAAAAAGAGTTCTTACCTTATTCGAAATCCCATTCGTTCCTGGGACTTCTGGGACAACTCTCCTTGCGAAGGAGAGCCGTCTCCGGTTCTTGCCTTCCGTATGGTAAATAAGACAGCACCCCCCAGGAAATATCATGTTACAGGCATATTCTTAGGGAACAGTTAAAAACACATAAGTCTTTACCTGGACCATCGGGCTAATTGGTGGGGCTTCATCCGAAGGCCTTGACGATTCCTGAATTGCTGGAACCGTCACAGCCGGCCTTCGTTCATCTACTTCCTCCTCTGTCCGCGGAGGAGGAGGATTTTCCTCCCTGGAATCCCCAGTGGACCCAGGGGGAAGCTCTCCTTCCTGTATGTACATTAACTTGTCAAATACGCAGAAAGAGTCATGGAGGGAATGATCGAAAAGATCCTTTACCTTAGTCGTCCCTTCGACCAGGGAAGCAGAGATGACTGATCCTGAAACCCCGGGGGCTTCAGGAATTGGAAGGTCACCCGCGACCACCAGATCTTCGGTGGTCGCAGGGTCAGCCACGGCCACCTCCTCGGCAGCTGTAGTCTCTGCGGGGCAGCCTGGGACATCGCTGGATGGAAGATCCGCGATCTTCCTCCTTCGAAGGATCAGAGGAACGTCATCCTCTTCCTCCTCGCTCCCCTCTCCCTGTACGACGAAGAAGTGATTCCATGTCGCGCCTGAAAAAGTAGCAGGAATGTGATATCTTACCGCAGTCTTTCTTGCGGGACGAGGGACGCTTCGTGAAGACCCCTCCCCAGGGTTCAGCTTGGTCTTCTTGGGGGCAGGACTCTTTGTCCTGGGTCTCTGGGAGACCTTCTTCACGTTCTTCGCTGCTAGCTTCTTCAGAAAGCCGACATTTCCAATTGGGAATGTCGCATCCGCGAACCTCCCTAGGAGCTATTTTCACTCCAATGAAATTGATTAGTGTTGGACATACATGAAACCTGCAAAACAGAGGCCAAGCAAGAAGTTTACCTTTCGGCGCTCCTGTTTAAGGTCGTCGCCAGCATGAATCAAGCTTTGGGGGCGAGGCGATCCCTTGGGGCCCTCTACCTCGGCGTTGTACGCCCTAAGGAGGTAGTTAGTCCGCCTCTCAATCTCAGCTGAGGGCAGGACTGTTCCCGGATACAAGTTAAATTGATACATTTCAAAAATAACAAAAGGATTTCTATGTCAGAAATAAGTACCTTCATTATAGTCCAGGGTAGTGTCCGCCATGGACGTGATCTCCCAAGCCGGATGAGCCCTTTCACGTAGGGGGCTCACCCGATTCTTCACAAAGTCTCGGATGACGTCACGTGCCGTCAGCCCTTGTTCGACTAAGTGAAGGATTACCTCGGCATGCTTCATGAACTCCGCGTTCATCGCCGGGAGAGTATCCAACTCGCTTGTTTTCTCCGGCCGCGAGTTCTCAAACCACAGCCCGCTCTCGGTCGGAGGGGTGCAGTAAAACCATTTTTGGTGCCACCCGTGCACTGAGTCTCGCAGGGGTGGGGAGGGATACTCCTTTTTATCCCTCAGCCGGAAGTAGATGCATCCGGCGGCGTTGGTGCTCTTCGACCACGCCGAAAAGTAAAATCGTCGGAAAAGATCCACGCTGGGATATACTCCGACGAAGGCTTCACAGAGATGCTGGAATACTGCAAGAATCAGCATCGCGTTGGGGTGGAGGTTGATCAGTTCCCACCCGTAATGCTCAAAGATGTCCTTAAGGAACTGACTTTCAGGGAATCGGAACCCGCAACGAAAATACTCCTCAAAAACCACCAACTCGCCTTCTTGGACAGTTGGGGTTTCTTGGTCCTTCTCCGCAGGTCGCCAGTTAATGAGCAGCCGCGGAGAAAGGATCTCCTCCTTCTCGAGCGCCATCAGGCTCTCCTCAAAATGATGAATGGATCTGCTCCAGGACGCCATCTATGGTGTAGAATCAAAGGGGAAGCTGGCGATTTGGGGAAGACGAAGGCTGAAGAAAATGAGGGTTTTGAGCGGCGGGAATTCTAAGGGTTTTTTCGCGGCTGAATGGCTTCCTCAAGAAGCTACCTACTGCTTTTTATAGACCCAAGGCGACGCATTAATGGGTAAACAGCTCGTTTCAAACGTTCCATTGAATGCTTTATTCATTTCCCATAATGGATACTGTTTCTGATAGACCCGATAAAGTACCCAGACGTCGGATCTGAAACAAAAAGGCTTCTTTGTTTTGGAAACTGAAAGTGCAAAAGGACTGAAAAATTTTCAGTACTTTTTCAGAAGGCGTTTTTTCTTTATACTTTGAACATTTTCTTCGAAAAAATCATATAACTCAATTTTTGACGTACTGGAATGTTTCTAATTGGGTTATGGTTTTTTCGAAATCATGTTTTAGGCTGAAACTTCGATTCTAATCGTAATAACGGCCTGACCGAGTCCTAACTCTGGTCGCACTTTAGTTCTGACCGCGGCTCTGAAACTGCTCGCGGAATCAGGGCAGGTCGCGGTGCCCTATTCTTAAAAACGATTCTGATCACAGAACTAAAGTTTCCTGTGTATGAATGGTCGCAAACGTAAAGTTTATGGCTATGTTTTCGCACAGAAGATGTGAAGAATATTCGTAAAAAATAAGAAGCTTTTTATTTCTTACATTCTTTACATACAAAAGGGATGCAGTCGATCAAAACATCGACTTGCTCCGAAAGAAGTTTACAAAGTTCCCCAAGGGACATATTGTTGTCAGTAGGATCTACACTGACAACCCCCAGGGAACTAGCAACTACCCTAAGTCTATCTATATCATCCCTAACGACGGACGCACTATTGTCCCTAATCAAGTCAGAGAGTTCTCGCTGTTGCTGAGCGAAGTCCCTCTCTCGACGGAAATGGTGCGCCTCCTCTCGGGATCGATCAAGACATTCTGCTAAACGCAGAATCTTCGAGGCCATCTCCTCGGTCTTCTTCTCCAGGACATTCTTCTCTTCCAGAAGAGTCTGTCCGGAAGGAAGAGATGGAGCAGCAGAAGGCTGATCGCTAGGGCCTCCTACCTCCTGCATTTTGTAAAAGTTAGTCATATTAACTAAAATTATCAGCAAAAAAGGGAGAAGAATTGTTACCTGTCCTGGTGCATAACCCGTTGATACACCCATCTTGGGGGGAAGATCACCATATGATGGAAGTGCAACCTTCCCAGAAGAAGATTGCTTCGCCAACCCAATATGGCAATCATCTGGTCGAGGGATAGTCACCGCTTGCCGACCAGGATGTTGATCACCCATAAGGATGGGAGAATTGAACGTGATGGAATCTTTCTCTAAGGATAAAGGCCTAACTTGCCGAGAGGCATGGACGGGGAGGGTCAAAGGAACTGAAGGAAGAAAGAAACTCGCTACGTTCTTCACCTTTGTTCCACTAGAAGATCCTTCGTCAACCTTGGGTTTCTTCCTTAAGGGAGACAGGACTTCATTCGACCCTTGTTCGACAATTTCCCCTTCATCGCTCTCAATCTCGATGATTTCGTGATCTGCCATTAGGAAGAGCAAGTGAAAAGGAAGGAGGCCAGGTAACAAGAAAAAGACTTAGGCATAAGAGGGAAATTGTGAAATCTTTACATATCCAGGGGTCTGGTATTTATAGCCGCCAGGTCGACGGTTCGCCTCCCAGACACCTCGAGTTTCGTTAAAGACATTTACAATTTTACCTCGAGATAAAAATCTCTACGGCGCCATCATTGCCCGTCACGTAGTGTCAGAACCCGTCTTGAGAAACCAACCGTTTTCACTTAGTGCGCCACTAAGTGGAGAAGTTAAAGGGCCGGGTTAAAAGTCCAATGCACGATTTTTTAAATTCGAAATAAACACGTCTCTCCATTTTCTTCGAATTTGGGGGCTAGCTGACGAGGATTGACACCCGGGTCACTTCTAATAAACTTCTGGTTCAAGACAGGTTCGAACCAGAGCATGTGTCTGGAGATGCGAACTCAAGTTATTTTGAGAGGCATCACCACGAGGTCGCAAGCTTTACGCGATCAAGTCGCAGCTTTACGCGGTCAGACCGTAGGCCTTGCGCGGTCAGAAGTTCGTAGCCTATACGCGAACTACACATTCGGGATATTACGCGATCAGCTAAATCCCGCGGTCAGGACATCTACCGATCAGGATACCTGGGATCTATCTATTCGGTTGTCTATATGACAGGATACTTTAAGTATCCCGAAGATTCCTACACGTGGAAAATCAACCGTCAGGGGGTTAACACGTACAGTTATTCATGAATAACACGTGTTTAACCTGCGTGGAGGTTAAGAGCAGTTTCAAAAACCGTATCTAACCATCCGAGCAACCGATTGATGCAGTTTCCTTCACATGGCACCCTTTCAAGCAGTATAAAAGGATGGCATGAAGTATCAATCAAAAAAGAGAAAAAAGAAAAGAGGAGAGATCCAAGTTAGCCAAGTCTACGGCATATTTCATATAGCATTCTTAAGTATTCTTTAGCTTATTTTTGTACACTTTTATAGGAAAAATCCTTGCCTGTGAGGATTTTTCCTCCCATTTGTAAACATTTTACCATACTTAGTGAAATCTCAACAGGACGTAGGGCTTTTACTCCCACCATCGAGGGCCCGAACCTGTCTAAATTCTCTGTGTTCCTGTTCTCCATTGTTCAGCATACCTTCCCGAAGGGTCATCTTGAAAGGTCTCACTATTACAAATTTTGCATAAGTTCGGCTGAGGACCCCGAGTCCGAATCGTCGACACCGAGCTCCCCCTCTACGTATGCATCAATATCAAACCCGTAACTGAGGAAACATTCAATTCAGGGTTTACCGATAATTAATTCAATTCACTTGTGCTAAATCAGGATTTATCTAATTTGTCATTTGATCATCAAAAACTGACATCTTCAGATTAACTTTAATCACAATGGATTTATCCAAATCGTCATTAATCATCAAAAGCTAGATAGTAAGATCTACCTAGATCTAACAGTACGAACCGATAGTATAAAGTCTGTAATTTTACTATCAGTTACGAAAGAAAAACCGATAGTACTATTTCATCTATATATCGGTTGGTACAGTACGAACCGATAGTATAAAGTCCGTAATTTCACTATTAGTTACGAAAGAAAAACCGATAGTACTATTTCATCTATTATATCGGTTGGTACAGTAATGACCGATAGTAAAAAATATTTGCATTTCACTAACGGTGTACCAGTATATAACCGATAGTAAAAAGCCTCTTCTCTACCGCTGTCGTCCTATTCTATCGGATTTTTCCCAGATTGCTTATAACCGTTAGAAGATATGGGTTAGTGGATTGCATTTCTATAGTAGTGAATGCTTCCCATTGCTATCAGGGGCATTCTCCCAGTCAAAGTCAGAGAAACAATTATAAAACTATGTTATTACTTCAATACAATATCTGGCAAGGTAAGCGTGTACTCCCAGCAAGTTAATTAGCTCCATTCGTGGAACTCGTCAGATTTTTTGGATCTGAATATTTGCTGCAACTGTGTCCTTGCAGGTAATTGATCTGGATGGATTGGATGATTTGCAACGCGATGTGACTATAACTCTTTGTCAGCTGGAGATGTATTTCCCTCCATCTTTTTTTGATGTTATGGTCCATCTAATTATTCACCTTGTCAGAGAAATTAAGTTTTGTGGATTCGTGTTCCTGTGCTACATGTATCCATTTGAGAGATTTATGGGTATCTTGAAGGGAAATGTAAGGAATCGACATCGGCCTGAGGGCAGTATCATTGAAGGTTACGCCGCCGAGGAGGTGATTGAATTTTGCACCAACTATATGGCCGGGGTTGACCCAATTGGCATTCTGTTGGGGGAATCCCCAGGGGCCCCACGAAGTCCTGAGGAGTCCTCCCCGGTGAGACCCGGAGAATCATCGGGCCCCCGGTAAGATCCGAAGCGTCACCGGGTCCCCGGTGAGACTCGGAGAGCCACCGGGCCCCCGGTGAGACCCGGGGGATCACCGGGCGCCCGGTGAGATCCGGAGGGTCACCGAATCCCAGTGAGACCCGGTGATACGGGGTGCCTGATCTTCACGACGTAGGATCGTTGATAACTCGTTGATTCGTGTAACCTGACGAACCGATGGCGCCAACCACTGTCAATACAGCAACCTGCGACACAAGAATTCGCCCAACCACACTCTTTGATCGTTGTCTACTTGACCACGCAAAAGTAGACGCACTGTTCCTGCAATCAATGAAGAAATTACAAGAACAATGGTAAAGAGAATAACTCTCAATTTTAGGCGGTAGCTTATGAGCACAAACCCTAGAACAAGAGCAAAAGCTTCTCTGAAAATATTTGTGTATTCAATTCGTGGTTCTCAAAACTATGACCATGCCTCTCTTTTATAGAGGGTGGTATTTACAAAAGATAGAAGGTTTAAACTAAACTTTCAATCTGAATCTAATTCAAAACGGAATAAAAATCCTAACATACTATAAAGATAAAAGAAGTCCGGAATTAATATTCTCGGATTCGGATTCGGACTCGGACTAGACTTTTTCCTTCTGTGCAGTCATTACTCTTTTGGGTCTCCTGGTTGCATACGATGTCGGAATTTAATGATTCTTGATTTTTTGGAAAGCTCTTTTCAATACCTTTCCAACAAGTACTCATGAAATCCAATTGGACATCTGTGTTGAGAATGGTTCTTGGTCGAAATGGCTATTTCTCACGGATCCGAACAGGACTCTTTCCTCTCGTGCACTTGACATTCTTTCGGGGTACTTGGTTGCATACGACGTCTGATTTTGATGATTCTTGATGTGTTGGAAAGCTCTTTCGAATACCTTTCCAGAAAGTACTCATATGAGTGATTTGAACATCTGTGTTGAAATTACCACTTGGTCGAATTCTCTGAACAAACATTCGATCGTCACTTGGTCGGTAGGTTGTATGGTCCCTATGTTGCGACCATATGCTTCTGATCCTGGGCTGCGACCTTGAGGGATGCTGCAACCTTGAGCCTTTCTGGTTGAGCACAGAGTTCTTCTGATCAAGGGCAAAGTTCTTCTGGTCGATCACTAATGCGAAGGATGTCCTCATCACCCGGGGGGTCACCAGGCGCCCGGTGAGATCCGGAGGGTCACTGAATCCCGATGAGACCCGGAGAGCCACCGGGCCCCCGGTGAGATCCGGAGGGCCACTGGGCGCTCGGTGAGATCCGGCGGGTCAACGGAACCCCGGTGAGACCCGGAGCGCCACCGGATGCCCGGTGAGATCCGGAGGAACCCCGGTGAAGTCCGGAGGGTCACCGGAACCCCGGTGAGGTCCGGAGGGTCTCCGGGCTCCCGAAGGGCGGCTGCTGACCGTGAAGCCTCTGGGAAGCCAGCGAGGCCACATGTCAAGCATCCGGACCGTCCCCCTGGGCAAAGGACGTTCGCGCCCTTCCATCCAACGGTCGCAACGAGGGATTTTCGGTCTTTTGTACTTCTTAGGGGCTATATATACCCCTCTTGTACCTCTTTTCAGGGATTCGAACTCATTTGTATTAACATAATATCCGGCTCTCTTGGAGACCTCTCCCCGAGAGCATACCTCCCCAGCGGACTCGCGTCCGGAGAGAGCCAACAGGACTAGGGCCCCCACTGGGACCCGAACCTGTATAAACCACTGTGTCAATTTCTGTGTTGCCCGGCGGGAGAAGACCAGTAACTCGGTCTGCTCGCGCCGTTGTACTCGTGCTGCGCACGTCCGAACCTGCCGAGGTATCCGTAGTACCACGACAGCTGGCGCCGACCGTGGGGACCTCGCGACGAATCGCCATGGCTCCCGCAACATCCAGAGCTCAAGCCCTCTCATCTCCCGACGGAGTTGGTCCTAGCAACCCGGCTCCGCCTCCGCGAGGTGATGCCTCCGTGGCCCTGCCGCCCGGGGGAGTCCGGGGGGAGGACCCGCCTCCTCCACCTGTGGCCTCCGGTCGAAGGGTCCCCGTTTCCGACCCGGTGACCGCCACCGAGCTTGCGGGGCCTAGTGCGCCCCAACCCTCCTTTCCGGTCTCCGGAGATTCTATGCTGGGGGCTTTGATCCAAGGCTAGCTTCGCACCCAGCACACCTTGGAGGAGTTACTACGCGTCCTGGCGCGACCCCCGGCTCCTGTCTATCCGCCCCCATATCCGCTTATGGGGGCGCCGCCCCAATTCTTCATGGGGCACCTGGCCTTTACCAGGCTGGGGATGTTCCCCGCTCCCGGAGGCGTGCCTGGGCCATATCCTGTCCCAGGGATGCTCCCCGCGCCGGGGGGTCAACTCGTCCCCGAGCCCTCCCCTGCCTCGGGGAGTCACCCGACCCCGGGTCCGGAACCCCCGCGACGGGGACGACCTTCGCGCCCGGGCCCGAGAGCCTTCGTGGGCCGACGCCCGGGGCCGGTGCGACGCCCGCTCCTGCGGACACCCCGGGGACTCGAACCGCGACTGCTCCCGCCGCCGTACCGAGCGCGGACCCGGCGCCTGGCCCGGTCCGAGCGCCGGCGGCGTCCACTGGACCAATGGCGAACGCGCATCAGCTCCCTCCCCCTCCGGGGCCGCCCCTGCGGGCGCCCCCAGCGGACCAGACCCGCTTCACAAGGGAGGAGGTCGAGCGAATGCGTACCGCCAAGTCTAGGGAAACCACCTCCCGCCATCGGTCAGGACTCCCTTGAACCCGCGGGCGCGTGGAGACGCGCTCCCAACTCGCCCGGGGGAAGAGACCGTTCAAGGAAGCTGCTGCCCTCCCCGCGGAATACCTCGATGCCCAAGAGGTCAGCTCAACCAATCCCGAGGAAAAGAGGCGATACCGTCACACCGGCGGACCACTGCCACCCCATCCAGACTCTGACAATGAGCATGCGTCCTCGGCAAGAGAAGACAACAACCATGGATCCCCCAAGGAAGTTGAGGGGGCCAATAAACCACTGTGTAGTCGCCTTCGCTACATCCACTGGCCGCGGCCTTACCGCCCGCCGCACATCAAGCATTACAACGGTGAGGCCGATCCTTACGAGTTTGTGCAGGTGTACTCGACAGCCATCTCGGTGGATGGGGGGGACGAGACAGTGCAGTGCAATGTCTTTCCCCTCTACCTCACGGGCATCGCGCGCTCATGGTTCGACAACTTGAAAGCTGGGTCCATCAAGTCCTTCGTGCAGTTGAAGCGCTAATTTTGCGCGAACTTCCAGGGGAACTATGTGCCGCCCTTAGACTCGTCCCAGCTCTACACCGTCCGGCAAAGGACGGGGGAGACTATTCGCAGCTTCTTTAAGCGCTTCGCTCAGGTGAAGAGCAAAGTGGCACATGTGCCTGACTCCACAGTTATCGAAGCGTGCAAGAGTGGGATACTCCCCGGGGAGCTCCACCGGAGGCTCTCTCGGAGCTGCCCCACCTCCGCCGACGAACTCTTCACCGTACTCGAGAAGTACGCTTGCGCGGAGGAGGACGATCTTTGGAAGAACCAGGGGGCTCCTGCCCCCGCCAACCGGGAGGCTAGAGATCCCCCCAGCAAACGTCCCCGAAGAAACGATCGCCGCGAGCCACGGCCTCGGGACGCTTTCGTCCTCGAGGGCGGAGGCGGCTCGCGCGACGGCGGCAAAGGCAGTCGTGCCTCGCCTAAGTCAAAAGGCTACTGGGGAGGACAATCCTCCCAAGGGCGCGAGGGCCACCCTAAGGAAGGCAAGGAGGGCACAACCAACGTGTGGTGCACCTTCCACAAATCGAGTACCCACGCTACTCGAGAATGCCATCAGCTTCTACAACACTTCGCGGCTTTTCTCGACCAGCGCGGTCAGGGGGGAGGGGGCCCAGCCTCCTTGCCTCCCTCGACGGCCTTGCCAGCGCTTCCTCCTCCCACAGGCGAGCAGCAAAGACAGACGCAAGAAGGGGGCTCAGCCCAGGAGCTCCCCTTCCAAACCTCCCAAAGACGTATAAACGTCATTACGGGGGGATCTGCTTGGAGAAGGGACTCCAACCGTCAGCGCAAAGAGTATGCGCGAGAGGTGAAGGTTGTGGGGGTGCTGCATATGTCTCCGCCACCGAAATGGTCAGACGTCCCCCTCACCTTCACAGCGGAAGACGCGCGCGGGGTTCACTTCCCGCATGACGACGCGCTCATCGTCTCGGCTACAGTCTACAACTGCCAACTAGCGCGCATCCTCGTCGACGGCGGAAGCTCTGCCGATATCTTATACCTGAAGGCGTTCAGGGAGATGCAAGTCGATGAGAAGCTGCTGCAGCCCGCACTTGGGCCGTTACAAGGCTTCGTTCCCGGGAAGACCATCCACCAAGTGGGGAAAGTCAACCTACCGATGACCTTCGGCACCCCGGAAAACTACCGGATGGAGATGGTCCGGTTTGATGTTGTGGACCTCCCCTCTTCATACAACGCCATTATGGGGAGGACCACGATCAACCATCTAGGGGCCGCGATTCACCAGAACTACCTCTGCGTGAAGATCCTTGGGCCTCACGGTGTGATCACCGTTCGAGGCGACCAGAACGTGGCCCGCGCTCTCTACGAGCACGCCACCGCTGCCATCGGAAACGTCAACATGATCAAGACTCCGGGGGAGAGAACCCCCCCCCCCCCGAGCCTCACACTGCCCCAGCCGCTTCTTCCGGAAGGCCACTCCCGAGGCCACGTCCCGAGGGGGACCTCCGGAAAGTCCAACTGTCCTCAGGAGATGAAGAGAAGACCGTCAGGATCGGAGCGGACCTCCTCGAGGATCACGCCGAGCAACTCGCGGCCTTCCTTCGCGAAAACTCAGACGTTTTCACGTGGGAGCCCTCGGACATGCAAGGCGTCGCCCGGGATGTCATTGAGCATAAGCTCGCAGTGACCCCCGGCCGCTCCCCAGTCAAGCAAAAGTTGAGGAAGCTATCCCTCGAGCGCCAAGACGCCATCAAGGTAGAGGTCGCCAAGCTTCTAGAGGCGGGGTTTGTGTGGGAAGTCCTGCATCTCGAATGGTTGGCAAACCCCGTCCTCGTAAAGAAGTCAAGTGGCAAGTGGAGGATGTGCGTGGACTTCACCGACCTCAACCGCGCTTGCCCGAAGGATAACTACCCACTCCCGCGAATTGACCAACTGGTCGACTCGACCGCGGGGTGCGAATTGATGAGTTTCCTCGATGCATACTCGGGGTACCATCAGGTTTGAATGGCAACGGAGGACGAGGAAAAGACGAGTTTTATAACTCCCCTCGGCACCTTCTGCTATCTCCACATGCCCTTCGGGTTGAAGAACGCCGGGTCAACTTTCTAGCGCCTCATGATGCTGGTCCTGAAGGACCAAATCGGCCGCAACGTCGAGGTCTACGTTGACGACGCGATCGTCAAAAGCCTTCGTGCGACCGCACACATCGACGACCTGGCGGAGACCTTCCGCAGCCTCCGCAAGTACGGGTTGAAGCTCAACCTGAAAAAATGTGCCTTTGGCGTACGCGGCGGGAGGCTGCTTGGCTTCCTGGTGTCCCAGCGGGGCATTGAGGCAAACCCTGAAAAGATCCGGGCCCTGCTGGACATGCCCCCTCCGCGTTCCGTCAAAGACGTGCAGAGGCTTGCCAGCCGCCTAGCCGCGTTGGGTCGCTTCGTCTCGCGGTCAGGAGAACGCGGGCTCCAGTTCTTCAAAATCCTCCGGGATCTCGAGGGGTTCAGATGGACCCCCGAGGCCCAGACGGCGTTCGACGCGCTGAAGAAGTACCTCGCGAGCCCTCCGATGGTCGTGAGCCCATCTCCAGAGGAACCTCTACTCCTCTACCTTGCTGCGACCCCAGTTGCAGTGAGCGCGGTGCTCGTAAGAGAGCAAGATGGGCAACAACACCCTATGTACTATGTAAGCGAGGCCCTTCAAAGGGCTAAGACGTGGTACACTGAGGTGGAGAAGCTGTGCTATGCCCTCCTCATGGTGTCGCGGAAGCTCCGCCACTACTTCCTCGGGCACCCAATTACGGTCCCATCATCTCTCCCACTGGGGGAAGTGGTGAGAAACAAGGAGGCCACAGGCTGAATTGGCAAGTGGGGGGCCAAGCTCGCTCCTTTCTCCCTCACCTTCACGGGCCGCTCCGCCATTAAGTTGCAAGTCCTCGCTGACTTCGTGGCAGAATGGACCCCGACCGCCGAGGCAGATGGAGAGACTCCCCTCGCCCCTCCCCGGTGCCAGGACCATTGGACAATCATGTTCGACGGCTCCTTGTGCCTTGCCGGGGCCGGTGCGGGGGTGGTTCTTCGGAGTCCCGAGGGGAAGATGCTGGAGTATGCAGCCAGGCTCGAGTTCCCGGCTACGAACAATGTCGCCGAGTACGAGGCCCTGCTCCTGGGATTGTGCCTCGCGCGCTTCCTGGGAATCCGCCGCCTCCTGGTGAAGGGAGATTCCCAGCTTGTGGTCAACCAAATGGACAAGTCCTACTTGTGCCACGACGCGAACCTGAGTCTATACTTGAGGGAAGTGCGGAAGATGGAAAGACACTTTGAAGGCTTGGAGGCCCAACACATCCCCTGGCCGGATAACAACCGGGCCGACGCCTTGGCCCGGGCAGCCAGTGCCCGGGAACCTCTTCCCAAGGGCACTTTTCTGGAAATCATCAAAAGGCCTTCGATAACCCTTCCGGATGCGAACCCTGGGGTTTGCGTCCCGGAGATTTCTGAGATCACCTGGACCGCATCATGGATGGATCCCCTCATCTCTTGCATAAGGGACGAGGGGGAACCTTCCGGCGAAGCCGAGGTGAAGCGTCTCCGCGCCAAGGCCAGGGCGTACGTTCTGCTGGACGGGAAGCTCTACAAGCAGGGGGCTTCCGCCCTTCTCCGCTGCCTCCAGCGGACGGAGGGACTCCAGCTCCTCGAGGACATACACTCGGGGAGCTGCGGATCCCACTTGGCTCCCCGGGCGGTCGCGGCGAAGGCCCTTCGCCAAGGGTTTTACTGGCCCACGTTGGTCCGTGACGCACGGGATCTAATCTCCGCGTGCGAGGCCTGCCAAAAGATGGCGAAGGGCACCAGGCTCCCCTCCGCGATATTGCAAACCATCCCTGTTACTTGGCCCTTCGCGCGCTGGGGGATGGATCTCCTTGGTCCCTTCCCCCCGGCACCTGGGGGCTACAAGTACGCGGTGGTCGCCGTGGATTAGTTCTCCAAGTGGGTGGAGGCTGAGCCCTTGGCCAGCATCACTTCCCGAGCGGTGCAACGTTTTTTTGGAAAAATGTCGTATGTCGCTTCGGGGTCCCCCAAGAAATCACCGTCGACAATGGGACCCAGTTCGACTCGGCATATTTCCGAGAATTCTGTGAAGGCTTAGGCACTACCCTCCATTTTGCCTCTGTGGCTCATCCCCAGAGCAACGGAGCCGTTGAAAGGGTCAACGGCGTGATCCTACAAGGCCTGCGTCGACGGCTTGAACAAACCGCCTCCAGGCGGGGCACATGGGCAGAAGAGCTCCCAAGCATCCTCTGCTCCATGCGCACAACCCCTAGCCGAGCGATAGGCCGCACGCCTTTTTCACTCGTCTACGGGGCCGAAGCAGTCCTCCCCTCGGAAATTGGTTTTCGATCGCTGCGGGTTGAGCTCCTGGACGGAGCTACGACCGCGGAACACCAAACCAACGAGGCCAATCAACGGCTGGAGCTCGACCTCGTTGAAGAAGAACGCGACCGAGCGCTACTCCACCACACCATCTACGAGCGCGAGATGGCGCGCGCGTACAACCAGCGCGTGCGCGAAAGGGCCTTCCGCCTTGGGGACCTGGTCCTCAAGCGCGTGACCGACCCCCAAGCCCAGGGCAAACTATCCCCCAAGTGGGAGGGCCCGTACAGGATCTCCGCGGTCTTGGGCTCAGGAGCCTACAAACTCTCCACACTTGAAGACCAGGAGCTGACCCACACTTGGAACATAAACTTGCTTAGCAAGTTTTATGTTTAGCCTCCGGGCTCGCCACCCCCTCTGCCGCGGTTCCGCGGGGGGAGGCTTATGTACTCACGGTTCCCTCCCCCGCCGCGCTTTCGCGGGGGGAGGCGTTGTATCTCACCCTCTATTAATACAAGTGGATTTTTGCTTCAACTCTGAGATTTCGTCGGTGTTATGTTTCCATTAACTTGAATGGCTTTTTTCTACTTCACCGTTGGGATTCTTTTATAGGAGTTTCTTCTTCCGCCTAAAAGGCGACGTCTCCTCTATAAAAATTCCCTCCCCGTGAGGAAGTAGGCTATCACAGCCTAAAGTCCCTGCAACGGGAGCCCAGCTCCCATAGGGCGGCTTGCCGTAACCCCTCGTGGACTGAGGGGGTAAGCGGCAACCCAGTTCTCACGAATTGTGGTAACGAGTCACTTCAAGAGATTAGTCCCCCCTCGAACACTCTACACCCACTACCAGGTCACGGAACCCTCCTAAGGGGATATCCGTTGCCCCCCGCGGCAGACAGGGAGCTCGGCTTTCGGAATTCGTTATCTCAAAAGATAGACCATCCGGTTTCTTGATCGCCCACCCCCGCTAGTCCCCGGGACTCCTGACGGGGGGCTACGTGAATTAAGCACCCAATGCAGTCCGGGACCATTTACTTCTTACCCACAGCGCGTGGAGCCCGGCTGCACCCCGCTGTGGGGGGGGAAGGGGGAAAAATAACGGCTTTATGCGGAAGACTTCGGAGTTTCGGAAACAAAGACATGGCAAATAAACAAGTCTACGACCTTATTGATACAACATCACACTAGGGGAAACCCCCCCAGTAGGACGAAAGCGCCCCCCCGGGTGAGACCCGGGCACGCGAGTATAGCTCGGGGAGTTAGGCTCCCGCGGGAAGATACTTCGAAGAACGATCCCCGAGAAGCAACTACACCTAATAATCCCGGAGACCCTCTGCGATCTCCCGGGAAAGATCCTTGTACAAACTCCTCACACGCCAAAGAGCCCGCTGAAGGAGATCCTCCGGCCAGCACTCGTAGCCTGCCGGGGGGAGTATCCTGAGCGGGGGGACCTTTAGAGCCCCCGGCCTCGGTGGAGATAACTTGGCATGACAATCGTCGAAGTTCCCCAAGTGCCACTCCGGGAGCCATCGCAGCAGGGCCGGCTCCCCGGAGGCACCTCCCTTCGCGAAGTTAGCATGAACAGACTCGGAGACTAGCCCGCCGGATGCTCCCCCGGCTGCCAGACTTAGTAAACTCGAGGCCACCTGGGCGCTACCTGGGCTAGACCCCCCGAGCGACCCTCGAACACTCTCCAAAAGATGCCCCTCAGGGCAAGGAAACCCTGGGAAAGTGATGTCTAAAGATACCTGCAGACAAGTTGAACACACATAGCAAAAGCACTACTTTATTCCAGTTGAAAGATATTTACAAGTTCCCGAGGCCCTCTCTAAAGAAGCCACCCGGAGCAAAAGAGATCTAAAAAGAAAAGCCTAATCTAACCGGGGGGGGGGGGGGGGGCGGGGGGGAGGAGCTCATACTTGCCCATCCTTGTTCCCCCCCGGGGGGACGTCCGCGCTGGCAGACGCGTCCTGACTCGAGCGTCGGCCGCCCGTCCCCATGGCACCGGTGATCCGGTTGAAGAGAGCCTGGGCGGACCGCTCCAGCTCAGCCCGCCGAGGGTCGAAGAAGGCGGGGAAGCTCCGGGGGACAAGCTCCCCGATGACCCGGGCGCCCTCTCCGCGGTGCTCAACGAGGGCCGCTGCCAATGCAATCACCGGGACGGCGAGGCCTCGTGCCTGAGCCTCCGCAGCGGCCGGGATCAGGGCAACCTGCGCACCATGGAAGTGCGCGGCCTCCCCGACCGACGCCGGCACCGGGTCAGGGCCTGCCCCCCGCCCGAGCTCGATCCCGAGCTCCTCGAGGGTAGAGCGGATTGCCCTACCTCCCGCGACCACGGCCTGGACGCCCTAAGCTGCGGCCTCCCGCTCCACTTGCAGCTCCCTCCGGAGCCGAGAGGCCGTGTCCTCAATGGTAGCGAGCCGAGCCTGCACCGCGGCGAGCTCCCCGAGCGCCCGCTCCTTCTCGGAGCGCTCCGAGGCCGCGTCCCTGAGCGCCTTCTCCTTCCCGGCGCGCTCGAAGGCCACTATGTCCTCGGCGGCCCGGAGACGCGTGGTGAGCCGAGTCCTGAAGCCCCGGGCCAATGCGACAGTCTACACGGAAACAATGATCAGAATACGAAAGACTGATGAGCATGAGATTCAAGTAACTTACCCAAACCCGGAGGCGATCACCGCGTCGACGTCACCCTCATCGCCCCCCGGGTCGCTCCCTCGGGAGGCCTCCCCACGGGGCAGAGCACCCTCCTCCAGAGTCCCACCGTCGGAGGAGCCGGAAGCCTGATCCAGCGGGGGTGCCGGAACCCCAGGGAGGACGAACAGACCCTTACCCCTCCCTGGTACAGGGAGCGCCGCCGTCGCGGGCCGAACCACCGAGGAACCCGTCTCTGGGGCCAAGATCGAGGCCATCGGCAGGCCACCCGGCATCCGAAATCGGACGGAGACCTCACTGGACGAGGGCTGTGGCTGGACCCCCGCAGGAGCAGGAGGCGGCGAAGGACTCGGAGCGTACATCTCCGAGTCTGAGCCCTGGCCCTCTCTGGCCGGAACGCCGCCCATGGGATCCGGCCCGCCCGGGGTGTCTGGGGCTGCGCCCGACGCCTCAGCAACCGCCGCCGCAGAGTCCCTCGCGGGAGAAGCGGAGGTGAAGACCGGGGCCTCGTGGGACTCCTCCGGGCCCGGGATCCCGCGGGGCTGCCAGACGGGTGAGACCGCTTCGAGGGTCCGCCGGCAACCTCCTTCCCCCGCTTGCGCGAAGCAAGGGTCCCCGGTGAGACCCGGGGGGTCACCGGGCGCCCGGTGAGATCTGGAGGGTCACCGGGACCCCGGTGAGACCCGGGGGGTCACCGGGCGCCCGGTGAGATCCGGAGGGTCACCGAATCCCGGTGAGACACCGGGCCCCCGGTGAGATCCGGAGGGCCACCGGGCGCCCGGTGAGACCCGGAGCGCCACCGGGCCCCCGGTGAGATCCGGAGGGTCACCGGGCGCCCGGTGAGATCTGGAGGATCACCGGAACCCCGGTGAGGTCCGGAGGGTCACCGGACCCCCGGTGAGGTCCGGAGGGTCACCGGACCCCCGGTGAGTACCGAAGAGTCTCCGGGCTCCCGAAGGGCGGCTGCTGACCGTGAAGCCTCTGGGAAGCCAGCGAGGCCACGTGTCAAGCATCCGGACCGTCCCCCTGGGCAAAGGACGTCCGCGCCCTTCCATCCAACGGTCGCAGCGAGGGCTTTTCGGTCTTTTGTACTTCTTAGGGGCTATATATACCCCTCTTGTACCTCTTTTCAGGGATTCGAACTCATTTGTATTAACATAATATCCGGCTCTCTTGGAGACCTCTCCCCGAGAGCATACCTCCCCAGCGGACTCGCGTCCGGAGAGAGCCAACAGGACTAGGGCCCCCACTGGGACCCGAACCTGTATAAACCACTGTGTCAATTTCTGTGTTGCCCAGCGGGAGAAGACCAGTAACTCGGTCTGATCGCGCCGTTGTACTCGTGCTGCGTACGTCCGAACCTGCCGAGGTATCCGTAGTACCGCGACACATTCCTACGTCCTGGCATGAGGGCAGGCTTCAGGGCATTGGAACGATTGGATTCAAAGCAGTCGTCCCCTCTAGTGATCTGTATGCAAAATCCCATTTTTGGGTCTTACAGCACATGACGGGGGTGGAGCCATACATACACGAGCACAAGGAAATGTTACGGAAACAGAATCCTTCGAACCCAGAGATCTGGGTCACCAGAGAACATAACAGGAAGTTTGCTGGGTGGATCGAAAATAGAGTCCTGCAAGCTTCTGAGGGCAACGTAGATGAAGTTCTTACATGGTTGGCCAGAGGGCCTAGATTTATTGTAGGGACTTGGCAGGGGTATGACATCAACGGCTATTCATTTTACACAAGAACTCAAGACGAGAAGAGTACTATGCAATGTAGTGGAGTGACACTACTTGCTGTTTCAGATGATGCTAGGACAGTAAGGGCACTCAACTCATATTACGGTGTTATTGAGGAAATATGGGAGCTCGATTATGCATTACTTAAGATTCCTTTGTTTCGATGCCAATGGGTCGAAATCTCTCGAGGTGTTAAAGTCGAAAATTATGGGTTTACTCTCGTCGATCTCAGTAGAGTCGCACACCAAGATGATCCATTTATACTTGCTAAGCAAGCCACACAGGTGTTCTACATCGTTGACCCGGCCAATCCAAAGTTGCACGTTGTCCTTCACAGTAAGAGACGTATTGTTGGGGTCGAAGACGTTGTGGATGAAGAAGAGTATGATCAGTTTGACGAACTACCTCCATTTTTAGATGGAATTCTTCAATCTGTCCCTACCGAAGATATTGACGAAACAAGTTACCTGCGGGATGACCACGAAGAAGGATTATGGGTGGACAACCATTCTTGACTAATTTGTAATATGTAAGTGACGTATATTACTTGGATCTTTAATCAAAGAATTAATATAAATACTGATCATGTTGTGAAAATTATGATTATTGTGGTTATGCACCCAGTCATGTTGTCAAATCATTTTTCAAAAATTCTTTGGGAAAACATACGTGAAGCATTGAGAATCATTTCTGCAAATTTTCATTTCAATTGGAGTTGATTTGACCAATAATTGATTCTTTTCACAAATCGATATGAAAACTGCAAAGTTTAGATTCCTCGTGGTTTTTGGCTGGTTTGTCATTTTGATATCTCCATCTTGATTGGCTATTTGAAGAAAGTTTCTATATGCATGATTCCTTATGTTCCATGATTGGTCTTTACTGTTAATTTATTTCAAAATTATTGGAAGTCATTTGCATGGGGTTTCAAGTGTCTTTACAAGTGAAAAATGATGTACTGAAACCTATCTGTAATTGTTCTCAGGAAAACCCTTTAGGGTCACTAACATTGTATTTTACTATCGGTTTCAATTTCTAAACCAATATGAATTTAAGGTCTAATATCGGTTTCTTGTTCCCAACCGATAGTAATACATATTGTGTTATGAGACCCTGTTCTACAATTTGGTTTGATCTTGTAGACAGTGGATTAATTTACTATCGGTTTTTATTAACGCACCGATAGGAATTTTAATTTCTGATATCGGTTACTTAATTTTAATCGATAGGAATATCAACACTCTGGTATCGGTTACTTAATTTTAACCGATAGTGAAATACAATGGCAATACTCCAAACCCTAACTGCCATTGTATTTTACTATCGGTTTTATTTATAGAACCGATAGGAATATGATATCTTATATCGGTTTATGATTATTAACCGATAGTAAAGATTCCTATATTAGGTTAAAGCAGCACGATTTTCCCTCCAGTCCAACCGATCACATTTCCAAATAAGTGTGTACTCGCGCACGGAAAACCCTAGCCTCCCCGACGTTCCCTTTTTCGCTCCTGCACCACCATTGCCGCTCGCATTTGGGTTCTCCACCGCCTCCGGCCACTGCATCGTGCCATCGTAGGCCACTCCACGAACGACTGTAAGTGTTCTTAACCAAACAGCAGTATTATTGATCTTGCCGCTCGCGTCAATTTCTTAAATTTATATTAAATAGTTCATATGTGGTTCAATGTATAACAAATATAAAACTAGATGAAAAGTGCATGAATTACAATCTTGATAGATATGAGAATTACAAAATTGATGAAAATCACTAAGAATATTTCGTTACATAGTCGTCCACTATCGGTTTTAATTTTAGAACCGATAGGAAAACATATCTCTGAGTGCAGGATCCCTAATCGGTTTCTTATTTCGAACCGACAGTAAAAGACCCTAATCTGAATTTTCTGTTAATTATTTCCCATTCTATAATTTTCATCTGAAATTTTGGTTCATTTAAATTTTCATCACAAAGCCATGATTCTTTATGTTCCTGCAAAGAGACTAGCATAGTTTGCACTGCTAATCTTATCTATTATCCAATTTTGTGTAAAAAGTAGTGGCGCTTTCTCTTTTTTTTTTAGGTACTCTGAAGCATGCTGGGAGTTTTTGTTGTATGAACTTTAACCCAGTATACCCATTTTTCTTTCAATGAAAATATGTAGTTCTACTGCATGTTCCAAAAAAAATTTCTATTATCCAATCTATGCAAGTATGGCTTTGTGAAAGAGCCAAATGTTTGTCGGGTCAAAGCAAGTTTTCCGGTGAGATTCAAACATCCAAAATCTATTCAAATTGAAACTCTTTTGAGAAAGTTTTCAATTTTGAACTTCTTTGGGGTAATAATATCTAGGACTTTTGTAAAACAAGTTTTGGCACAATTCAAATAGATTTTGATTAGCACTCGAAACCAATTTGGTTAAAAAATAAGATAGTTGAAAGCCTCTAAAAACCTTTTAAATACATTGTGAAGACCATGTTGATAGGAATTGATGATTTTTGGCCTTTTGAATAAAAATTTGACATTTTAACAAAAAGAGGTGGTTCATCATTGCCATTCCATTTTAGTTATGAACTTTGTCATGTACCTTTCTTCATATCAATTGATGGTCTGTTCATGGAATTTTAGGTAAAGCCATGTCGGCATATTCCTCGTCTGATAGTAGTGATTCGAGGAGGGCCAACGTAGATGTCATTGCTTCATCCCAGCGCAAGAGGAAGGCATGAGGCGCGACGATGTTGTGTTGTTTGGCCAAACGCGTAGATCTTTCATGTGAGTTCAACCAGTTCGGGAGACCGATCGGAAAGAACGCTGGGCAGTACGCTGCCTATGTTGGTTTGTTGGCGAAGGAAAGGGTGAAGATCACTGTCCAGAGTTGGAAGGACGTTAAGGCCGACGAGAGGGATAGACTGTGGGCGGAAGTGAAGGTAAAATTAATCAAAATCCCTGAACTCTGAGTAATCACATTCCCTTGGTTTATCCCGAAGATTATGTAATTCCTGCTTATATGCACCATTTGAAACAGGCCAAGTGGAACATCCCCGACGATGGTCCCAAGATAGCTTGCTTGAAGGACATGAACAACACGTGGAAAACCTTCAAGAGCGTCCTCGTCAGTACCTTCCTCGCTAAAGGCAAATCTCCATGCGAGAAGTACCCCTTCATAACGGAGGAGGTATGAGAGCAATTCACCCAACAGAAGGGGACCCTTGAGTTCAAGGTATGTATGGTTCCTTTGATTGGTTACACCGTTGTATGGAGTAACTAGCGGTGTATTAATTTTCTTGTTTCTGGTACGAAGGCCGTTAGCGAGAAGAACAAGGCAATCCAGAGGAGGAACGACCACCCACACTGGCTCGGCTCTCGCGGCTATGCGGGGAAGGAGGAGCAGTGGAAGAAGGTTGAAGACGAGGCATCGAATTTTGTTGACTCCTCTGACCTGCTGCTCTCCGAGATCCGCGATCCGCGATGCAAGCGCTGGTGGCTGGCCAGAGGGACCGTGTTGTCCACGGGGACTGTGGAGTTCCCAAACCCTAGGGACGTCGAGGTCGTGCAGCGAATCGTAAGTTGGCTAACTTGCTGGTTGGAATCATAGAGTGTGGTAGAAAAAACTATGATCACTAGTGTGCGCACAAGTTTGTATATATTTTTTCCTCACAAAGGAGAGCTTTGAATGTAACAAATCTCTTGCTCGAAGGAGGCGACCGAGGAATTGTTCACTCCCCATAGGGAGAATGACATCCTACCCGGGCGCTAGTGAACAAGGAGCATCCAGGGCGGACGCGAACCGTGGGGGGTGTGGTGCCATGGAAGGAAGGCTTCTCGGAGCCCGGGGAAAAGGCAAAGAAGGCTCACAGCTGGAAGGAAAGGGAATCGGAGCTGTCTGAGAGGATACGGCCAGATGTGACTGCACAATTCGCGGACATGTTCTCTCAAATGAACGAGAAGTATGAACGCCTCAGCCGACTTGTGTAGTCCAAGGGTTTAGATCCAGCTGCCGAGGTCGACGCTAGCAGGCCGAGTAGTTGCGGCTCGAAGGTTCACGTGGATCCGGTGGACCTGATTGAGGTATTGCAACTCTTGAGCTATATATGCAGTTTGGTTGATGCCACTCCCGTTACATTAGAACTGTTTCACTAACCTGTTATAATTGTTGCAAATTGCAGAAGCCGGAGAGCTGTAGCCTATTGATCAACATAGGCGACTGTAAGATCGAGGATGCCGACTAGAGGGGGGTGATTAGGAGGCTTTTAAATTTTCTTCCCCACTAAGCAATTTCAACAAGATAATTGTTTAAGCTAGATTATACAATGAGGCTTAAAACAATTTAATCAACTAGTTGCATTCAACCATGTAAGTTATTCAACAAATCACGCAACAAAAGTAAATATAGCAATTGTGTCAAGATGAATGTAATGCAAAAGATAAATACACAATTGACACAATATTTTTACCGAGGTCTCGGAGACTCGCCCGGTCTCCCCTACTCCTCGTTGAAGCGCTCACTCGGAGCCTCGCTTCTATATCCACGAAGGATATCTCACTAGGGTTGCTCCTTCTCCACACCGGATAGGCGATCACCACACCTTTCACAATCTTTTGCCGGCCTCTCCGACAAACTTCAATTGGAGAGATCTCGGCTCTCCTCCGGCATCGTCTAGGCGAAGGCGATCGCCAAGAGTAACAAGCCGGATGCGCTTTCACTTGAACCAACCACGTGTTAGAAGCTCAATGATGCAAATGAGATGCTCAACACTCTAGCACTAGCAATCTAATGGAGATGAAGTGCACTAAACACTCACACAATCTCCCTCAAGCTCTCTCTCAAATCTACTCAAGATTTGGGCTCAATTCTAGCCTCTAAATGCAATAACACATATGCAACTCAATTGGCTAGGTTTTCAGCTGAAGAATGAAGTCTTTGAGCACCCAAAAATGAAGCCAAACACGAAGTATTTATAGCCTCAACGAAAAACTAGCCGTTTGCAAGAAATTGGGCCAAAAGTTGTACAGGCCGGACATTGTCCGACCACTTCGGACACTGTCCGGCCAGTACAAAAATTTCAGCCGTTGCAAACGTGTCAGTGACCGTTGGGCGAAATTTGTGAAGGCCGGACGGATACTATTTGTCTGGACAAAAAATCCGGACAAATGGATATGTCTCTGTTAACTCTCGGCTCAAAAAACCTGTACAGGCCGGACAATGTCCGCCCATTTCGGACAAAGTCCTCCCATAATGGACAAATGCCCCGGACGAATGCATTTGTCTCTGTTTCATTTTTCGGCTCAAAAAATTTGTACAGGCCGGACAATGTCCAGCCATTTCGGACAAAGTCCGGCCACTTCAGACATATAGCCCCGGACGGATGTATTTGTCCGGCCACTGCACACTGACAGTAAAATAAGCATAACTTTTGATCCAGAGATCTGATTGAGGTAATTTTTGTCTTGTTAGAAAAATAACTCAGAACTCTACAATTTTTTCAACAGGAGCAAGACCTAGAAAGGTCCAGAAACTTCTATAAAACTCAGAAACTTTACTGCTATCAAAATGTCCAATCCAAAAACCATCTCAAATGCAATTTTAGAGTATTTGCACATACGGATTTGCCGTTTTCTCACGGATGTGATTTGTGTCACTTAGCAACGACCACGACCACACAAGTCTTGACATCCGATCGAAAATGGGTGGTCGATAGGGTTTGGTCGAGCGTACGCAAGCGAGTCGAAGACTGGTACGACCAGTCTGAACTCCTACGACCACGCCCAAACCCTAAACAGAAAGCCGGCAAACAAGCGACACGACCACGACCACGTATCAGAAACGATCAGAATGTGCAAATACGATCACGACCAGCTCTAGATAAATAAACCAATTTAAACAGCTAGCGATCACGACTAAGTGCAGTTTTCAAAACATTTAATCTAATGCATATGAACTACACTTAGACTCACTAGCAATGCAAGACACTAGTGCAAGATGATATGAATGCATCTGAGCTTCCGCACTTGATAGATCAAGCTACTAGTTTCCGACCCCTCTTAATAGTACGGTCAAACTAGTAAAAAGAAACCTATCAACCCGGTCTGTCACCAAACACCGAGGCCCGTAAAACCCTAAGAAAACAATCCTTAATCTTGGATTTTACCTTAGGTGGAGTTTGACCTCGCGAAGCTCGATCGCTCGACGCTCGTCATCGCAAAGCTCAATCTCGTTAAGCTTGACCACGCGAAGCTCGACATCTCAACGCCTGTCTTCGCAAAGCTCGTCCTCGCTAAGCTTGACCTTGCTCGGGATGTCTCATATCCTATTCATCCTCTTCACGTCCTTGCTTGTTTTCATCCTGCAACCATTTTGAGACTAGAACATATACACTCAATGCGCAAACGTTAGTCTCATTTGCAGTTCATCATTAATCACCACCAGATAAATCACTCCACACAGGAGTTCACTCAACAATTTCTTTCTACGGTGAAATGACAAAACCAATTTCAATGAACAACAAATGAGTAATGGATGAATCTCACAATCATATAGATCCATATATGATACAAGAAATGCGCACACGATCCATACTACTCAAGTTATTATATCAATCAATATGGATGACTAATATCATGAGCTCTCTCTCAATCATACATAGAGATATCAAATCCAGAACACGGAGTCATCAACCTTTTGCACAAACATGGATAACTAATCATCCTGAGCTCTCCCTCAACATGTGCATCGATATCAAATCCACAACTGAAGTCATCAACCTCAAGATTTAACATATAACATCTTGATCAATCAATTAGCACAAGCTTGATGCAACCACCGAGCTCATCCTCTACATATGCATCAATATCAAACCCGCAATCGAGAAAAACATCCAATTCAGGGTTTACCGATAATCAATTCAATTTACTTGTGCTAAATCAGGATTTATCTAAATTGTCATTTAATCATCAAATCTAATATCTTCAGATTAACTTTAATCATCATGGATTAATCCAAAACGTCATTAATCATCAAAACCTAGATACTAAGATCTACCTAGATCCAACAATCTCCCCCTTTTTGATGATTGATAACAACACCTTTTATAATCTTAATAAATCCAAAACAGATTATTCACCTCCCCCTCAATATATGCAAGAGTATATCGGAACTGAACACAATATATAATTATATGAGTTTAGAGATATAAATGACAATTGAGCACAAGTTCAATCAAGTCATTTTCCAAAATATCAACTATCTCAATTTTCTCTAACTCAAATATCTCTTCCAAAGATTGATGTTAATGATATCAAATAATATCTCTCCCCAAATATCATTATTAATCTCAATTTTCTCCTATCATCTTTCTCATATATCAATATCAAATCACCAATTTGTACCCATTTGATATCTATCTCTCCCCCTTTGTCAACTCAACTGACTCTAATGTCTCCCAAATTCTCTCTAAATCTCTTCCCCTAAGGCTTTCTCTAAAGCTTATCTCTAAAACATTCTCTCTTAAATACTATCATTCTCTCTCAAATACTATCTCTCCCCCTTTGTCATCAAGCACAAAAAGGAAGTATTGAGAACTTAACTTTGGAGAAATTATATTTTCTAGGGCATGAGATTTTATATGAAATGATTTTTATGCAAAAGTATGATTTCAAGAAGGTTTGTTTCAAGGGATTTTGAAAATCACATTCAAAATATGGAGAAGATATCAAAACAATTAACATATAGTGAATATATCGATGACATTTATATCTATGGCATTTGATCCATTTTTGAACATTCAAAATCTATATGCATCTAATTTGATGTGAACATATCCGCTAGATGCATATATGCCATATCATGATTGATCTCTAAATCTCTTTATGCCACAAAGTCTCTTATACAAAGATGTCGTATATCAATATACTCTAACCGAGGGTTTTGAATCATCTTGTTCACCATCTTTACGACACTTTCAATATTTCTTAAGTGGCATCTATTTGAAAGCAAGTCGATAATCCAATGTTTCATCCATAAGAATTTAAGCATAACAACCATCGGATGTATTCTTTCGATTGATCTTGCAAGTTATGTAATCCGAATCCAAATAATCAACTAATTCAAGATTTGTGCTTTTCGGATATCAAAGATCTATCTAGGATTGCATTTCAATTACCTAAGAATGCATTTAATGGAAATGATATGACATTCCTTAGGAGATAATCGAATTCTAGCATATTTGCAATCATTGAATATGATGACGAGTCTAAATGCGGTAAAAGGAAGCAAAACTATCAATCAAGGATCGATAGAGTTTAGAATTGACCCTTTTTTTTTGTGTTCGTCCATGTCAAGATGTTCATTTGTAGGTTTGAGAGTTGTAATAGCTTCATCATCTTGCATCTCGAAGCTTTTGAGCGATTGCTTCACATGCTTAAATTTACTCTTGAACATCGCGTTCTTGAGTTGCTTGTTTTGTCGTGCATGGAAGTGACGTAGTTCTTGAATCATCTCGCTTTCCCTAAACATCATCTCACAAAAATTCCTGATAGAGGGATTCATTAGTATAATCAAAAGTCATGTCATCAATATGTATTTGACACACAAGAATATAATGTCTCGATTGAATGATTGATGATGATTGTGTCAAACTTCTCATTTTGAAAATCATTTGATATAAGAAAGGATTTTGAGCTTTTAAACCAACTCAATTGGAAACAATAGATTCAATCCTCCAAAATTCACTTCTTTTGGCATTTAACTCAAAAAGAACATACAAATGAAGGATTTGCCAAACTAAGGTTTGTTGAAACATTTTTAGGTCACAAGGTGAGAGAAATGCATATGACCTAGTGAAAGTTCAAATTTTCACAAAAACACTCAAATCTCAAATTCATGCGAATCATGCTTCAAATTCATAAGAACCATATTTGTTTTGGATATGCAAAAACACAATCACAAGGCCTTTCCAAACCCCATCATAAGAACAATGCCGAATTGCAAATATAGGAAAAATGGGAGCAAAGATGTAACCAAAACAGGAAAGGAGAAGAACCAGCTGAAAAATTCAGAGATCATCCAATTTTACACAGGGCCGGACAAAGTCTGCTAGGGCCGGACAAAATCCGGTTAGGGCGGACAGGGTCCGGCTCTGGGCGGACAATGTCCGGACGGCTCAGTTAAACGCCTGAAAACATCTGAAATTTGTGATTTTTGCAATTTTGCTTCAAAAATGAAATCAAGTTCCATAATAGGTTTGAATGGAAAGTTAGGAACTTATTTGGATACCAATTGAATGAATTTGATTTGAAAAATATCTTGAATTTGATTCCTCAAAAGTGATTTGGGGTAAAACGGGTAAAACAAAGGTGATTTTCTCGAAAACTTCAATTTTCGATGAAACTTGGATTTTTCTGAAATGTTTGGACTTGGATGAGTTTGAAATACTATTCCAAACCAAGACATGGGAGAAAGTCCAGTCCAAATAGCCAAATTCTCAAAAATGCACTTTTGGGTATTTTCGGGTTGATAGCCGTTTTCGGGCGACCTAGGATATGTGATAATTTGAAAACCATAGGCCTTTTGAGAATAAGTTCAATACGAACTATCTTCGGGTGAGTGATTTCTAAATGTTTCATGTAGAAAGTTTTTATCAAATCTCAACCCATCTTGTTTTATGGAAATAAATTGTTTTGGGCCAAAACAAGATCCCGAAGACTTCAATTTTGTCGAAATTTTGCATTTTAGCTCAAAACTCTTTTGTTTCACTTTCAAAACCTTTGAAAACATATTTGAAACATATTTATGAAGGTTTTGTGGTAATTTTAAACATTTTGAAAGTTTTGAGCTCTTTTTACCTTTTTGCTAGAAAATGACCCTTTTTACAAAACATATGCATAAAAGTTCCAAAAATTTCAAAATAAATTTGGAGATAGATACTGCAATGAGGAACAAGATTGCCTTTTATAGTGAAGCCAAAATATGATCCAACAATGAGATATGAAAAATACAAATGTTGATCAAATCTAAAGATTCAGATTTCAGGTTTCAGAAATTCAATTTACACTTTTAAACACACCTGAAAATCTATGCAGATGACTTCCAATAATTTTGAAATAAATTATCAATAAAGAAAAAATATAGAGGATAAAATTTCATATAGAAATTTTCTTCAAATAGTCAACCAATAAAGAGATATGAAAAAGACAAATGTTGGTCAGGTTTAAAGTTTCAGATTTCAGGTTTTCAGAGATTCATTTTACACTTTTAAACGCACCTGGAAATCTATGCAAATGACTTCCAATAATTTTGAAATAAATTATCAAGAAAGACCAATAATATAGAATAAAATGTCATATAGAAACTTTCTTCAAATAGTCAACCAATAAAGAGATATGAAAATGACAAATCAGCCCAAAACCACGAGAAAACTGAATTTTGCAGATTTCATTTTCAATTTGTGAAAAGAGTCAATTTTGCTCAAATCAAGTCCAATTGGGATGAAAATTTGCATGAATGAATTTCAATGCATTAAATACATTTTTCAAAAAGAATTTTCCAAAAAGGATTTTTCAATTGAGAGTTATGGCCAAAAGATGTTTGTATTAAGTAAGAAGGTTGAAAATCGACAAACTTTTGCAAATTGAGTTCAAATTTGATTTTCATTGGATTTTTGACATGAAAGGGCTTACATGAGTTGTTCAAGTCATTTTGAGCCAAAATTCACAAATAAAGACCATAGAAATGGTCAAACTCATGTTTTGCATATTTAGGGTATTTCGGGTCAAAGCAAGTTTTTCGGTGAGATTCAAATACTCATAACTTTCAAATGAGAACTCTTTTGAGAAAGTTTTCAATTTCAAACTTCTTCGGATTAAGAGTATCTAGGAGTTTTGTAAAGCAAGTTTGGCAAAAACCAAATAGATTTTGATTTGAGTTCGAAAACGATTTTGTTGAAAAACAAGATACTCGAAGATCCTTTTGAGGCTAATTTTCAATAGAAATACTTTTTAACATCATTTCTTCATCCAAAGCCTCTAAAAACCTTTTAAATACGTTTTGAATACGTTTTGAATACCATTCAGATAGAAAATGACGATTTTTGGCCTTTTGAGTGAAAATTTGACATTTTGACCGAATGAGCTCATTTTAAAACTTATAATTGTAATTTTGAAATATTTCACATAAAGGGTTGTGATGAGCAACGGAAGCATTTTAAACTACAACCCTAATGACGCAACAACATAGGATTTGAATTTTTCCTCTTTTGCAAAATTTGCCATATGAATTTAAAACAACAAAGGACAAAAAGAGAAGATGCAATACAAATGTTTTTATAAAATCACATCAAAAGATTTAAGCTCTTTTTGGTACCCAAACCATACGAGGCCCTCTAACCTTGTCGCATAGGTCTTTTGGTACCCAAATAGTTCTATCTTTAGGTTTTTGAAAATGGCAATGAATAGGTTTTGCAATTAAACCCTTTTTAGAGTAAGAAATCAAATAAGAGTCAAAAGAACCAGTTTCAAAAACATTTGATGCACACTTATACGAATGTTGCCCTTTTAAGTGATATGATAAACATGAAGTATGAGAGGGCTTTTTGAATGAATTTGTATGAGTGTGATAGAGTATATTATGCCTCTTACTAGATGAGTGTGCATGATTTAATTTTCCCTTTTTAAATGAATATTTATGTTCTAAAGGTGGTTTAACAAGCATAAAATTACCCACATGAATCTAGAAAGGTTTTTGCTCAATCTATTTACTTTACTCTTACGTTCATCATTTTTTACTTTAGATACTTGAGATAATTCCGTGTTAGCATGTGAAATATGATAAGAACATGACGATATCTCATCACAAGTAAATGAACTAGAAGGCATAGCACAGAAATCACTAGATGAGCTAGGCATATCAAATGATGATTGACTAGAACCAACACCATGGCATAGAGATGAGTCGCTAGATGAATCATGGCGTGAGTTACTAGTATCATCCAAACAAGCATGTGAATCAATAATTAAATCATTAGACATATTATCACATGAAGTACTAATATCCACAAAACTAGCATTTGAATCTAACCACGAATTAACAATTGAATTATCATTAGAATGTGGAGTAGAAGTGTGTGATTCTAAAGATGGATCAACATAGGAGTCACAAGCAACTCTAACATCTAATATACATGTTGAGCTAATAGTATTCTTGGCAAGCAAAGAATCATAAGAATTTTTCAATTCTTGATGTTTCACTTTCAAAGATGAGTAATTATTTTTTAAAGTGCTAAAATTTTGAGTCAAATTGCCAAGCAAATCTTTTAACTCTACAATTATGTCCATTAGCTCATTATTAGAGAGGTTAGAATTTGATACCGTTGAGTCGGATGCCGAAGGGTATATAGAATCATCTTGAGATGAAGATTCTGACTTTGACCCTTTCTTTCTACCTTTTCTTGAGCTCTTCTTGCTTGGTTTCGCCTTAGTCTTGCTAGGGCAAACATCATCGTTTACGTCCTTGAGCTCGCTCGAAGATTCTTGATCCTCCGCATTTAAATCATTGTCCTCAATATGCTCGGAGGTGGAACACATGTCCTTTTCTTGGGACATTGCCTCATTTGACATAAGCATGTCAATGAGCTCGCTCGGTGAAGTGTTGGAAAGGTCACCATTTTCAAGATTGGTGATGAAGTCTCCATAGCAACCATCCGGCAATACCTGGAGCAATTTTCTACAAATATCTAGATCGGAAATGTTAGCACCAAGGGCTTTGAGCTCATTTGTGATATTGATCAAGCGATCATATATGGTGGAGAGTGTATCATGCTCCAACATCACAAATGCCTTGAAGTCCTGCAATAGCAAGCGCATCTTAACATGCTCAAAACTAGATGTGCCGACAAATAAAGTCTCAAGAGTTAACCAAACATCGTGAGCGGTCAAACAATCACTCACTAGTTCTAGCACATCATGACTAAGTGTTCAAGAAGCACATTTTTAGCCTTTGAATATAATAGAAGAGTATGTTTATCCGAAGATAATGAGCTATCCATACCCTTTTGCACTAATTTCCATAATTTCAAATTCAATGCCTCAAGATGAGTACTCATCATGATTTTTCAACGTGTATAATTTGAGCCATCAAATTTAGGAGCAATCAATCCAAATTTCTCTAGCGAATTCATCCTTTCTCTCTAGCGGTTAAGCCGATAAATGAGAGACCTTGCTCTGATACCAATTATAAGATCGAGGATGCCGACTAGAGGGGGGGTGATTAGGAGATTTTTAAATTTTCTTCCCCACTAAGAAATTTCAACAAGATAATTGTTTAAGCTAGATTATACAATGAGGCTTAAAACAATTTAATCAACTAGTTGCATTCAACCGTGTAAGTTATTCAACAAATCATGCAACAAAAGTAAATATAGCAATTGTGTCAAGATGAATGTAATACAAAAGATAAATACGCAACTTACATAATATTTTTACCGAGGTCTCGGAGATTCGCCCGGTCTCCCCTACTCCTCGTTGAAGCGCTCACTCAGAGCCTCGCTTCTATATCCACGAAGGATATCTCACTAGGGTTGCTCCTTCTCCACACCGGATAGGCGAGCACCACACCTTTCACAATCTTTTGCCGGCCTCTCCAACAAACTTCAATTGGAGAGATCTTGGCTCTCCTCCGGCACCGTCTAGGCGAAGGCGATCGCCAAGAGTAACAAGCCGGATGCGCTTTCACTTGAACCAACCACGTGTTAGAAGCTCAATGATGCAAATGAGATGCTCAACACTCTAGCACTAGCAATCTAATGGAGATGAAGTGCACTAAACACTCACACAATCTCCCTCAAGCTCTCTCTCAAATCTACTCAAGATTTGGGCTCAATTCTAGCCTCTAAATGCAATAACACATATGCAACTCAATTGGCTAGGTTTTCAGCTGAAGAATGAAGTCTTTGAGCACCCAAAAATGAAGCCAAATACGAAGTATTTATAGCCTCAACGAAAAACTAGCCGTTTGCAAGAAATCGGGCCAAAAGTTGTACATGCCGGACATTGTCCGGCCACTTCGGACACTGTCCGGCCAGTACAAAAATTTCAGCCGTTGCAAACGTGTCACTGACCGTTGGGCGAAATTTGTGAAGGCCGGACGGATACTATTTGTCCGGAAAAAAAATCCGGACAAATGGATATGTCTCTGTTAACTCTCGGCTCAAAAAACTTGTACAGGCCGGACAATGTCCGTCCATTTCGAGCAAAGTCCGCCTATTACGGACAAATTCCCCAGACGGATGCATTTGTCTCTGTTTCATTTTTTGGCTCAAAAAATTTGTACAGGCCGGATAATGTCCGGCCATTTCGGACAAAGTCCGGCCACTTCGGACAGATAGCCCCAGACGGATGTATTTGTCCGACCACTGCACACTGACAGTAAAACAAGCATAACTTTTGATCCAGAGATCCGATTGAGGTGATTTTTGGCTTGTTAGAAAGATAACTCAGAGCTCTACAATTTTGTCAACATGAGCAAGACCTAGGAAGGTCTAGAAACTTCTATAAAACTCAGAAACGTTCCTGCTATCAAAATGTCCAATCCAAAAACCATCTCAAATGCAATTTTAGAGTATTTGCACATACGGATTTGCCGTATTCTCGCGGATGTGATTTGTGTCACTTAGCGACGACCACGACCACACAGGTCTTGACATCCGATCGAAAACAGGTGGTCGATAGGGTTTGGTCGAGCGTACGCAAGCGAGTCGAAGACTGGTACGACCATTCCGAACTCCTACGACCACGCCCAAACCCTAAACAGAAAGCCGGCAAACAAGCGACACGACCACGACCACCTATCAACACTGATACGATCAGAATGTGCAAATACGACCACGACCAGCTCTAGATAAATAAACCAATTTAAACAGCTGGCGATCACGACTAAGTACAATTTTCAAAACATTTAATCTAATGCATATGAACTACACTTAGACTCACTAGCAATGCAAGACACTAGTGCAAGATGATATGAATGCATCTGAGCTTCCGCACTAGATAGATCAAGCTACTAGTTTCCGACCCCTCTTAATAGTACGGTCAAACTAGTAAAAAGAAACCTATCAACCCGGTCTGTCACCAAACACCGAGGCTGGTAAAACCCTAAGAAAACAATCCTTAATCTTGGATTTTACCTTAGGTGGAGTTTGACCTCGCGAAGCTCGATCGCTCGACGCTCGTCATCGCAAAGCTCAATCTCATTAAGCTTGACCACGCGAAGCTCGACATCTCGACGCCTGTCTTCGCAAAGCTCGTCCTCGCTAAGCTTGACCTTGCTCGGGATGTCTCATATCCTCTTCATCCTCTTCACGCCCTTGCTTATTTTCATCCTGCAACCATTCTGAGACTAGAACATATACACTCAATGCGCAAACGTTAGTCTCATTTGCTGTTCATCATTAATCACCACCAGATAAATCACTCCACACAAGAGTTCACTCAACAATTTCTTTCTACGGTGAAATGACAAAACCAATTTCAATGAACAACAAATGAGTAATGGATGAATCTCACAATCATATAGATCCATATATGATACAAGAAATGCGCACACGATCCATACTACTCAAGTTATGATATCAATCAATATGGATGACTAATATCATAAGCTCTCTCTCAATCATACATAGAGATATCAAAACCAGAACACGGAGTCATCAACCTTTTGCACAAACATGGATAACTAATCATCCTGAGCTCTCCCTCAACATGTGCATCGATATCAAATCCACAACTGAAGTCATCAACCTCAAGATTTAACATATAACATCTTGATCAATCAATTAGCACAAGCTTGATGCAACCACCGAGCTCATCCTCTACATATGCATCAATATCAAACCCGCAATCGAGAAAAACATCCAATTCAGGATTTACCGATAATCAATTCAATTTACTTGTGCTAAATCAGGATTTATCTAAATTGTCATTTAATCATCAAATCTAATATCTTCAGATTAACTTTAATCATCATGGATTAATCCAAAACGTCATTAATCATCAAAACCTAGATACTAAGATCTACCTAGATCCAACAGCGACGACCCTGTAGTGGTTGCACACGGGGTCGTATATCAGTCTTGGGAGGATGTCTGGATCCACTGCGTACCTCTAAAGCCTGGGTTCGCAAACGTACAGGTGGACATGGCCCTCCCGGACTACAGCTCTTTTCCGTTGCCCGTCCCAACGGACGAAATGCGGACAATTGGAGAGGCATTGGGCTCATACATACAGTGGCCCAAGAAGGGTGTTAGACTACAGGAGGTAAACCCTAGCCATTCTAGCTTACAACTCAGTTAACATACTCAATTTGCAAAATCTAACTTACACGTTCGTAACTTAAAGTGGACGATAGATGGTAGCTCACTTCTTGAGGACCCCACCCCCAGCACAACGCATGACCGAACTCCTTCCACCCCCATGTCTCCTCCAACGGCCTCAAACCCACCCAAAGGATGCACGCCTCCTCAGAAAACCCCTTCGCCATCAAATGAGGCCGGCGACACCGCGTCCCAACCTTCGAAGGTATACACTCGCTCCCCGGTCAAAGGCAAGGGCAAGGCCAAACAAAGCCAGCCGGGTACGTTCAAGAACGGGTTTCCACTCTTGTCGGAGTACCTTCTGCGCAATATGGATCAAATAACCAGAAGTCTCCACAAGTGGTACCTAACCCGGTCTAGGCGCCACATCAACTTCTTAGTTCACTTCAGGCCAGGTTATTTTCACCGTGAGGTCGGGAGCATATCGGTGGCCCACGAGGACTTGTTTGACCTCCTCAACTAGTAGGAGCTTGATATGTCCATCATATGGACTGGAGTCCTGTGAGTTTGCTGTTGTGTGAAGTTATCACAGTTCATTTCATAAATCTAATCACTTTGTATGCACTAATTACTAATGTCTACTTTGCATCCAGGTGCATGTATAGGCTGGCGTCGATGAGGGCATGTGACAAGGTGGGTTTCCTCGACCCAAACAAAATAAGCCTCACAATGCTAGAGCACGACCAAGCACATGCAGAGAAATACATATTAAGGGCACTACTAGCGCAGCAAGACCGAGAGTTCATTCTTGCACCGTACCACCAAAGGTTAGTGCATTTCCTACTAATTTAACTCATTCTTGTATGTTACGTCTAACTTATGTATGAAACGGTTCGCTTATATATGCAATGTAGGGGCCACTGGGTCCTCGCCATCATTTGCCCATGGATGAATGAGGTCTATTACCTCGATTCGATGAGCAACAGGGTAGCGCATGTTTTCACCCTCACGTGGCACATAGATGCGTAAGTATCACTGCTGTTTCAAATTTTTCTCTGACTAGCTAATTAATGATAACATATTAACCGGCAATGCTAAATTAAATACAGGGCTTTCAAAAATTATGTTACTGCTGGAGGGAGGCATGACGCGTCGAAGGGCACAACAATTTTTTGGAAAGAATATGAGGTAATTAATACGGATGGAACTACTCATGATGAGTCTTTTAATTTAAGCTTAATTAGTTCTTTCGAGTTAATGTGGGTTTATGTCTTTGCATATGCAATTATCCCAGTGCCATCAGCAGCCACAATCGTGGGAATGTGGCTTCTATGTCATGAGATTTATGTATGACGTGATCAGGACAAACTTTGCCCAATTCCCTAAGGTAACCATTTTTCCTGACTCAAAGTCGAACATTGGATGTGATGTACATTCCTAACTTCATACATGCATGCAGAGCGCCATGTTGAAAGACCAATATGAGTTGCCTCAATTGAAGGAGCTGCGAACAATTTGGGCTCAATATGTGATGGAAGAAGTGGCTATCAACGATCGATCGTAAATGACTTGTATAATATATATTGAATGTGTTGATTGGTGTATGTGTGTACTTGTATTGGTGTATTTGTGAATAAACTCAATATGTGAATAAATTCAATCTGTCCAATGCATGTGTATATCTTTGTATTAGTGTATTTGTGAATAAATTAAATCTCTGAATAATTAGATTCAATCTGTCCAATGTGTGTATTTCTGTATTGCTGTATCTGGTAATGCTTCTTTGTAATACTATCGGTTCATATCCTACAACCAATAGAAGAAAGTTTCCAGTACTAACCGTGTCGAGTACCTAACCGATAGAAAAAACTATACATTACTATCTGTTTCCAGTGAATAACTGTTACAAGAAATAAAACATCACTATCGATTGAGATCATTGAGCCAATAGAAGAATTGTCATTAGAGATTACAGAAAGTTGGAAGTGTAGGTATTTTACTATCGGTTTTTAACCGATAGAGGTGTGTGCTACGTTTCTTCTATCGTTCCGATCACTAGCAGTAAGAGAACCGATAGTAGAGTCGATTTTAAACCGATAGTGAAAAGCATTTCTGTAGTAGTGGACGGAGGAAAATACATCTCAAGCTGACAGAGAGTTCGAACCACCTCGCTCTGCAGAGAATCTAGTCCATCGGGATCAATGACCTTGCAAGAAATTGCATTGAAGAAATAACACAGCCTCGTGATCGTCTCTCTGACCTTATGCGGCAGAATACTCCAGATGGCAGCAAGAAGCATTTGTGTCATCAACACGTGACAATCATGAGACTTCATACCCAGCAATTTCAAATCGCCCATGGACACAAGCTTTTTCATATTTGCGGAGTAACCCGATGGAACTTTAACACCATAGAGACACTTACAGAGTTCTGTCCTCTCAGCCTTGCACAAAGTGTAGCATGCAGGGGGGAGGTATATACGGCCTTTATCGTCCTCTCTCGGTGCTAGCTCGGGCCTGATTTTCATTTCGATCATGTCACGCTGCACATTGATGCCATCCTTTGTCTTCCCCGGAATGTTCAGCAATAGGCCGATTAAACTGTCGCAAACATTCTTCTCTACATGCATGGCATCAATGCAATGACGAACCTCTAAATGCTCTCAATACGGTAAGTCGCAAAATATCGATCTCTTCTTCCAAGTGTTCTTCGTGTTGGGTTTCAATTTATGACCCTTTCCAAACACAACGTCTATGTCCTTCACCCGTGAGTAAACTTCTTTCCCTCGCGTAGGCTTCGGGGCTGAACCATCTTCCTTGTGGCCGTCAAATTCCCTCTTCCTCTTAAGATACGCGTCATTCTTCAGAAGAAACCTACGGTGACGCATGTACACTGTTTTCCTGCAATTCTTCAGCCACACGCTCTCAGTCTCATCTTCGCAGTGGGGACAGACTTTGGCTCCTTTCGTACTACGGCCCGACAAATTTCCAAGGGCAAGGAAATCATTGATGGTGCAGAATCTCATAGCACCGAGGATGAAGGTCTCTCGTTTGTATGCGTCCCATACCTGCACCCCTTCATTCCACATTGTTAGGAGATCCTCTATCAATGGTGCTAGGTACACATCAATATCGTTTCAGGGTTGTTTTGGTCCTGAGATAAGTAGAGACATCATGATGTACTTGCGCTTCCTACACAACCAAGGAGGAAGGTTGTAGATACACAAAAGAACCGGTCAAGTGCTGTGCCGACTGCTCATGTTACCAAAAGGATTAATTCCATCGGTACTCAACCCGAACCTTATATTCCTCAATTCTGCTCGGAAGTTAACAAATTTCCTGTCGATGTTTCTCCACTGCGAAGAATCAGCGGGATTTGCCATCCTTCTTCCGGTCTTCCGAGTGCCAACGCAATAATTTTGCCTCTTTACGGTTTGCAAACAAACGCTGCAAGCGGGGAATGACGGGCAAATACCACAACACCTTAGCAGGAGGTCCTTACTTTATCTCAACGCAGTCGCCGTCGTCGGTTCAGTCCTTATGCTTATAGCGGGATGCGCCGCACACCGGACAAACATGCATATCCTTGTAGTCGTTACGGTAAAAGATGCAATCATTAGGGCATGCGTGTATCCTTTCTACTTCCATTCCCAAAGGACACAACAGCTTTTTCACTTGGTACGTGTTTTTTGGCAACTCGTTTCCTTCCAGAAGCATGTCCGCCAAAAGATATAAAAGTGCTGTGAAACTCTTGTCGGTCCAGCTATTACTTGCCTTCCATTTTAACAGTTCAAGCACAGAGGCCAACTTTGTGTACTTCGACTTGCAACCAGGGAACAATGGCTTTTCTGAGTCCTCAATCAAGCGCTTGAATTTGCCAAACTCCCTTTCACTGTAATTTCCTTCCACATCACGCAACATGTCATCTAAATTGTCATCCTCTAGCATATACTCATCGAAGTCGTTGTTGGGATTCGACATGTCCTGTTCCTCAACCTGAGTGGCACTTGTTTCTGCAGTTGACTCTTCTCCATGGTGGACCCAAACGTGCACCCCTTTTTGAAACCACGTCGGATCAAGTGGGCGACAATTTGAGATGAGTTGGTGAACATCTTAAGATTCTGGCAGTCTACGCAAGGACAGTACATATATGGTAAACCCTTCTTCGCCATGTCTTGCTCAGCAACTTTTTGGAAATCTAAAACACCTTTCATGTATTCCTCACTCACTCGGTTGTCATTATACATCCAGTCTCGATGAACCATCTGCAATTAATTAAATTCATACACATGCTAATTAGTAATACTTTACGTACAGTCGACACGCAATAAATTATAAATCTAGCTAGATAGTGTTTGATGTGGAGTTTGTGGTATAACTAGTTAACTACTACTTGAACTGCAAGCAATTAGTTAGTATAACTAATTGGGGGCGTGGATCACACACATCATAAAGCAATTAAACAGCTACAGGTTGAAAATGAGTTACAACCAGGATTTGCTACTGTAGCTTCCCCTCCCCCTCCCTCTAATTTGATCAATTAATGGAGATCGATATTGATGATGAAATCAAGTAATGTGTATACCTTAGGAGCAAGTACCAACCATGGATCTTCAAATTTGTTGCCCCCAAATGCTCCCCTTTTGAGATATTGCTCTTCCTTGTCCCAGATCTCTTCCAACTGGACAGTATGTCGAGCAAGAGTGTACGACTAGCTCAAAACATCCGCCAAAAGACCTTTTATACCAGGTTCGATACAGACGGTTCTATATAATACCGTCGGTAATATCGGTGCATTTTTGTAGAACAGAATATCACAGAAACTATCACTGACGGGTTTCACTTTAAACCGTCGGTAATATCGGTGCATTTGTGAACTATGACAGAACTATCACAGATGGTTTTGACATCTGAACCATCGGTGATAATTAGAATATCACAGATGGTTCCGAGCTCAAAGCCGTCCGCTTTACTATCACAGTCGGTGTTTACTTCATAACTGTTAGTGATAATTATAAAATCAACAGTCTGCTCTACTATCAGATGTTGATAACTTCCGAACCGTCTATAATATCCTGGATTGCTTGCAGTCGAACCACTCGACTAGTTGAATTGTTCCACTTATTTTTCTCCTTGGGCACGACAAGCCCTAACCCATAACCTCCATTGATGGCCGCCGCAACTCCATCGACGGCCACTAGTTTCACTGGTGAATTAGTATATTGACGAGGATTGACACTCGGGTCAGTTCAAATAAATGCACTGTTGGTTCAAGGCAGATTCGAACCATCTATATAGAAGATCAATACCTCTGATACAAGAGAGATACAACACATCTCAACCACTCAAACAGCCAAGTCTATGGTTTAGATTAGATAATATTTGCAAGCCTCCTGGCGTTTCTTTTTGTACACTTACATAGGGAAAACCTTCGCCTGTGAAGGTTTCTTCCCGCTAGTTTGTAAACCTTTACCACATATAGTGAAATCCCAACAGGACGTAGGGCTATTACTCCCACCATCGAGGGCCTGAACCTGTATAAACCTCTCTGTGCTCCTGTTCTCCATTTTTCTACATACCTTCCCAGAGGGTCATCTTGAAAGGTCTCACTATTACAAATTTTGCATAAGTTCGGCTGAGGACTCTGAGTCCGAATCGTCGACAGCTGGCGCCCACCGTGGGGCCTTTCTCAAGGCGTCCTGATTTTAATCCGGAGGTTCGCTGAAACATGGCTGGAGTGTATGATTCCGAGAACGATTTTGATCTCGAGGATTATGCTCACATTCCAATGCCTTCTCCAAGCGATCCTGTTCCGATGGAGGAGGTTGAAGGCCAGAATCTTCCAGAGGTGGAATCATCTCTCCAGATCATGTCCATCGACCAGGGGGCTACTAGCGTAAGGTCAGAACCCACAGAGGCTCTTAATACGCTAGAGGATGAATCCGGTCCGTCATACGACCCCGATAAGGGGAAGGATGACGTCGACCTGGAAATCAGCCCGGGGAGATTCGACCCTGATAACCTTCACCGTCTCTTTGATTTCGAGTTTGACTCGGAACAAACTGAGATGTTTTCCCCATCGGCAACCTCTCTCCCTAGACAGTTCGCTGCTTTGTCGGAGGAAACTCCTGATCAATAGGCTGCTAGGGAAGAACGGGATTGCAAACAAAAGGAGGATGAAGATCTCGAGCAACAAAACAATGAACTACGCAGAACTGCCCTAGAGGCTCTTCAAGATGCGCAGGCTCGTTACGATGTTGCTCCGAGTTCTTCTCGACGGTCACGTGGTCGCAAACGTGACCAGACTTCTTCCTTACCACCGGAGCGCTTCCCGGTGGAAGAAGAAACAATAACACCTGGAGCCCCTAGGAGAAGCACCCATGGTCAACTGCGATCCATCGCGGAAGTCATGCGTAACTTTCCTCCTACGGTCACGGATGCGCAGAAACTGGCCTTTACTAGGATCTTGGCGGAAAGGCTGGATGAGGTCGCGTCTGAGGCGACCCCAACGGCCTCTTCCCACTCGGTAACACGCTCCAGCGAACGAGAGTATCCTCACTCTGGTTCTGGCCGACGAAGTTACCCACTTCCCGTACCGTCCTGACAGGACAAGTACCGGCGAACGCAGGATTCTCGTAGTAGGGATAGGATTCCTGTTCACTCTCGTTTGGGACCGCGAGTAATTTCACCGTCGCGTGAGGTCGCCTGTAACCCAGTCGAAAGTCACAGGTCAGTCCATGGTCCCTACGTCGGTTGTAAAGCTTTCTCGCCTGGCCTACGAGCGGTCGTTTGGCCTGATAAGTTTCGACCAGGGGCCATTGAGAGGTTTGACGGGACTCAGAACCCATCCGATCGAGAGTTCCTTCAAATCTATATCACTGCCATCCAAGCGGCAGGAGGCGATGACCGAGTCATGGCCAACTATCTACCTGCAGTCCTCGAAGGGCCGGCTAGAACCTGGCTGTTTAACCAGCCCGAAGGTTCCATCTATAATTGGGAAATGCTGTGCGATGCTATCCTCAGCAATTTCCAAAACTGTTACCAAAAGCCGGGTAAAGAGGATGATCTTCATTGGCTACGACAAACTTCGACCGAGACTCTTCGGCAGTTTGTCAAGAGATTTGTCGGGGTGAGGAATACCATCCCGAACATATCTGATGGCTCCGTTATCAGGGCATTTAAACATGTCGTTCGATACCAGAGATTCACCGAAGGCTTGTCTATCCACCCTCCTCGATCAGTGGTTGATCTGTTCGACATGGCCGATCGATACTCTGATGCAGCCGAAGCAGTCGAATGGAACCGGATGGTCGACAAGGGTGACCTACCACCTCAACCAGGTTTCAAAGACGCCAGGAAAGAAGATTCAAGTAAGAAACCGGAATCTTCGTCAGGTGGGAAGTCAAAAAAGTCGAAGAGGAACCGCTCTGGACAGTACCGCGAGGTCGCAGTCGCAGAGAAGCCACCTTCGACCAAAGGTAACAAGCCTTTATTTAAGAATAAAACTGCTCCTGGTGGTCGTAGTACCGACCAGCCGGAAAGGTCGACTAACCCGCAGGAAGGCAAGAGATGGTGTCCACTCCACAACTCCGCAGGCCACGACCTCAAGAACTACAGGAGTTGGTTGAAGCAATTGGATGATTTCTACCAGGGAGTTGGGCCAATGCCAACCTTACCACCTAAAGAGCAAGCGTGCGGACTCAGAGACGCCGACGGAGACGAGGAAATGTCATACCAGGTACCTCAAAATCATATTAATGTTATTTTCAGGGGTTCTTCTTCTTTCGTTTCCAAAAGGCAGTTTAAAGCCTTTTACAGAGAGGTTAACCAAGCGGAGACATCTCTTGGCAAACCTCAATACCCCCGTTGGTCGGATACACCCTTGACATTCGATCGTTCTGATTGTCCCGCGGGGCTTACTCGACCATTGAGGCTCCCTCTGGTCATTACCCCGATCATCAGTAACGCAAGAGTCGAAAGGGTCCTGATCGATGGAGGGAGTTCCCTTGACATTTTGTTGGTCAAGGCGCTCAACGAGATGCAAATTCCTCGTTTGAAGATCAAGCCCATAATCCATCTTTTTTATGGGATAATCCCAGGCCCCTCCATGATGCCGTTGGGACAAGTGGTCCTCCCGATCACACTGGGAGAACCAGATAACTTCCAAACAGAATTGGTTACCTTTGACGTAATCGATTGTGATTCGGCTTATAACGCAATCTTTGGTAGGCCAACTCTCGCTAAATTCATGATGGCAACGCACTATGCTTATCAGTGCGGAAAATTACCTGGCCCCAAAGGTGTCATCTCGGTCCGAGGCAGTCACAACGTGGTACTCACGTGAGACCGGCTATCTTTGGAGATGGTCGATCAACTTCCCCTCTGGGACGCCCAGGTCGCCACAGTCGCCACCGACGCGATCAAGGCTGCTCCTCGACCAGATGAGAAACTCAAACTGGTTCCTTTGTACCCAAATGATCCATCCAAGACAGTTCGGGTCGGATCAGGTCTGGATGACAAATAGGAACTCGAGCTCATTGCTTTCCTCCGGGTTAATGCAGATGTGTTTGCGTGGAAACCGTCCGACATGCCCGGTGTCCCAAGGGAAGTAATCGACCACAGCTTAGCAATTCGACCTGGACAACGACCAATAAAGCAAAAACTCAGGCGTTTTGCTGTTGACCGACAGGAAGCTATCCGAGAGGAGTTGGACAAACTCCTATAGGCCGGGTTCATCCGTGAAGTCGATAACCCAGAATGGCTCGCCAATCCGGTCATGGTCCGCAAGTCAAATGGCAAGTGGCGCATGTGCGTCAACTACACTAGCCTTAACGCTGCCTGTCTGAAGGATGACTTTCCCCTTCCCCGCATCGACTAGTTGGTCGACTCAACTACGGGTTGCGAACTGATGAGTTTTCTGGACGCTTACTCAGGATATCATCAAATTAGCATGGCAGAAGAAGATGAAGAGAAAACTGCCTTCATCACCCCGTTCGGCACCTACTGCTACGTCAGAATGCCGTTCGGTCTCAAGAACGCAGGTTCCACGTACCAGCGCTTGATGCAAAAGACCTTTCTTTCCCAGATAGGGCGTAATATCGAAGCATATGTAGATGACTTGGTTGTAAAAAGTACCAAGAGATTGTCTTATTTGGACGATCTCGCTGAAACCTTCTGTAATTTGAATCGCTTTGGAATAAAATTAAACCCGGAGAAATGTTCTTTCGGGGTTTCTTCAGGAAAACTTCTTGGTTTCCTTGTGTGTTCCAGAGGCATTGAAGTTAATCTTGAGAAGATCAGAGCCATTGAACAAATGAGATCGCCTTCGACCATGAAGGATGTTCAACGCTTGGCTGGTCGCATGGCGGCCTTAAGTCGTTTCATATCGCGACTAGGTGAAAGGGGATTGCCTTTCTTCAAAGCCTTGCGGAAGCATCACAATTTTACATGGTCGGATGAGGCCAAAAAAGCGTTTCAGGAGGTAAAAATATATCTATCCAGTCCGCCAGTATTGGTGTCTCCCGACAAAGGAGAACCATTGCTCCTTTATCTGGCGGCCACACCGCATGCGGTCAGCGCTGTCCTGATCGCGGATAGGGAAGGAATACATAGACCTGTCTACTATGTGAGCGAAGTACTTCATGGTCCTAAGGAGCGTTACCCTGAGGTCCAGAAGATACTTTACGCACTACTGATGGCTTCCCGTAAGCTACGACACTACTTCCAAGCTCACAAGATCACGGTACCATCTTCCTTTCCTTTGGGGGATATCGTCCGGAATCCAGAGAAATCTGGTCGAATCGCTAAATGGGCGGTCGAACTCGGTGCTTTCGAAATTCATTTCACACCCCGCACGGCGGTTAAGTCTCAGGTTCTGGCCGACTTTGTGGTCGAATGGACCAACCCTGAGCCACCCGTGCAGGTGCCTGAGGAATTGGAATACCCCGATCACTGGACAATGTACTTTGACGGCTCCCGTAGTTTTCAACACTAGGGGGCTAGAGTGATCTTAGTTATGCCTCAGGGCGAACAGCTTAAGTATGTCATCCAACTACACTTTGTTGCGACCAATAACGCTGCAGAGTATGAAGGTCTTATTGCAGGGCTCTGAGCAGCAAAATTCCTCGGAGTCCGTCGGTTAGTGGTGAGGGGAGACTCACAGCTAGTCGTAAACCAGGTAAACAAGGAGTACAGCACCTCCGATGAGACAATGGCTCATTACCTGGGGGAAGTGAGGAGATTGGAAAAACACTTCAGTCATTTCGAAGTCCAATACATCCCGCGAAAGGACAACATTCTCGCAGACCAATTATCCAAAATTTGGTCCTCACGCACATCCGCTCCGGCAGGAGTGTTCATTGAACACTTGGACCGTCCTTCGATCATGACTTCGGTCGAGGATGATCCGGTAATAGCCTCCATTACCAACCTGGGTCAGGAACAGGATTGGACTCATCCATTGAGAGTCTATCTTGAACATGGGACCCTACCCGAGGACGAAACCGAAAGCGATCGGTTAATTCGAAAAGCGCGTCTGTACAAGCTCATAGATGGGATTCTGTACAGGAAGGGTACTCAAGGAGTATTCATGCGTTGCATATCTCAGTAGGAAGGAAAATCCCTCTTGAAAGAAATACATGACGGTGTATGCGGTGCGCACGCGTCATATCGGACACTGGTCGGAAAAGCTTTTCGACAAGGATTCTACTGGCCTTCGGCACTCGATGATGCCAAGCACATGGTCAAACATGTCCTCAGTGTCAGTTCCATGCAAGACAGGTTCATCAACCTGCCTATGCGTTACAAACCATTCCCCTCGCATGGCCTTTCGCGGTTTGGGGAATGGATATTGTTGGTCCTATGCCACAAGCGGTCAACGGATACAAGTTTCTGTTCGTAGCCATTGACACGTTTACAAAGTGGATCGAGGCCGAACCAGTACGAAATATTACCGCATCAGCAGCACAAAAGTTCTTTCATAAGAACATTGTTGCTCGATTCGGTGTTCCAAACCGCCTTATCACCGACAATGGTTCTCAGTTCGCTAGTGGTCTCTTCCTAGACTACTGCGATCAGATCGGAACTAAGGTGTGCTTTGCTTCTGTGGCACATCCGCAAAGCAATGGTGCTGTAGAACGGGCCAATGGGCAGATACTACAAGGCATCAAAAAGCGTGTTTTTGATTGCCTTAAGACTCGCTTGGAGGCTTGGGCAGATGAGCTTTATACCGTTCTATGGGCACTACGAACTACCTCTAATCGAGCCACCGGTGAGACGCCCTTCCATCTGGTCTATGGGGCCGAGGCTGTTTTGCCTATGGAAGTCAGTATTGGGTCTGTTCGGACAGAACAATTCGAACAGGTTAATCAGTCCAAACAGCGATCACAAGATCTCATCCTCCTGGAAGAAAGGCGTGATCGCGCTTTGATCAAGTCCGCGGCATACTTGCAAGCTTTGCGCAAGTATCACAGTAAAAAGGTGCGACCACGTAGTCTTCACGTGGGCGACCTGGTCTTACGAAAAGTCCAAGATCAGTCTAATCGCAACAAATTCTCCCTGAAGTGGGAAGGCCCTTACACTGTTGTCTCGGTGCCGCGACCAGGATCGCGCGGTTAGCTATGGAGGATGGTCGAATTTTGTCCAATACTTGGAACATCGATCAACTCCGCAAGTTCTACGTGTAAGTACTCAACCCCTTTTCCTGTTCAATTAGCATTTTTTCTTTTATAAAAACAAATGTTTTGCTTTCATACGATGAATATTTTCCTTTATGCCCATCCGCTGCGAATTCGGCTCGGGGGCTGGTCACCCGCGGTTAGGTCATTACAATGTCCTAGTCAAATTCGCTGGCCGATCTCATAACCACTTTCAGACAAGTCACTCCTAAATAAGCCGTTTCTCAACGCACACGGGGCTTTCTGGCAAGTCCTTGGTTATCTGAGTGGCTGCTGGTTTGCAAACAAGATTAGGCGTTATAATGATCATAATTGTTGATTCGATCACATACCCCTGGTCGTTATATTCACTTTTCTCCTACGTTTGTAATACTAAGTCTTCAGTATCTACAATCACAGGCGGGGGCTAGGGGGACATGTTTATAATATGAAACGACATAAAACAAAAATATATTCATTTTCAAAAATGAATTTCCACATACATTGCATTGTATACAACTGTTTCTGTACAGGTATAGGGATCAGTCGATCCCAAGCTCAGTCAGGAGCTTATCTACAAGGGGACTAATCTCCTCCATGACAGCCTCTAGTTGCTCTTCACTCTCGACCTCAACCGGTCCCACCAATAGATTCAGATCTGCATCTGGGCCATGGTGAAGACGAACCCGGCTGAGGATGGCGGAAGCGGCTGACTAAACTCTGGTTCTGATCGCTTCTTCTCGTCGCTGTGTATCCTCAGGGAGATACTCGAGAAGTGACTCCGCTTGGGCCATGACTAGCGCATACCAGTCATCTTGGCTGAGATTGTCTCTTGTGGTTTCGACCACATCAACCTTTAGAAGATGAGCCACTGTCTTTAGTTTTTTGAAGACTGAACGGCTCAGCTTTCCGATCGCCTTTTCGGAGGTTCGGATAGAGTCCTGGAGGAGTTCATTGTCCTGACTAAGTTGCTTTATTTGACCCGCTTGCGCTGCAACAAGAGATAATATTATTCGCATGTTATGAAGACAAGTCTTCCTAATCAAGAATCGACTTACCAGCAAGTTGTGACCACAGTTTGTTGTTTTCGATCTCTTGGTTCCTAACCACTGAGAGCAAATGAAGCTTGACTGTGGCCACTTCTTTGTCCAGCAATGCCACCTTTCTGTAGTAAAACAGAAGGAGTGGTCATAACCAATTTATATCTTTACAAGTTGAAGAGTAATGGTCCTTACCTGCGCAAGCTGTCTCGTTCTTTTTGTATGGCCTCCATGCTTGCCACCGTAGCACGTGATTGGGGCATCATCCGGGATAGTTCCTGCGATGCAAAAAAAAAAGGAGTTGAAGGTGTCCTATGTACAATTCAGGCACCCAGAAAGAGGTTCATCATACCTTCATAAACTCCTGTAAGGAGGCATCTTCCGGACTAACAGGAAGACTCGTTGAAGGTCCGAAGGCGCCTACAGCCGGGGTAGTTGATGGGAGTGCCAGCTGGGCACTACCCCCAGTCGCCATTGGTTGCGACTGGACCAAGGGGACGGAGCGCTCCTCACTGGAGGCTCCTGCACCAGCAGCGACTTCAACCCTCCCCGAAGTGGTTGAAGGGCTCACTACTACATAAGTGCATTCCACTAACCCTTATTTTCTAACGGTTGTAAGCAATCTAGGAAAAATCCGATAGAATAGGACGACAGCGGAGGAAAACCATCATTTTACTATCGGTTATACACTAATCCAACGTTAGTGAAATGCAAATACTTTTTACTATCGGTTATTACTGTACAAACCGATATAATTATTAAATAGTACTATCGGTTTTCCATTTTTAACTGATAGTGAAATAACTGACTTTTTACTATCGGTTATTACTGTACAAACCGATATAATATATTACAATAGTACTATCGGTTTTTCGTTCGTAACAGATAGTAAAATTACTCACTTTATACTATCGGTTGGTACTGTATTAACCGATATAATATATTGAATAGTACTATCGGTTTTCCTCTGGTAACTGATAGTGAAATTACTGACTTTTTACTATCGGTTATTACTGTACTAACCGATACAATATACTACATAGTACTATCGGTTCAACAACACAAACCGATAGTAAAATGACTTCATATACACTAATGGTTATGACAGTGGGGACCTTATTTTACTATCGGTTAGTGTTGTTGAACCAATAGTAAAATTGGACAACTTAATTAGGTCGACCCCTGCTCTGCGCTCTACATGTTGGAATAATTTCAGCCGCGCACAACTCCAAGCTAGAGTGATCTGGAGAAGCTAGCTGAGAGGTTGATCATATTTCCATCCCCCTCGGTATTGTCATCTTCTCATCACCTCTCTCTCTCTCGATCACTCTTTCACACTCTCCCTCTCTCTCTCTACTTGCAATTCATTAAACTAGATACATGTATCTCCAAGCTAGCTAGAAGGCTGGGTTGGCTAGCTAGCTATAGCTTGCTGAATTTAAGCAGCTAGCTAGCTGGCTCTTCCAATTAATGCATGCATCAAGTTAATTAGGGTTTCATATATACAAATCCATTTAATGTAATTAAACAGCTCATGCATGTACACACATATGGCCTAGCTAATTATGTTTCATTCATATATGCATGCCCTGAGTCATTAATTATTTATTTGACTTTGTCAATTTTGTGAAATAATTGTAGATGGACCGAGAATATTGGATGTATGGAATAAAACGTACTACTGTTGAGTATTTGGAGGGTGTGAATGGATTTATTAAATTTGCTGAGCAAGAGAAGGCGAAGAAGGGAGAGAAAGATATGCATTGTCCTTGTATAGATTGTATGAACTTAAAAAGGTTCGGCAACTCTGATCAGATTAGGAGTCATTTGATTCGTCGTGGTTTTAACGCACGCTATACCCGTTGGATATGGCATGGTGAAGATCTTGAGGAAACGAGCACTACCGCTACCACTCAGCAGCACCCGGAAGTGGATTGCAGTAATGATGATCATGATCAAAACATTGATAATGTTCATTCGGAAGTCCATGTAGATGACGACAATTTAGATGAAATGTTACGTGATGTAGAAGACGACTACAGCGAAAACGATTTAGCTAAATTTCAGAAATTAATTGTTGATTCTGAGAAGCCTTTGTTCCCCGGATGTGAAACATTTACAAAGTTGTCTTCTGTGTTGAGATTATATAACTTGAAGGCAAGCAACGGTTGGAGCGATAAGAGTTTCACGGCGCTATTGGATCTGTTAGCGGACATGCTTCCAGAGGGAAATGAGTTGCCAAGATCGGTTTACCAGGCCAAAAAACTATTGTGTCCGTTGGGAATGGAAATCGAAAGAATACATGCATGCCCAAATGATTGTGTTCTGTACCGTAACGAGTACGAGGATTTGCATGTTTGTCCAAGATGCGGTGCATCGCGGTATAAGCATGGGGACAGAATTTATCACAATGGATGGATGAGGTAAAGAAAGGGCCTCCGGCCAAAACTGTGTGGTATTTGCCTGTGATTCCCAGATTGAAACGGCTGTTTGCAAATCCGAAAGATGCGAAGTACTTGCGTTGGCATGTTGAAGGTCGGAAACAAGACGGAAAACTAAGACATCCAGCTGATTCCATTCAATGGAGAAACATTAACAGAACATTCGGTGAGTTTGGCGGCGAAGTGAGGAATATAAGGTTTGGGCTGAGTACGGATGGTATGAATCCACACGGAAATATGAGCAGTCGACATAGCACTTGGCCGGTTCTTTTATGCATCTACAATCTTCCTCCTTGGTTATGTATGAAGCGGAAGTACATCATGATGTCGTTACTAATTTCAGGACCCAGACAACCCGGGAATGATATTGACGTGTTTCTATCACCGTTAGTCGAGGACTTACAAAAATTGTGGAGCGAAGGGGTGCGGGTGTGGGATGCACATAAGCGAGAGTAAATACAATACTATCGGTTTATTGTCATAACCGATAGTAAATACAATACAAAATGATGTACTGAGATCCTCTGTAATTCTTCTAAGGGAAATCCTTTAGGGTCAATAGCATTGTATTTTACTATCGGTTATAACTGTGAAACCGATATGAAATTAAACTATACTATCGGTTTATCGTTCACAACCGATAGTGATTTACACTGTGTTATGATCCCCTGTTCTTAGTTTACTATCGGTTTACTGTTCACAACCGATAGTGATTTACACTGTGTTATGATCCCCTGTACTTAGTTTACTATCGGTTTACTGTTCACAACCGATAGTGATTTACACTGTGTTACGAAAACCCTAACTTACATGTTTTTACTATCGGTTTTGTGGTGATGAACCGATAGTAAATATTAATTTAATAGGTTATAACCTGCACGATTTTCCCTCCAGTGCAACTGATCACATTCCAAATCGAAAAATACTCGCGCGGAAAACCCTAGAATTGCCGACGTTCGCTTCTTCGCTTCTCTGCGCCACTGGTTCTCCACCGCCTCCGGCATTGCATTGCGCCACCGCCTCCGGCCACTCCACGATCCACTGTAAGTGTTCTTGACCAAATCGCTCGCGTGTATTGCTTAATTCTGTATGCAATGGTTCATATCCCGTTCCATGGATTACAAATAGAATCCTAGAGTAAAATTCATGAACGGTATACACCTATCTGAAATTGTTTCCTGTGATGATTGTAAAGAACAAACCTGAATATTGGATGAACCGGTAAGCTCGGTGAAGATAGTTTGAATTGCATTTGCATTAAACTGGGGTTCTTTTTGTATGGAACTAAGCTCTTAGTTAATCTAATTGCAAATTTAGAACTATGTGTAGACTTTGGTGTCAAAAATCTGTGTTTTGGCTACTAACTGCAATGCTAGATTGGATATTTCAGTGACTGAGCCTTACGCCATTCTTCAATTTCTAGATTTTGTGTTGTTTCTGTATGAATGGACAGGACTGGGGTGATTGAAGCTATGAATTGAAGTCTTATTCTGTCATTGATTGCTTTGTCTGGCTCTTAGTCACTTGCGTATTTGAATGTTTATCTACTGCTTGTGCATTCTGTGATTGCTGCTTGAAGTAGAGCTAGTGAAGAAATGAAATTGATTATATGATCTTTTGGCTTTCTTCTGAGTTGGTGGGAGATTGAAGTTTCTATTTCAGTTCGCTCCTTACTTGTGTCGTCCAAATTAGCAAGTCATATTCTAGACAGCTGATTGATCAGTTGTTATCTTGAATTCTCTCCAGCATTGGTTTGACTACCCTTCTTGTATTAACTTAAAATTGGTTGGTTGTTTAGGCTTTGAGGTTATTTGAGAGAGAGACGATCATCTTGAGTCTGTGTGTTTGTTCCCCGGATTTGCCGTGTAGGCTATAGTTGAGAGGCTATTGGGGAGCGGTCTTTGTTAATTCCTTGCATGATCAATTCATTGATACCTTCAATAGGTGTATGCATTTTAAGTTAATACATGAACTATAAAATTCATGAACTACAAACTTGATAGCTATGAGAATGACAGAATTGATGAAAATCATAGCAATTTGTCATACAGTGTAGTTCACTATCGGTTTCTTACTCAGAACCGATAGTAAATACCATAAACTGATTTTTCTGTTAATTATATCCCATTTTCTAATTTTCATCTCAAATTTAGGTTCATTTATTTTTTAACATACCTTATGTTCCTGCTGAGCAATTACTTTATGTTCCTGCTGAGCAATTTTTGAAATTTTTCCTAATGCTGACTTGATTACTATCGGTTTGACTTGGAAAACCGATAGTAAATAGTAGTGCCATCATAGTTTGCACAGCTAATATGAATTTTCTGTGAATGACTTCCCATTTTCTAATTTTCATCTCAAATTTAGGTTCATTTATTTTTTAACATACCTTATGTTCCTGCTGAGCAATTACTTTATGTTCCTGCTGAGCAAATTTTGAAATTTTTCCTAATGCTGACTTGATTACTATCGGTTTGACTTGGAAAACCGATAGTAAATAGTAGTGCCATCATAGTTTGCACAGCTAATATGAATTTTCTGTGAATGACTTCCCATTTTCTAATTTTCATCTCAAATTTAGGTTCATTTATTTTTTAACATACCTTATGTTCCTGCTAAGCAATTACTTTATGTTCCTGCTGAGCAATTTTTGAAATTTTTCCTAATGCTGATTTGATTACTATCGGTTTGACTTGGAAAACCGATAGTAAATAGTAGTGCCATCATAGTTTGCACAGCTAATATGAATTTTCTGTGAATTACTTCCCATTTTCTAATTTTCATCTCAAATTTAGGTTCATTTAAATTTTAACAGACTTTATTTTCCAGCAGAGAGATTAGCATAGTTTGCACTGCTAATCTTTTAAATTTTCCTGAATATAGACCTTAGTACTATCGGTTTTCCTTTTAAAACCGATAGGAAATATAGTATTTGTTAGTTTGCACTGCTCATCTGAATATTCTGTGAATTACTTTGTCATGTACCTTTCTTCATATCAATTGGATGGTTTGTTTATGGTATTTTAGGTAAAGCCATGTCGGCATCTTCCTCGGCTGATACTAGTGATTCGGCGAGGGCGAACGTAGATGGCGCTGCCTCGTCCCAGCGCAAGAGGAAGGCGCGAGGCGCGACGATGTTGGGTCGTTTGGCCAAACGCGCGGATCTTTCCTGTGAGTTCAACCAGTTCGGGAGACCGATCGGGAAGAACGCCGGGCACTATGCTGCCTATGTTGGCTTGTTGGCGAAGGAAAGGGTGAAGATCACCGTCCAGAGCTGGAAGGACGTCAAGGCCGATGAGAGGGATAGGCTGTGGGCGGAAGTGAAGGTAAAATTAATCAAAATCACTGAACTCTTGAGTAATCACATTCCCTTGGTTTATCCTAGAGATTAGGTAAGTCCTACTTATATGCACCATTTGAAACAGGCCAAGTGGAACATCCCGGACGATGGTCCCAAGATAGCTTGCTTGAAGGACATGAACAACACGTGGAAAACCTTCAAGAGCGTCCTCGTCAGTACCTTCCTCGCTAAAGGCGAATCTCCATGCGAGAAGTACCCCTTCATAACGGAGGAGGTATGGGAGCAATTCGCCCAACAGAAGGGGACTCCTGAGTTCAAGGTATGAATGGTTCCTTTGCTTGGTTACACCATTGTATGCAGTAAGCAGTGGTGCATTAATTTTCTTGTTTATAGTACGAAGGCCCTCAGCGAGAAGAACAGGGCAATCCAGAGGAGGAACGACCACCCACACCGGCTCGGTTCTCGCGGCTATGCGGGGAAGGAGGAGCAGTGGAAGAAGGGTGAAGACGACGCGTCGCATTTCGTCGACTCCCCTGACCTACCACTCTCCGAGATCCGCGATCAGCGATGCAAGCGCTGGTGGCTGGCCAGAGGGACCGTGTCGGCCACGGGGACTGTGGCGTTCCCAAACCCCAGGGACGTCGAGGTCGTGCAGCGACTCGTAAGTTGGCTAACTATGATCACTAGTGTGCGCACAACTTTGTATATATTTCTTCCTCACAATGGAGAGCTTTCAATGTAACAGATCTCTTGCTCGAAGGAGGCGACCGAGGGATTGTTCAGTCCCCATAGGGAGAACGACATCCTTACCCGGGCTCTAGGGAACAAGGAGCATCCAGGGCGGACGCGAACCGTGGGGGCTGTGGTGCCATGGAAGGAAGGCTTCTCGGACCCCGGGCAAAAGGCGAAGAAGCCTGGCAGCTGGAAGGAAAGGGAAGTGGAGCTATCTCAGAAGATACGGGCAGATGTGACTGCACAATTCGCGGACATGTTCGCTCAAATGAACGAGAAATATGAACGCCTAAGCCGAGTTGTGCAGTCCAAGGGTTTAGATCCAGCTGCCGAGGTCGACGCTGCCAGGCCGAGTAGTGTTGGCTCGAAGGTTCACGTGGATCCGGTGGACCTGATCGAGGTATTGCAACTCTTGAGCTATATATGCAGTTCGGCTGATGCCACTCCCGTTACGTTAGAATTGTTTCGCTAACCTGTTATAATTGTTGCAAATTGCAGAAGCCGGAGAGCTGTACCCTATTGATCAACATAGGCGACAAACCTGTTGCGGTTGCAAACGGGGTCGTATACCAGTCTTGGGAGGATGTCCGGATCCACTGCGTACCTCTGGAGCCTGGATTCGCAAAGGTACAGGTGGACATGGCCCTCCCGGGCTACAGCTCTTTTCCGTTGCCCGTCCCAACGGACGAAATGCGGACAATTGGCGAGGCATTGGGCTCGTACATACAGTGGCCCAAGAAGGGTGTTAGACTACAGGAGGTAAACCCTAGCCATTCTAGCTTACAACTCAGTTAATATACTTAATTTTCAAAATCTAATTTAAGCGTTTGTACTTAAAGTGGACGATGGATACCAGCACACTTCCTGAGGACACCAGCCCCGCCACAACGCATGAGCGAACTCCTTCGGCCCCCATGCCTCCTCCGACGGCCTCAAACCCTTCGCCATCAAATGAGGCCGACGGCACCACACCCCAACCTTCGAAGGTATACACTCGCTCCCCGCCCAAAGGCAAGGGCAAGGCCAAAGGCAAGGGCAAGGCCAAAGGCAAGGCCAAACAAAGCCAGCCGGGTACGTTCAAGAACGGGTCCCCACTCGTGTCGGAGTACCTTCTGCGCAATATGGATCAAATAACCAGAAGTCTCCACGAGTGGTACCTGATCCGGTCTAGGCGCCACATCAACTTCTTGGTTCACTTCAGGCCAGCCCATTTTCACCGTGAGCCCGGGAGCATATCGGTGGCCCACGAGGACTTGTTCGACCTCCTCAACTGGCGGGAGCTTGATATGTCCATCATACGGACTGGAGTCCTGTGAGTGTGCTGTTGTCTGAAGTTATCACAGTTCGTTTCATAAATCTAATCACTTTTTGTATGCACTACTTACTAATGTCTACTTTGCATCCAGGTGCATGTATAGGCTGGCGTCGATGAGGGCATGTGACAAGGTGGGTTTCCTCGACCCAGAGAAAATAAGCCTCACGATGCTAGAGCACGACCAAGCACATGCGGAGGAATACATATCAAGGGCACTACTAGCGCAGCAGGACCGAGAGTTCATCCTTGCGCCGTACCACCAAAGGTTAGTGCATTTCCTACTAATTTAACTCATTCTTGTATGTTACGCCTAACATATGTATGAAACGGTTCGCTTATATATGCAATGTAGGGGCCACTGGGTCCTCGCCGTCATTTGCCCATGGATGAATGAGGTCTATTACCTCGATTCGATGAGCGACAAGGTGGCGCATGTTTTCACCCTCACATGGCACATAGACGCGTAAGTAACATAGCTTGTCTTAAATTTTTCTCTGACTAGCTAATTAATGATAAGATATTAATCGACAATGCTAAATTAAATACAGGGCTTTCAAAAATTATGCTAGTGCTGGAGGGAGGCATGACGCGTCGAAGGGCACAACAATTTCTTGGAAAGAATATGAGGTAATTAATACGGATGGAAGTACTCATGATGAGTCTTTTAATTTAAGCTTAATTAGTTCTTTCGAGTTAATGTGGGTTTATGTCTTTGCATATGCAATTTTTCCAGTGCCATCAGCAACCACAATCGTGGGAATGTGGCTTCTATGTCATGAGATTCATGTATGACCTGATCAGGAGAAACTTTGCCCAATTCCCTAAGGTAACTATTTTTCCTGACTCAAAGTCGAACTTTAATTAGATGTGACGTACGATCCTAACTTCATACACGCATATATGCAGAGCACCATGTTGAAAGAGCAATATGAGTTGCCTCAATTGAAGGAGCTGCGAACAATTTGGGCTCAATATGTCATGGAAGAAGTGGCTATCAACGATCGATAGTAACTGACTTGTGTTGATTGTTGTATTTGTGAATATATATTGAATGTGTTGATTCATTGATTTGTGAATATATGTGAATAGATTCATTGATGTATTTGTGAATAAACTCGATCAATATGTGCATAAATTCAGTCTGTCCAATGCATGTGTATATTACTGTATTAGTGTATTTGTGAACAAATTCAATATGTGAATATTGGTGAATATTTGTAAATATTGGTGTATTTGTGAATGATCCAATGTATCTCTGTATTGCTGTATGTATATTGCTGTATGTATCTCTGTATTGCTGTATGTATATTTGTAAATATTTAGTACTAACCGTGCCACTACATAACCGATAGGAAAAACTAATATTACTATCGGTTATATACTACAACCGATAGAATAAAGTTTCCAGTACTAACTGTGTCCACACAATACTATCGGTTCATATTTAGAAACCGATAGAATACAGTTTCCTGTACTAAACGAGTCTACAAAATACTATCGGTTATATAATATAACCGATAGAATAAATTTTCCAGTACTGACTGTGTCCACACAATACTATCGGTTTATATATAACAACCGATAGAATAAAGTTTCCAGTACTAAATGTGTCGACAAAATACTATCGGTTTATATAAGAGCCGATAGAAAAAAATGTTTAGATTACTATCGGTTTAGATCCTAGCCGATACAAAAGGCCTAAACAATACTATTGGTTTATATAAGAGCCGATAGAAAAAAATGTTTAGATTACTATCGGTTTAGATCCTAGCCGATACAAAAGGCCTAAACAATACTATCGGTTTTTATACGAGCCGATAGAAAAAACTTATACAATACTATCGGTTTAAAACCGAGCCGATAGAAGAAATAGTCGTTAGCGATTAGTGAACGTTGGGATTGTAGATGTTTTACTAACGGTTTTTGAACCGATAGAAGTGTGCTGCCCTCTACTATCGTGCCGACCACTATCGGTAAGAGAACCGATAGTAGAGTGGATTTTTAACCGATAGTGAAAAGCATTTCTGTAGTAGTGGCTGGATGTTGTTTCTTTTCGCCTGACAAAGGAAAGAAGAATCAAACAATCACAGTTTCTGACCATCATTTAAATATAATCAAGATAAAGGTTCTTACCTTATTTGAAATCCCATTAGCTTTTGAGATTTCAGGGGAGGCTCTCCTCGAGAAAGGGGACAATTGCCGTCCGCCCTGATCTTCCTCTTGGAGAACAAGGCATCTCCCCCCTAGGTATGTTCTTCGGTGAGAATTTTTCTAGGAAAGATAAAGACTAACAAGGAGGATCTTTACCTGGGCAATCGGTCCCGTTAACGGGGTCGCATCCGAAGGCCTCGATGGCTCCTGGACTTCTGGGGCCGGCACCTCGTGTGCAGCCGCCAAAGGATCTTGTACGGCCACCTCCACTTCTGTCTGTGGGGGTGGAGGATTTTCCTCCCTGGGACTCGCCAGAGTTACAAGGGGAAGTTCTTCTCCCTGCATAAACATTAACTTATCGAATGCACAAGGGGAATTGAAGAAAACAAGACTGTGAGAAAATCTTACCACGGTCGCCCCTCCGACCAGGGAAGTAGAGGCAACTGGCCCTGAAGGCTCGGGGGCTTCAGGAGCCGGGATGTTGTCTGCGGCCACGGGACTTTCGATGGCCGCGGGATCTGCTACAACCGCCTCTGCGGTAGCAGTTGCTTCTGCGAAAGGGGTTGGAGCGTCACCGGATGGGGAACCCGCAATCCTCCTCCTCCGGTGAATCAAGGGGACATCATCGTCTTCCTCCTCTTCGCTCCCCTCTCCCTGTACGACGAAGAAGTAATTCCAGTTCTCACCTGGAAAGATTGGAGGGACATGATATCTTACCGCATTTTTTCTGGCGGTAGGAGGAACGCTTCGTGAAGACCTTTCCCCAAGATTTAGCCTTGCTTTCTTGGGGGCAGGGTTCCTCGTCCTAGGTCTTGAGGAAACCTTCTTCACGAATTTTGTCGTCGGCTTCCCCAGGAAACCGACGTTCTTGCTGGGAAGCGTCGCCTCGGCAAACCTCCCTAGGAGCTGTTCTCATTCCGATGAAGTTGATTAGTGCTGGACATACATAAGACCTGCAAAACAGAGGCCAAGTGGAAAATGTACCTTTCGGCGCTCCTGTTTAAGGTCGTCACCGGCGTGAATCAAGCTTTGGGGACGAGGCGATCCCCTGGGGCCTTCTACCTCGGCGTTGTATGCCTGGAGAAGGTAGTTAGTCCGCCTCTCAATCTCGGCAGAGGACAGGACTGTTCCCAGACACGAATCAAATCAATGCATTTTAGAAATGGCAAAAGGATTTCAGTGTCAGAAATGAATACCTTCATTATAGTCCAGGGTGCTGTCCGCCATGGACTTGATCTCCCAAGCTGGATGAGCCCTTTCACGTAGGGGGCTCACCCGGTTCTTCACAAAGTCTCGGATGACGTCCTGTGCTGTCAACCCTTATGCGACTAAGTGAAGGATTACATCGGCATGCTTCATGAACTCCGCGTTCATCGCCAGGAGAGTGTCCAACTCGCTCGGCTTCTCCGGCCGCGAGTTTTCAAACCACAGCCCGCTCTCGGTCGGCGGGGTGTACTAAAACCATTTCTGGTGCCACCCGTGCACTGAGTCTCGCAGGGGTGGGAAGGGATACTCCTTCTTATCTCTTAGCCGGAAGTAAATGCATCCGGCGGCGTTGGCGCTCTTCAAGCATGCCGAAAAGTAAAATCGCCGGAAGAGATCCACACTGGGATACACTTCGACGAACGCCTCGCACAAGTGTTGAAATACCGCCAATATCAACACTGCATTTGGGTGGAGGTTGATTAGCTCCAACCCGTAGTGCTCGAGGACGTCTTTCAAGAACCGACTCTCAGGGAATCGGAACCCGCAGCGCAAATACTCTTCGAAAACCACCAACTCGCCCTTTCGGACGGTCGGGGTTTCTTGATTCTTCTCCGCGGACCACCAGTTGATTAGCAACCGCGGAGGAAGAATCTCTTCCTTCTCCAATGCCAGTAAACTCTCCTCAAAATGGTGGATGGATCGGCTCCAAGACGCCATTTTTTGGTGGAGAGTTGAAGGAAAGATTGGCGACTTTTGGGGAAGATGAAGGCTGAGGAAAAACGAGGGTTTTGTGCGGCGGGAATGTTAAGGGTTTTTGGTTGAGTGGCTTCTTTAGGAAGACACCTGCTCCTTTTATAGACCCGAGGAGACGCATTAATGTGAGTAACGTTCCTTTCAAACATTCCACCGAATATTTTATTCATTCATTTCCCATAATGGATACTGTCTCTGGTGGACCCGATAAAGTGTTCAGGCATTGGATCTGAAACAAAAAGACTTCTTTGTTTTAGAAACTGAAACTGCAAAGGAACTGAAAAGTTTTCATTGCTTTTCAGAGAACATTTTGCCTTTATATGCTTTGGACATTTTTATGAAAAAAAAATCCTATGACCCAATTTTTGGACGTATGGATGTATTTTGACCGGGTTGTGGTATGATCGAGACTCTGTTTTAAGCTCCGATTCTAATCGAAGTAACGGTCTGATCGAGCCTCAATTCTGGTCGCAGTATGTTTCAGTTCTAACCGTAGCTTTAAGTCTGATCGCAGTATCAAAGCTGGTCGTGGTACTTTTATAAAAGCATGATTCTGATCGCAGAGACGGAAATTTCCCTGTGTATGAGTGGTCGCGAAGACATTATTTATGGCCATATATTCGCACAGAAGATGTGAAGATTATTCATATAAAAAAGAAAGTCTTATTTCTTGCATTCTTTACATACAAAAGGGATACCAGCGACCAAAGCGTCGACCTGATCCGAAAGAAGTTTGCAGAGTTCTCCTAGGGACATGCTGTTGTCAGTAGGATCTACACTGACAACCCCCAGGGAACTAGCAACTAGTCTAAGCCTATCTACATCATCCCTAATAAGAGATACACTACTGTTCCTAATTAAATCGGAGAGTTCCCGCTGTTGCTGAGCGTGGTCCCTCTCTCGACGGAACTGGTGCGCCTCTTCACGGGATCGTTCAAAACATTCTGCCAGATGCAGAATCGCCGAAGACATCTCTTCGGTCTTCTTCTCCAGGGCATTCTTCTCCTCCAGAAGATTATGTCCGGAAGGAAGAGACGGAGCAGCAGAAGGCTGATCACTGGGGCCTCCAATCTCCTACATTTGCAAAAGTTAGTGGTGCTAACTATAACTATCAACAAAAGGGGAGAAAGATTGTTACCTGTCCCTGCTCATGACACGTTGATGTAGCCATCCTGGGAAGTTGATCATCCGATAAAACTGGATGATCACCAGATGGAGAAAGTACAACCTTCCCACCAGAAGATGGCTCCCCCAACAAAAGTTGAGGATTTTCTGATCGAATAGTCACCGCTTGCTGACCAGAAAATCGATCACCCAAACAAAAGCAAGGAGTACTAGAGAAGAAAACTGAAGGAAGAAAAGATGATTGCTCATCTTCTACCTTTGCTCTGATGGAAGATTCTTCGTCAATCTTGGGTTTCTTCCTTGAAGGAGAGGGATTTTCAGGCATTTGAGGCTCTTGCTTGCAAACTTCCTCTTCATCACTTTCAATCTCGATGATGCTGTGATCTGCCATCAGGAGGTGTATGAAGAGAAGAATGAAGGTGACTCCAGAAAGGACTTAACCGTGAGAAGAAAGTTGTGAGGTTTTGCAAAACAAAAGACCCGGTATTTATAACCATCAAGGTGACGGTTCACATTCTAAATCACCTCGGGTTTTTAAAAAAAAGCATTTACAATTTCACCTCGGGTTAAAAAACATTTCAACAGCGCCATCATTACCTGTCACGTAATACCCAGAGACCGTCTCAGGGAACCAACCGACCCACTTTGTGCGCCACTAAGCGGGGGATTTGAAGAGTCGGGTTAAAAATCCGATGCATGACTTTAAATTCGAAATAAACACGTCCCTTCGTTTCCTTCGAATTTGGGGGCTAGCTAATGAGGATTGACACCCGGGTCAGTTCAAATAAATGCACTATTGGTTCAAGGCAGATTCGAACCATCTATTTAGAAGATCAATACCTCTGATACAAGTGAGATACAACACATCTCAACCACTCAAACAGCCAAGTCTATGGTTTAGATTAGATAATATTTGCAAGCCTCCTGGCGTTTCTTTTTGTACACTTACATAGGGAAAACCTTCGCCTGTGAAGGTTTCTTCCCGCTAGTTTGTAAACCTTTACCACATATAGTGAAATCCCAACAGGACGTAGGGCTATTACTCCCACCATCGAGGGCCCGAACCTGTATAAACCTCTCTGTGCTCCTGTTCTCCATTTTTCTACATACCTTCCCAGAGGGTCATATTGAAAGGTCTCACTATTACAAATTTTGCATAAGTTCGGCTGAGGACTCCGAGTCCGAATCGTCGACATATATGATGATGAATCTGCATGTAAGAGCCACCAATACCAATCAGACAGGTGTCAATAATATTAGAAACGTGACCAAATGATTGAATAAAATGTTTTTCATATTTGATTTTATCTTATTTTCAATGTTAGTATTTAAAAAAATGATATATTATGGTGTTATGGTGTATATATATCTGTGGATGTTTGAAGAACGTTGAGACTATTACAGTCAGTCCTGACATTGAAACCGTCTGTAATATTACTATCAGAGATGATTTTGAGTTAAAAACCGTCTTGATTGCAGAAGTATTTTCTTGTTAACATTTTCACACAGAGAACATCATTTTGTGATTATCAATTATACATAATCAATCGAAAAGCCAGATATATAAGGAAAAGAAATTTCTTATTTCTTACAATCTTTGCATACATAAGGGATACAAGCAACCAAAACGTCGGCATCAGTAGGATCTACATTGGCCGCCCCGAGAGAACTAGCAATAGCTCTAAGCCTATTTACATCATCTATCAACAAAGGAGTGCAGCTGTTCCTTCTTGTATCGGAGAGTTCTCGCTGCTGCCAAGCGTAATCTCTCTCCTACCGGAACCTGCGCGCTTCTTCGCGAGAACCCTCATAGCACTCTGCCAAGTGCAGAATGGCAGAAGACATCTCCTCAGAACGCTTCTCCAGCGCCTCTTTTTCTTCTTGGAGAGTTCTGCACAAGGCAGCTTTCTCCTCCTGCACATGCATGGGTTAGTTTTGAAAGACATAACGACCAGCAGAGAGGGTGAAGATGATTGCCAAGCTTCGAAGTGGATTTGGACATGGAAGTGTGTGACTTACCCCAGAAAGTTGATCATCCAAGAAAAGCTGATGATCCAAAGGTGTTGAAGAGGGGATATTGGAAGGATTGTTGTGGATCTCCAAAGGTGGAGTCGATGCAACTGGAGGGGTTGCAAGGGGCAATGTGGCAACATAGGCCTTAGCACCCTCTAGAGTCTTTGCTGCAGCTCCACTAGAGGATCTTTCATCATTTCTGAGTCTCTTCTTTGGAGGGAACATTTCCTCAGGCACCTGTGGATTTCGAAATGCATTTGTTTGGAGGTAATTAATCAAGTCATAAAAGAAAGATCTGCATTAGAGTTTCAGAGAGGACTTACTTTCTGAAGATCCTGATCGAGTTCATTCCTTATCTCTTCCTCATCACTCTCAATTTCAATAACCTCATTGGAATCTCCGCTCGCCATCGAGGTGGGAATTGAGGAGGGAATAAAGACAAGGATTTAGGAGCAGAATTCCTAAAAGACTTAGCTAAGAATTTGTAAGTCTTAAGGATTGAAGAGCCTCGCTATTTATAGAACTAGAAGGTAACGGTTCATATGCGCGGGTGCCTCGAGTTTTAAAAAGCGTACTACTTGTTTTCAAGGTCAATAAATTCATGATTATTTCTCGAGAGATAAACTGCCACACGGCGGAACAGTGCCCACTTAAGAAGTTGAAGCGTCAGATTACATAATTCGATGCAAATTAAATTTGAAGTAAATAATTAAGTCTCACTACTACAGAAATGCAATCCACTAACCCATATCTTCTAACGGTTATAAGCAATCTGGGAAAAATCCGATAGAATAGGACGACAGCGGTGGAGTAGAGGCTTTTTACTATCAGTTAGGCACTGGTACACCGTTAGTGAAATGCAAACATTTTTTACTTATGGTCATTATTGTACAAACCGATATAATATATGAAATAGTACTATCGGTTTTTCATTCATAACTGATAGTAAAATTATGCACTTTATACTATCGGTTCGTACTGTACCAACCGATATAATATATTAAATAGTACTATCGGTTTTTTTTGCGTACTTGATAGTGAAATTACTGACTTTTTATTATCGGTTCTTACTGTACTAACCGATATAATAGAGTAAAGTTTACTATCGGTTATATAAAGCAAACCGATAGTAAAATGACGTCATATAAACTAATTGTTATGACAGTGGGGACCTTATTTTACTATCGGTTTGTGTTTTTGAACCGATAGTAAAATTGTACAACTTAATTAGGTCGAACCCTACTCTGCGCTCTGCATGTTGGAATCATTTCTACCGTACGTGCATCCACGCTCCAAGCTAGAGTGATCTGGAGAAGCTAGCTGAGAGGTTGATCATAATTCCATCCCCCTCGGTATTGTCATCTTCTCATCACCTCTCTCTCTCTCTCTCGATCACTCTTTCAGACTCTCCCTCTCTCTCTACTTGCAATTCATTAAACTAGATACATGTAGTTCCAAACTAGCTAGAAGGCTAGGTTGGCTAGCTAGCTATAGCTTGCTGAAGTTAAGCAGCTAGCTAGCTGGCTCTTCCAATTAATGCATCAAGTTAATTAGGGTTTCATATATACAAATCCATTTAATATAATTAAGCAGCTGTACACACATATGGCCTAGCTAATTATGTTTCATGCATATATGCATGTCCTGAGTCATTAATTATTTATTTCAATTTGTCAATTTTGTGAAATAATTGTAGATGGACCGAGAATATTGGATGTATGGAATAAAACGCACTACTGTTGAGTATTTGGAGGGTGTGAATGGGTTTATTAAATTTGTTGAGCAAGAAAAGGCAAAGAAGGGAGAGAAAGATATGCATTGTCCTTGTATAGATTGTATGAACTTAAAAAGGATCGGCAACTCTGATCAGATTAGGAGTCATTTGATTTGTCGTGGTTTTAACGCACGCTATACCCATTGGATATGGCATGGTGAAGATCTTGAGGAAACGAGCACCGCTACCACTCAGCAGCACCCGGAAGTGGATTGCAGTAATGATGATCATGATCAGAACATTGGTAATGTTCATTCGGAAGTCCATGTAGATGACGACAATAAAGATGAAATGTTACGTGATGTAGAAGAAAATTACAGTGAAAACGATTTAGCTAAATTTGAGAAATTAATTGTTGATTCTGAGAAGCCTTTGTTCCCCGGATGTGCAAAATTTACAAAGTTGTCTTCTGTGTTGAGATTATATAACTTGAAGGCAAGCAACGGTTGGAGCGATAAGAGTTTCACGGTGCTATTGGATCTATTAGCGGACATGCTTCCAGAGGGAAATAAGTTGCCAAGATCGGTTTACCAGGCCAAAAAACTATTATGTCCATTGGGAATAGAAATCGAAAGAATACATGCATGCCCAAATGATTGTGTTCTGTACCGTAAAGAGTACGAGGATTTGCATGTTTGTCCAAGATGCGGTGCATCGCGGTATAAGCATGGGAACAGAATTTATCACAATGGATGTGATGAGGTAAAGAAAGGGCCTCCGGCCAAAACTGTGTGGTATTTTCCTGTGATTCCTAGATTGAAACGGCTGTTTGCAAATCCGAAAGATGCGAAGTATTTGCGTTGGCATGTTGAAGGTCGGAAACAAGACAGAAAACTAACACATCCAGCTGATTCTATTCAATGGAGAAACATTAACAGAACATTCGGTGAGTTTGGCAGTGAAGTGAGGAATATAAGATTTGGGCTGAGTACGGATGGTATGAATCCACACGGAAATATGAGCAGTCGACATAGCACTTGGCCAGTTCTTTTATGCATCTACAATCTTCCTCCTTGGTTATGTATGAAGCACAAGTACATCATGATGTCGTTACTAATTTCAGGACCCAGACAACCCGGGAATGATATTGACGTGTTTCTATCACCGTTAGTCGAGGACTTATATAAATTGTGGAGCGAAGGAGTGCGGGTGTGGGATGCACATAAGCGAGAGAATTTCATGTTTCGGGCCATGATATTTTGCACCATAAATGATTTCCCGGCCTATGGAAATTTGTCGGGGTATAGTACGAAAGGAGGCAAGGCTTGTTCTATTTGCTTGGATGAAACTGAAAGCATGGGTTATCGAACTGCAGAAAAATAGTGTACATGGGTCACCGCATATTCCTTCCGATGCATCACGCCTACCATAAGAAGAGGAAGTCATTCAATGGGAAGCCTGAGAAAGGATCAGCCCCAGTGTTTGTGACTGGTAAGGAGCTTTACTTGCGCGTGAAGGACATCAAAGTTGAGTTCGGTAAATGTTCTAAACCTCTAGGAAAAAATGCTTGGAAGAAGAGATCGATTCTTTGGGATCTGCCATATTGGGAGCACTTACAAGTTCGACATTGCATTGATGTCATGCACGTAGAGAAAAATGTTTGTGACAGTTTGATTGGTTTGTTGTTGAACATTCCAGGAAAGACGAAAGATGACATCAACGTTTGCCGTGACATGCTCGACATGGGCATAAGGACTGAGCTTGCACCGTTGGAGAAGGGAAAGCGGACATACCTCCCCCCGGCCTTCTATACTTTGTCAAAAAGAGAAAAAACAGAACTCTGTCAGTGCCTACATGGTGTCAAAGTTCCATGCGGGTATTCTGCGAACTTGAAAAAACTTGTGTCCATGAAAGACTTGAAACTGGTTGGTATGAAGTCCCATGACTGTCATGTACAGATATCACAAATGTTTCTCATTGCTATCAGAGGCATTCTCCCAGTCAAAGTCAGAGAGACAATTATAAAGCTATGTTATTTCTTCAACACAATATCTGGCAAGGTACGTAAGCGTGTACTCCTAGCAAGTTAATTAGCTCCATTCGTGGAACTTGTCAGATTTTTTGGATCTGAATATTTGCTGCAACTGTGTCCTTGCAGGTAATTGATCTGGATGGACTAGACGATTTGCAACGCGATGTGACTACAACTCTTTGCCAGCTGGAGATGTATTTCCCTCCATCTTTTTTTGATGTTATGGTCCATCTAATTGTTCACCTTATCAGAGAAATTAAGTTTTGTGGACCCGTGTTCCTGCGCTACATGTATCCATTTGAGAGATTTATGGGTATCTTGAAGGGATATGTAAGGAATCAACATCGGCCTGAGGGCAGTATCATTGAAGGTTATGCCGCCGAGGAGGTGATCGAATTTTGCACCAACTATATGGCTGGGGTTGACCCAATTGGCGTTCCTACGTCCCGGCATGAGGGCAGGCTTTAGGGCATTGGAACGATTGGATTTAAAGCAGTCGTCCCCTCTAGTGATCTGTATGCAAAAGCCCATTTTTGGGTCTTACAACACATGACGGGGGTGGAGCCATACATACACGAGCACAAGGAAATGTTACGGAAACAGAATCCCTCGAAGCCAGAGATTTGGGTCACCAGAGAACATAACAGGAAGTTTGCTGGGTGGATCGAAAATAGAGTCCTACAAGCTTCTGAGGGTGACGCAGATGAAGTTGTTACATGGTTGGCCAGAGGGCTTAGATTTACTGTAGGGACTTGGCAGGGGTATGACATCAACGGCTATTCATTTTACACAAGAACTGTAACATCCTGAGTTTTGGGGTGAAAAGTTTCTTTCTTAAAAGTCATGCATGCATATGTCTCTTCTAGATCAGCCAAATCAGCCTCAGCTTTATTCTGTTCTAACCCTAATTTCTCCAAATCTATCCTGTGACCCCAAGTCAAGATCTGACTTGCCAGATTTGATCTATCAGTTATCCTAAACCTAAAAGGCTTCAGAACCCGGATTCAATTCTATCCCTAACTTCCAGAATTATCAACTCTTTTCTGTTTTCGAAAACAGAATATCTGTTATTATCTTTTACCCTAAGTTTCAGAAATTCAGATTTAATCAAAATCTTAGCCAAGTTCGGACCAGATTATTCTTGGATTATGATCAAGGGTATGCCAATACCTTAATCCAAAAAGTTGGCAGTCAGATTTTACCATCTAAACCTTTTTCGCAAATCAGTCCAAGAGTTATTACAAATTAGTCCTTTATCTGATATCTAGAAACCCAAAAAGGCTAAAATCTCCAGATTAACTCCAAATTCAGAATTTCTTTGGCAAATCTTTTCTAGATGCTATTTGAAACAAGTTCTTCTTCTGTGCAGATTTCAAGATCTCATCCTAATTACCATAATTCGAAATCAATTGAAGCTCAGATTCAATTACCCTAAAAATACCCTATTTTCAGTCTGTATCAAAGACTATTCAAATGTGCCAAATTTTATCAAATGTTCTTGCCAAATATTCTGTTGAATATAATCTGCCATATCAGTGAAATCAAATTCAGTTTAAACCTTCCAAAACTCCAGATTCGCAGATCAGTCCTTCTTCCAGATTTTTCTAAAAGCCAGAAAGGGCAAAATGGTGCAAATCATCTTCAAATTCAAATCTGATTCAGGGAACACCTCCCAAATGTTTTTCAACACAAATTCTTCTTATATGAGTATCTCAAAATTAAACCCTAAATTCCATAATTCGAGATCAATAAGATTCAGACTTATTTTACCCTAATCTACTCTGTTTTCAGTTCATATCAAAAGTCATCCAAATGTCTCAAACTTTATCTCCTAGCTGTGCCAAATCATCTATTGAATTAAGTATACCAAAACAGCAGAATCAATTCCAGATCAAATCATCCAAATCTTCAGATTTACAATTCAGTCCAAATCAAAAACCTGAAGCTGCAGTTCAGTCCAAATTCGACCAGGCCGGTTGCTGTGCTCACGACCAGAGTTGCTCTGCTTGTGCGCCGTAGCTGCTCGTCGCCGGTGAGGCTTCGCCGCACTTGTGACCGTGCATGCCGGTGCGCACGTGTCCTCGCTCCAGCCGTGTCGTGGCAGCGCCACTGCAACGTCGACGACCAGCGCCTGCTCCCGCGCACGACCAGCAGCCTTTTGTCAGCAATTCACTGCCACGTTGCCTTGCCGCGCCAATGTTGTCGCCACCGCTTGCTCCAACTTGCCATGTCCCGATGAACCGACATGATGATCAACTGCAGAGCCGTTGTCGCCGTCGCATCACCGGTTAATGCTGTGTCTTCGCCGCTGATGCTCAGCACGCAACCCATCTCATCACAGCAGCCAATTACTTCGCTGTTCCCCCCTTGCAGCTTCGCCTGCCTATTTAAGCATCCCTGTACTCAGTAGCTCATTCACACCTCACTTGGAACCAGCAAAGCCTCAGATTTTCTGTCTTAGTCTTCTTCTCCGGCGAGACCAGCTCGAGGCCTCATGGTGACAGCCTCAACCGCAGCCTCAACCACCAAATTGACAGCTCCAGTGAGTTCCCCTTATCTCTCTCATCGTGCTATACCACTTAATTGGATTTCCTTGCCTCCTATCGCCGGCGATCACCGGAATTTATTGAAACTCGAAGATTGCCCTGTTCCGGCAATGCAGGCCAAATTACCTCGATTTAGCTCTCGATCCTGTGGAAGAAAATGATCAGTGACTCATTTCCAGCAAGCCTATGCATCAAGATCTCCTGATTCAGCTTCAACCGAAGCTTTCCCCAATTTTGAGCTTCTCCAGAAACCGGCGATCGTCGCCAGGCTTCTCCGGCCATCCTCCGGCCAAATTGATCGTGCAGGTAGTTTCCCCTTATCTCTCTTTCACTTCCCAAGCTTGGAATTGAGTTCATTCGGCCTAAATCGAAAATCCCCAAATGGCAGTGTTTCTTCTCCGGCGTCGATCACCGGAAAACCTATTCCTGGCCGTTTCAGCTTCATCCACTTTGTCATTCAGGTGTGCTTCAACCTCCTGAACATATTTGTCTTCTAGCTCGATCTTTGAAACTGCCCAGATTTCAAGTTACAGCCATGCCAAGATTGTTGTCCAGTGGCTTCACTGTGCCGTGTCGCCACCACACTTCTCCTTTGAATTTCATCACCTTCTGGCCATCTTCTGCCCTAGATCCTGTTGAATGATTTGTTCTTGTTATCAATGCCTACCTCCCAGACCAAGTGGTGCATCATTTGGAGCTCTAGATCAAAAGTTATGCCAAGCCCTAGTTTCCGGCCATGTCAAGATCAATGCCAGACTATGTCAGTCAGTGGCATTAGCCCTTTTCACTTCCTTCCAGATGTGCATTTTGGGCATAACTTTGTCCCTTAGACTCCTGAGGTTGTGATCAACATTTTCTTCTTCTATCACAACTTGATTTGAGCCCTTGAATTATATTTGCCGCTAAACCCTAGTTTTTGACACTATTCCAGTGCATGCCAGCCAATGGCATTGGCCTTGTTTACCCACTTCTGCTTGTGCATTTTGAAAGCCACTTTGTCCACTGAATTTGTAGAGTTATGATCTACATTTTCTTCTACTGTCATAACTTGAGATAAGCTCTCTAGTTTTCCTTGAAGTTATGTCAGATTCTTGATCCGAATGTCAATCTGCTGACATTCGCTGTTCTTGATCAAACCAGCCACAAAACTGATGTCCTTATTGTAACCTTGAGATCCTAAGAGCATCTAACATCCATCCTTAGCCAATTCCTTGAAACCCTAGATCTCAACTCAGTTCAGCTTACAATCTCAATTATCTCCAGTATCGTTCAGTTATCCTTGTTAAGCATATCTGCATATAGATCCTAAATCATTTTAATATATAAGTAATATTTGTCTGTATTGTTTGTTTGTCGTCGAGCAGATCCAGAAGCTGAGATCGAGGACTTCGTTGTTGACCCGTCATCAACTGCTGTTTCTTACGACGCGGAAGGCAAGTCATATCCTTGGTCATCTTGAACCTATATTTTAAATGTTGCTAAAACATAACCTTGAATATAGGCAATATTGCATGTGAAAGATTGAGAATGGTTGATTTATGAATTGGCAGTACTAGACTGGTTATCTGTGAAATGTGAAATAAACAAGTTTTGAGCCATGAACTATTATATGTATCTATATACTTATATTCATGAAATAAAACCCCTAGCCGTGACCAGAAAAATGGTATGGAATGGTGGTAGCACTGGAGGTGCTAGACTGCAAAGGAATGCAGGCACTGAAGGTGCAGGGTTGTGGATGGTCTGGTCACTGGCATATAAGAACTAGAACCTTGTGTTGTGCGTCTAGTGGCATGAACAACGTGCTAACCGCAAGCCTGGTATGGGACAGGCCTGAACAAGTACTTATGTGGATCGCACATGAAACCCCTGCATGAGATGTGTTGTGATGATTGATTTGGAGGCTGACTCCCACTATCACTGAAGGTGATCTGACATTAGACCCAGCAATGGGGAAATGAGTAGGGGTGGGGGTATAGCCCGCCACAACTGTGTTTCGCGAGAGATCCACAGGGTCGGGGGTGAAATGTGAGTGAGACATAACAAAAGTTCTTGTTGTCTCCACCTTGCCACTCACACATGGTTGTGAGGAGGGGTCTAATCATTTTGATAGGATGGGCTTGAAAGTGGAATATCTTGCGGGTAAATTGGTACCTCTCTGCAGAGTTAAAAACGTATTCGAATACTCCGAGCTCCCGGGTTTATAGGAGTCTGCTGCGGTGGATTAAATCCACGGGGTGTGACACAAGTATTATTTTCTAAATAAAATATGTTTAATCAAGATTACCCAAATGACATGTGTTGTCATGATAAGGAGTGCTGCCGTGGGCTGTCGTGTGTCGACGTGTCGCGGTAGTACTATAATCTAGTGAACATGAATGATGATGTTATATTATGAAAAGTGCTGCCATAAGATGAGATGAGAAAGGAAAAGGTTATTTTACAAACATCCATAATTCTTGACTAGTCTAGGTTCATATCATCACTACTATATGTACCTACTCTTACCTATGACTTGCTGAGTACGTAAGTACTCACCCTTGCAACATTCAAATCAGTAGATGGAGCGCTCTACGACCAAGATGAAGGCATGGAGTACTTCGTGGACCCAGAAGGAGGAGCGTCAGTCCCGTCATTTCCCTGATGTGTGTTGTTCTGCCGTCCACTTCTCTTTGTGGGTGGGTCACCTATCTTCTGCTGTGTAGATGTTATCTTGCTAAACCATGAATGCCGTGAAGGCATTGTAATCTTCTTATGTAATATCAAGGCCAGCAGGCCACACTGCTTAACTATTTTGTAAGTTACTCTGTTGCAATGTGAATATACTCCTGTGCTTGACTTATCCTGGGACGTCAAGGGTATGTGTATGCTATGCATATATGGGACTAGCTGCAGCGAGCTAGGTCTCTACAGGAGTAGTCGTAGTCCCAGTTTCGGGGCGCGACAAGAACTCAGGACAAGAAGAGTACTATGCAATGTAGTGGAGTGACACTACTTGCTATTTCGGAGGATGCCAGGGCAGTAAGGGCACTTGACTCATATTACGGTGTTATTGAGGAAATATGGGAGCTCGATTATGTATTACTTAAGATTCCTCTGTTCCGATGCCAATGGGTCGAAATCCCTCGAGGTGTTAAAGTCGACAATTATGGGTTTACTCTCGTCGATCTCAGTAGAGTCGCACACCAAGATGATCCATTTATACTTGCTGAGAAAGCCACACAGGTGTTCTACATCGTTGACCCGGCCAACCCAAAGTTGCACGTTGTCCTTCACAGTAAGAGACGTATTGTTGGGGTCGAAGACGTTGTGGATGAAGAAGAGTATGACCAGTTCGACGAACTACCTCCATTTTTAGATGGAATTCTTCAATCTGTCCCTACTGAAGATATTGACGAAACAAGTTACCTGCGAGACGACCACGAAGAAGGATTATGGGTGGACAATCATTCTTGACTAATTTGCAATATGTAAGTGACGTATATTACTTGGATCTTTAATCAAAGAATTCTTCAAATCATTTTTCAAAAATTCTTTGGGAAAACATACGTGATGCATTGAGAATCATTTATGCAAATTTTCATTTCAATTGGAGTATATACTTGATTTGAGCAATAATTGATTTTTTTCACAAATCAATATGAAAACTGCAAATTTTCATTCCATGATTGGTCTTTACTGTTAATTTCTTTCAAAATTATTGGAAGTCATTTGCATGGGGTTTCAGGTGTCTTTACAAGTGCAAAATGATGTACTGAGACCCATCTGTAATTATTCTCAGGAAATCCCTTTAGGTCAATAACATTGTATTCTACTATCGGTTTCAACTTCCAAACCGATATGAAATTAATATCTACTATCGGTTTATTGTTCATAACCGATAGTATTTCATTTTGTGTTATGAGACCCTGTTCTACATTTTGGTTTGCTCTTGTACAGTGGATTAATTTACTATCGGTTAATAATCATAAAACTGATAGTGAAATACAATGCAAAATGATGTACTGAGATCATCTGTAATTGTTCTAAGGGAAATCTTTTAGGGTCAATAACATTGTATTTTACTATTGGTTTCAACTGCCAAACCGATATGAAATTAAACTCTACTATCGGTTTATTGTTCATAACCGATAGTAATTTATATTGTGTTATGAGCCCCTGTTCTTAATTTACTATTGGTTAGTAATAATAAAACCGATAGTGAACAATGCCAACACTCCAAACCCTAACTTACATTGTATTTACTATCGGTTTGGTGGTTATGAACCGATAGTAAAGATTCATATATTAGGTTATAACCTCGCACGATTTTCCCTCCAGTGCAACTGATCACATTCCAAATACTCGCGCGAGGAAAACCCTAGCCTCTCCGACGTTCGCATTTTCGCTCCACCGCCTCCGGCCGATCGCAATTGGGTTCTCCACCGCCTCCGGCCACTCCACGAACGACTGTAAGTGTTCTTGACCAAACCGCTCGCGTCAATTGCTTAAATTTATATGCAATGGTTCATATGTGGTTCAATGGATTACAAATATAAAACTAGAGTAAAATTCATGAACTACAAACTTGATAGCTATGAGAATTACAGACTTGATGAAAATCACTAGCAATTTGTCATACAGTGTAGTCCACTATCGGTTTCTTATTTAGAACCGATAGTAACTACCATAAACTGAATTTTCTGTTAATTATTTCTCATTTTCTAATTTTCATCTGAAATTTTGGTTCATTTAAATTTTAACAAACTTTATGTTCCTGCAGAGAGACTAGCATAGTTTGCACTACTAATCTTATATATTTTCCTAAATACAAACTTGAGTACTATCGGTTTTACTTGAAAAATCGATAGGAAATAGAGTATGTCATAGTTTGCACTGCTAATCTTATATATTTTCCTGAATACAAATTTGAGTACTATCGGTTTTACTTGGAAAACCGATAGGAAATAGAGTATGTCATAGTTTGCACTGCTAATCTTATATATTTTCCTGAATACAAATTTGAGTACTATCGGTTTTACTTGGAAAACCGATAGGAAATAGAGTATGTCATAGTTTGCACTGCTAATCTGAATTTTCTATTAATTATTTCCCATTTTCTAATTTTCATCTGAAATTTTGGTTCATTTAAATTTTAACAGACTTTATGTTCCTACAGAGAGACTAGCATAGTTGCACTGCTAATCTTATATATTTTCCTGAATACAAACTTGAATACTATCGGTTTTACTTGGAAAACCGATAGGAAATATAGTATGTCATATCGGTTTGTTATTATCAACCGATAGTACATTGAAAAGTCTAAATTTTGCAGAGTTCATATTTCATTTGTGAAAAGAATCAACTACTGCTCAAATCAAATACATTTGAAATGAAAAATTAAAGAAATAATTTTCATTGCATGAAATATATTTTTCTGATGAAATTTTCCAAATAGGATTAATTTTACAATCAAGAGTTATCGAATGACCTTTATGTTAAGCAAGAAGGTATCAGTTCGACAACCCTTTGCAAATTGAGTTTACAAATCCACTTTAAATCTATTTTGAAGACCATGTTGATAGGAATTTATGATTTTTGGCCTTTTGAATGAAAATTTGACATTTTAACAAAAAGAGGTGGTTCATCATTGCCATTCCATTTTAGTTATGAACTTTGTCATGTACCTTTCTTCATATCAATTGATGGTCTGTTCATGGAATTTTAGGTAAAGCCACATCAGCATCTTCCTCGGCTGATAGTAGTGATTCGGCGAGGACGAACGTAGATGGCACTGCCTCGTCCCAGCGCAAGAGGAAGGCGCGAGGCGCGACGATGTTGGGCCGTTTGGCCAAATGCGCGGATCTTTCATGTGAGTTCAACCAGTTCGGGAGACCAATCGGGAAGAACGCTGGCCACTATGCTGCCTATGTTGGCTTGTTGGCGAAGGAAAGGATGAAGATCACCGTCCAAAGCTGGAAGGACGTTAAGGCCGACGAGAGGGATAGACTGTGGGCGGAAGTGAAGGTAAAATTAATCAAAATCACTGAACTCTTGAGTAATCACATTCCCTTGGTTTATCCCAGAGATTAGGTAAGTCCTATTTATATGCACCATTTGAAACAGGCCAAGTGGAACATCCCCGACGATGGTCCCAAGATAGCTTGCTTGAAGGACATGAACAACACGTGGAAAACCTTCAAGAGCGTCCTCGTCAGTACCTTCCTCGCTAAAGGCAAATCTCCATGCGAGAAGTACCCCTTCATAATGGAGGAGGTATGGGAGCAATTCACCCAACAAAAGGGGACTCCTGAGTTCAAGGTATGTATGGTTCCTTTGCTTGGTTACACCATTGTATGCAGTAACCAGCGGTGCATTAATTTTCTTGTTTCTGGTACGAAGGCCCTCAGCGAGAAGAACAAGGCAATCCAGAGGAGGAATGACCACCCACACCGGCTCGGCTCTCGCGGCTATGCGGGGAAGGAGGAGCAGTGGAAGAAGGCTGAAGACGAGGCGTCGAATTTCGTCGACTCCCCTGACCTACCACTCTCCGAGATCAGCAATCCGCGATGCAAGCGCTGGTGGCTGGCCAGAGGGACTATGTCGGCCATGGGGACTTTGGAGTTCCCAAACCCCAGGGACGTCGAGGTCGTGCAGCGACTCGTAAGTTGGCTAACTTCCTGGTTGGAATCATAGAGTGTGGTAGAAAAAACTATGATCACTAGTGTGCGCTCAAGTTTGTATATATTTCTTCCTCACAATGGAGAGCTTTGAATGTAACAGGTCTCTTGCTCAAAGGAGGCGACCGGGGGATTGTTCACTCCCCATAGGGAGAACGACATCCTTATCCGGGCTCTAGGGAACAAGGAGCATCCAGGGCGGACACGAACCGTGGGGAGTGTGGTGCCATGGAAGGAAGGCTTCTCAGAGCCCGGGCAAAAGGTGAAGAAGGCTGGCAGCTGGAAGGAAAGGGAAGTGGAGCTATCTCAGAAGATACGGGCAGATGTGACTGCACAATTCGCGGACATGTTCGCTCAAATGAACGAGAAGTATGAATGCCTCAGCCGAGTTGTGCAGTCCAAGGGTTTAGATCCAGCTGCCGAGGTCGACGCTGCCAGGCCAAGTAGTTGCGGCTCGAAGGTTCACGTGAATCCGGTGGACCTGATCGAGGTATTGCAACTCTTGAGCTATATATGCAGTTTGGTTGATGCCACTCCCGTTACGTTAGAATTGTTTCGCTAAACTGTTATAATTGTTGCAAATTGCAGAAGTCGGAGAGCTGTAGCCTATTGATCAACATAGGCAACAAACCTATAGTGGTTGCAAATGGGGTCATATACCAGTCTTGGGAGGATGTCCGGATCCACTGCGTACCTCTGGAGCCTGGATTCGCAAAGGTACAGATGGACATGGCCCTCCCGGGCTACAGCTCTTTTCCGTTGCCCGTCCCAACGGATGAAATGCGGACAATTGGCGAGGCATTGGGCTCGTACATACAGTGGCCCAAGAAGGGTGTTAGACTACAAGAGGTAAACCCTAGCCATTCTAGCTTACAACTCAGTTAATATACTCAATTTGCAAAATCTAACTTATGCGTTTGTACTTAAAGTGGACAATGGATACCAGCTCACTTCCTGAGGACACCACCCCCGCCACAATGCATGACCGAGCTCCTTCGGCCCCCATGCCTCCTCCGACGGCCTCAAACCCTTCGCCATCAAATGAGGCCGGTGGCACCGCACCCCAACCTTCGAAGGTATACACTCGCTCCCCGCCCAAAGGCAAGGGCAAGGCCAAAGGTAAGGCCAAACAAAGCCAGCCGGGTACGTTCAAGAACGGGTCCCCACTCGTGTCGGAGTACCTTCTGCGCAATATGGATCAAATAACCAGAAATCTCCACGAGTGGTACCTGACCTGGTCTAGGCGCCACATCAACTTCTTAGTTCACTTCAGGCCAGGTCATTTTCACCGTGAGGCCGGGAGCATATTGGTGGCCCACGAGGATTTGTTCGACCTCCTCAACTGGCGGGAGCTTGATATGTCCATCATACGGACTGGAGTCCTATGAGTTTGCTGTTGTCTGAAGTTATCACAGTTCATTTCATAAATCTAATCACTTTGTATGCACTACTTACTAATGTCTACTTTGCATCCAGGTGCATGTATAGGCTGGCGTCGATGAGGGCATGTGACAAGGTGGGTTTCCTCGACCCAGAGAAAATAAGCCTCACGATGCTAGAGCACGACCAAGCACATGCGGAGGAATACATATCAAGGGCACTACTAGCGCAGCAGGACCGAGAGTTCATCCTTGCGCCGTACCACCAAAGGTTAGTGCATTTCCTACTAATTTAACTCATTCTTGTATGTTACGCCTAACATATGTATGAAACGGTTCACTTATATATGCAATGTAGGGGCCACTGGGTCCTCGCCGTCATTTTCCCGTGGATGAATAAGGTCTATTACCTTGATTCGATGAGCGACAAGGTGGCGCATGTTTTCACCCTCACATGGCACATAGACGCGTAAGTAACATAGTTGTTTTAAATTTTTCTCTGACTAGCTAATTAATGATAACATATTAACCGGCAATGCTAAATTAAATACAGGGCTTTTAAAAATTATGCTAGTGCTGGAGGGAGGCATGACGCGTCGAAAGGCACAACAATTTCTTGGAAAGAATATGAGGTAATTAATACGGATGGAAGTACTCATGATGAGTCTTTTAATTTAAGCTTAATTAGTTCTTTCGAGTTAATGTGGGTTTATGTCTTTGCATATGCAATTTTCCCAGTGCCATCAACAGCCACAATCGTGGGAACGTGGCTTCTATGTCATGAGATTCATGTATGACCTGATCAAGAGAAACTTTACCCAATTCCCTAAGGTAACCATTTTTCCTGACTCAAAGTCGAACTTTAATTGGATGTGACGTACGATCCTAACTTCATACACGCATATATGCAGAGCGCCATGTTGAAAGAGCAATATGAGTTGCCTCAATTGAAGGAGCTGCGAAAAATTTGGGCTCAATATGTCATGGAAGAAGTGGCTATCAACGATTGATTGTAACTGACTTGTGTAATATATATTGAATGTGTTGATTGCTGTATTTGTGAATAAACTCAATATGTGAATAGATTCATTGATGTATTTGTGAATAAACTCGATCAATATGTGAATAAATTCAATCTGTCCAATGCATGTGTATATTATTGTATTAGTGTATTTGTGAACAAATTCAATATGTGAATATTGGTGTATTTGTAAATATTGGTGTATTTGTGAATGATCCAATGTATCTCTGTATTGCTGTATGTATATGTGAAAGATTCCAGTAGTAACCGTGTCGAGTACATAACCGATAGGAAAAACTACATAGTACTATCGGTTATATACTACAACCGATAGAATAAATATTCCAGTACTATCAGTTCATATACAACAACCGATAGAATAAAGTTTCCAGTACTAACTGTGTCTACACAATACTATCGGTTTAGATCCCAGCCGATAGAAAAAACCTACACAATACTATCGGTTTAGATCCTAGCCGATAGAAAAAACCTACACAATACTATCGGTTTAAATCCGAGGAGATAGAAGAAATAGTCGTTAGCGATTAGTGAACGTTGGGAATGTAGATGTTTTACTAACGGTTTTCAACCGATAGAAGTGTGCTACGTTTCTACTATCGTGCCGATCACTATCGGTAAGAGAACCGATGGTAGAGTGGATTTTTAACCGATAGTGAAAAGCATTTCTGTAGTAGTGTCTCTTCATCTACGATTGCATGTTGAGAATTTGAAGCGACGGATACTGTTGGGACTATCACAGAGGGTTGGGAGATCAAAACCGTTTGCTTTACTATTATAGACGATTATGAGGTCCGAACCATCTGTAATATGCCTGAAATTTTGCTTGAAGTCGAACCGTTCGACTTCTACAAATACTTGTTCCCTCCCTAGAGTTTTGCTTCCAGTCGAACCGTTCCACTTCTTTTTCTCCTTGGGCACGACAAGCCTTAACCCGTAACCTCCATTGATGGCCGCCGCACCTCCATCGACGGCCACTAGTTTCTCTGGTGAATCAAGTCCAAAATCGATCGTAGCTTCAACTCCCTCGGCTAGATTTTGGCATTGCAAGTAAGGCAAGTAAAATTTCGGTATTGTTAGATTATCCTAATCCTATGATGGTAATTATCCTGCAATTCCTATATCTTCCATTTTTATATGTCTTCTTTTCAACATGATTCTGTGCAGGTCCTTGGACGATGTTCACGAGGGGCAACGTAGTTCACAGTTCTTCGTCACAATACGCTGTGTACGTTGACTTGTTAGCGAAAGAAAGGGTGAAGATCACCGTCGAGAGCTGGAAGTTAGTGCAGGGCGAGATCTTAGTTGGCTCGGTCGAAAAGATCCTCAAGCCCGGCGTGTTTCTCAAATCAGGACCTATAGAAAGCATCTTACATTTGTATTAGTGATTTCCTCAGGCTCCAACTCAACTCAACTCAACTGAGTTGAGTTGATTTGCATTGATGAGTTGAGTTTGAGCCAGCAGAGATCACCAAGAAAAATGTAACTCAACGCCAGTTCCAGCTCCTCGGACGTCTCTGAACTGAACTCCTATGGTTAAGTCAAACATGGTTCATACATTTACTGTTTCAGATGAATGGATTTGTGATGTATCAGGTCTAACTTGTAGTCGGTAGTTACATTTGTTGTTTGATTACAAAGGTTCTCTTTCAGATGTGACTTTTTGATGAGGAACGGGGTCCCGATCTTCTGACAGGTAGGGGATATTTCGATTGGTGGAGACTCGACGTTGACGATCCGACTTTCGACAAGAACCGATCTAGGCCTGCAATCGCTACACCACTGCTCCATTCGTGATCAACCGTACCGAGGCGCGGTTGACCTAGCCACGAAGGCCTGTTCCTGCAAGCGAATCGAAGAACACGTGCAAGAACACAGAAGAAGCAATCTCAAATTGCAAGTATGTATTAAGATCACGAAGTGTTGGGGTTCCACAAACCGAAAGACGGTGAACTGCGACAACAGAAAATTCTAAGCAAAACCCGAGTCTAACAATGACGACTACGAGGTTTTAATATACGAGAGGGGTGGCGTCTAGGGTTTGGGGCGCACCCCCCCCCCCACCCCCCCACGCGGGATACACGGGCCAAGGCCCAATAGACAGGTGACTCAGCACCGCACGGCCCAACAGAATCTGATCTCCACTTGTTTCGACGATTGTGATTGACTCAGAACAATTTTGGACGTGAGACCAGATCCTTTGGAAAGGTCTCGTCGAGGGCTTCTCTGTAATGTACTTGAACGCCCCAAACGGAGTTCTTATGCATCTGCTACGCCCGTTTGAAGACAGGCTGCTCCGCCGTGGCCGACCCGGACTCCAGCTAGCGGTAGACTTGATTCCCAACCCGTCTTGGCGCAAAGTGACACCCTCGCTGATCAACACCATGATTCCTGAGCACAAGCACAATATTATTAGGTAGTAACTCGCTCTTGTCAATATTCTCTCGTGTACTAAGAAATGAGCTCACCTGGTGATTTAGTTGACGTGCACGTGCCCTTGTTATTGGTCCTTGCACAACGGGTGTTGGAAGAATGGACGCATCGTTAGGGGTGATGTCCTCATCACTTTTGTAATATACATCGAATGTGTGAATTGGTGTATTTGTATTGGTCTATATTTGTGTATTTGTATTGCTATTTGGAACATGTACTTGAATGTGTGAATTGGTGTATTTGTATATTTGTATTGGTGTATATTTGTGTATTTGTACTGCTGTTTTAGACATATACTTCAATGTGTGAACTGGCGTATTTGTGTAGAACTATCACAAAATATCACAGACAGTTATCATATCAGAACCATGTGTAATACAACACTATTACAGACGGTTTTGTGATGAAAACCGTCTGTGATAGAACTATCACAGACGGTTTTTAAATCAGAACCGTTTGTGATATTCCAAGAACGTGCTAGAAAATTGGAAAATTGACATAAGAATAAATTTTTAATTAATTTTTTTTCATCATTAATGAAAAACAAGCTATTTATAGAATTTCCAAGGCGACGCTTCATGTTCCCAGGCTAGTGCGCCGTGCGAATATCAGAACCCAAAATGACACAACACACTGTTGAGAATTTGAAGCGTCGATCACTGTTGGGACTATCACAGTCGATCCTTACATAAAAACCATCTGTAATGTGACTATCACAGACGGTTTTGAGTTAAAAACCATCTGTGATATTGAAAGAACGTTGAGAATTTGAAGCGTCGGTCACTGTTGGGACTATCACAGTCGGTCCTTACATAAAAACCATCTGTAATGTGACTATCACAGACGTTTTTTTACCTCAGAACCGTCTGTGATATTCAAAGCACGTTGAGAACTTGAAGCGTCGGACACTTTTGGGACTATCCAACCAAATAGGCCCAACTTCTATATTGTTTCTAAATTTTTTTTGTTCGCCATAAAAAATATGTTGTACCACACTCGCGTTTGGCATGCCACAATGCCATCCAGCCAAATAAGCCTAACTTCTATATTCTTTCTATATTATTTGCATGGGACCTGCGACTTCTATATTGTTTCCATATTATTTGCAAGGCTCCGATGGACTGCCCTCACGCGCCAAAGATTGCCGCTTCTATGTATATGATCGCGATAGTCGTTCCTTGATTGCACACAGTGCACATACCTTTGTATGGTCGAATGTTCGCCAAAAGCTAAAGAAAGATAAAGAAAGAGGGAAGATAGCATGCAGTCCAAGAACGTGCTGGAAAATTGACATAAGAACAAATTTTTCATTAATTTTTTTCATCACTTACAAAAAAAAAAGTAAAAATACAAAATGCTAGGTCAAGGAGTGGTCTTAGCCCTGGCTAAAGTCAGTTTGACTTGCAGCCAGGACGCAGGACTCCTCCAGCGACAAGTTGTCCTTCTTAGGATCAACTACTACGGCGTCGAGAAGGCCTGTGACGTCCCTCAGCTTCGCGATAGTATCCTTCATAGTCAAACCGCAGTCAGCGATGGTCATATCCGCGGCTTGCTTCTCCTCGCGAAGACGCCTCGTCCTCGCCCTAGCATTGTCACCATCCGTCTTCATGCGCTGAATGCGCTGGAAGAGATCGTCCAGGTCAAGCTGTAGCTGAGTGTGCTTCTCCGTAAGGACCTTGTGCTCCTCCTGGAGGGCCCTCAGCTTGGCTTTCACCTTGCCCGAGTCTTTCACGGCTCCCCTTCCTTGTGCAAATCAACACATCAAGAATGTACTGAACAGGGATTAACAATACAGGGGTAAGTCCAAAAGATTGAGAGTTCTTACCGGGGAGGGTGAGGCTGACGATGCCATTGAGGATGCCATTGGCGCAGAGAAGCTAAGAAGTCAAACAGTTTGAGAATTATAAAAACTTGTAAAGTAAATGGCAATTATTCCACTGTCAAGCTATTTATAGAATTTCCAAGGCGACGCTTCGTATTAGCCTAGGCGCCGCGCGAAGATCAGAGACCGAAATGAACACAGTTGAGAATTCGAAGCGCCGGCACTGTTTAGAACAGTCGGTTCTGATATTAGTACCATCTCTAATACTACACTATCACAGTCGGTTCTGAGTTCTGAACTGATTGTATATATCACAGTCGGTTTTGATAACGGAACCGTCTATGATATTCTAGTTATCACAGACAGTTCTCAGTTGAGAACCGATTGTATCTATCACAGTCGGGTTTTAGTTTAAAACTGTCCGTGATAAGTAGACTATTACAGACGGTTTTGTGTTCAGAACCGTCTGGTTGACTATCACAGTTGGTTTTGACATCAGAACCGACTGTGATAACTTAACATATTGTCCCGACAGGCCTTCGCAGACGGTGTTCCATTGAAAAGTTCATAACCGTCTGTGATGTGACATCCTGGATGTCTGTTTCTGTGGTAGTGATGGTCCGTGAAACTTGACTATCAATCAATGATCATGTTGAGTTATCTTGCATTATTATTTCATGTAATGCCGAAAGTCAGGGAAGTTTAGAATAAATATCACTGATAATGTCGACAATACATATATCATAATAAAGGGTTCCACGAACAAGTCACATACTTGTTTGATTAATAAAAGTGATACTTTATTCAAGAAATACAATAACATTTTATTCGTAACAATTCATAAACATATCATGATACAATCATCTCCATGATTGTCTCTAGGACATATCTCTATCAAGGCAATGCGCCAAGTGATGGAGGCAGTAATGCTAAAGTGTAGACATGATGATTGTTGCTTTGATTGTTGGGACGGCAATGGCGGTAGACTTGTATGGGGTGGCGACTCTGGACTCGTTCAAAGTTTCGGTGTAACACCTTAAACCATGGTTACGCTTTTTGTGTTGACTATGTATGTTAACTCATGCCACCTTTGTACGGCTCTGTATGTTTACACTTTTTGTTCGATCCGCACTTTGGCCTCATCTCGTCCACCTACCAGCCCCACAGTGGTGGCAACAAGATCTCAGTAGGCTGCATCTGGGCCGTCAATGCGCACTGCGCTGCTCTCAGCAAATCTTGCCGAGCCGTGTTAAGCCACATCACCCACCCTAGGCGCATCCAGATCGTCCACTCGTCCTGCTTGCTCCTCGCCTTTGTAGGCTGTTGGATTTTGAAGGCAAACAATCTGAGCCATCCAAAGTCCATGTGAGAGAGCTGCCAAAAACCCTGAGCAGCTGCCCCCCAGCACCCCTCGTCGCCTCTACTCCCCACTCCCACATTTTTTGTATAGATAACCTGTAGATAAAAAAAGTCGAAAATAACACAGAACAAAAAAGTAATTGCAGAACTGACAAAAGTTGCTAACCCGATTGGCGACATTTGGAAAATTTGACCAGTCACCAACTAATCTGGTGACTCATACCACGTCATCAGTCGCCACGACTAGTCGCTAGTTGAGATGGCGACTAGTCGACTGGTCGAATTTCATGCCGACTGATCGAGTTTCTTGAGAAATTGCAAAAGCTGGGAAGTGTATTTATTTTTTTTAAAATAAAAAGATGAACATCAAAAACCGTCTGGAAGTGTGTTTTTATTTGTATGAATAACCCCCCAAAAAAGAAGAATTTAAAATAAAACCGAGAAAGGGCTGTTGAAGCACCATCGCCCGGCCAACCAAGGAGAAGAAGGTTATGATTGGTCTAATTTGTTGGGTTGATTGATGCGTACATTTCGTGACTGGTTTATCACTGTTCATATATTGCCATCCAATCAATGACTCAACTACCAATTTTGCTGCTTCGGTGTTTACATTCATATGTGGCACATTATCTAGCATCGTCACATATAAATGCACTCATCTGGGCCATGATTGGGACTTCTCACTCTCCTAACATAAGAGCCCTCAAGACCTGTCACATCTAAGTTTACACAATTTCCAACAATTTGTTGCACCAACAAGCACCAATGCTTATATGATAATTTTGTGTAAAGTTAGGTCGATATTTAGGATGTCTACGACTCGGTTCTTAAGATCATCAAAATTAACGGTACTAAGATCATTCAATTCCATGTCTATACAGTGATAGCTACTTAGGTCATTGTCGACGATTCGGACTCGAGGTCCTTAGCCGAACTTATGCAAAATTTGTAGGTTGTGAGACCTTTCAGGGTGTCCCTCCAGGAAGGTATGTTGATTTATGGAGAACTAGAGCACAGAGAGATTTATACAGGTTCGGGCCCTCGATGGTGGGAGTAATAGCCTTACGTCCTATTGGGATTTCACTATGTATAGCAAAAAAGTTTTACAGAGTTGTGGAAAAAATCTTCACAGGTGAAGATTTTCCCTATATGTTTGTACAAGATAAAGCCAAGAAGGCTTTATGAAAGCTATCTAATTTAGACTACTATTTCTGGGTTGTTTTTGTTTGGTCAGGTTCGATCAATCGATCACTGGATGGCTTGGTGTTTTGATCTCTCGATCCTTTTTCTTTTTTTTCCCTCCTGTTTGATGCATCGGGCTGCCCCTTTATACTGGTCGAAAGGGCGCCAAGTCGTAACGGCATCAAACAGTTGCTTGGACGCGGTTTCGTCAACCGCTCTTAACTCCCATGCAGGTTTAACACGTGTTATTCGTGGATAACCGCACGTATTAACCTCCTGACGGTTGTTCTCCTACGTGGAAGAATCTTTGGAGTAGTCGGGATATTCCCTTTACGAGGGCAGATTAATCCCACGTTCCCCGGTCGAAAGTGCTCTGACCGCGTGATGTTGGCTGACCGCGCAACATCTACAGTTTTCTGTTCGCGCATAGCATACGAACTTTTGACCGCGTACTAGCTGCGGTCTGATCGCATAAAGCCTGCGACCTCGGGCATGTGCTTCTCAGAATGACTTGAGTTCGCACTATCAGGCGCTTGTCTGGTTCGAATCTATCCTGAACTAATTGTACATTTATTTGAACTGGCTCAGGTATCAATCCTCGTCAGCTAGCCCCCAAATTCGAAGAGAACGAAGGGACGTGTTTACTTCGAATTTTAAGACATACATCGGATTTTTAACCCGACGCTTCAAATCCTCCACTTAGTGGCGCACTAAGTGTGACGGTTGGTTCTTCGAGACAAGCTCTGGGTAATACGTGACGGGTAATGATGGCGCCGTTAAAACGTTTTTTAACCCGAGGTAAATTTGTAAATGCTTTAAAAACTCGAGGCGTTCGAAAACCGAACCGTCACCCTGACGGCTATAAATACCGAAGCCTTCGGATTTCAAAGCTACACAATTCCTTTTTCCGGCTAAGTTTCTTTCAAAGCCATCTTCACATTTCTTCTCATACACCTCTCAATGGCAGAGCACAACATCATCGAGATTGAGAGTGATGAAGAAGAAGTTTTCGAGCAAGAACCATAGATGCCCGAAGATCCATCACCGGCAAAGAAGAAACCCAAGGTTGATGAAGGATCCTCCAGCAGAACAAAGGTGAAAGACGCATCATCGTTCTTTCTTCCTTCAGTTCCTCTAGTTCTTCCCATCCATGCACCTCGGCAGGTCAAACTTTCATCTCCACCTTTGGAGGGTCGTTCTTCTCAGCTTTCTCCATTTCACCCCAATACTCCCCATTTTTGTTCGGGTAATCAATTTTCTGGTCGGCAAGCTGCTCTCTCACGACCAGATGATACTCAACTTGTGTTGGGGAAGCAATCTTATAGTGGGAAGGCCACACTTCCACCATATGATGATCCTCGAATTTTATCGGGTGATCTACTTTCCAGGATGCCTATATCAACCTGTCACACGCAGGGACGGATAATAATCTCTATCTCCTTTTGCTTGTTGTTATAGTTAGTGTGTCTAACATTTGCAAATGTAGGAGATTGGAGGCCCCAACGACCAGCCTACTGAAATCCTGCCTCCCCCCTTCGGACAGACTCTCCAAGGGGAAAAAGAGGCTCTAGAGAAGAAGACCGAAGAGATGTCTTCGGCGATTCTGCACCTGGCAGAATGTTTTGAAAGATCCCGTGAAGAGGCGCGCCAATTCCGTCGGGAGAGGGATCACACTCAACAACAGCGAGAACTCTCCGATTTGATTAGGAATAATAGTGCGTCTCTTGTTAGGGACGATGTAGATAGGCTTAGATTAGTTGCTAGTTCCCTGGGGGTTGTCAGCGTAGATCCTACTGACAACAACATGCCCCTAGGGGAACTTTGCAAACTTCTTTCGGATCAGGTCGATGCTCTGGTCGCTGGTATCCCTTTTGTATGTAAAGAATGTCAGAAATAAAGATTTCTTTTTCTTCATATCATATGAATATTCTTTACAACTTCTGTGTGAAAATATGGCCATAAGCAATGTCTTTACGACCACTCATACACAGGCAAATTTCAACTCTGCGACCAGAATCGCATTTTAACGTTGTACCGCGACTAGCGCTGACACTTCGATCAGACTTGAGACCGCGGTCAGAACCGAGGTTCGATTTGAAAAATTACTGTGGTCAGAACCGAAACTCGATCAGACTATTACTTCGATTAGAATCAAAGCTCAGTCAAAGACATGGTTCTGATTACGCAGTAACTTGATCAAAAAGTACTACACCCAACAACTGGGTCATAAGATATTTTCATGATCGATTCGTGAAAGTTTACAAGAAACATGAAGGAAAATGTCCTCCGAAAACCTTTGTAGAACTTTTCACGTTTTTGTTTCCTCAAATCTAAAACAAAGAAGTCCTTTCGTTTCAGATTCGATACAGGGAACACTTAACGGGTCCGCCAGAGAGAGTATCCATTATGGGAAATGAATAGAATATTAAATGGAACGTTACTCATAGTAGTGTGCCTCCTCGGGTCTATAAAAGGAGCAGGTAGCTTCCTGAGGAAGCCACACAACCAGAAACCCTGTCTTAGAACTTCCGCCGCACAAAACCCTCATTCTCCATAGCCTCCATCTTCCCCGAAGTTGCCACCTTGCCTCACGATCTTTCGCAAGAAATGGCGTCCTGGAGCCGATCGGTTCACCACACCGAGGAGAGTCTCATGGCACTGGAGAAGGAAGAGATCCTTCCTCCACGACTGCTAATCAACTGGCGGCCCGCGGAGAAGGACCAAGAAACCCTGATCGTCCAAGAGGGCGAACTAGTGGTTTTTGAGGAATATCTACGATGCGGGTTCTGATTCCCCGAGAGTCGGTTTCTGAAGGGAATCCTTGAGCATTACGGGTTGGAGTTGATAAACCTCCACCCGAATGCGATCTTGATTCTGGCAGTGTTTCAGCATTTGTGCGAAGCTTACGTCAGAGTGTATCCCAGCGTGGATCTCTTCCGGCGTTTCTACTATTCGGCGTGGTCGAAGAGTACCAACGCCGCCGGATGTATATACTTCCGGATAAGGGAGAAGAAAGAGTATCCCTTCCCACCCCTGCAAGACTCTGTGCATGGGTGGTACCAGAAGTGGTTCTACTGCACCCCTCCATCCAAGAGTGGGCTGTGGTTTGAGAACTCGCGGCCAGAGAAGCCGAGCGAGTTGGATTCTCCCCCGGCTATGAATGCCGAATTCATGAAGCATGCCGAAGTGATTCTTCACTTAGTCGAATAGAGACTAACAGCTCGCGACATTGTAAGCGACTTCATGAAGAATCGGGTGAGCCCCCTGCGTGAAAGGGCTCATCCGGCTTGGGAGATAAAATCCATGGCGGATAGCACCCTGGACTACAACAACGGTATGTGACTTCGACAGCGAAATCTTATACCTTTGCTTCGTACTTACTAACTGATCTGTTGGGGACACAGTCCTGCCGTCATCTGAAATTGAAAGGCGAACAAATTGCCTCCTCAAGGCCTACAGTGCCGAAGTGGAGGGCCCCAAGGGATCACCTCGCCCACAGAGCTTAATTCACGCCGGCGACGACCTCAAGCAGGAACGCCGAAAGGTATGTCATCTTTCATTCAGTTCTCATTCATAGGTCTTATGTACATCTAGTACTGACAAGTACACCGGAATGACATAGCTCTTGGGGAGATTTGCCGAGGCGACGTTCCCGAGCGAAAACGTCGGTCTCCTGGGAAAGCCGACGGTGAAGAATGTGAAGAAGGTCTCTTCGAAGCCTAGGACGAGAAATCCTGCCCCCAAGAAATCCAAGAAGATCCTCGGGGAAGGGTCTTCGCGTAGGACTCCCCTTACCTCAAGGAAAACTGCGATAAGATATCACATACCTCCTGTTCCTCCAGGTACAAACTGGAATCACTTCTTCATCGTACAGGGCGAGAGGAGCGAGGAGGAGGAGGAGGATGACATTCCCCTAGTCCGCCAGAAGAGAAAGATAGCAACTTCTCAATCCGGCGAGACACCACCTTGCCCCACTGAGACGAAGGCAGCTGCAGCGAATCCCGCGGCCACGGGGGATCCCGTGGTCGCGAGCGAGATCCCTGCTCCTGAAGCCCTGGAAGCTTCAGGTTCTGTGACTTCTCCCTCCCTGGTTGAGGGGACGACCACGGTAAAATTTCTCGCGATCTCGAATTCTCAATTTCATCTGTATTCGTGTTTACCGAATTTACACTTATACAGGGAGAAGAAATTCCCCCCGTGACTCCTGTGAGTCCCAGGGAGGCGAACCCTCCACTCCTGAGGATAGGAGCGGAGGTGGCGGAGCAAGACTCCGCGACCAACCCCAGGGTCGCAGATGAGGTGTCAGCTCCAGCGGTCTAGGAGACATCCAGAGCTCCGGACGCATCCTTGCCAACCGAGCAGGTTACCCCGGTATGAACCTTCACCATTCAGATTTCCTTCACTCTTTATGCATATACTCACAGGGTGACATACATAGGGAGAAAAGGTCCTGTTTACGAAGAGAAAGACCAGGATGGACAACGATTGTCCTTTTTCTCTCGGGGAGCCACCTTCGAAATCCCAGAAGCTAATGGGATTTCAGTTAAGGTAAGAATCCTGCTTGGTTTGTTCTGAATCAGATTGTGGCGACCATCAATGTGATCGACGACTTCTTTTTTCTTCGTAGGCGTAAAGACGTAGCACCGAGCCCCCCAACCGCCCCGGGGAGGGTTGAAGTCTCTGCCGGTGCTGAAGCCTCCGGTGAAGAGTGCTCTGTCCCTTCAGTCCAGGAAGTCGTCCGGGCCGTTAGGGACGAGTCGGGCGTGGAGACCCAGTTGCAGGCATTGGAACCTACGACTGAGGTCCAGCAGGCGTATCCACCTGCTGCTTCCGTCGAGGATGAGGCGAGTCCCTCGACTAGGCCTCCCGCCATCCCGAAGGATAGTTCATTCCGGGGGTATACAGAGGTATGTTATACATTCCTCATGATACCTGAATTTAGCATAGAATACAACTGATTTTCCTCTGCGTTACAGGAACTATCCCGTATGACGGCCAAATCTATTGCTATGGTGGAAAGCATCGAGGCCATACAAAAGGAGAGAGACTGCTTGCAAGAGTAAGGAGAAATGCTTTTTTAGTTTGCATGAAGACAAACTTGTTATGACAATTGTCCTTTTTTATCGCAGGGAGGTTGCTTCTCTGAAGAAGAGCCTGGCCGATGACAAGCTCAGGGCGGCCACCGCGATTTTGAATCAAGAGGCCGAGCTCAAAGAACTGCGGTCACAGCTCTCTGATAAGTCAATTCCCGACTAGAACAACTAGACCTTGCCGTTTAGACTGTTTGTAACAATCCTCTTGTCGCAGCGCAAGCAAAACAAATAAAATTGCTTGGTCAGGACAAGACAATCCTCCAATTTACCATCGACTCTATCCGGAGGGCCGATAGAGACCCGAGCCAATCCATCTTCGAAAAGCTAAAGATGGTGGCCCGTCTCCTGAGGGCTGATGTGGTCGAGACCACAAAAGACAACCTCAGTTCGAACGACTGGTCTACACTGGTCGTGGCCCAAGCGGAGTCACTACTCGTGTATCTTCCTGAAGATACACGGCGACGACAAGAGATGATCAGAACCAGGGTTTGATCAGCAGCCTCCACCATTCTCTGCCGGCTTCGTCTCCACCATGGCCCAGATCTGGACCTGAATCCACTGGTGGGAACGGTAGAGATCGAGAGTGAAGAGCAACTCGAGGCCATCATGGAGGAAGTCAATCCTCTTGTAGATAAACTCCTGACCGAGGTCGGGATTATGTAACCCCTATAGCTGTACAGACATAACTTATGGAATGCAATGCATGTATTTTTTTGATTTTGAAAGTGATCCGTTTGAGACCTAGCCTTGGTTTTCGCACTAGGCTCGCCCAGATTCTAATATGCGGAATAACGGGATCTTACTTGGAAATACCGAAACTCAAAGGTTGATCGAAAACATAGCTCAAAGTAATTGCACAACTCTTTATTTCAAAGAGGGCTTTTACACGTCGAACGTTAAGCACACTTGCCTACGTCGAAGGAACTATAAGTATCTAAACTCAAATAAGTTCTATGACTCTTCAATGATCTAAACTAGACCTATTACAAGGTATTTATAATCCAATCGTATGAGTACGTATCAGACTTAGTAACCTAAACGTATTAGACTCATATAACTAACTAACTAATCCTAAACAGATAAACTTAGTTATATATATTCGGATCGGATTACAATTCCGAACAGAGAACAAATTCCTTTTCATGGTCGCGAACCAATCCATGGTCTCGAAATCTTTCCGAACACGGTTAAGGTTGCAAAGCCGTATGCGATCAGGACTTGGTCACGAATCCGTATGCGATCAGGACATGGTCGCAAATCCGTTGTGAACTAGACCTGAGATCCTCCCGGATCATGACTCCCCTGTTGAGAAAGAGCCAACTCCCGTTGGTGACCAACTGTGAAGATGTAGAGAACGACTGGGAGTTTTGGGACGAACACACGATGAGTAATGCTACAATCGTCGGATCGAATGTATGGATAGGCGCTCATAGAGGTTGGCATGTCCGTCATGGATTGTGGCCTTGGCCACTCGCGAATAGCCTTCCCCTTGTCAAGGTTGATACCATCATCGATCCCAAAGCTAGGATTGCAAAGTTTGAATAGTGGCGCCGTAGAGACAAGTTGCATGTCGTTTTCAACTAGTCGTTGTGGTGATCGACTATATACCTCTACGAATAGCGCGTTTTTTTCTTCCGACAAGCTTGCTAAACAACCGCCACTTTCCATACTCGATGCAGCACAATCCTCTTGGCTAAGTGGACACATCACGCTCAGCATACACTTTGAGCATGCATTGACAATCTGTTTCGCCTTATTTGCTATCATCAAGTTCTTGGTGTCGACGTGGTCATTTTTGCTGATGATAAATTTCGTCCCATCCTTTGTGAGGTTGTATTCTTGAGCTCTTCGGTGGTAATGGGCATCACGATCGTACAAGAACGGACTTCCAAAAATCACTTGGCAAATATCGATGGGGATGACATCGCATTGAACCTCGTCGATGTAACGAGCAGATATTGCAAACTTTAGAGTACACTGACTCTTGATTTGCTGATTCACGTCGGAAGTGAACCATCCCAGAGGATATGGTCGAGGATGATGAGTCGTCTGCAAACCAAGTCGTCGAACCAGCCCGGAGGAGACCAAATTCTTTTGGCTTCCGGGGTCGAAGATGGCTGCGACCACCTCGTGCTTCACCTGTATGTTAACAGTGAACAATTCCTCTGTCGGGTTGTGGTCAATTGATGAACCCGAACCTTTCTCCTTCGGCATTGCCATTAGAGACAAGGTCATGTCCGCCTTTTCAACCGAATCCAACTGGATAATTTCCTCTGCGAGCGGAATAGAAGTAACCATAGTTGTTCGTGTGCTTGGTTCATCCCTCCTTTTTCTTTCTGGTCGCAGTTCAGGATGAAGTTTATAACACTTCTCTTTTGTGTGCCCAGCAACATGACAATGCTCACAAGTGTTACCCGTATCGTGGGTACCCTCTCCGGAGCTCGTCATGGTTGAAATCTCCCTCAAGTTCTTGTCGTTGTGGATCTTATTCTTCTTCTCAATCGCCAAAGCAGTCGTGCACACGGTTGAGATGTCTTGAACTCTGAACAGACTTAGCTCAGTACTGATCGATTTCTGAAGTCCAGATGTGTACTTCCGAATTACCTGAGGGTCGGATAGTGAGATGCCAATGACCATTGCTTGTCACCAAAACTCTGTCGTATAGTCTTGGACGGTCTAGTCGCGCCGTTGGTACAATCTGTGCCAACGCTCCCATCTCTCCTCAAGGTAACCCATCGGATAGAATTCTTGCCGCAGAAGTCGTTTGAATTGACCCCACACAAGGTCGTCAGCTTCACCATTGGCAACAAGGGCCTTCCACCATGTCTTGGTGTGGTCCTTCATCTTCAAAGGTGCAAATTTGACCTTTTGAGCGCTACTGAACCCTTTAAGGTCAAAGTAGGTCTCAAGCTGGTCGATCCAAGAATCCAACTTCTCGGCATCGATCACCCCATCATATATGGGTATATCAATCTTAGCGTCGACCTTAAAAGATCCGACAGCTAAGGAGGTGTTGGCGAGGTCGTCGGTCTTGTGGTCGCCTTCGTCTTCATCTTCGTCTGCCCTACGTAAGTCTTCACCAGTCTTCTCACCCATATCCTTCCCTACTTCAGGAGGTACAATCATGGCCTGCTGCTTAATCCAAGCAAGCACGGTTTCTATGTCGGTGGAGAGTTTAGCCACTTGTTCGGCTAGGTTAGGTTGAACGGAGGTATCGTCAAAAATTGTCGGAGACGCGGCTGTAGGAACCGTCAATTGATCGCCTGGAGTTTCGCCGGAGGTTTTGTAACCCTGGCGAGTCTTCACCATCCACAGGATAGGAAAGTTGTTTTGATACCAACTTGATCCGTTTGAGACCTAGCCTTGGTTTTCACACTAGGCTCGCCCAGATTCTAATATGCGGAATAACGGGATCTTACTTGGAAATACCAAAACTCAAAGGTTGATCGAAAACACAGTTCAAAGTAATTACACAACTCTTTATTTCAAAGAGGGCTTTTACACGTCGAACGTTAGGCACACTTGCCTACGTCAAGGAACTATAAGTATCTAAAACTCAAATAAGTTCTATGACTCTTCGATAATCTAAACTAGACCTATTACGAGGTATTTATAGTCCAATCGTATGAGTACGTATCAGACTTAGTAACCTAAACGTATTAGACTCATATAACTAACTAACTAATCCTAAACAGATAAACTTAGTTACATATATTTGGATTGGATTACAATTCCGAACAGAGAACAAATTCCTTTTCATGGTCGCGAACCAATCCATGGTCTCGAAACCTTTCCGAACACGGTTAAGGTTGCAAAGCCGTATGCGATCAGGACTTGGTCGCGAATCCGTATGCGATTAGGACATGGTCGCAAATCCGTTGCGAACTCGACCTGAGATCCTCCCGGATCAGAAGGAAAGCACTTTTTGTTATTTCATATTATAAGTATATCCCCCTAGCCCCCGCCTGTGATTATAGATACTGAAGGCTTAGTATTATAAACACAAGGGAAATACGAGTGCAACGACCAGGGGTGTGCGATCAGGCCAGCAATTATGATTAATGTAAACACCTAACCATGTTGCAAACCGGCAGCCACTCAGATGACCAAGGACATACCAGTAAGCCCCGTATGTGTTGAGAAACGGCTTATTTAGGAGTGACTTGTCTAGAAGTGGTCATGAGATCGGCCAGCGAATCCGATTAGAACATTGTAGTGATATAACCGCCAGCGACCAGCCCCCGAGTCAAGTTCGTAATCAAACGGGCATGAAAGGAGATGTTCATTGTATGAAACCAAAAGACTTCTTGTTTTATTAAACAATGCTAATTGAAAAGGAAAAGGGATTGAATACTTACACGTAAAATTTGCGTAGTTGATCGATGTTCCAAGTATTGGACAAAATTCGACCATCCTCCATGGCTAACCGAGCTGATCCTGATCGCGGCACCGAAACAACAGTGTAAGGACCTTCCCACTTCGGGGAGAATTTGTTGCGATTAGACTGGTCTTGAATTTTTCGTAAAACCAGATCGCCCACATGGAGACTATGTGGTCGCACCCTTTTGTTATGGTACTTGCGCAAAGTTTGCAAGTATACCGTAGACTTGATCAAAGCGCGATCATGCTTTTCTCTAAGAGGATGAGATCCTATGATCGCTGTTCGGTCTGATCAACTCGTCCGAATTGTTCTGTCCGAACAAATCCAATACTAACTTCCATAGGCAGTATGGCCTCGGCCCCATAGACCAGATGGAAGGGCGTCTCACCGGTGGCTCGACTAGAAGTAGTTCGTAGTGCCCATAGAACGGTGTAGAGCTCGTCCGCCCAAGCCCCCGAGCGAGTCTTAAGATGATCGAAAACACGTTTCTTGATGCCTTGCAGTATCTGCCCATTGGCACGTTCCACGGCACCATTGCTCTACGGATGAGCCACAGAAGCAAAACACACCTTGGTCCCAATCTGATCGCAGTAATCCAGGAAAAGACCACTGGCGAACTGGGAACCATTATCCGTAATGAGAGGGGTTTGGAACACCAAATCGAGCAACAATGTTCTTATGGAAGAACTTTTGTGCTGCTGTTGCGGTAATATTTCGTACCGGTTCGGCCTCAATCCATTTTGTAAACGTGTCAATGGCTACGAACATAAACTTGTATCCATTGACCGCTTGTGGCATAGGACCGACAATATCCATCCCCCAGACTGCAAAAGGCCATGCAAGGGGAATGGTTTGTAACGCATAGGCAGGTTGATGAACCTGTCTTGCGTGGAACTGACACTGAGGACACATCTTGACCATATGCTTGGCATCGTCAAGTGCCGAAGGCCAGTAGAATCCTTGTCGAAAAGCTTTTCCGACCAGTGTCTGATATGACGCGCGCGTACCGCATACACCATCATGTATTTCTTTCAAGAGGGATTTGCCTTCCTCCTGAGATATGCAGCACATGAATACTCCTTGAGTACTCTTTCTATACAAAACTCCTTCTATGAGCTTGTATAGACGCGCTTTTTGAATCAACCGATCGCTTTCGGTTTCATCCTATGGTAGCGTCCCATGTTCAAGATAGACTCTCAATGGATGAGTCCAATCCTGTTCCTGACCGAGGTTAGTAACGCAGACTGTTACCGGATCATCCTCGACCGAAATCATAATCGAAGGATGTTCCAAGTGTTCAACGAACACTCCTGCCGGAGCGGATGTGCGTGAGGACCCAATTTTGGATAATTAGTCTGCGAGAATGTTGTCCTTTCGCGGGATGTATTGGACTTCAAAATGACTGAAGTGTTTTTCCAATCTCCTCACTTCCCCCAGGTAATGAGCCATTGTCTCATCGAAGGTGCTGTACTCCTTGTTTACCTGGTTTACGACCAGCTGTGAGTCTCCCCTCACCACTAATCGACGGACTCCGAGGAATTTTGCTGCCCAGAGCCCTGCAAGAAGACCTTCATACTCTGCTGCGTTATTGGTCGCAACAAAGTGTAGTTGAATGACATACTTAAGCTGTTCGCCCTGAGGCGTAACTAAAACCACTCCAGCCCCCGAGTGTTGAAAACTACGGGAGCCGTCGAAGTACATTGTTCGGTGATCGGGGCATTCCAATTCCTCGGGCACCTGCACGGGTGGCTCAGGGTTGGTCCATTCGACCACAAAGTCGGCCAGGACCTGAGACTTAACCGCCGTGCGGGGCGTGAAATAGATATCGAAAGCCCCGAGTTCGACCGCCCATTTGGCGATTCGACCAGATTTCTCCTGATTTCGGACAATATCCCCCAAGGGAAAAGAGGAGGGTACTGTGATCTTGTGAGCTTGGAAGTAATGTCGTAGCTTATGGGAAGCCATCAGTAGCGCGTAAAGTATCTTCTGGACCTCAGGGTATCGCTCCTTAGGGCCATGAAGTATCTTGCTTACATAGTAGACGGGTCTGTGTATTCTTTCCCTATCTGCGATCAGGACAGCGTTGACCGCGTGCGCGGTGGCCGCCAAATAGAGAAATAATGGTTCTCCCTTGTCGGGAGACACCAAGACTGGCGGACTAGATAAATATGCCTTTACCTCCTGAAATGCTTTTTCGGCCTCATCGGACCACGTGAAATTGTGATGTTTCCGCAGGGCCCTGAAGAAAGGTAGTCCCCTCTCGCCTAGTCGCGATATGAAATGACTTAAGGCTTCCATGCGACCAGCCAGGTGTTGAACATCTTTCATGGTCGAGGGAGACCTCATCTGTTCGATGGCCCTGATTTTTTCAGGATTGACTTCAATGCCTCTGGAACAAAAGAGGAAACCAAGGAGTTTTCCTGAAGAAACCCCGAAAGAATATTTCTCCGGGTTCAATTTTATTCCAGAGCGATTCAAATTACAGAAAGTTTCAGCGAGATCGTCTAGATGAGACAATCTCTTAGTGCTCTTTACAACCAAGTTGTCTACATATGCTTCGAGATTACGCCCTATCTGGGAAAGAAAGATCTTTTGCATCAAGTGCTGGTACGTGGAACTTGCGTTCTTGAGACCGAACGGCATTCTAACGTAGCAGTAGGTGCCGAACGGGGTGATGAAGGCAGTCTTCTCTTCATCTTCTTCTGCCATACTAATTTGATGGTATCCTGAGTAGGCGTCCAGGAAGCTCATCAGTTCGCAACCCGCAGTTGAGTCGACTAGCTAGTCGATGCGGGGAAGGGGAAAGTTGTCCTTCGGACAGGCACTGTTGAGGCTGGTGTAGTCGACGCACATGCGCCACTTACCATTTGACTTGCGGACCATGACCGGATTTGCAAGCCATTCCGGGTGATCGACCTCGCGAATAAACCCAGCTTTTAGGAGTTTTTCCAACTCCTCTCGGATGGCTTCTTGTCAGTTGACAGCAAAACGCCTGAGCTTTTGCTTTATTGGTCGCTGTCCAGATCGAATTGCTAACCTGTGCTCGATTACTTCCCATGGGACACCGGGCATGTCGGACGGTTTACATGCAACCACATCTGCGTTAGCCCGGAGAAAAGTAATGAGCTCAAGTTCCTATTTGTCATCCAGGCCTGATCCGACCCGAACTGTCTTGGATGGATCATCTGGGTATAAAGGAACTAGTTTGAGTTACTCATCTGGTCGAGGAGCAGCCTTGATCGCGTCAGTGGCAACAGTGGCGACCTGAGCGTCCCGGAGGGGAAGTTGGTCGACCATCTCTAGAGATAGCTGGTCACACGTTAGTGCCACGTTGCGACTGCTTTGGATCGAGATGACACCCTTGGGGCCAGGCAACTTGCCGCACTAATAAGCATAGTGCGTTGCCATCATGAACTTAGCAAGAGTTGGCCTGCCAAAGATTGCATTGTAAGCCGAATCACAATCAATTACATCAAAAGTAACCAATTCTGTCCGGAAGTTATCCGGTTCTCCCAGCGTGACCGGAAGGACCACCTGTCCCAACGGCATCATGGAGGGACCAGGGATTATGGGCTTAATCTTGGAACGAGGAATTTTCATCTCGTCGAGCGCCTTGACCAATAAAATGTCCAAGGAGCTCCCTCCGTCGATCAGGACCCTTTCGACTCTCGCATTACTGATGATAGGGGTAATGACCAGAGGGAGCCTCAGTGGTCGAGTAAGCCCCGCAGGACAATCAGTACGATCAAACGTCAAAGGCGTATCCGACCAACGGGGGTATTAAGGTTCACCAAGGGATGTCTCCGTTTGGTTAACCTCTCGATAAAAGGCCTTAAACTGTCTTTTGGAAACAAAAGAGGAGGAACTTCCGAAAATAACATTAACGTGGTTATGAGGTACCTGGTAAGACATCTCTTCATCCCCGTCGGCGTCTCTAAGTCCGCATGCTTGTTCCTTAGTCGGTAAGGTCGGCATCGGTCCAACCCCTTGGTAGAAGTCATCTAACTGCTTCAACCAACTCCTGCAGTTTTTGAGGTCGTGGCCTGCGGAGTTGTGGAGTGGACACCATTTCTTGCCTTCCTACGTGTTAGTCGACTTTTCTGGCTGGTCAGCACTACGACCACCAGAGGCAGTTTTATTTTTGAGCGAAGACTTGTTACCTTTGGTCGAAGGAGGCTTCTCTGCAACTGCGACCTCGCGGTACTGTCCAGAGCGATTCCTTTTCGACTTCTTCGACTTCCCACCCGACGAAGATTCCGGCTTCTTGCTTGAATCTTCTTTCCTAGCATCCTTGAGACCTGGTTGAGGCGGTAGGTTACCTTTATCGACCATCCGGTTCCATTCGACAGCCTCGGCTGCTTCGGAATATCGATTAGCCATATCAAAGAGATCGGCCACTGATCGAGGAGGATGGATGAGCAAGTCTTCGGTGAATCTCCGATATCGAACGACATGTTTAAATGCCCTAATAACGGAGCTGTCAGATATGTTCGGGATGGTATTCCTCACCCCGACAAATCTCTTGACAAACTGACGAAGGGTTTCGGTCGAAGTTTGCCGTAGTCGATGGAGGTCGTCCTCTTTACCCGGCTTCTAATAATAATTTTTGAAATTGCTGAGGATAGCGTCGCACAGCATTTCCCAGTTATAGATAGAACCTTCGGGCTGATTAAACAACCAGGTTCTTGCCGGTCCTTCAAGGATTATTGGCAGGTAGTTGGCCATGACCCAGTCATTGCCTCCAGCCTCTTGGATGACAGTAATGTAGATTTGAAGGAACTTGGATGGGTTCTAAGTTCCGTCGAGCCTTTCTATGGCCCTTGGTCTAAACTTGTCCGGCCAAACGACCGCACGAAGACCAGGAGAGAAAGCTTTACAACCAACGTAGGGACTGTGAACTGTCCTGTGACTTTCGACCGGATCGTGAGCGACTTCACGCAATGGAGAAGCCACTCGCGGTCCTAAGCGAGAGTAGACAGGGACCCGATCCCTATCATGAGAATCCTGTGCCCACTTGGACTTGTCCTGTCGGGATGGTACAGGCCGCGGGTAATTTCGTCGACCAGAACCAGAGTGGGAACGCTCTCGGTTGTGGGAACGCGTTACCGACCGGGAAGAGGCTGTGGGGGTCGCCTCAGATGCGACCTCATCCAACCTCTCCGCCAAGATTCTGGTGAAGGCCGGTTTCTGCGCATCCGTGACCGTAGGAGGAAAATTACGCATGACCTCCGCGATAGATCGGAGTTTGCCATGTGTACTTCTCCTAGGGGCACCAAGCGTTACCGTTTCTTCGTCCACCGGGAAACGCTCCGGAGGCCAAGAAGGGGTCTGGTTGCGTCTGTGACCATGTGATCGTCGGGAAGAACTCGGAGCAGCCTCATAACGAGCCTGCGCATCTTGAAGAGCCTCTAGGGCAGTTCTGCGTAATTCGTTGTCTTGTTACTTGAGATCTTGATCCTCCTTCAGTTTGCGTTCCTGTTCTTCCCTAGCTGCCCGCTGATCAAGAGTTTCCTCCGATAAAGCGGCAAACTGTCTAGGGAGAGAGGTCGCCGAGGGAGAAAACATCTCGGTTTGTTCCGAGTCAGACTCGAAATCAAAGCGATGATGGAGGTTATCAAGGTCGAACCTCCCCGGACTGATTTCCTGGTCGACATCATCCTTCCCCTCAGTGGGGTCGTATGATGGACCGGACTCACCCTCTAACGCATTGAGAACCTCAGTGGGTTCTAACCTTGCACTAGTCACCCCCTGGTCGATGGACATGACCTGGAGAGTCGATTCGACCTCTGGAAGATTTTCGCCTCCAATTTCCTCCATCGGAACAGGATCGCTTGGAGAAGGCATCAGAATGTGAGCATAATCCTCGAGATTGAAATCGTTCTCGGAATCATATGCTCCAGCCATAGTTCAGCGAACCTCCGGATGAAAACTAGAACGCCTTGAGAAAGGCCCCACGGTGGGCGCCAGCTGTCGACGATTCGGACTCGGGGTCCTTAGCCGAACTTATGCAAAATTTGTAGGTTGTGGGACCTTTCAGGGTGTCCCTCCAGGAAGGTATGTTGAATTATGGAGAACTAGAGCACAGAGAGATTTATACAGGTTCGGGCCCTCGATGGTGGGAGTAATAGCCTTACGTCCTGTTGGGATTTCACTATGTATAGCAAAAAGGTTTTACAGAGTTGTGGAAAAAATCTTCACAGGCGAAGATTTTCCCTATATGTTTGTACAAGATAAAGCCGGGAAGGCTTTATGAAAGCTATCTAATTTAGACTACTGTTTCCGGGTTGTTTTTGTTTGGTCAGGTTCGATCAATCGATCACTGGATGGCTTGGTGTTTCGATCTCTCGATCCTTTTTCTTTTTTTTTTTCCTCCTGTTTGATGCATCGGGCTGCCCCTTTATACTGGTCGAAAGGGCGCCAAGTCGTAACGGCATCAAACAGTTGCTTGGACGCAGTTTCGTCAACCGCTCTTAACTCCCATGCAGGTTTAACACGTGTTATTCGTGGATAACCGCACGTATTAACCTCATGACGGTTGTTCTCCTATGTGGAAGAATCTTCGGAGTAGTCGGGATATTCCCTTTACGAGGGCAGATTAATCCCACGTTCCCTGGTCGAAAGTGCTCTGACCGCGTGATGTTGGCTGACCGCGCAACATCTACAGTTTCTATTCGCGCATAGCATACGAACTTTTGACCGCGTACTAGCTGCGGTCTGATCGCGTAAAGCCTGCGACCTCGGGCTTGTGCTCTTCAGAATGACTTGAGTTCGCACTATCAGGCGCTTGTCTGGTTCGAATCTATCTCGAACCAGTTGTACATTTATTTGAACTGGCTCGGGTGTCAATCCTCGTCAATCATCCCCATATGATCTGTTTCTAATAATTTGTTCACTGTAGAAAATATATACTATTCTTGTTTTGACATTATGTGCAATAAATACATATAAATAATCTAATTATTTACTAATCTTAATAAATACACAACTCATACATAAAAAAAATTTAAACTCACATATTATTATACAACAGATCTAAATTATATATACATCATATTTATAAATACACAACATATTTAAATTACGTATACATTAGATCTAAGTTTCCCATAACAGATTTAGATTATCCACAACTTTTCTGCATATTTCCTATAATAAATCTACATTTCCTAAATTATAGATTTTACAAATTAATAATCTAATTTTTTTCTCTAATTATATAGCACATCTACAGATCAAATCTATACTTATACATCACATATACCTTAATCTATGTCTTCTACATTAGATCTAAATTATTAACAAATTTTTCACATATTTCTGCAATAAATCTACATTTTAAACTTATATAAGAATACATATAATTAAATTTACACTAATTATCACTAAAGATTTAAAAATCTTATACCCTTTTCGAATATATATTTATTCTCTTTTCCTCTTCCTCCTTTTCTCCTTCTCTTTTCTTCTCTCCCTCAGTATTTTTTTTCTATTCGAATCCTTCAGTGTTAGGTTCGGATTTGTGGCCGTTTTATAGCCCCCATCAGTCGCCAGCTTGTCTAGCGACCAGTTGGTAGTTCTACAATCGCGAATTGGGCCGACGACTAAAGCGTTAAGTCAACATTTGGGCTGACGGCTGAAGACCTTCCTTTTCGGATAAGTTGGCATCGAGACTGACGACTAAAGTCAATTCTACAATTTAATTTTATTCTATTCTATTTTAGTATTTTTCATTTTTTATGTGTTATTCCCAAAAAAAAATTACACCACCCCAACCACGCCACCCCGAAGTCCCTCCAGCCTCCGCCCCAACTCATCTCGACGCCTCCGCCTCCACCTCCCTCAGTCACTTCTCTCTCTATCCCCTGCCCAATGCCCGGGCCCGTATTCCCACCGCCCTAGCTCCCGCACAGCCACTGTCTCCGCGCTCCCGATTCTGTGCTCCTATTGTCGCCAGCCAGCCCAGCGTGCTACTTCCGCCCCCAATCCAAGACCCTAGCTCAAGATCCAAAGCCCAGATGGGCCGCCCCACGTTAATTTGATCTTCCCTTCCAAACCCCAAGCCTAAACACTTCCAAGCTCCTGGCCATGCACTCCCTCGCGAGATCCCGAGGCTGCCAGCCCCGCCTCCTCCCGCTCCTCCTTCCATCCATGGCGTACGTCGATGTCAAGATGCGGTGGAAGAAGGACCCCTCCTTTAACGCCGTCCCCGTCCTCTCCCATGCCCGCGACCTCCGCCCTCTCATCTCCCTCGCGCGACTCGTATCGCCGGCACCCACCCCCGTCTCCGCAGTCTCCAAGCTCCGCCGGTCCCTTGAGACCCCCGATCGCCGTGTCGCCTCCTTCCTCCGCCGCTTCCCCGCCGCTTTCGTCGAGTCGGGCGGGCACCTCCACAACATCCCCTGGTTCCACCTCTCCGCGTCCGCCTCCTGCCTCCTGCAAGAAGAGTGGGAAGTCTTTGCGGCCCGCCGTGCCGACATCGCCTCCCGCCTCCGCCGCCTCCTCCTCATGGCCCCAAACCACCGCCTCCCGCTCCGCGTCGCGCAGGGCATGCTCTGGCACCTTGGCCTCCCGGAAGACTACCTTAGGGACCCGGGCTATGACATTGCACAAGACGGCTTTGTCGTCCTCACCTCCGGTGATGGTGCATTTTATCCCAAGGATGAGGACGACGGGAAGGAGCTGGTGCTGGTTGGTGATGGAAAAGATCAAGAAATGCCTCTCTCGGTGCTCCAGATGGATGCTGTGAGGAAGCTTGGGTCGGCAGAGGAGGTGCCAATCCCTCTGTTCCCGTCCAAGGGCCTCCGGCTGAAGCATAAGATTGAGGTCTGGCTGAAGGAGTTCCAGAGGCTGCCTTATGTGTCTCCATATGTGGAATTTGGACATATTGATCGGAATAGTGATGTTTCAGAGAAGCGAGTGGTTGGGGTGCTCCACGAGCTGCTTAGCCTGTTTGTGACATGCTCTGCTGAGAGGCGGCGGTTGCTTTGCCTCAGGCAGCACTTGGGGCTGCCGCAGAAGTTCCATCGTGTGTTTGAGCGGCACCCGCATGTGTTCTACTTGTTGTTGAAGGAGAAGACATGCTTTGTTGTCCTCAAGGAGGCTTACATGGCTGGGGAAGATACGGCCATTGAGGAGCATCCCATGCTGGAGGTGCGGAGGAAGTATGTCCAGTTGATGGAGAGGTCACGGGAGATTATAAGGTGTCGGCGGAGTGGGAAGCCTGTTGACTTGGTTTTCGAAGATTCTGCAAAGAGTGAGTATTCAGGTGAAACCTTATCATAGAAAGTGATGCTTTCAATTAATCAGCAGAATCAAGTGCTTGTACAATATGATTTGTTGCCACAAGAATGAGGGAGCTGAACTTGCGAAAGTGGCCATCCTCTGCCCATTTTTTGAGAAGAAATACAACAATGTGTAAAATAGGTCAGTATTATGAGAAATTTAAGCTGCATTCATATTTTACTTCTATTTGTCATTGTTCTTCTTATATTTGTATGCAATTATGCATGCATCTCCAAAGGTGTGTCCCACATCATAACATTGTGTTGTTCAAATGGGAGATCCCTTATGTGACCTTTGGAGGGTTGTTCATATATGCAAATACAAGTACATATTGGCTAAGCAAATGTTGACATTTTGAGGCTTAGGCAAGAGAAACCATAATGTGTTTCAGTTATAAAGTGCAATGAGCACCGCAAACCTGAAGCTGGAAGAGTTCGAGAAGGCCAAGATCAAGAAGAAAAAGGCAGCATCAAGCAGTTCCAGCAGCGGCGGTAGTGCCGGTCCAGCTAACAAGCGTATACAGGCACTATGATTGTTATAAATGCTGTAAAATGTGATATATCGATGCTATCTTTCATTGCTATTTATGGAGTACCATGATGGTTTTAAAGTCTGAACTGTGTTTTAGCATTTGTTAGATTATATCATTGTTAGAAATGATGTAAAATATAAGCAATCAATAAGAAATGTTAAAAGTTAGGATAGGAATGTTATCTGATGCTTTGGTGGAGTAACGGCGGATGAAAACTAGAGTTGCAGTCCTCGAAGAGGTTGAAGACTGAGAGAGAGAGAGAGAGAGAGAGAGAGGATTCTCTGGTGAGCCGGCAGGTGAAAAAGAGAGGAGGTATCCCGATCACCTCCAGATCGCCAGAGAGGGGGAGGGAAAGTAGCCATTGTCAAGGATTGTTTGAGTGCTGAATTTTCATTTGAGTGTGAAATTGTCGTGCATATGTGTTTGTATTTTTACTTTTTAGAGGCCCACTTAAGATATATTTTCATTTTTGCACCGGGGCCTCAAAATACTAGGAGCTGCCCTGATTCTACTGTTGATTATCCCCTGGAAGGGGACTCTAGTTCTGTGGTCTGCTTCACGTCTACTGAATCTTACAAAAGGGCAAAGGCTTTGAAAGGAATTGGTTTAATGCGTCTTTTATGCTTGTTTCAGTTAATTTTGTTTTAGTTACCTATTTCAGTTAAATTTGGATTGTTCAATTCTCCCCATCACCGATTCAACATGTTGTTTCGCATATATGGGTTTGTCTTTTTAGTGGCTCATTCAACTAAGAGTTTTGATTTTAGCAGAAAATTAAGTTTCCACAAAAATGGCAAACTCTTGAAACCTTAAAAAAAACTTCAGATTTAGTCTTGAGCAAATACAATCAGGTGGTTCTGAAAAAATCATCAATAAAAATAACAAAGTATTTGAAATCATTGTACGAATCAATTGAGGCAGGACACATCAGTATGAATCAATTCAAAAGGCTTATCAGATTTACTAGTTGAAAATTGGAATGGAAGTCTAGTTTGCTTAGAGAATTAACAAATATCACAATTGTTGGAATTTAAATTTGAAAGAAACATGATTATTTGTAACACTTTGTCTAAGGGATGGCCTATTCTAGCATGCCACAATTTACTTCTATCAACACTAGTGTTACAGCAATATTTATTATGTAGTTCGACAAAATAAAACCCATTTTGTTCGACGAAATAAAACCCATTTTCAAATTTTCCTTCATCAATTCTCTTTTTGGTTATACGATCCTGAAAGACCACCATTTTTTTGTGAGAAAATAACATCACAGTTTAACTCATTTGTTATTTTGCTAACTGACAGAAGATTGGTAGTAAGTTTGGGAAAATGCAAGATATCAGAAATAATTTTAGAAAACATGTCCATGCTATCAACATTATGGACAGTACCTTAGCACCATTAGCAATAACAACAAATTTCTTTATAGGTAGTTTTTCATATATTTGTATATTTTCTAAATTCTTTGTCATATGAACTGAAGCTCCTGAATCAACAATCCAATAATCATCATTATTCAGTAGAGTGATAAGATATACCTGTATTTTTACCTGAGTTTTTTTTTATTATTAAAGAGGTTGGATAATTGATTAATTAGTATCTCCAACTGCGCTAATTGAGCCATCCCATCTCTTCAGCTGGTTTGGTCGAATGATCTTTGGTTGGGCTGCTTGAACGACCTTCGGCTGGTCTAGTCGATCAAGCTCAACTGGGCTTGGCCCAATTGCTGCTGCCCCTTTTGTCCTTCTCCGAGCGATGTGAAGGGGATAATTCCTCTTTTCTCCTTTGGCCGCCTCGAAGGCTCTGTGGAGCCCTTTGATGCGACAGCAGCCCGATCTTCCAATAGATTCTACTTTGTGGAACGGAGATATTCGCGTTTTAAGGCTTCCAATTAGCGAGGATTGAGTCCTTGCAATCGCTACACCCACGCACCTGTCATTATCAACCATGCTCACGCCCGGATGACCTTACCACGAAGGTTAATTCTTGCACATAATAGAAGAAACGAGCAAGAACGAGAAAGTACGCAATTTGAATTTCAGAATGAACAAATTGAGGTTATCTTTCATCAAACCAAGTCTGGGGACACTACTCTGATGAACAATTGTCTCTCACACAATGGGGGAACAATGTAGCAAATAACCTAACCCTAGAAGTAGCGGCCACAAAGTATTTATGAGGAGAGGAAACAGGGCGACCAACAACAAGTCGGATTCAAAGTCTATAACAGCAGTGACTTGTCACATAAATTTGGAGGCCTTCCCGAATGAATTTTGAGCTGGGCTTGGATATGTTGGAAAGATCTCAGAATAAAACAGCTCCATTGGACTCCGTATGAGGTAGTTATGGCCTTTTTAATCCGGTGCTGACAGGCTGACTCCGCATCGAATTGTGGCCCGAATTGAAGTGCATGGATGGCATCAATTGGGCTTGGGCTTGACTTGAACGTGGGTTGTAGATGTTGAAGTCGTGGATGGGGTGGAGAGGTGGTGGTGCCGTGGGAGAGTGCGCCAACATGCAGGAGTTGTGGTCGAACTGATCTGGTATGGTCGTGCCCTCATGTAATGCGTCAATTTGATGTGGGTGTAGCTGAACTGAACCCATGCAGCAAAAGTGGCGGCCTCCTTGAGTTGTCATGTCCTCTCCCGTGTTCCTAAGTACCAACATATAACAAGAAACATTATGCAGCAGCATAATTTCATTAGAAAAATTATTAACACTTAGAAACGAGCTCACCTTGTAATTAAGTTTCTTTGAACGTGCTCGTGTTATTGGACCATGAATTGTATCAAGATGAGGAACAGCAGCCGGTGTGGTGTTTGTATCTGTAGAAGTGATGTCCTCATAACTCTTGGCTTCGTCGATCGTCGGTGGTGGTTTTCCCTCTGGTCGGCCGGAGCTCTAGGTGAAGGAACCAATATTGGTCCCTTGTGTGTCCTATTTTCTTGCAGTTGTTGCAGCGGATCGTCTCATCACCGGCGCTCCTCTTCTAGTTCTTGTTCGAGTAGGTGCTTCTTTGGCTGCCGGAACTAGAGTTCTGGCTGTAGCAAGCTGAGCTTTCATCGGAAGCTCGATGCGTCTCCCCCACAGTGTTTCTTCTTGTCTCCTCCCTTTGAACCATGGGGACCATGACATTGAAGCTGGGTAGGATAAAGGAGAGCAAGATCTGCATCCTCACTGCTTCAAAGCTTGGGTTCAAACCTGCAAGATACTAATACACCTTATCTTGTTCTTGGCGTTCTTCGATGAGTTTGGGATCTGTACTTAGTGGTTGATACACCCCCAACTCATCCCATTTAACTTTCAATTTTGCCAAGTAGTCAATGGAATTTTGATTGCCTTGTCTGAGTTGTGAGATTTCTTATTTCAATTGAAATATACGGGCAAAACTTTTACTTTGCCCATACATTTCTTGATTCGAATCCCATATTTCTTTTGAGGAATTTGAGTAAACAAACAAACTAGAAATTTGTGGTCCATGGAGTTTAGGAGCCAAGACATTACCAAATGATCATTTGTTTGCAATTCCTCATATCTTGGATCGGTTTCTGCTGGTACAGTGATCTTGCCGGTGATGTAGCTGAGTTTTCCTTCCCATTAAGCGCGAGCTGAGCAGCCCAAGCCCAGGGAAGGTAGTTCTCCCCATTGAGCAAGATTGAAGTCAATCAGAGAGTAAGATTGACTTCATTGCCAATGCTGCTAGAGACTCCTTTCTTCGGATTTCTGCTCATTTCGTGGTAGATTCAAGTTTCATGCTCTGATACCATGTTGAATGAAAGATTTGCTTTGATTTAGAATTGTTCTTCTTATTTTGCATTAGTATAGACTAAGGCATTATATACACAACATTGGTTGAACGTTGAACCAAAGAAAGAAAGAATCTCAACTTGACATCTTTAGAAAATGACTGTTGTGATTTCCTATCTTGATGGATTCTTGCATACCGCATGATCTTCAACAATATCTTTGCTTTTGCACCAAGCCCATTCAGTATGTAGGCCTTGTTGTGAAAGTTGCAACAGCGGCATAGGAAGGCACGAGAGGAGATGTCTCGTTTGGATGATCTCAACTCCCGCCTCCCCCTCCCAATTCTCCAACGCCTCTGCCCCCATCTCTTGCCTTCCTGTACGCTCCCATCCGGTGCATTCCCATATCTAGATTGCTATAGCTTTCCTGTTCTATTTTTTTTTTCAACTGTAGTGGGAGGGAGGAAATTGCTACATTATATTCACTCTTAATGCTCTACCATCCTCCATCCATAATTAGTTAACGTGCTATGTCCATGCCATAGATTTTGCTCTTTTAGTACTCTATAGACCTATAAGCCATTTCAATTCTATTAGTACAAAAATTATATCTCTCTTTTTTATGAAGGGCAAATGGTTTTCTGGCACTCCAAAAGTTGAAAATTCTACCAATGTCATAGCAAAAGAGATAGTCAGTTATATGCCACTCTAAAACATTGAAACATTCATCTATGCCATATGAACAATAATTTGTTCCATGCCACTAAGTAAAATTTGTGTTTTACAAAATGTCACTAATGTATCTATGACAAGTGACTCCAGAACTCACATGTTATAGACACATCCAATGCATTTTTACAAAAACCACACTTTTAGAGTGTCATAGAGCTTATCTTTCCAATATGACCTTTCAATTTTTTACCATGCAGCCAAAATTAGGATTTATCAAGGGTGGATATATCTAATTTTAGTGTGTGTAGCTTTCCTCTGTGATACCACCTGATATTAACTGAGAATTTAGTGGGCATTTGATGTACTTTTGATGAGTTGTGGGCATGTGCTAACTATTCTACTAGAGGAATTACAATTTGTCATTCACATTATATGAATGTGATAAACAGGTGCTTCAAAACATTGAGAATTATGGTGGCCTGCGACACTTCCCTAACATCAGGGAGGATCTATTGGGGGCATCAAATTGAAAGCTTGGAGCTCATCTTCATTTCTATGGGGAAGACACTGTCAGCTGCTTTTACTGTTGTCATGACCATTTTTAGTGCAAAGTTAGGAGCAAACTATTTGTAATTGGTTGGATAATACTGGTCCAAACATTCAGGGAGGAGCTACATGGTGTTGTCAATCATTTAAATAAGGTTCATCGGGATACTGATCAAATGGTGAGAGGTGGATCAGCAGTCACTGCGAAACAGATGCATTAAGCAGTGGGAATTTTGCCCACCATTGCACAGTGCTTGGATGGGCTGTGCAAGTTCTGTGAGATGCACCAAGATGAGTAAGAATTGGTTTTAATTTACTTGTTCAATTGTACATAACTTATAATCTCTAGCTTATGTTTGCTCTTATGGTTATTTTACTGTTTCTGGTCCTGATGCCATCTAATCACTAAAGTGATTTTGTCTGTACAGCCCTCATCTCACTAAACCTGTTATCTGTATAGATGGTGATAAACTAACAGAAACAACTCAGGCTATGTTAATCCACATTGTCCTTATCTTATACTTGCAAAAGGTTTTGAAGTTTGATGTGTGAATCCATAGACAATAATTATTGGTTACCTCTCCGATGCATTTTCAAAAGACAGATGATTTGTTGCCTTTGTTCTGTGCAATGGCTCACTTTTTCTCTCATGTTATCCTGTACTCTTTTCTGTGGTCACTCACACGATGTGCCAGCGTTCGTTTTCTCATAGCACAAGCTTAATCTGTTTCCTGTCTTTGAAAATCGTCACAAGTTTGTAAATTTTGCTTGCTAGGTATGCACTAAAATCGTCGATTATTGACTCGTTGACATGGACGACTAGGTAAGTTCGACAAATTTCCCATTCACATCGCTCTTATGCTGGTCTTATAAGCTGAGGGCCCATGATTTGTTGTTTCTTTTGCAGTTCAAGTGATCTTGCTGCATTCCGTCACCTCTTGGATGACCAGCCACACATCCCACCCAATTACCAAGTCTAAAGATAAGGAACAAAAGAAGTATAAACATAAAAACGTTTCTTGGTAATGCTTTTCCAACCAATGTTGTTCCAGGGGTACAATTACCAAGTCTAATGTTTTTGTTCTGTTTCTCATTTGCAGTGCAATCTATTTTCGACATCATATTTGCGGATGAAATTTTTTAAATATGTTTCTATTATTGTCTTTGATCTACTTGTTTGTCTGATTTAGACAAGGCATGAACTGGTGGCTTTTCAAGTTTTAATGAACCAAAACGGAGAAGCAAATGCTGCATTACCGGATGGATACACTTACCGACTTATTTGTCATTATTAATGTATATATGCTTGTCATGATATATTCTGTTTGAAATTTTTTTGAATTGTTGTTTAGCCCTTATATAAGGGCCCCAGTCCAGTTTTCCGCTGGATCCCGCCACTCACAGGAACCATCAACCATGTTGCTTTGCAGCTGGATAATTCAGCCCTTGGGTCAAATTTTAGTTATTGGACAGAGTTGATTTATTTGTATCAGATTTGGATAATCTATTTAGCTATTTTCAATTCAAACTTCATGAACAATTTTATCAGAATTTTCTCTAGGATTATTTTAAATGCATTGCCACCTTCTTCTTGGGATATTGCTACTGTTTGTTCATATCAGGTGTTGTTTGAAGTTTGAACCACAGGTCACATTACTGTTCCGGTTTTGGTGTCGAATATAGCTAGTTTTTATGAATCTGAGTTTTCTTTGATTTCCTGTACATATATGTTGAAAATTTAGCAGGAAATGTCTAGAATCAGCCTTCTGTCGGGTCCCTGATCTTGCCTGGTTTCGATTTCGAAAATCTTTGGAACCTTTGATATAAAATAAAACTCATCTGTATCAGATCTATTGTCTCAGACATATTTTTTGTTTAAAAGAGGAAATCCATTCCTGAATTATTCTGATTCCCTTATTTATTTCATCGTAATTTAAATTGGTTCTCCAAAGATACTATTGCACCAAGCAGAATTGGTAGAACCATGATTTCTCATGCCTAAACTAGACTGGTTCCAATTCAAACATATTCTGGTGGTATTTCGTAAATAATACAAATGCATTGATACTATATATATATAAACATTATTCTATATTCACCCCGTAGAATAGCTATTCTATACCCAGTCTAAGAACCGTTCGATCTAATTTATTGGACCAAATTAGAACTGTTGGATAGAGATAGCAGTTACCCTGTGTTAAATAGAATTAACGTCGTTTTGTAAAGGTGGTTAACGTCAATTCAATAGCAGTAAATTTTTAAAATATTTTATTGTTACCGATCGATATCCCCGCCAACCGTTCATTCATCTTCTCCAGTATGCCTTCTCCACTACTCTCCCACGTACTGTTCATCTTTTCTACTACGTTTTTTCAAAAATTCTCCTCGTCGCTCCCTCAATGCCACCCCTTTGCGATAGAAACTCTGCGTCTCGACCGCAGCCGGTTCGTCGATTTTTTGTCGCCGGATTTCCTGTGTTTTGAACCCGCGCTTCCGGAACACCTCGACTCGACCGCAAGCACGATTCCCGTCTCGCCAACCCGGATTTCGATCTTGAAATAGGTAAGAATTATATTTTTGTTGGTATTTATATTTGATTTGTGTAAATGTAGTTGTTCGGATAGTAAATTTGATGTACATTACCTTCTTGAAACAGGTAATTTAGTTAGATGTTCGTCAGTAAATTTACAGTAGCTTGTCAGTAAATTGTAGTGGTTCGTACAGTAAATTCAACCTTCCTTACCAAAAAGTGGGCAGTAAATTGATGTTTTTGGATATCTGTTCTTTTTTTACACTTGTTGATCAGTAAATTATATTTGTTTGTATAGTAAATTTTATCTACATTAGCAGTAAATCGAAAGTAAATTGATGAACCATTCTAATACGATAAAATAGTACATTTTAGTCAGTAAATTTGTGGTATTATGACTAGATCGTGATATTGAAATAGATTAGAATTTGATTTACTACCAGTGAATTTTAATTTTTCATTATTACATTGTAGTTATTCAGTCAGTACAATTTTCATACATTACCAGTAAATCATCAGTTAATGGATAGCCATTGTAGTATGAGAACAAAGAGTACATTTTAGGTAATAAATTTGTTGTTTCAAGACTATAAATTTGTTATTTTTTCAGTATTATTTTGCAAACAATGTCGTCTCGAAAGAGTACTGTAAAAGCTGCTAGCAAGGTTCCTAAGAAGCTTAGGAAGGTAGTTATGTCGGATAATCAAAACGCCTTGGTTATCTCCTTTGATCCGATACAAGGAAGCCCTGCAAAATCTACTAGGGTATGTTTATTTTTGCATCATTTAAACAGAATTGTAATGTTATTTGATTGTATAAATATGTTTTTGTATCGTAGCTGCAATTTGCTGCAAGAGAAAAGAGAGACAGGGAAGCAGCATTTGGTGATGAGGAGCACGAAAAGCATCAGCTGAAGATCCCGATTATAATGAGGTTTTGTTTTGCAATGTCCTAGATTTTTTTTTAATTGTTTTTGTTTTTCTATTAGTATATTTGAGATTTTAAGTTTTGTATTGCCGTTATTTACAGGAAAACGAGGGCAATCGATACGCAATTATTCACTAGGATGATGTAGATACGCTGAATGATGACGATGATTTTGTTGAGCTGTTTCACGTAGAGAAAAAGCTCAAGTTTTTTTTACTGAATACATGAATACATTTAGTTAATATGCATGTATGCCATAGTTAAAATTAGTGACAATAATTCTCAAGATTTGACTATATTAGATGATGTAATTTACTGGCATTTATATGGCAATTTAATGATTGTGGTATGTACAGCCCACCATTAGATACATTTAATTTACAAATTCAGGATGTAATCTATATTATTAGTATAGTAGATATTACGATAAATATTTGGCAGTAAATTTTTTTTAGAAAGACAGTGATGTGATATGTATCACATGTTTAATATTATAGTTTGTATTTTTTGCAGATTTGCATCAATATCAGGTGTGAGCCAAAAAGGATATACAATCTAGTAAGGTTGTTGAATGAGGCACAAAAGAATAAGTTGAGGGAGATTGGATTTGGATGCTTGATCGATTTCAACGTAGACAGGATTGGTTCTAGGGATTTGATTGAGTGGATTATGGACATAATCAATCCGGAATTGATGGAGATTTTGGTAACAAACGACAAAAGGCTTGCCATCACGTCTCATGTTGTCCACTTGGTGCTTGGTCTTCCAAAAGGAACAATGGATACACCTATTGCAGACAGGGAAGCTGACATGTCATCATTTATGGACTGTCTAGGTGTTGGCAGGAATAAAAATTTCCATGTTGACAAACTGATTGAATGTATTAGGCGTGGAAGTGCTAACAAGTTCTTTTTGCAATGTTTCATACTTGTCTTGATGAAGAAGTTTGTATTGTGCACTAGTTGCTTTTACTTAAACTCAAAACTTGCTAGCGTTGTGAGGGATGTAGAAAGTTTTAGTGGGATGGATTGGTGTCAGGTTGTTGTGAACAACCTAAGGGCCTCTCCACGGCATTGACATGGAAACTGTAAGAGGAATACCATCCAGGGGTGTAGTGTTTTCTTACTGGTAAATATCTAAAGTTGTTACCTGGAATATTTATGCTGTGTTCTATAGTTGGTAAACATGTATTCATATATTTTAATCCATGTTTTTATAGGTTTATTACCTGGACAATTTATATTGTCGACATTCCATTGGTATCAAGCAGACACCTCGTGTCAATTTTTTCAGTGGTGAATTGATAACCAAACTGGAGGCAGCTGACGTTTCACGCAAGGATGCACATAATAGGAGGCCCTATGGAAAGCTAGATGTGAGTATTTTTCATACTAAACATGAAAGTGTATGATTTATGTAATGTTTAGGCAACAAAATCGAGAAAAAAAGTTGTATTTCGGTCAAACTAAATCGGAAGGAAGAAAATTTGTGTTTTTATTAAGAAATACTTGAATTTTTTTTTCAGTGCGTGTACAAAGTCATTTTGTTGAGCAGTAAATTTGTTATATTAAGTACCAAACTTTACTATCATATCAATAAGAGTTTAATGTCATACCAATAAAGTTATTATGGTCGGTTTTACCAGTAAATTTACTATAGGAAGAATCACACTTTACTGTTGTATAAATATGAATTTACTGACTGAACCATTAAAGTGGTTATAATTAGACAGTAAATTTAGTTTTACACCATATTAACACTAGACAGTGAATTAATATAATATGTCAGCATTGATCATGATTTATTGACATGACTTTAATATTATGTTTCATGTTTATGCACTATGCGTATACGAAGTCAATTTGTCGAGAAGTAAATTTGTTATATTAAGTACCAAACTTTACTATCATATCAATAAGAATTTAATGTCATACCAGTAAATTTATTATGGTCGGTTTTACCAGTAAATTTACTATAGGAAGTCATACTTTACTGTTGTATAAATATGAATTTACTGATTGAACCAATAAAGTGGTTATAATTAGAAAATAAATTTAGTTTTATACCATATTAACACTGGACAGTGAATAAATGTAATATGTCAGTATTGATCATGATTTATTGACATGAATTTAATATTTTATTGTTATAATTTTCAGTTCAGAAATGCCAAAGACAGTTGTTATGCAAAGAAGAAAATCAAAAGTAATTTTGCCGGTGTTTCTGTTGAGAGCCATGATATTCCATCTTCGTTTCCAAGCATAGATAGCCATCTAGGTAATTTGATGTCTTCTATTGATGGTGTGGAGAAGGATAAAGTAATGGAAGCTATAAAGTCGTATGATAAGGATGTTGAAAATTGTCGAGCTAAATTACTTTTGAAGATCAAGAAATTCGACAATAAGCTTGAAAATGCCAGAGTCGAATTAGTTTTGAAGATCAAAAATATAATTGGGATCCGCAAGATTGGATTGAATGTTCCATGCAAACCGGTGAATAAACAAGAAAGTGGTACTAAACCTGTGAAAAAATCTAGTGAAGAGAGAAATATTGCTGAGGACGATGACGATGATGTCCCTCTTGCATTGGTTGCGCAGAATATTCAAATTTCTCTCAATAAAGAAATGGTGCCGACTATTATTGGTTAGTGTCATTATATATAATTGGGAAGTGGTTGTAAAATTTGGGATTATTTGAGAAGACAGAAACTTACATTGATATGACAGTGTTTTTATGTTATTATGATAGTAAATGTGTAATATATCAATTATATTACATTGTGTGTGTAGTATCTTTTAAGTTACTATGACAGTAAGTTTGAATGTGCAGATGATGGCGGCGAGAAGAATGTTGTGCAAACATTTGGAACTGAACAACAGGACAAATCTGAGAAGATAGATATGGAGAAAGGTTAGTTACATGAGAAATCATATATGTAAATTATTGTTGTAGTAAAACTTTAAAAATTAGTGGTACCTTATTTTATTTATAGACGGACGATGTGTGGAATCGACTGTCGAACCGATGCTTGCTCCTATCCATATTCATGGCACAGCTGTGACAACACGAACTAATTACCATGACCAATGTATGTTGAATCATTTCTCAATTGAAAAATCATATTTTATGTTTATATTATGAAGAATCAGTAAATTATAGTGGTTAGTACAATAAATTTGATCTAAAATACCAAAAAGTGAGTAGTAAATTTGCTGTATGAACAATCATATTAGGACATGTATGTAACAGGACATCAAATAGATATTCGAAATACAGTAAATAGTTATTCGAAGGACTGTAAAAGTAGTAAATTTAAGTCGTACAATCTGATATCTTGGTAACAGTTAAACTACATTTTTTATTTTGGAACAGTCGGTGCAATAATGAAAGATATCAATGATATTATGAAGATGAAAGAGTTAGAGAGGGCAAATGATGTCATCGACAAAATAATCAATGATCCAAAACCACATATTGCAGCAGTCATCACAACTCCACAGCAAGCATCTAAAACAAAACTCGGCAGAGGATTGCGCAAGATGAAGGCAACTGCTAAGTACATATCGCCATTCAAGTGCAATTCTAGTGCACCCAAAAGGCAAACTGGGTTTAGATGCTTTCAAATATACGATGAGTTGTGCAAAAAGTGTGAGCCTTATTATAGGTAAGTTGTAATTTTTTTATTGAAAGTTATTAATTTGAATTTTATATATTGAATAAAGATTTGTTAATTTTGGATGTTTTTTCAGGACAACTATAATATTAACAGAAGATAGTATTGCGTTAAATGAAAGAGATGTTAAAAGCTCATTCAATGAATGATGCGAGTTGGAAAATTTGTTCATAAAATTATTCTGCCAGTCCATGACATATGATGATAAGAAATATATGACTGCATCAGCAGGATATAGGGCATTTATCCAACCGAATGTTCTGTAAGTTTTATCGAGCTATTGAATCTGTTATGTTGGACAATATGTGTTGGTTTTGATATGATATAGTGTTCATATTTAACACTACATATATGTTTTACAGGAGATATTACTTTGTGAGGAGCACCATGGGATGCAATTCGCTGTAGATTTTGGATTAAGCACTGTGATGGTGAACACAGTTGGATTTAGCTTGCTTGCTGTGAAATTGGTAAGATTTAAATCAATAAAAATAGTTTATTAGTACTGTAAATTTGTTTTAGGCAGTAAATCTAAACTATGAAAGTAGCAATTTGAAGTTAGTATGACAATAACAAAATTTAATACTATGAAATTATTAACCTTTTGACATGTTGTAACAACATTAGATAATCGTCCCGGTGCTACACTCTAGACATTGGACGGTATATTGTTTCAACTTGATAAACAAAACGATTGATATACTGGATTCAATGGTTTGAAATGGATTTACTTAACAACGAAACTGAAGAATTAGGGAAGGCTTCAAGCCAAGCAATGGATTTCTTCCTTGCTGAGTTTTGGTTCCTCCAATATTCTTCTTAATAATGTTCCTGGAAAAATCATTGACTGCAAAAGAGGTGTTAGGCAAGGAGATCCTCTTTCTCCACTGCTCTTTGTGTTGGTTGCAGATTTGCTCCAAAGTATTTTGAATGCAGCTAAGAGGAAGGGTTTGTTGAGTCTCCCAATTAATAATTTAGATTGTCAAGATTTTGCTATTATTCAGTATGTAGATGACACTTTTATTATTCTGAAGGCTTCCTCTCAAGAAATTTTTTTGATTAAAGCACTTCTTCAAACTTTTGCTCTTTCAACTGGACTGAAAGTGAATTTTGATAAATCTTTTGTTGTCCCAATTTTCTGTGACTTTGATACTATGGAAAATTTAGCTAGGACCTTTGGATGTAAAGTGGGATCGTTCCCTTTTACGTATTTAGGCTCCCTTTGGGAACCAAAAGGCCAAATATGGCTGATTTTGAAGGATTAGTCAATAGAATAGAGAAAAGGCTTTCTGGATGGCATCTTTCTTTTCTTTCTCTTGGAGGAAGGTTAACTTTACTTAATTCGGTATTATCATCTTTATCGATGTTCTTCATGAGTACTTTGAAGCTGCCAGAAAACATTATAAGCGAATTGACAAAATAAGAATGGGTTTCTTTTGGAAAGGACAAGCTTCTTGTAGTGGTGGTAATTGTCAAGTTGCTTGGTCGAAGATTTGTAGGCCAAAAAATCATGGAGGCTTAGGGGTAATAAACTTAAGAGTTCAAAACATGGCTTTATTGATCAAGTTCATGTACAAAATTTTCAATCAAAAGAATGTTCCTTGGAATAATCTTTTATGGGGAACCTTGTCGTGGTATTGCGAATACCCCGACAGGTTTTGTGGATGATCCTAGAGAAGAAAACGCGATGCGGGTTGACCGGGTGACCGGTCCTCCCCCGCCGTACAAGCACAACAAGTGACACGGGGGTTTATACAGGTTTGGGTCCCGGTGGGGGCCCTAGTCTTGTCGGCGTGCTCCCGACCGGAGTTGGCTGGGGAGGCTCTCTCGGGGAGAGGCTTCCGGAGCACACCTGTGAGTTTGGCTATTCTAACAATAATGAGCAACTTGTTCTTACAATAGGGGGTACAAGGGCTATTTATAGCCCCAAAAGAAGCAAAAAGACTAAACTACCCCGGATGCTACCGTCGGATCGAGGGGTAGCAACGTCCTTCTCCCGGTCAGGTGCCTCGGATGCTTGACAGGTGGCCGCTGATTCCCGAGGCGCTTGTCACGTGACCCGCACGTGACCAGGGCGCTTGCCACGTTCCCAACACGTGACATGGGATCAAGGGCTCCTGTCCTCGGAAGAACGGCGGTGCCCGGGACAGGCACCGGGGGCCTTGTCCCCGGGCGAACGGCGGCACCCGGGACAGGCACTGGAGGCCATATCCCCGGGCAAAAGGCGGTGCCCGGGACAGGCACCGGGGACCGGGCGCCTGGGACAAGCATCGGGGGCCTTGTCCCCGGGCCACTGGCGGCGCCAGGGACAGGCACCGGGGGCCATGTCCCCGGGCTAAAGGCGGCGCCCGGGACAGGCACCGGGGGCCTTGTCCCCGGGCCACTGGCGGCGCCTGGGACAGGCACTGGAGGCCATGTCCCCGGGCTAAAGGCGGCGCCCGGGACAGGCACCGGGGGCCTTGTCCCCGGGCAAAAGGCGGCGCCCGGGACAAGCACCGGAGGCCATGTCCCCGGGCAAGTGGCACAACTTACCTGGACTTAGTCTCGCGGAGATTTCCCCCAACAAACCTATTATTCTAATGATCTTCCTCAATGGTCTGTGATCAAAGGTTCATTCTGGTGGAGAGATGTGGATCAAAATCTTTCTTTTTTTCAAAGGCTATTCAAGTGTGTCATTGGTAATGGATCAACGTGTAGCCTTTGGACAGATTTATGGCATAGAAATGTTCTTTCTCAAGAATGGGCAGAGTTGTTTTGTTTTGCCAACCAGAATGATTCGGTCAGGAATTTTTTGGCAAGAGTTTTGTTTCTTGGAGGACCAAGATACTAAAGATCTTCCTAATAGTTGACAACTGCCAGAGGTGCTTTTTCTATCCACTTTACATTCCGCATAATGGGAATCAGAATATCCAATTAATTCGAATTTAGCACCTTTTGGATACCACAACCCTATACTAGATGAATATTTTAGATACCTCAAAATGCGCTTAACGGCCATTAAATGACTTTCTTTAGGAGAGGCTTGAAATCTTGCACACATACAAACACTAAACATAAAGCTTTGAGTCTACCGGTTTACCTCCTTCGTTAGAGCCAAGGTGACCATTTGTGGCCATTGGTGTCTTGATTGGTTTTGCGTCTCCAAGTCCGAACTTCTTGAGTAGGTCCTTCACATATTTGCTTTGACAGACAAAAGTTCCTTCCTTGAGTTGTTTAACTTGTAGTCCGAGGAAGAAGCTTAGTTCACCTATCAAAGACATCTCAAATTCCCTGGACATCATATTACCAAATTCCTAGCAAAAATCTTGGTTAATAGATCCAAATATGATGTCATCAACATAAATTTGACATACAAAGAAATCATTTCCAATTTTCTTAGTAAATAAAGTAGTATCAACTTTCTCAATTTTAAAGCCTTTTGAAATTAAGAAGTCTCTGAGTCTTTCATACCAAGCACGAGGTGCTTGTTTAAGACCATAAAGAGCCTTGGAGAGTTTATACACATGATTCGGCTTTGTAGGATCTTCAAATCCGGGAGGTTGTTTAACAAACACTAATTCATTAATTTTTCCATTTAAAAAAGTACTTTTGACATCCATTTGATAAAGTCTAATATTATGAGATGAAGCAAAAGCAAGCAAGATTCTAATAGCCTCAAGTCTAGCTACGGGAGCAAAGGTTTCACCGAAGTCCAAACCTTCAACTTGAGTGTATCCTTGAGCCACCAATCTTGCTTTGTTTCTTACTACCACTCCGTTTGCATCTTGTTTATTCTTGAAAATCCATTTGGTTCCAATGACATTGTGCTCATCTGGATTTGGTTCTTCTACCAATTCCCAAACATTGTTGCGGGTGAAGTTGTTTAATTCTTCATGCATAGCATTCACCCAATCCGGATCTTTTAAAGCTTCATCTACATGTGTGGGCTCAAAAGAGGAAACAAAAGAGTAATTTTCACAAAATGAAGCAAGACGAGAGCGATTTTGAACACCCTTACACAAGTCACCAACAATTTGATCAACGGGGTGATCTTTGGAAATTGAGTGATGAATTCTTGGATGATCAACCGGGTTTTGTGAAGTAGAGGTAGAAGGTACTTCCGGTTGTTGTTGAGACGAATCTTCCACATTAACCACTTCAACTATTTGATCTCCATGTTGAGGTGTTGACGAAGAGGGGATAGCTTGAGTGGATGGATCTTCATCTTGATCACTATCTTCTTTCAGCTTGATATCCCCAATGGTCATGTTCTTCATCGCCACCCTCAACCCTTCATTACCTACATCATCCAAGTTGTCTTGCTCCTCTTGAGAGCCATTAGTCTCATCAAATTCAACGTCATGTGTCTCTTCAACCAAACCGGAGTTTTGGTTGTAGACACGATATGCTTTGCTATTTGATGAGTATCCTAATAAAAATCCTACACATTTACATTGAAATTTAGATAAGCGTGTACCTTTTCGCAAGATATAGCACTTACACCCAAACACTCGGAAGTAGGAAATGTTTGGCTTCCTTCTGATGAGAAGCTCGTAAGGAGTTTTCTTTAGTAGTCGATGACAATAAAGATGATTTGATGCATGGCATGCGGTGTTGATTGCTTCGGCCCAAAAGGTGTCCGAAACATTGTACTCCGAAAGCATAGATCTTGCCATGTCTATCAATATCCGGTTCTTTCATTCGACTACTCCATTTTGCTCCGGTGTATACTTGGCCGAGAACTCATGTTTGATGCCCTTATCATCACACCAATTTTCAACCTTGGTATTCTTGAATTCGGAGCCATTGTCACTTCTCACCTTCTTGATCTTGAAACTAAATTCATTTTCGGCCCTTTGAGCAAAGCTTTGAAAGTGTTAAACACAATTGACTTATCATGTAAAAAGAATATCCATGTATATCTCGAAAAATCATCTACAATGACAAGACAATAACTATTGCCACCAATTCTCACAAAAGTAGTTGGTCCAAATAAATCCATATGCAATAATTCAAGTGGACTAGAAGTTGACATTGTGCTTTTAGTTGGATGTGAGTTTGCAACTTGTTTTCCGGCTTGGCAAGCACTACATAATTTATCTTTTTCAAACTTTACATCTTTTAAACCAACAACTAAATCATGTTTAACTAATCTATTTAGTTGTTTCATTCCAACATGTCCAAGCCTTCTATGCCATAGCCAACCTTTAGATGATTTAGTGAACAAGCATGTACCAAGATTAGCATCATTTGAATTGAAATCAACTAAATAGAGGTTGCTATGTCTAAAACTTTTGAAAATCAACCTATTATCATCAATACTAGTGATAATCACTTCTTTTGGATAAAATGCACATATAAATCCAAGATCACAAAGTTGAGCTACGGATAAGAGATTGAAGTTAAGAGATTCGACAAGTAATACATTAGAGATGGAGAGGTCGTTTGAGATTGCAATTTTACCTAAACCTTTTACCTTTCCTTTGCTATTATCTCCAAATGTGATCTTGTCATATTCCGCACCTTCGTTATTTAAAGAGGAGAACATATTGTGATTACCGGTCATATGTTGTGTGCATCCACTATCGAGCACCCAATGTTGTCCTCCGGCCTTGTAATTTACCTACCAAAACAAAGTTAGGTCCTTTTAGGTACCCAAATCTTTTTGGGTCCTTGGAGGTTAGTTACCAAGGATTTTGGGACCCAAATGGCTTTCTTTTTGGCACCAATTATCGGGGTTCCAACAAATTTGGCTTTAATATCGCCATTGTTCATTTTCTTTAAAACATAGCAAGAGTTGTATATAAGAGATGAGTTACTTTTGCTATCTTGGCAATTTTTCTCAATATGACCTAAACTTTTGCATTTGTTGCAATATCCCTTTTCTTTTACAAATATGGTTTTAGATGGAATAAATGCATGTTTCCCCTTTTTAGGAATGTAGCCTAGACCTTCTTTTCTTAAGGAGAACCTTCGACTATCTAGAAGATGTCTTAATTTTGATTCTCCTACATAGCATTTAGCTAGATCGTTTGTTAGTTTTTCAATTTTGTCCTTAAGTTCATTGTTTTCAAGACTAAGCACATGGTCATCAATTTTAGGTCTAGATGGTAATTCAATTAAATCTTCACAAGATGTAGCTATGCTAGAAGTTGACATCATGGGCAAGTCATTCAAAATATTGCAAGTGATGCCTATGTCATTACCCGTTTTGTTGTCTTTATGAGTAATCAATGAGTCATGAGCTTCCTTAAGCATCTCATGAGTTTCTTTGAGACTCTCATGAGATGTGTTTAGCTCCTCATAAGAATTTTGAAGAGTTTTGTATCTTTTCTTCAATTCCTTGAATTTTTCTTTTTCTTTACTCATATAGTCATCAAAGCCGGTGATCATCTCAACTAGGTCATCATAAGAGTATTCATCTTCGTCACATGATACCTTCGATTCTCCTTTAGCCATGAGGCAATGAGGGGTGGAGAATAGAGATGGAGCTTCCTTGATAGCTACCCCGGCAAGTCCTTTGGGTGATGCTTCATCTTCATCTTCGGAATCGGAACTTGAAGCATCCGAATCCCATTCAATGAAGCAAGCTTGTCCATCCTTCTTCTTCTTGTAATATTTCTTGAAAACCTTCTTGCTTTCTCCTTCCTTTTCGTACTTCTTCTTCTTCACCGATTTTTCTTCTTCCTTGTTTTTACATTGTGCGGAGATATGGCCCTTTTCACCGCAATCAAAACATCTTCTTTCTTCAAAGGGGTTCCTTTTGGATGATTGCCCTTTCTTGAAGGACTTTCCTTGATATCTCTTCTTCATGAACCGCTTGAACCTTCTCACGAAGAGAGCCATTTCCTCATCGGTGTCTCTCTCATCGCTTTCTTCTTCATTGTCTTCCCTTTTGGAGGCTTGAACTTTGAGTGCTATGTTCTTCTTCTTGGAGTCGGAAGCCTCATCTTTCACCTCTTCTTGGGATTTCTTAAATATGTCATGAGTGAGAATCTCACTCAAGACTTCCAAAGGAGTCACACTCTTCAAATTTGAGCGCACAAGTAAGGTTACAATTGTATCATATTTCGAAGGTAAAGCTCTAAGAAATTTATGATAAAATTCCACATTTGTGACATCCATACCAAGCCCTTTTAACTCATTTACTATGTTATTTAATCGGTTAAACATCTCCGAGACATCTTCATTGGGCAACATAGCAAACTTTTCAAATTGGCCCTTATGGATAAATAATTTAGCATCCTTGACCATCGAGGTTCCTTCATGAATATCCATAAGATTTCTCCAAATGTCATGAGTCGTTTCAAGTTTACAAATTCTATTAAATTCACCTAGATTTAGAGCACTATAAAGAACATTCATGGCTTGAGCATTAGCTAAGACATTTTCTCTATCTAGGTTAGTCATGTCATCATCATCAAGAATTGTAAAGCCCTCATCCACCAATTTTCAAATCTTTCCACCCATGGCTTTAAGATAAACCATTATTCTAGTTTTCCAATAAGTATAGTTTGATCCATCAAAGAGTGGTGGTTTGCCAATATTAATCTGACCCTCACTAGCCATTGTTATCCTACTCCGGGATGGTTAAATCCTCTAAAAATGGAGTCCTCGCTTTGATACCAATTGAAAGTGATCTAGGATATCGACTAGAGGGGGGGGGGGTGAATAGGCGATTTTAACAAATTAACAACTAATCAAGCAATTAATAATAAATGAGAGCAAATAACTAAAACAAGATGAGCAATGAACAATTTTAACATAAGGATATATCCGTGGTCTCGGTGATTTGCCGATCACCCCTAATCCACGTTGAGGCAAACTCAAATCTCTAACCGCTCCTCTATCTAGTCAACCTTCCCTCAAGAAGTGACCTAGATCTCGAGCTAGATTAGTGTGATGAGTTATCCAAACCTCGATTTCACTAATAATGCACTTTACCGCTCCGGCAAGGCGTGCTCGAGCCTTTCACAAGATGTTTTGAGGCTTCTTCACAATCTTCCTTGAAGAGCTCTCCAAAACCCTCCTCCTAGCCGTCTAGGAGCCGACAAACTCCAAGAGTAACAAGCCGGTGATGATCACTTATCGCTCTTCTAGTGCCACAAGGTTGATTTAGTGATCTAAATGCAATGCACCAGAAGATCTCAAATGCACACTCTCTCAAATTCAAGAATTAGAACCCTAGAGTGTATGAATCTTGCTTTTGCTCTCAAAGATGATGACAAGGTTCACAAATATGCCAAAAGTTGTGAACAAGGCCGTATGGGAGTATATATACCCCCCACAAATAAATATAGCCGTTACCAGCCGTTGGGAGAAAAAGATCACTTGGCGGTCAGACCACAGGTATAAGCCCGGTCAGACCGCCGCAATTGCAACGGCATTAAACAGGCGCAATTAATGCTTACCTGCCCTTGTCAGGCACACTCACGGTCAGACCGGAGCCAAATGCTGTCAGACCGTGAAACTGTCCATAGACGACATAGTTTCTGGACACTTTATACGGTCAGGCCGATAATTACGGACAGACCGGCCACACGGTCAGACCGTAGTGCAAAACCTCGGTCAGACCAATTTCTCGGTCAGACCGGTCTAACAAACGATCAGACCGTCATAACACAATATAATTCAGAAAGATAGGTCATGAAGTTCCAGGAGACTGACCTTGGTCTTAACTACGGACAGACTGACCTTTATAATAAAGAAAACACACTATGACATAACGTCGGTCAGTCCGAAACATAATTCGGTTAGTCCGTCTATTCGGTCAGACCGGCCAATAATCGGTCAGACCGACTGAGGCAGATTTTGGCTGCAATGAATTGAAACCAGCATTTTCAAAGTATATGACCTTCTAGTAAGCAATGCAAGTTGATTTTATGATTTGTGGCACATAAATGAAGTATTTCGTGATACACCACATGCTCATCTTAATAGTACGGCGACTATCCTAAAATCCGGTCAAAATTCTTCTCTAAACACCTTAGACCGGTAAAATGGAAAAGATCCTATTCCGTACCTTTTCCTCTTCGCTCAATGTCCTTTCTTCATCATGAGGCTCTTTCTTTGCCTTTCATTAACCTGTCTTTTGAGTTTGATCTTGACACAACTTAACAGGTAACATTAGTTCAACATTTGTAATTGTCATTAATTACCAAAACACTCTTTAGGGGCCTAGAAGCTACAAGGGTGATGGTTCATTTTTCGAATGCCTCGAGCTTTTTAAACATTTACAATTTTATCTCGGGTTAAAAAACATTTCTACGGTGCCATCATTACCTGTCAAATATTATCCAGAGTCCGTCTCGGGAAACAAACTGCCACACTTAGTGCGCCACTAAGTGGAAAATTTGAAGCGTCGGGTTACGTATCCGATGTGTGTCTTAAAATTTGAAGTAAACATGTCCCTTCGTTTTCTTCAAATTTGTGGGCTAGCTGACGAGGATTGATACCCGAGCTAGTTCAAATAAATACATGACTGGTTCAGGACAGATTCGAACCAGACGAGTGTCTGTTGACGCGGACTCAAGTTACTCCGAGAAGCGCGGACATGTGATCGCAGGCTTTACGCGATCAGACCGTAGACAGTGCGCGGTCAGGAGTTCGTAGGCAATATGCGGACAGAGGGCTGCAGATAGTGCGCGGTCAGATGATTACAAGCAACGCGCGGTCAGAACATCTTTGACCAGGAGACACGGGATTGCTCAGTCCCTACAACAGGGATATCCCGAGTATCCCGAAGATTCTTCCACGTATGGAGACAACCGTCAAGAGGTTAATACGTGCAGTTATTCCTTAATAACACGTGTTAAACCTGCATGGAGGTTAGGAGCAGTTATCAAAACTGCACCCGAGCAACTGTTCGATGCCGTTATGCCTTGGCACCCTTTCGACCAGTATAAGAGGGTAAGCTAATGCATCAGAAGAGAAAAAAAAAGGATTGAGAGATCAGAAGATCAACAGAAGACATTAGACTAAGTTAGTTAGCTTTCATAAGTCTCCTGAGCATTGTTTTGTATAAACATACGGGAAAGATCTTTGCCTGTGAAGATCCTTTCCATAGTTTTGTAACTCTTTTCTCCTACACATAGTAAATCTCAACAGGACGTAGGGCTATTACTCCCACCATCGAGGGTCCGAACTTGCATAAATCTCTCTGTGCTTCAGTTAACTTTGATTCATCATCCCTTCCCGGAGGGACACCCTGAAAGGTCTCACAACTTACAAATTCTGCATAAGTTCGACTAAGGACTCCGAGTCCGAATCGTCGACACCCGCGGTCCAGGAAGCTTCAGGACCAAAGACTTCATCTTTACCGATAGGAGAAGTCACCTCAGTAAGAATCATTACAATCTTGGTTTCCATCATTCCTCAAGTGCGTTCTTATAGACTTGCATGTACACAGGGAGAAAAAGACAAGGTCTTATTCAGGAAGAGGAAGACCAGGACAAATGACGACTGTCCTCTTTTTTTTGGGGAACCATCCTCGAAATCCCAGAAATGGGCAGGGTTTCGAGTAAGGTAAGAATCTCTCCCGTTCGAACAGGGTCGTATCATAATGATCAACTGAAGAGATTCTAACCGACTATTCCCTTGCTTGCTTTAGGCGCAGAGATGCAGCGCCAAGCACCCCAGTGACCTCTGCAAGTGTTGAAGCTTCTCCTGCTACAGAGGTCACGGGGGAGCAAAGTCCCATCCCCAGGGCCGAGGAAGTTCTTCGTGCCATTATAGATGGGATATCTACAGAAGTCCAATCTCAGAGATTGGAATCTGTAACCCCAGCCACGGAGGAGGCTCAGCAGGCAAACTCATCTGCTGCTCCAGCTGGGGATGAGGTGAGTCTAGAGACTCAGCCTTTAGCTGAATCGGAAAGTGGCTCATTCAGCGAGTACGTTGAGGTATGCGGAACACCTCATGTAATCTTTAAGTTCGCATTTGCATAGGAAAATCCAGGCTTTGAAACTGATCCCCTTCCATGTCATAGGAACTGACTCGTATGGCGACCAAGTCGATAGCTGTAGCGGAGCGTATCGAGGTCGCGCAACAAGAAACGAGTCGCCTGCAGCGGTAAGGAAGATGTCTCCTCATCTGCCTGAACTTCAGTCCTATTTTAACAATTGTCTCCTTTGGCACAGAGAAAATGCCATTCTGATCAGGAGCCTCGCTGATCGAGAAAGCCAGGAGGTCAAGGCAGCTGCCAGGATCTCCTTCTTGGAGGGGAACTCCAACAACTACGGTCGCAGCTCTCATGTAAGTATACTTTTGACCAGGATGTAGTATTTTGCTATATGAACTGTTTGTGATGGTCTCTTATTACAGTGCAAGATGACCGAATAAACCATCTCAACCAAGAGAAAGAAGATTTCCAGGCGACCATCGAGTTGCAAAACTCGAAAGTTGATTCTGTCTGCAAGGAGAACAAGGATTTGAACTCATCACTCTCAACCTGCAGCAGCGTTTAACAAGACATCTTCGAAAAGCTGAAGATGGTGGCCAGTTTGCTAAGAGCTGATGTGGTCGAAACCGAAAAGGACGACCTTAGCCTTAGCGACTGGACCACACTGGTCGCAACCCAAGCTGAGTCACTCCTCGAGTATCTTCCTGAAGATACAAGGTGGCAAACAGAGGTGATCAAGACTAAATTGCAATCTGCAGCCTCCACCATCCTTTGCAGACTCCGTCTCCACCATGGCCCAGATCTTGATCTAAATCCGGTGGTGGGAGAAGCAGAGGTCGAGAGTGAAGACCAACTTGAGGTTATAATGGAGGAGGTCAGACCTCTAGTAGAATATCTCTTGAAAGAGTTTGGCCTATTGTAAATCTTGTACCTGTACAGATGCAATTATACAATGCATATGTATGCCTCATTTTTTGAAAAGCACTTCTTTTTGTTTCATGTTGCGACCATATTCCCCTAGCCCCCTCCTGAGATTATGTATAATGAAGACTTAGTATTATAAGCACAGGAAAAATATGGATGTAACGACGATCAGGAATACCTAGAAAGTACTATGGTTTTAGGTATTAATAGCCGATCAGACCGATAATCATGTTCGATACAACACCCGACCTTATTGCAAACCGGCAGCCACTCTAATGACCAAGGACATGCCAGCAAGCCCCGTGTGCGTTGAGAAACGGCTTATTGAGGGGAGTCTTGTCTGGAAGTGATCACGAGATTGGCCAGCGAATCCGATCAAGGTATTATAGTGATATAATTATTGGCGACCAGCCCCCGAATCAGACTCGCAACATATGGGGAAGAGGAATAATTATCACATGAAACAACTAAAAGTACCAGTTTATGAAATCATGCTAATTGAAAAGGAAAAGGGTTGAGAAACTTACACGTAGAACTTGCGCAGTTGATCGATGTTCCATGTATTGGATAAGATTCGACCATCCTCCATTGTTAACCGAGCTGATCCTAGTCGCGGCACCGAGACAACAGTGTAGGGACCTTCCCGTTGAGGGGAGAATTTATTGCGATTAGATTAGTTTTGTATTTTACATAAAACCCGATCACCCATGTGAAGACTACGTGGTCGCACCCTTTTGTTATGGTATTTGCGCAAAGCTTGCAAATACACCGTGGACTTGACCAAAGCTCGATTACGATTTTCTTCCAGGAGGATTAGATCTTGTAATCGTTGTCCGTTTTGATCAACTTGTTCGAATTGATCTGTCTGGATAGAACCAATACTGACTTCCATAGGTAACATAGCCTCAGCTCCGTATACCAGATGAAAAGGTGTCTCTCCGGTGGCTCAACTAGAAGTAGTACGTAGTGCCCACAGAACGGTATAGAGCTCGTCTACCCAAGCCCCTGAGCGTGTCTTAAGGCGATCAAAAACACACTTTTTGATGCCCTGCAATATTTGCCCGTTGGCACGTTCAATGGCACCATTACTCTGCAGATGAGCTACAGAAGCAAAGCACACCTTGGTTCCAATGTTGTCGCAATAGTCCAGAAATAGACCACTAGCAAATTGGGAACCCTTATCAGTGATGAAACAATTTGGAACACCGAATCGAGTCATAATGTTCTTATGAAAGAACTTTTGTGCAGCAGCAACGGTGATATTGCGTACTGGTTCGGCCTCAATCCACTTTGTAAACTTGTCAATAGCCACGAACAAGAACTTGTAACCATTGACCGCCTGTGGCATTGGACCAACAATATCCATCCCCCAAACCGCGAAGGGCCATGATAGAGGGATAGTTCATCAAGCATAGGCAGGCTGATGGACCTGTCTCGCATGAAATGGACACTAAGTACACGTCTTGACCATATCTTTGGCATCATCAAGTGTCGAAGGCCAGTAAAATCCTTGTTGGAAAACCTTTCCGACCAGTGTATGAAATGACGCATGCGCACCACATACACCGTCATGAATTTCTTTCAAGAGGGATTTACCTTCCTCTTGGGACACACAGCACATGAATACTCCTTGAGTACCCTTTCTGTACAAAATTTCTTGATAAGCTTGTATAGACGCGCTTTTCGAATTAACCGATCGCTTTCGGTCTCGTCCTTGGGCAAGATCCCGTGTTCGAGATAGACCCTCAATGGATGGGTCCAATCTCGTTCTTGTCCGAGGTTGGTAACGCAGACTGTTACCGGATCATCCTCGGCCATAGTCATGATCGAAGGATGTTCCAAGTGTTCAACGAACACTCCTGCCGGGGCGGATGTGCTGAGGACCCAATTTTGGATAATTGGTCTGCGAAAATGTTGTCCTTTCGCGGGATGTATTGGACTTCGAAATGATTGAAGTGTTTTTCCAATCTCCTCACTTCCCCCAGGTAATGAGCCATTGTCTCATCGGAGATGCTGTACTCTTTGTTTACCTGGTTTACAACCAGCTGTGAGTCTCCCCTCACCACTAATCGACGGACTCCGAGGAATTTTGCTGCCCGGAGCCCTGTAATAAGACCTTCATACTCTGCTGCGTTATTGGTCGCAACAAAGTGTAGTTGAATGACATACTTTAATTAGTCTCTCTGAGGCGTGACCAATACCACACCAGCCCCTGAGTGTTGAAAACTGCGAGAGCTATCAAAATACATTGTCCAGTGATCGGGGCATTCCAAATCTTCGGACGCCTGCACGGGCGGTTCGGGGTTAGTCCATTTGACCACGAAGTCGGCCAAGATCTGAGACTTGACCGCGGTGAGAGGCGTGAAATGGATGTCGAATGCTCCGAGTTCGACGGCCCATTTGGCGATCCGACTAGATTTCTCCGGATTCCGGACAGTATCCCCCAAAGGAAAAGATGAGGGCACTGTGATCTTATGTGCTTGGAAGTAATGTCGTAGCTTACGGGAAGCCATCAGTAGTGCGTAAAGTATCTTCTGGACCTCAAGGTATCGCTCCTCAGGACCATGAAGTACTTCTCTTATGTAGTAGACGAGTTTGTGCACACCTTCTCTTTCTGCGATCAAGACAGCGCTGACCACGTAAGGTGTGGCCGCCAAGTAAAGGAGTAATGGTTCCTCTTTGTTGGGGCAAACCAAGATTGCCGGACTGGACAAATATGCTTTAACCTCCTGAAATGCTTTCTCGGCCTCATCAGACCAAGTAAAGTTATGGTGTTTGCGCAGAGCTTTGAAGAAAGGTAGTCCCTTCTCACCTAGTCGCGATATGAACTGGCTCAATGCCACCATGCGACCTGCTAGGCGCTGAACGTCTTTGATGGTTGAGGGAGACCTCATTTGTTCAATAGCCCTGATTTTTTCGGGATTGACCTCGATTCCTCTGGAACAAACAAGAAAACCAAGAAGTTTTCCAGATGAAACCCCAAAAGAACATTTCTCCTGGTTTAACTTTATTCCAAATCGATTTAAATTACAGAAGGTTTCAGCAAGATCGTCTAAATGAGACAAACTTTTTAAGCTTTTTACAACCAAGTCATCTGCATAAGCTTCAAGATTACGCCCCATCTGGGAAAGAAAGGTCTTTTGCATCAAGCACTGGTACGTGGAACCTGCGTTCTTGAGACCAAACGGCATGCTGACGTAGCAGTAGGTGCCGAATGGGGTGATGAAGGCAGTCTTCTCTTCATCTTCTTCTGCCATGCTAATTTGATGATATCCTAAGTAAGCGTCTAGGAAACTCATCAGTTTGCAGCCTGTAGTAGAATCGACCAGCTGTTCGATGCGGGGAAGGGGAAAGTCATCCTTCCGACAGGAACTATTTAGGCTGGTGTAGTCGACGCACATGCGCCACTTGCCATTTGACTTGCAGACCATGACCGGATTTGCAAGCCATTCCAGATGATCGACTTCGCGAATGAATCCAGCCTTTTGGAGCTTATCTAACTCCACTCGGATGGCTTCCTGCCGATCAACAGCAAAACGCCTGAGCTTCTGCTTTATTGGTCGCTATCCAGGTCGAATTGCTAACCTGTGCTCAATTACCTCCCTTGGGACACTGGGCATGTCGGATGGTTTCCACGTAAACACATCTGCGTTAGCTCGGAGGAAAGTAACGAGCTCGAGTTCCTATTTGTCATCTAGACCTGATACAACCCGAATTGTCTTGGATGGATCATCTGAGTACAATGGAACCAATTTTAATGTTTCATCTGGTTGAGGAGCAGCTTTGATCGTATCAGTTGACATTGTGGCAATCTGGGCTTCTCGGAGGGGAAGCTGATCTACCATCTCCAGGGATAACCGATCACACGTCAATGCCACGTTGTGACTGCCTTGGACCAAAATTACGCCCTTGGGGCCAGGCAACTTGCCGCACTAGTAGGCATAGTGCGTAGCCATCATGAATTTAGTAAGAGTTGGCCTGCCAAAGATTACGTTATAAGCCGAATCACAATCAATTACATCAAAAGTAACCAATTCTGTTCGAAAGTTATCTGGTTCACCCAACGTGACCGGGAGCACCACCTGTCCCAATGGCATCATAGAGGGACCAGGAATTATCCCATAAAACGGATGAATTATGGGTTTGATTTTTGAACGAGGAATTTGCATCTCGTCGAGTGCCTTGACCAATAAAATGTCCAAGGAACTACCTCCGTCGATCAGGACCCTTTCGACTCTCGCATTGCTGATAATTGGGGTTATGACCAAAGGTAGCCTCAATGGTCGAGTAAGCCCCATAGGGCAATCAGAGCGATCAAACGTCAAAGGAGTATCCGACCAACGAGGGTATTGAGGTTCACCAAGGGGAGTCTTCGTTTGGTTCACCTCTCGATAAAAAGCTTTAAATTGCCGTTTAGAAACAAAAGAGGAGGAACCTCCGAAAATAACATTGACATGATTACGAGGTACCTGGTAAGACATCTCTTCGTCTCCACTGGCGTCTCTTAGTCCGCAAGTCTGTTCTTTTTGTGGCAAGGTCGGCATAGGTCCGATCCCCTGGTAGAAGTCATCCAACTGCTTCAACCAACTCCGGTAATTCTTGAGGTCGTGGCCTGCAGAGTTGTGGAGTGGACACCATCTCTTGCCTTCCTGCGGGTTAGTGGACTTCTCTGGCTGGTCGGCACTGCGACCACCAGAAGCAGTTTTATTCTTAAATGAAGGTTTGTTACCTTTGGTCAGTGGAGGTTTCTCTGCGACCGCGACCTCTCGGTACTGTCCAGATCGACTCCTTTTTGATTTTTTCGTCTTCCCGCCTGATGAAGATTCCGGCTTCTTGTTCGAATCCTCCCTCTTTACATCCTTGAGACCTAGTTGAGGCGGTAAGTTACCTTTGTCCACCATCTGATTCCACTCAATGGCCTCGGCCACGTCGGAATATCGATCAGCCATATCAAAAAGATCGGCTACTGATCGAGGAGGATGGATGAGTAAGTCTTCAGTGAACCTCCGATATCGAATGGCGTGTTTAAACGCCTTGATAACGGAATTATCAGATATGTTCGGGATGGTATTTCTCACCCCAACAAATCTCTTGACAAACCTACGAAGAGTTTCGGTCGATGTTTGTCGTAGTCGATGGAGGTCGTCCTCTTTTCCAAGCTTTTGATAACAATCACTAGTACAGAAAAGCTTTCATCTATCGGTAAAAAAAACCCTTCTACTATCGGTTTTCGTACCGATAGAGATAGACACGATAGAACAAGACAGAACATTTTCTATTGGTAAATAACCGACAGAAGAAATTAACAATTCTATCGGCATATTAGGAGTGTACTGATAGAAAACCCGTCGTAGTCTGACGATTAACGGTGGGAAAAGTACCACTATTCTAATGGTTAATTACATGATTACCGACAGGAAAATATTACTATTCTATCGGCACTTTATGATTGTACCGATAGAAAACCCGTCGTCGTCTGACGTTTAGCGTTGGGAAAAATACCCATATTCTAACGGTTAATTATAAGTTTACCGACAGAAAAAAGTGTAGCACTCTCTCGGTTGGAAATGACATTATCGATAGAAAAAATCTTAGTACTCTCTCGGTTGTGTATGAGTTCGCCGGTAGGAAAAATCACACTCTTCTAACGGTTAATTATACGTCTACCGATAGAAAAAACCACAGTAGTCTCTCGGTTGTGGATGAGTTCACCGGCAGGAAAAGTCATACTATTCTGACGGTTAATTTCAAATTTACCGATAGAAAAATGGGTAGTAGTCTCTCGGTTGTGGATGAGTTTACCGATAGAAAATTTGTAGTGGTCTGTCGGCTGTGAATGAATTTACCGATAGAACATTCACATATACAGTACGTTTACATTTACAATACAGTACATTCACATATACAGTACAGATGCAATACATTATAGATTGGATACACAATACAGTACAGATGCAAAGAAGGGTAAATTCACAGAACAGATTGACACATTAGACAGTTATTCACATTTATTCACATATATATGGACAAATACAAATTGCAATCCAATGTGGACATTTATTGACATATATATTTATTCACATGTATATAAACAGTCTATGCACAGAGTACACGAAAAAGAGAAAATTATCATGGCGGATGGTTGGGCACAACTTCCTCCATGACATATTGAGCCCAGATTTGTCGAAGATCTCTAATCTTTGCATTTTCGTATGAGTCTTTCGACATGGCGATCTGCAAGCATGTGTGAATACTTAGTAACTAACTTCCTAATTTAGAACGTGACACCCAATTTTCAAATTTGAGTTAGCTATCGATGCTTACCTGGGGGAATTGGGCAAAGTTTGTCTGCACTAGGTCGTACATGTAGCGCAACACATAAAACCCGCATTCCCACGATTGCGGTTGCTGATGGCACTGAGATAATTGCATATGCGAAGACATGTTAGCTATTGTTTCCATAAACTAATTAAGCATAAACAAAAAGTCTCGTGAGTACCTCATATTCTTTCCAAGCTAGTAGGGAGCCCTGCGGTGCGGCATGCCTCCCTCCAGCGGACGCATATTTATCAAAAGCCCTGCATTTTAGTTAGTATTGCCCGTTAATGTATTATCATTAGCTAGTGAGGTGAAAATTTAAATCAAACATATAAGTTACTTACGCCTCCATATTCCCCTTGACCACATATTCCATCAATAATCTGTCACGCATCGAATCGAGGTAGTACACCTCGTTCCTCGGCGGACAGATCACGATGAGGATCCAGTGGCCCCTGCATTGTACGTAAAAGAGGACCGCTAGCTCAAAGTATATCTCAGGTGTAACATACAAGATCGAGTTAAATTAGTACAAAATGCACTAACCTTTGGTGGTACGGCACCAGAATGAACTCCCTGTCCTGCTGCGCCATCAGCGCCTTGGATATGTACAGCTCAGCGTGCGCGGCGTCGTGCTCTAGCATCGTGAGGCTTATTTTCTCTGAGTCGAGGAAACCCACCTTGTCACACGCAGCCTCCGATGCTAGCCTGTACATGCACCTGCATGCAAAGGACGACATTAGTATTGCACAGAAAGTTACTACATTTCAAATGAACTACAACAATGCAGAGTTAGCAAACAGAGTTAGAAAACAGCAATACATAGCATCAGAAAACTCACAGGACTCCAGTCCGTATGATGGACATATCGAGCTCCCGCCAGTTGTAGAGGTCGAACAGATCCTCGTGTGCCACGGATATACTCCCGGGCTCACGGTGGAACTGCCCAGGCCTGTAGGGAACTAAGAAGTTCAGATTGCGCCGAGCTCGGTGTAGGTACCACTCGTGGAGGTCTCTGGTTGATCGATCCAATTTGCGCAAAGCTGCCTCCGACATGAGTGGGAACCCGTTCGTGAACCTCTCCGGCTGTCCCTGTCGCCCTTTTCCCTTGCCTTTGCCCTTGCCTTTTGCTGGGGACTGAGCGCGTACCTTCGAAGGCAAGGGCGAGGTGATGGCAGCTTTCTTCTGAGGTGAAGGCGTGGATGCGCTGGGTGGGGTCGAGGCCGTCTTTGATGTGTCCAGGGTCGCACGAGATCGGGCCTCATGCCCCGAGCTGGGGGCGCAGTCCCCTGGTAGCCTAGCGGCAGGCCACTTCAATTAATGAGCACGTATGTTAGATTATGAAAGTTGAGTGTACTGAGTATGATGTAATCTAAAATGTGTAGGATTTACCGGTTGTATTACAAGACACTTCTTGGGCTACTGTACGTAGGAGCCCACTGCCTCAGCAAGTGTCTGCAGTTCCTCTGTTGAGACTGGCAACGGAGAATCGTTGTAGCCCGGCATGGCCATGTCCACCTGTACCTTTGCGAAACCCAACCGCAGAGGTACACAGTGGACCCGGACATCCAGCCCAGACGGATATACGAAGCCGTGTCCAACCACTTCCTGCCCGGCGCCTACGTGATTCTGTAGGATGCAGCCCTCCGGCCCCTGCAAATTTGTAACAATTAAAATAGGTTAGCGAAACAACTCTAACAGAATGGGAGTGGCATCAACTTAAGTGCACAGATGAAGGCTTGCATTACCTCAAGTAGATCCACTGGATCCGCGAGTACCTTCGAAGCGCAATTGCTTATCCGACCCCGCGGGGTACCGTCGTCCTGGGGATCCGCATCTGCACTCTTGGCCAGCAATGCTTCTCTCAACCGTGCAAACTCTTCCCTCATTTGTGCGACCTCGGACTGCACCTCAGACTGTGCCTCAGCCCGTATCTCAGCCCGCATCTCCGCCCGTATCTCCTCCCGTACCTCAGCCCGTATCTTATCGGAGAGGTCAGCTTCCTTTTCCTTCCAGGAGCGGGCCTTCTTCCTCGGTGGAGCCGGATCTACGAAACCGGCCTTCCACGACACAATGGCTCCCACGACACAATGGCTCCCATGGCCCGTGTCCGCCAGGGATGCTCCTTATTTCCTAGAGTCCGGGTGAGGATGTCGTTCTCCCTCTGCGGGGTAAACAATCCCTCCGCTGCCTCCTTCTCAAAAGAGATCTGTAACATTTAAAGGTACCTTGTGAGACAAATTGCCTTATATACACTTGTGCGCACATAGTTTACGAGGTTAGCCAACTTACCATTCGCCTCACAACGTCGGCGTCCCCAGGGGTTGCGAACTGCACAGACCCCATGGACGACACGGACCCCCTCCCCCTCCACCATCGCTTGCACCTCTCATCCCGGATCTCGGAGAGCGGCAACTCAGGGGTGTCGATGACAGGATTTTGCTCGTCTTCCTTCTTCCACTGCTCCTCCTTCCCCGCATAGCCCCGGGATCCGAGCCGATGCGGGTGGTCGTTCCTCTTCTGGATCGCCCTATTCTTCTCGCTAAGGGCCTTGAACTCCTCAGTCCCCTTCTGCTTGGTGAATTCCTCCCATACCTCCTCCGATATGAAGGGGTACTTCTCGCAAGGAGATTTCCCCGCAGCGAGGAAGTTACTGACGAGCCAGCTCTTAAAGGTTTTCCATGTTCCGTTCATGTCCTTCAAGCAGGCAGTCCTAGGTGTATCGTCGGGGATGTTCCACTTAGCCTGTTTCCGAAAAATGCATACAATTAATCATGAGTTAGTTAAACTTTAGTATAAGCCAAGAGAACGTGATTATGAAAGAGTTCAGCGATTTCAGTTCATTTAACCTTCACTTCCGCCCACAACCTATCCCTCTCGTCCGCCGTCACGTCCTTCCAGCTCTGGACGGTGATCTTCACCCTTTCTTTCGCCAACAGCCCAACGTAGGCCGCGTACCTCCCAGCATTCTTTCCAATCGGCCTCCCAAATTGGTTGAACTCACAAGAAAGATCCGTGCGTTTGGCCAAACGTCCCAACGTCGTCGCGCCTCGCCCCACCCTCTTGCGCTGGGATGTAACAACTGCATCTTCAGTAGTTATGATGGGGTTGGCCCTAGTCGAACCACTAGTACCATCTGATGAAGACGACGACATGTCTTCCCCTACAAAACCTTCAACAAACCATATATATGGCAATTAATTCGCCTTGGAGTTCCATAACTCAGCCCAGGACTGGAGACTAACTAGGGTGGCAAAAGGGAAAATAATACAAAAAGAAAGACATGCATAAATTACTTCCTGAACTGTTCAGAAATATTTTCTATCGGTAAACACATGAGCTGCCGATAGACCATAACAATTACCTCCACAGAAGACAATTTTTCTATCGGCAAACCCGTGAGATACCGATAGAACATAACAATGTTCTCTACATATGGAATTTTGTTGACAAGCCACCAATCACTGTCATCACATAACATTCTCGATGATTTGCTATACTAATATTCATGGGCCAGCATTATTATTTCACACGTAAATATGCTCACAAGCATCTAAGTGCCACTGTGCATAATCTTTAGCCTAGCCTGTATGTGAGTCATCAGGACTACACATCTATTAGGTTGGGAAAAGTCATGTATAGGCATTTGAAACATATACATCGAAGACCCATCCACATTGCCATATATTCATACGAAGTGAGTAAAAATTCCCAACCAAACTAGTACATTGCATGGCTCATGTCCTTCCAGATCCAAATTAAGTTTTACTACTTGTGCAGAAATATTTTCTATCGGTAAACACATGAGCTGCTGATAGAATATGTGTAAGAACACCTCCAACATATAATGTGCATTACATGGCAGTTGGATACAATTGATCACACATACAGTAGTATAGATAAGTTAAAATCTCAAAACAGGTTCATTACAGCACTGGAACATATTATGTAAACCCTAATTTAAATCAACATTGCCTGCGGAATGTACATAATCCAACACAATAGGGAACCCTAGTGTAATTGCAAAACTCGAAGAATTAGTACGTGCAAAACACTAGGATCAAATAAGGAAGATGCTGGAAATAGAACGACGAATTAGGGTATTTACGGCGGCGATCAGTTCTGGTGATGGAGAGGCGGTGTAGAACGCAGCGGCGGCCGGCGAAGGACGAAAATAAGAACCGGTGGCAGTGGCGAACCAGTGTCCAGCCGGCGATTGTCGTGTGGGAGAGAGGAAGTGAGTGGTCACGGCGGAGGTTGTGGTTTTCTTCGCTCTCGAAGAGACGCAGTGCTCTAAGGTGGAACTGTTCGAGTGGAGGGAAACTAAAGGGCCGTGTACGAGTAATAAAGTAGTGGAGGAACTTTTCTATCGGTACAACAAAATGATACCGACAGAATTATCTAATTTTCTATCGGTACAACAAAATAGTACCGATAGAAAAAGTAAATTTCCCGGAAAAATATTTGAAGTAGCGGATGCCTTTTTCTATCGGTATAAACAATAAAATCCCGTGAGACCAATTTTCCCCAGAAAAATTTTTTAATTAAGTGCTTGAGATTATAGTATTGGGTGCCCTTTTTCTATCGGTAAAAACAACAAAATACCGTCAGAGTAATGAAAAGGTGCCTTTTTATATCGGTATAAACAATAAAATCCCGTGAGACCAATTTTCCCCAGAAAATTTTGTTAATTAAGTGCTTGAGATTATAGTATTGGGTGCCCTTTTTCTATCGGTAAAAACAACAAAATACCATCAGAGTAATGAAAAGGTACACACAATTTAACATCAAACAGACCATGGTTGAAAGCTGCAGGATGATAAAGAAAGAGGGAAGATAGCCGGAAAATTGGAAAATTGACATAAAAAGAAATTGTTCATTCATTGTTGTTTTATCACTTACAAATGCTAGGTCAAGGGGTGGTCTTAGTCCTGGCTGCATGTAGAATAGAGTCAGTTAGACTTGCAGCCAGGACACAGGACTCCTCTAGCGACAAGTTGTCCCTAGGATCAACTACTACCGCGTCGAGAAGGCCTGCGACCTCCCTTAGCTTCGCTATGGTATCCTTCATAGTCAAACCGCAGCCAGCGATGGTCATATCCGCGGCTTTCTTCTCCTCTCGAAGACGCCTCGTCCTCGCCCTAGCATTGTCACCATCCGTCTTCATGCGCTTAATGCGCTGGAAGAGATCGTCAAGGTCAAGCCGTAGCTGAGTATGCTTGTCTGTAAGGAGCTTGTGCTCCTCCTGGAGGGCCCTCAGGTCGGCCTTCACTTTGGCAGTGTCTTCCACGGCTACCATTCCCTGTGCAAATCAACAGGTCAAGAATGAACTGAACATGGATTAACAATACATGGGTAAACCGAGGAGATTTAGAGTTCTTACCGGGGAGGGCGTGGCTGACGATCCCATGGAGGTTGCCATTGTGAAAGAGAAGATGAGGAGTCGAACCGTTCGAGAATTAGAAAAACAACAAAATACCGTGACGCATGGCGAGGTACTTATAGAGTTTCCAAGGCGACGCATGGCGACACGGTTGAGAATTCAAAGCGGCAGAGTATTCTTCTATCGGTAAAAACAGGAAAAAACCGTCAGACAACAAATACCGTGAGACTAACGAATTTATTCTAACGGTAAAATAGAACAATACCGATCGAAAATATTTTGAAGTGCCTGAGAGAAGTGCCTGAGACATGAAAGTAGCGGATGTCCTTTTCTATCGGTATAAATAACAAAATACCGTCAGAAAAAAGGGATTTTTGCAGAACTTAATTTGAAGAAGCAAGAGGCTGCGATGAGATTTTTGCAAGTGCTATTTGAAGGGAAGAATTAAGTATTTACAGGATAAAGGTACTGTACATGTTAGAACTCATACTGTGGAGTAAAATTGAGATGTATTAATGCTGTGAACTAGCTTATCATTAAGTTCTAAAGAAAAATGTACTGCCTGATGTATTAATGATAAGTTCCTCACCTTGCTGCAGAACTTGTGGGCTGTTTTCTTGGCATTTATCCCTGAAATAGAAATTAATCATCAATGGTTCTCAACCCATAATCCTTCTTCGTGGTCATCTCGCAGATACGTTGTTTCGTCGATATCTTCAGTACGGATAGATTGAATGTCCTCTAAAAATGGAGGTATTTCATCGAATTGGTTATACTCCTCTTCGTCGACAACATCTTCGACCCCAACAATACGTCTCTTGCTGTGGAGGACAACATGCAAGTTTGGATTGGCCGGGTCAACGATGTAGAATACCTATGTGGCTTGCTTTGCAAGTATGAATGGATCGTCTTGGTGTCCGACTCTACCAAGATCGACGAGAGTAAACCCGTAACTGTCAACTTGAACACCTCGAGGGATTTCGACCCATTGGCATCGAAACAGGGGAATCTTAAGTAATCCGTAATCGAGCTCCCATATTTCGTCAATAGCACCGTAATATGAGTTCAGCGCCCTTACTGACCTGGCATCCTCGGAAATAGCAAACAGTGTCACTCCGCTACATTGCGTGCAACTCTTGGCGTCTTGAGCTCTTGTGTAAAATGAATACCCATTCATGTCGTACCCCTGCCAAGTCCCTACAGTGAATCTTGGGCCTCTAGCCAACCATGTCACAGTTTCACTTACAGAGCCCTCGGCAGCTCGCGTGACTCTTTCTTGGATCCACTCAGCAAATTTCCTGTTATGTTCTCTGCTGACCCAAACGTCTGAGATTAGTAACGCCATCATGATGTACTTGCGCTTCATGAATAACCAAGGAGGAAGATTGTAGATGCATAAAAGAACCGGCCAAGTGCTGTGCCGGCTGCTCATATTACCATGTGGGTTCATACCATCTGTACTCAGCCCGAACCTTACATTCCTAAGTTTGCCGCCGAACTCAGCAAATGTTCTGTTGATGTTTCTCCATTGAATAGAATCAGCTGGGTGTCTCAGTTTTCCGTCTTGTTTCCGGGCTTCAGCATGCCAACGCAAGTGCTTCGCGACTTTCGGATTTGCAAACAGCCGCTTCAATCTAGGTATCACAGGCAAGTACCACACAGTTTTTGCCGGGGGTCCTTTCCTTACCTCGTGACGTTCACTGTCAATCCGGTCCCTACGCGTATACCTCGATGCGCCGCATCTTGGACAAACATGCAAACTGGAGTACTCGTTACGGTACAACACACAATCATTTGGGCATGCGTGTATTCTTTCGATTTCCATTCCCAACGGACACAACAGTTTTTTGGCTTGGTAAGTAGATCTTGGCAACTCATTTCCCTCTGGAAGCATGTCCGCTAGAAGATCTAATAGTGCCGTGATACTCTTATCACTCCAACCGTTTCCTGCCTTCAAGTTATATAATCTTAGCACAGAAGACAGTTTTGTAAATGTTGCACATCCAGGGAACAGAGGCTTCTCAGAGTCAGCAGTCAGTTTCTCAAATTCACAGAAGTCATTTTCGTTGTAATCTTCCTCTACATCACGTAACATCTCATCTAGATTGTCATCATCATCATCTACGTGCACATCGGAATGAACATTACCAAAATTGGGATGATCATCGATATTATTGCAATCCACATCCGAGTCGTGCTGATTGGTAGTAGTGGTGCTTGTTTCCTCAAGATCTTCGCCATGCCATATCCAACGGGTGTATCGCGCGTTAAAACCACGACGAATCAAATGACTCTTAATTTGATCAGAGTTGCTAAACCTCTTCAAGTTCATACAATCTGTACAAGGACAGAGCATATTTTTCTCTCTCTTCCTCTCCTTTTGTTGCTCAGCAAATTTAATAAACTCATTCACACCATCCAAATATTCAAGAGTAGTACGTTTTATTCCATACATCCAATATTTCCTGTCCATCTACAATTAACAAAATTTAACGAGTAATCCATACATGAAACCTGCCCGATTAAGTTATGTATATGTACATGTACAGCCTCTTACAACAGATACATGTGTTGAACCCTAGCCTGACGAAATTAACACTAATTAACCTAGCTAACTACACAATACAAGCTAGTTAGCTCCTAAAACATGACACATTTTCAGCTACCAAGCTCCCAAGCTTAGAGCTACAAACTTGGAACTACACAATACAGCTAGCTTGCAAGTAGAGAGGAAGGGAGATCTAGAGGGAGAGAGAGATAAGTGTCGACGATTAAGCGTACCTTAAAGAGAGGGGCGCAATCAACTTCCCTCCAGCCTGCGCTGATCACCCTAGCAGTGTAGCTGGAACTTTCGTCACAAAACAGAGGGACACAGAGTGCAACAGAACAAATTAAAGAGCAGCACAGCAATGCACGAGTGGGGTTTTCCTTATAATGGACATTTTTCTAACGGTAAATACATGAAATAACCGTCAGACTAACTTAGGTAATTTGCCGCTCACATATTCTATCGGTAAAAACACACACATACCGTTAGAGAATGTGCATTACCGAGCAAGTACGGGACTTCTTCTTTCGGTAAATATGTGTATTGACCGTTAGATCATGCATGACACAGCACGCACATGAGTTTTTCTATCGGTAGATATGTGTACGAACCGTTAGATGATGCATGACACACGAGCAAGAGTTTTTCTATCGGTAAATATGTGTATTTACCGTTAGAATATGCATGACTGAGCAAATATATGTGTTTTTCCTATAGGTAAATATGTGTACTTACCGTTAGAGGAGGTACTGGTACCAAATTGGGACAAACATGCACATGCCATTTCTCACATTCAAGGAATCATATCAATGTAACATCAAACAGATCTTACATCAAACGGATCTTAACTAGAAGATAAAGCAATATATTTCAAGAAATGCTAATTTGTGGATTAACTAGGAGACACAAAAATACTTTTCTTAGGTACTTGGGACTTCATCTTGCCAAAGAAATTACACATGCCAGTTCACAAATTCAAGGTACAAACATACACATGCCAGTTCACAAATTCAAGTGCATGTCTGAAACAGCAGTACAAATACACACCTACCTACCAATACAATTAAATACACAAATACTCCCTGCACATTCAAGTTCATGTCCCAATTAGCAATACATGATACACAAATATACAACAATATACAAATACAACAATTCACACATTCGATGTATATTAGAAAAGCCACGTCTGAAATTAACAACAGATCACGACAAGGACCCAGTGGCCCATACATGCATTTTACATAAAAGGGAACCTTTGCAGGTTGCCACAATGCAACTACCGACTACAAGTTAGACCTGATACATCACAAATCCATTCATCCAAAACAGCAAATGTCTGAACCACATTGGACTTAACCATAGGAGTTCAGTTCGAAGACGTCCGAGGAGCTGGAACTGCCGTCGACATACATTTGTACGTATTGGTGATTTCCTCGGACTCAAACTCGATCAACTCAACTCAACTCAACTCAACTCAACTCAACTCAACTCCATTAACAAAAAGAACCTACCTTCCAAGATGTTGTTCTGTGTAGTGATGGTGTAGAATGGCTGTGCAAATAACAACAATTCTTCTTCTCCAAGCAGGTAAGCATCTGGCCACAAGCTGGTGCATGCAAAAAATGTAAGATGCTTTCTATAGGTCCTGATTTGAGAAACACGCCGGGCTTAAGCATCTTCTCGACCGAGCCTACCAAGATCTCGCCCTTCATGTCCTTCCAGCTCTCGACGGTGATCTTCACCATTTCTTTCGCCAACAAGCCAACGTAGGCAGCGTACTGTGATGAAGAACCGTGAAATACGTTGCCCCTCACGAGCATCATCCAAGGACCTGAACAGATCATAATCATATTGAAAAGAAGACACATCAAAATGAAGGATACAAAAAAAGCAGAATTATTGCCATAATCGGATTAGAATAATCTAACAATATTGCAGAAATTTTACGTACCTTCCTTGGGATGCCGACATCTAGAGGGCGTCCATGGAGGTGCGGAGGTGCAACGGTCCCCTGTAGAGGTGCGCCGGCTGTCCATGGAGCTTACGGGTTAGGACTACGAGCCCCAGATGAACTGTGAGAATGAAAGGGACATACCCGTGTATTTATACAAAAATATATTTTCTATCGGTACGAAAACAGAATACCGTTAGTAATAAAAACATCTGTAGAAGGCGAATGGTTCTATCGGCACAATAAATATTACCGATAGGAATTTTTGTACATACTCTATCGGTGTGTACGTACATTGCCGATAAAATATTACTAGTTGTAGAAGGCCAACAGTTCTAAGATATTTTTTGCAATATTCTACCGGTATAAACATTCATTACCGATAGAATAAAACTATTTGAAGACGAACAGTTCTAAGCAATTTTGTATATGTTCTAACGGTAAAAGAATCCATTACCTATAGAATAAAAATATTTGTAGAAGGCCAACTATTCTATCGGCTCACTACATATTGCCGATAGGAATTTTTAATATACTCTGTCGGTATATTCACACAGTACCGATAGAATAAGTCTAGTTGTTGAAGTCGACAAGTCCTATCGGCGCACAACATTCTCCCGTCAGTACTTATGCATCTCTTCTAACGGCAAATATGTTCATCACCGCTAGAGTAAATCATACTATTTATTCTATCGATAAGTTTCTTACAAACCGATAGGAAAAATACACCCGTCGCCCTTTCATGACCGCGAGGCACATTTTCTATCGGTTTTCAACTGAATCGCTAATAACCGATAGAAGATAGGGGTTAGTAGACTGCATTTCTGTACTAGTGAATTCTGGAAATTGTTGAGGATGGCATCGCACAACATTTCCCAGTTATATATCGAACCCTCAAGCTGGTTGAACAGCCAGGTTTGTGCCGGTCCCTCGAGGACTGTAGGCAAATAGTTGGCTATGACCCGGTCATCGCCACCCGCTGCCTGAATAGCTGTGATGTAAATTTGAAGGAACTCCAATGGATTTTGAGTTTCGTCAAATCTTTCTATGGCCCCTGGCTTAAACTTGTCTGGCCAAACGACCACACGAAGGCTGGGCGAGAAAGCCTTACAACCAACATAAGGACCATGGATGGATCTGCAACTCTCGACCTGATCTCGGGCGACCTCATGCGAAGGAGAGGCCACGCGTGGTCCCAGGCGAGAGTGGACAAGAATTCGTTCCTGATCACGATAATTTCCTGCCCGTCTGGCTTTGTCATGCCGAGACGGGTCTAGTGGTGGATGATTCCGTCTACCAGAACTAGAGTTAGAATGTTCTCTTTCGTGGGAATGTATCGCCGACAGGGAAGAGGCTGTAGGGGTCGCTTCGGACGTGACCTCGTCCAACCTCTCCGCTAAGATTCTGGTGAAACCGGGTTTCTGAGCATCTGTGACGGTAGGAGGAAAATTACGTAGGACCTCTGCGATAGATCGAAGCCGGCCTTGCGTGCTCCTCCTGGGCGCGCCAGGTGTCACCGTCTCCTCGTCCACCGGTAAATGTCCCGGGGGTAAAGATGGTGTTTGGTCGCGTCTGCGACTACGCGGTCGACGGGAGGAACTAGGAGCAGCGTCGTAATGAGCTTGCGCATTTTGAAGAGCCTCTAGGGCTGTTCTGCGAAGTTCGTTGTCTTGTTGCTCACGATCTTGATCCTCCTTTTGTTTGCGTTCCTGTTCTTCCCTAGCAGCTCGCTGATCGAGAGTTTCTTCCGATAAGGCAGCGAATTGCCTAGGGAACGAGGTCGCCGATGGAGAGAACATCTCTGTTTGTTCCGAGTCAGACTCGAAATCAAAGAGACGGTGGAGGTTATCAGGATCAAACCTCCCCGGGCTAAATTCCTGATCAACATCGACCTTACCCTTAGTAGGATCGTGCGATGGACCGGATTCAACCTCTAACGCAGCAGAAACCACATTAGGCTCCGGTCCTGCGTCGGTTATCTCCTAGTCGATAGACATGACCTGAGTGGTCGAATTGACCTCCGGGACGTCTTCGCCTCTTGTTTCCTCCATTGGAACAGGATCACTAGGTGAAGGCATCTGGATGTGGGCATAATCCTCGAGATCAAAGTCGTTCTCGGAATCATATGCTCCAGACATGGCTCACCGATCCTCTGAACAGAAATAAGAACGCCTTGAGAAAGGCCCCACGGTGGGTGCCAGCTGTCGACGATTCGGACTCGGGATCCTTAGTCAAACTTATGCAGATTTTTGTGAGTTATGAGTACTAGTACAGAAATACAGTCTACTAACCCCTATCTTCTATCGGTTATTAGCAATTTAGTAGAAAACTGTTATAAAAGGTGCCTCGCGGTCATAAAAGGCATATGGGATGTATTTTTCCTATCGGTTTGTAAGAAACTTACCGTTAGAAGAAGCAGAATAATTTACTCTGGTGGTGATGAACATATTTACCGTCAGAAGAGATGTATAAGTACTGACGGGAGAATGTTGTGCGCTGATAGGACTGGTCGACTTCTACAACTAGTCTTATTCTATCGGTAATGTATATATATACCGACAGAATATGTACAAAAATTCCTATCGGTAGTATGAGTGTGCTAATAGAACTGTTCTCCTTGTACAAATAGTTTTATTCTATCGGTACAGTATGTTTATACCGATAGAATATCTCAAAAATTCCTATTAGCAGGATGTAGTGTGCCGATAGAACCGTTCGCCTTCTACAAATATTTCTAATCTATCGGTAATGGATGTTTGTACCGTTAGAAGATATCAAAAATTGCTTAGAACTGTTCATCTTCAAATAGTTCTATTCTATTAGTAATGTATTTTTATACCGTTAGAATATAGCACAAATATCTTAGAACTGTTCGCCTTCTACAACTAGTCTTATTCTATCGGTAATGTATGTCTATACCGACAGAATATGTACATAAATTCCTATCGGTAGGATGTAGTGTGCCGATAGAACGGTTCGCCTTCTAAAAAAGTCTTATTCTATCGGTAATGTATGTTTATACCGTTAGAAGAGATTGAAAATCACTAACGGTAGGCGGTTGTTTACCGATAGAACTTATCTAGTACTATAAATACCCTGGTATGTCTCTTTCATTCTCACAGTTCATCGGGCGCTCGTAGCCCTAACCCGTAAGCTCCATGGACGGCCGGCGCACCTCTACCGGTAGGTCCTTGGATGATGCTCATGAGGGGCAACGTATTTCACGGTTCTTCATCGCAGTACGTTGCCTACGTTGGCTTGTTGGCGAAAGAAACGGTGAAGATCACCATCAAGAGCTGGAAAGAAACGTTGAAGATCACCGTCGAGAGCTGGAAGGATGTGAAGGGCGAGATCTTGGTTGGCTCGGTCGAGAAGATCCTGAAGCCCGGCGTGTTTCTCAAATCAGGACCTATAGAAAGCATCTTACATTTTTTTGCATGCACCAGCTTGTGGCCAGATGCTTACCTGCTTGGAGAAGAAGAATTGTTGTCATTTGCACAGCCATTCTACACCATCACTACACAGAACAACATCTTGGAAGGTAGGTTCTTTTTGTTAATGGAGTGAGTTGAGTTGAGTTGAGTTGAGTTGATCGAGTTTGAGTCCGAGGAAATCACCAATACAAATGTAACTCGACGGCAGTTCCAGCTCCTCGGGCGTCTTCGAACTGAACTCATATGGTTAAGTCCAATGTGGTTCAAACATTTGCTGTTTTGGATGAATGGATTTGTGATGTATCAAGTCTAACTTGCAGTCGGTAGTTGCATTGTCGCAACTTGCAAAGGTTCTCTTTTATGTAAAATGTATGGGCCACTGGGTCCTCGTCATGATCTGTTGTTAATTTTAGACGTGGCTTTTCTAATATACATCGAATGTGTGAATTGTTGTATTTGTATATTGTTGTATATTTGTGTATCATATATTGCTATTTGGGACATGAACTTGAATGTTTAGGGAGTATTTGTGTATTTAATTGTATTGGTAGGTAGGTGTGTATTTGTACTGCTGTTTCAGACATGCACTTGAATTTGTGAGCTGGCATGTGTATGTTTGTACCTAAATTTGTATTGGTGAACTGGCATGTGTATGTTTGTACCTGAATTTGTGAACTGGCATGTGTAATTTCTTTGGCAAGATGAAGTACCAAGTACCTAAGAAAAGTATTTTTGTGTCTCCTAGTTAATCTACAGATTAGCATTTATTGAAATATTGCTTTATCTTCTAGTTAAGATCTGTTTGATGTAAGATCTGTTTGATGTTATATTGTGTTTAGATATGATTCTTTGGATGTGAGAACTGGTGTCATGTGTGTCATGCATTACCAGTTTGGTACCAGTACCTCCTCTAACGGTAAATACACATATTTACCTATAGAACAACACATGTATTTGCTCAGTCATGCATCATCTAACGGTAAATACACATATTTACCAATAGAAAAACACATGTATTTGCTGTGTGAGGCATTACCCAGTTTGGTTTTGTTTCAGCCATGTACCAGTACTTATTCTAATGGTAAATACACATATTTACCGATAGAACAATACCTGTACCTGCTCAGCAATGCACCAGTACATTCTCTAACGGTATATGTGTGTTTTTACCGATAGAATATGTGAGTGCGAAATTACCCGCACTTAGTCTAACGGGTATTTCATGTATTTACCGTTAGAAAAAGGTCCTGTATAAGTAAAACCCCACTCGACTATTGCTGAGCTGCTCTTTTGTTCTGTTGCACTCTGTGTCCCTCTGTTTGTGATGAAAGTTCAACGCTCGTAGCTACACTGTTAGGGTGATCAGGGCAAGCTGGAGGGAAGTTGATTGCACCCCTCTCTTTAAGGTATGCTTAATTGTCATCACTTATCTCTCTCTCCCTCTAGATCTCCCTCCCTCTCTACTTGCAAGCTAGCTATATCGTGTAGTTCCAAGCTTGTAGCTCCAAGCTTGGGAGCTAGCTAGCTGGAAATGCTTCATGTTTTAGGATCTGACTAGCTTGTATTGTGTAGTTAGCTAGGTTAATTAGTGTTAATTTCGTCAGGCTAGGGTTTAACACATCAGTTGTAAGAGGCTGTACATGTACATATACATAACTTAATCGGGCAAGTTTCATGCATGGCTGACTCGTTAAATTTTGTTAATTGTAGATGGACAGGAAATATTGGATGTATGGAATAAAACCTACTACTCTTGAATATTTGGATGGTGTGAATGAGTTTATTAAATTTTCTGAGCAACAAAAGGAGAGGAAGGGAGAGAAAAATATGCTTTGTCCTTGTACAGATTGTATGAACTTGAAGAGGTTTAGCAACTATGATCAAATTAAGAGTCATTTGATTCGTTGTGGTTTTAACGTACGATACACCCGTTGAATATGGCATGGCGAAGATCTTGAGGAAACAAGCACCACTACTACCAACCAACAGGACTCGGATGTGGATTGCAATAATATCGATGATCCTCCGAATTTTAATAATGTTCATTCCGATGTGCACGTAGATGATGATGATGACAATCTAGATGAGATGTTACGTGATGTAGAAGAAGATTACAACGAAAACGACTTCTGTGAATTTGAGAAACTGATTGCTGACTCTGAGAAGCCTCTGTTCCCTGGATGTGAAACATTTACAAAACTGTCCTCTGTGCTGAGATTATATAACTTGAAGGCAGGCAACGGTTGGAGCGATAAGAGTTTCACGGCACTATTAGATCTTCTAGCGGACATGCTTCCAGAGGGAAATGAGTTGCCAAGATCTACTTATCAAGCCAAAAAACTGTTGTGTCCGTTGGGAATGGAAATCGAAAGAATACACACATGCCCAAATAATTGTGTGTTGTGCCGTAACGAGTACTACATTTTGCATGTTTGTCCAAGATGCGGTGCATCGAGGTATACGCATAGGGACCGGATTGGCAGTGAACGTCACGAGGTAAAGAAAGGACCTCCAGCGAAAACTGTGTGGTACTTGCCTGTGATACCTAGATTGAAGCGGCTGTTTGTAAATCTAAAAGTCATGAAGCACTTGCATTGGCATGCTGAAGCCCGGAAACAAGACGGAAAACTGAGACACCCAGCTGATTCTATTCAATGGAGAAACATCAACAGAACATTTGCTGAGTTAGGCGGCGAACTTAAGAATATAAGGTTCAGGCTGAGTACAGATGGTATGAACCCACATGGTAATATGAGCAGTCGGCATAGCACTTGGCCGGTTCTTTTATGCATCTACAATCTTCCTCCTTGGTTTTGCATGAAGCGCAAGTACATCATGATGGCGTTACTAATCTCAGGACCCAGACAACCCGGAAATGATATTGACGTGTTTCTAGCGCCTTTAATCGAGGACTTACAGAAATTGTGGAGTGAGGGGGTGCAGGTGTGGGATGCATACAAGAAAGAAAATTTCATCTTGCGGGCCCTGATATTTTGCACCATAAATGATTTTCCGGCCTACGGCAATTTGTCGGGGTATAGTACGAAAGGAGCCAAGGCTTGCCCTATTTGCCTAGATGAAACTGAGAGCATGTGGCTGCGAAACTGCCGGAAAATAGTGTACATGGGTCACCGCAGGTTTCTTCCGGTGCATCACACGTACCGTAAGAAGAGGAAATCATTTAACGGGAAGCCTGAGAAGGGATCAGCTCCAGTGTTTCTGACCGGTAAGGAGATTTACTCGCAGCTGAAGGACATCAAAGCTGAGTTCGGTAAGTATTCTAAACCTCGAGAAAAAAATGTTTGGAAGAAGAGATCGATTCTTTGGGATCTACCATACTGGGAGCACTTACAAGTTCGACATTGCATTGACGTCATGCATGTAGAGAAAAATGTCTGTGACAGTTTGATTGGTTTGTTGTTGAACATTCCGGGAAAGACAAAGGATGGTGTGAAAGCTCGTCGTGACATGGTGGAAAGGGGGATAAGGACTGAACTTGCACCTTTGGAGAAGGGAAAGCGTACATACCTCCCCCCGGCCTGCTATACGTTGTCCAAGAGCAAAAAAATAGAACTCTGTCGGTGCCTGCATGGTGTTAAAGTTCCATGTGGGTACTCCGCAAACTTGAAAAAACTTGTGTCCGTGAAGGACCTAAGACTGGTTGGCACGAAGTCCCACGACTGTCATGTGCTGATGTCACAAATGCTTCACATTGCTATCAGAGGCATTCTCGCAGTTAAAGTCGGAGAGACAATCACAAACCTATGTTATTTCTTCAACGCAATATCTTGCAAGGTAATTACGTGCACTCGTACTATAAGTTCATTACCTCCATTTGTGGAGCTTAATTAGAAGATTTTTCTGATATGAATATTTGGCACAACTGTGTCCTCGTAGGTAATTGATCCGGATGGACTGGATGCTTTGCAACGCGACGTGGTTACAACTCTTTGTCAGCTCGAGATGTATTTCCCTCCATCCTTTTTTGATGTTATGGTCCATCTGATTGTTCACCTTATCAGAGAAATTAAGTTTTGTGGACCTGTGTGCCTGCGCTACATGTATCCATTTGAGAGATTTATGGGTGTATTGAAGGGATACGTAAGGACTCATCGTCGACCCGAGGGGAGTATCATGGAAAGTTATGCCGCCGAGGAGGTGATTGAATTTTGCACAGATTATATGGCCGGGGTTGACCCAATTGGCGTTCCTAGGTCCCGACACGAGGGTAGGTTTCACGGCATCAGAACGATTGGATTCAAAGCTATCGTCCCCGCTTGGGATGTGTACGCAAAATCACATTTTTGGTCTTACAACACATGACGGAGGTCGAGCCATACATACACGAGCACAAGGTAATGTTACGGTCACAGAATCCTTCGAAGTCAGAGATTTGGGTCACCAGAGAACATAACAGGAAATTTGCTGGGTGGATCCAAGAAAGAGTCACGCGAGCTGCCGAGGGCTCCATAAGTGAAACTGTGACATGGTTGGCTAGAGGCCCAAGATTCACTGTAGGGACTTGGCAGGGGTACGACATCAATGGGTATTCATTTTACACAAGAGCTCAAGACGCCAAGAGTAGCACGCAATGTAGCGGAGTGACACTGTTTGCTATTTCCGAGGATGCTAGGTCAGTAGGGGCGCCGAACTCATATTACGGTGCTATTGACGAAATATGGGAGCTCAACTATGGATTACTTAAGATTCCCCTGTTTCGATGCCAATGGGTCGAAATCTCTCGAGGTGTTCAAGTTGACAGTTACGGGTTTACTCTTGTCCATCTTGATAGAGTTGGACACCAAGATGATCCATTCATACTTGCAAAGCAAGCCACACAGGTATTCTACATCGTTGACCCGGCCAATCCAAACTTGCATATTGTCCTCCACAGCAAGAGACGTATTGTTGGGGTCGAAGACGTTGTCGACGAAGAGGAGTATAACCAATTCGACGAAATACCTCCATTTTTAGAGGATATTCAATCTATCCCTACTGAAGATATCGATGAAACAACGTATCTGCGAGATGATCACGAAGAAGGATTATGGGTTGAGAACCATTGATGATTATTTTCTATTTAAGGGAAAAATACCAAGCAAACAGCCCACAAGTTTTGCATCAAGGTGAGGAACTTATCGTTAATATATCAGGCAGTATATTTTTCTTTAGAACTTAATGATAAGCTAGTTCACAGCATTAATATATCTCAATTTCACTCCACAGCATGAGTTCGAACATGTACAGTACCTTTATCCTGTAAGTACTTAATTCTTCTCTTCAAATTTTCTTGCCAAAATCTCATTGCAACCTCTTGCTTCTTCAAATTAAGCTCTCCAAAATCCATTTTTCTGACGGTATTTTGTTCTTTTTACCGATAGAAAAGGGCATCCACTACTTTAATGAGTCTCAGTCACTTCAAAGATTTCCCTGCAAAAAATTTACTTATTCTATCGGTATTATTATGTTCTACCGTTAGAATAAATTCATTAGTCTCACAGTATTTTGTTGTTTGTACCGATAGAAAAAATGAATTGGTCTAACGGTATTTTGTTGTTTGTACCGATAGAACAATACTCTGGCGCTTTGAATTCTCAACTGTGTCGCCATGCGTTGCCTTGGAAATTCTATAAGTACCTCGCCATGCGTCACGGTATTTTGTTGTTTTTCTAATTCTCAAACTCTTCGACTCCTTATCTTCTCTTTGACAATGGCATCTTCAATGGGATAGTCAGTCTCGCCCTCCCCAGTAAGAACTCTAAATCTCCTGGGTTTACCTCTGTATTGTTAATCCATGTTCAGTACATTCTTGACCTGTTGATTTGCACAGGGAAGGGGAGCCGCGGAAGACACTGGCAAAGTCAAGGCCGAGTTGAGGGCCCTCCAGGAGAAGCACAAGCTCCTTACGGACAAGCACACTCAGCTACGGCTTGAACTGGACGATCTCCTCCGGCGCATTCAGCGCATGAAGACGGATGGTGACAATTCCAGGGCCAGGACGAGGCGTCTTCATGAGGAGAAGCAAACCACAGATATTACCATCACTGGCTGCGGTTTGACTATGAAGGATACCATAGCAAAGCTGAGGGAGGTCGTAGGCCTTCTCGACGCGGTAGTAGTTGATCCTAAGGACAACTTGTCGCTAGAGGAGTCCTGCGTCCTGGCTGCAAGTCAAACTGACTTTATTCTACATGCAGCCAGGGCTAAGACCACCCCTTGACCTAGCATTTTGGATTTTTATTTTTTTTATAAGTGATAAAACAACAATGAATGAACAATTTGTTTTTATGTCAATTTTTCAATTTTCCGGCTATCTTCCCTCTTTCTTTATCATTCTGCAGCTTTCAAGCACGGTCTGTTTGATGTTACATTGTGTGTACATATGATTCTTTGAAGGTGAGGACTGGTGTCATGTGTGTCATGCATTACCCAGTTTGCTTTGTTTCAGCCATGTGTCATGTGTGTCCACTACTTTAATGTGTCTCAGGCACTTCAAAAATTTCTCTGCGAAAAATTTACTTATTCTATCGGTATTATTATGTTCTACCGTTAAAATAAATTCATTAGTCTGACGGTATTTTGTTGTTTGTACCGATAGAAAAAGGGCATCCAATACTTTAATCTCAGGCACTTCAAAAATTACTCTGGGAAAAATTGGTCTCACGGTATTTTATTGTTTTTACCGATAGAAAAGGGCATCCACTACTTCAAATATTGTTCTGGGAAAAATTTACTTGTTCTATCGGTATTATTTTGTTGTACCGATATAAAAGGGCATCCACTACTTTATTACACGTACATGGCCCTTGAGTTTCCCTCCAGTCGAACAGTTCCAACTTATAGCACTGCGTCTCTTCGAGAGCGAATAAAACCACAACCTCTGCAGTGACCACTCACTTCCTCTCTCCCACACGACGATCGCCGGCTGGATACTGGTTCGCCACTGCCACCGGTTCATATTTTTGTCCTTCGCCGGCCGCCGCTGTGTTCTACACCGCCTCTCCATCACCACAACTGATCGCCGTAAATACCCTAATTCGTCGTTCTTTTTCCAGCATCTTCCTTATTTGATCTTTGTGTTTTGTACGTACTAATTCTTCGAGTTTTACAATTACCCTAGGGTTCCCTATTGTGTTGGATTATGAACATTCCGCATGCAATGTTGATTTAAATTAGGGTTGACATAATATGTTCCAGTGCTGTAATGAACCTATTTATACTGCTGTATGTGTGATCAATTGTATCCAACTTCCATGTAATGCACATTATACGTTGGAGGTGTTCTTACACATATTCTATCGGTATCTCCTGTATTTGCCGATAGAAAAAATTGTTCTGTTCTATCAGCAGCTCATGTGTTTACCGATAGAAAACATTGTTATGTGTAAAATAATAATGCTGGCCCATGAATATTAGTATAGAAAATCATGGAGAATGTTGACTTAAACCAAGACTATGTGATGCCAGTGAATGGCGGCTTATCAACAATATTCCAGAACAATATGTTATATCGGTATCTCGTATCTTTGCTGATGGAAAACATTGTTATGGTCTATCGGCAGCTCATGTGTTTACCGATAGAAAAGATTTCTGAACAGTTCAGCAATTAATTTTTGCATGTCTTTTAGTATTATTTTCTTCGGGCATCCCTTTTGCAGCCCTAATTAGTCTCCAGTCCTGGGCTGAGTTATTGAACTCCAAGAAGAATAATTGCCATATGTTGCCTGCTTCCTATATGAAAATGTGTAGACGAAAATGCTCAGAAATAGAATCTTATCTTCTATTGGTAGTTTCTGTGTTTACCGATAGAAAAAATATTTAAAATAGGTCCTTTTGCTTTGTAAAATGATTTGGTTTGTGTTTCCATTAAATTTTTATGGTTTGTTGATGGTTTTGTAAGGAAAGACATGTCGTCATCTTCATCGGATGGTACTAGTGGTTCGACTAGGGCCAACCCCAACATAACTGAAGATGCAGGTGGTTCATCCCAGCGCAAGAGGGTGGGGCAAGGCGCGACGACGTTGGGCCGTTTGGCCAAACGCACGGATCTTTCTTGTGAGTTCAACCAATTTGGGAGGCCGATCGGAAAGAATGCTGGGAAGTACGCGGGCTACGTTGGGCTGTTGGCGAAAGAAATGGTGAAGATCACCATCCAGAGCTAGAAGGACGTGACGGCGGACGAGAGGGATAAGTTGTGGGCGGAAGTGAAGGTTAAATTAACTGAAATCGCTGAACTCTTCCGTAATCACGTTCTCTTGGCTTATACTAAAGTTTAACTAACTCGTGATTAATTGTATACATTGTTTGAAAACCGGCTAAGTGAAACATCCCCAACGATACACCTAGGACGGCCTGCTTGAAGGACATGAACGAAACATGGAAAACCTTTAAGAGCTAGCTCGTCAGTAACTTCCTCGCTGCGGGGAAATCTCCCTGCGAGAAGTACCCCTTCATATCGGAGGAGGTATGGGAGGAATTCACCAAGCAGAAGGGGACTGAGGAGTTCAAGGCCCTTAGCGAGAAGAATAAGGTGATCCAGAAGAGGAACGACCACCCGCATCGGCTCGGATCCCGGGGATATGCGGGGAAGGAGGAGCAGTGGAAGAAGGAAGACAAGCAAAATCCTGTCATCGACTCCCCTGAGTTGCCGCTCTCCGAGATCCAGGATGAGAGGTGCAAGCGATGGTGGAGGGGGAGGGGGTCCATGTCATCCACGGGGTCTGTGCAGTTCGCAAACCCTGGGGACGCCGACGTTGTGAGGCGAATGGTAAGTTGGCTAACCTCATAAACTGTGTGTGCACAAGTGTATATAAGGCAATTTGTCTCACACGGTACCTTTAAATGTAACAGATCTCTTTTGAGAAGGAGGCAGTGGAGGGATTGTTTACCCCGCATAGGGAGAACGACATCCTCACCCGGGCTCTAGGAAATAAGGAGCATCCCGGGCAGACACAGGCTGTGGGAGCCATTGTGTCGTGGAAGGCCGGTTTCGCAGATCCGGCTCCACCGAGGAAGAAGGCCCGCTCTTGGAAGGAAAAGGAAGCGGAGCTCTCCGATAAGATACGGGCTGAGGTACGGGCGGAGATACGGACTGAGGTGCAGTCTGAGGTCGCACAAATGAGGGAAGAGTTTGCACGGTTGAGAGAAGCATTGCTGGCCAAGAGTGCAGATGCGGATCCCCAGGGCGACAGTACCCCGCGGGGTCGGATAAGCAGTTGCGCTTCGAAGGTCCTCACGGATCCAGTGGATCTCCTTGAGGTACTGCAAGCCTTCATCTGTGCACTTAAGTTGATGCCACTCCCATTCTGTTAGAGTTGTTTCGCTAACCTGTTTTAATTGCTACAAATTTGCAGAACCCGGAGGGCTGCATCCTACTGACTCACCTAGGCGACGGGCAGGAAATGGTTGGACACGGCTTCGTATATCCGTCTGGGCCGGATGTCCGGATCCACTACGTACCTCTGCGGTTGGGGTTCGCAAAGGTACAGGTGGACATGGCCATGCTGGCCTACAATGATTCTCCATTGACAGTCCCAACAGAGGAAATGCAGACACTTGCTGAGGCAGTGGGCTCCTACGTACAGTGGCCCAAGAAGTGTGTTTGAGTACAACAGGTAAATCCTACACATTTTAGATTACATCCTACTCAGTACACTCAACTTGCAAAATCTAACGTACGTGCTCATTAATTGAAGTGGCCTGCTGGCGGGCTACTAGGGGACTGCGCCCCCAGCTCAGGGCATGAGGCCAGATCTCGTGCGAACCTGAACACATCAAAGACGGCCTCGACCCCAACCAGCGCATCCACGCCTTCACCTCGGAAGAAAGCCACCATCACCTCGCCCTTGCCTTCGAAGGTACGCGCTCAGTCCCTGGCAAAAGGCCAGGGCAAACGCAAGGGCAAAGGGCGAAAGGGATAGCCGGAGAGGTTCAGGAACGGGTTCCCACTCGTGTCGGAGGAAGCTTTGCGCAAATTGGATCAATCAACCAGAGACCTCCACGAGTGGTACCTACACTGAGCTTGGCGCAATTTGAACTTCTTAGCTCCCTACAGGCCTGGGCAGTTCCACCGTGAGCCCAGGAGTATATCCGTGGCACATGAGGATCTGTTCGACCTCTACAACTGGCGGGAGCTCGATATGTCCATAATATAGACTGGAGTCCTGTGAGTTTGCTGATCCTATGTATTGCTGTTTTCTAACTCTGTTTGCTAACTCTGCATTGTTGTAGTTCATTTGAAATGTAGTAACTTTCTGTGCAATACTAATGTCGTCCTTTGCATGCAGGTGCATGTACAGGCTAGCATCGGAGGCTGCGTGTGACAAGGTGGGTTTCCTCGACCCAGAAAAAATAAGCCTCACGATGCTAGAGCACGACGCCGCGCACGCGGAGCAGTACATATCCAAGGCGCTGATGGCGCAACAGGATAGGTAGTTCATGCTGGTGCCGTACCACCAAAGGTTAGTGCATTTCGTACTAATTTAACTCAATCTTGTATGTTACACCTGAGATATACTTTGAGCTAGCGGTCCTCTTTTACGTACAATGTAGGGGCCACTGAATCCTCATCGTGATCTGTCCGCTGAGGAACGAGATGTATTACCTCGATTCGATTCGTGACAGATTATCGAACGAATATGTGGTCAAGGGGAATATGGAGGCGTAAGTAACTTATATGTTTGATTTAAATTTTGACCTCACTAGCTAATGATAATACATTAACCGGCAATGCTAACTGAAATGCAGGGCTTTTGACAAATATGTGTCTGCTGGAGGGAGGCATGCCACACCGCAGGGCTCCCTACTAGCTTGGAAAGAATATGAGGTACTCACGAGACTTTTTGTTTATACTTAATTAGTTTATGGAAACAATAGCTAACATGTCTTCGCATATGCAATTATTTCAGTGCCATCAGCAGCCGCAATCGTGGGAATGCGGGTTTTATGTGCTGTGCTACATGTACGACCTAGTGCAGACAAATTTTGCCCAATTCCCCCAGGTAAGCATCGATAGCTAACTCAAATTTGAAAATTGGGTGTCACGTTCAAAATTAGGAAGTTAGTTACTCAGTATTCACACATGCTTGCAGATCGCCATGTCGAAAGACCAATACGAAAATGCAAAGATTAGAGATCTTCGACAAATCTGGGCTCAATATGTCATGGAGGAAGTTGCGCCCAACCAACCACCATGACAATTGTCTCTTTTTCTGTGCATAGACTGTTTATATACATGTGAATAAATGTCCACATTGGATTGCAAATTGTATTTGTCCATATATATGTGAATAACTGTCTAATGTGTCAATCTGTTCAATGTATATGTGAATTTACCCTTCTTTGCATCTGTACTGTATTGTGTATCCAATCTATACTGTATTGCATCTGTACTATATATGTGAATGTACTGTATTGTGAATGTCAAGAATGTACTGTATATGTGAATGTACTGTATTGTGAATGTAAAGTATGTACTGTATATGTGAATGTACTGTATTGTGAATGTAAAGAATGTACTGTATATGTGAATGTACTGTATTGCATCTGTATTGTATTTCTATCGGTAAATTCATTCACAACTAAAAGACTACTATCGTTTTTCTATCGGTAAACTCATCCACAACCGAGAGACTACTATCATTTTTTCTATCGGTACACTCGTAATTACCCGTTAGAAGAGTATGACTTTTCCTGCCGATGAACTCATACACAACCGAGAGAGTACTATGATTTTTTCTATCGATAATCTCTTTCACAACCGAGAGAGTACTATACTTTATTCTATCGGTACACACGTAATTCACCGTTAGAAGAGTTTAACTTTTCCTGCCAGTAAACTAATACACAACCGAGAGAGTACAATCGTTTTTTCTATCGGTAAACTCATTTCCAACCAAGAGAGTATTAAGGTTTTTTCTATCGGTATACTCTAAATTAACCGTTAGAAGAGTGTTACTTTTCCTGCCGTTAAACTCATTCACAACCGAGAGAGTACTATATTTTTTCTATCGGTAAACTCTTTCACAAATGTCAGACTACAACGGTTTTCTACCGGTTGTCTCCTAAGATGCCGTTAGAATAGTGAAGTTCTTCTATCGGTTATTTACCAATAGAAAATGACCTGTCTTGTTCTATCGTGTCTATCTCTAATGGTACAAAAACCGATAGTAGAAGGGTGTTTTTTACCGATAGAAGAAAACTTTTCTGTACTAGTGGAGGCCTTTCAGGGGGTTCCTCCGGGAAGTTATGATGAGCAAGGTCGGTTGGAACACAGCGATTTATACAGGTTCGGGCCCTCGATGGTGAGAGTAATAGTCCTACGTCTTGTTGTGATTTCACTATGTATAGGAAAAATGTTACAAAGTTGAGGAAAAGATCATCACAGGCGAAGATCTTTTCTGTGTGATTGTCTAAAACAAGACTAAACTAGCCTATGAAAGCTTGTTGTTGTCGATCTGTTCGATCTCTCAGAGCTTGTTCTTCTCCTTGTACATCCGTTCACCCCTTTTATACTGGTCGAAAGGGTGACAATGCACAACGGCTTTGAACGGTTGCTTGGGTGCAGTTTTGATAACCGCACTTAACTTCCACGTAGGCTTAACACGTGCAATTAAGGGATAACTGCACATATTAACCTCCTGGCAGTTGTCTTTATACGTGGAAGGATCTTCATGATTCTCGGGATATACCTGTTGTAGAGCTTAAGCAACCCCGAGTCATCCTGTTCGAGAGTAGTCAACGACCTTCTGACCGCGCACTGTCTACGGCCTCCTGACCGCGCACTGCCTGTAGCCTTCTAATCGCGTAGTGTCTGTGATCTCATGATCGCGCAAAGCCTGCGACCATGTGTCCGAGCTTCTCAGGTTGCCTGAGACCATAGCAACAGACCTCTAGACACTTGTCTGGTTCGAATCTGTCTTGAACCAGATATGCATTACTCCGAACTAGCTCAGGTAACAATCCTCATCAGACAGTGGTGGACCGTAAGTCCCTAAACCAGATCTTTCGAGGGAAAGCTTGTCCTAAGCTCCTCTTTTTGTAGTCCGGTCCTACGACCGATCCCGGGAGATAGCGGTCAATCTCCTCGGGAGATACTACGGGGACGAGCACAAGCGGGTCGTGCGCGTCATCGGGGAGGGCCCTCCCCGGAACATTGTGCCAGAGGTGTTCGGGTTGAGGTTTCCTACCTGGGTGCCTCTCCCCACCCCCGCCTCACACAAGAGGGGGAAAGAGGCCACCGGGGGGCCTTCAAAGCGCGCCCGGGTGCAGAAAAGCCCCGTGATGGCCCGGGCGCAGAGGATGTCTGTGAAGGCCCGGGCACAATCCCCCAGCTTCGCCCACGGAGGCCCCCGTCGTCACGCCGGTGAAAGAACCGATTATTGCTCTGGCGAGGCCGCCGGTCAGCCCCCATGAGGTGGATACGCCCTTGGGGGTGGGTCCCTCCGGGCCCTCCGGTGGCACGGTGGAGCTAGTGACCCGGCTCGCCACCCCAGATGAGCCGAGCCGCATCGAGGGTTCGATGGCTGGGGAGGGTCAAGGCTCCGACTCAGAGATGTACGCCCCGAGCCTTTCCCCGACTCCCGCTCTCTCAGAGGTCCAACCATAACCGTTGCGAGGCACGGTCTCCGTCCGGTTCAAGATGCCGGGGGCTCTTCCGATGGCCTTGATCTTCGCCCTGGAGGCAGGTCCCTCGGTGGAGAACCAGGCGATGGTGTCGGCTCGCCCTCCACCCGGGAAGGGTAAGGGCCTCTTCATCCGTCCCGGGGTCCCGGCCCTACCGATGGATCTGACGTCTGGCTCTTCCGATGGCAGGACTCCAAAGGACGGCGCCGTGGTGGGCGGAGAGGTCTCCTGGGGGGGCTACTCGGGGGACGACATGGAGGGCTGCGAGGAGGTGATCTCCTCCGGACTCCAGGTAAGTGTCACCAAGAAGTTTTTGTCTCGCTTCACTTTCATTTTTTGATTGTTCTCCCCTCTAGACAGTGGTGTTGGCCCAGGGCTTTCGGGCTTGATTCATCACGTGCCTCTGGGCTGTCGAGGAGGTGATAGCCTCTAAGCGCTTCGGGAAGGAGAAAGCGCTTAGGGACTTTGTCGCCGCTAAGGAGGTCGCGGTCTTCAAGCACACCGAGAAGGAAAAGGCGCTCGGGGAACTTGCTGCGGTCCGAGCTCAGGTCGCAGCCGTCGAGGACACTGCCTTCCGGCTCCGGAAGGAGTTGCAGGCAAAGTGGGGCGTCGCCCGGGAGACAGAATCCTCGGGCGCCCTTGTAGTCGTCTCCGGGGGGAAATGATCCATTCTACCCTGGAGGAGCTCAGGGTCGAGCTTGGGCCGGAGGGTGACTCTGACACGGCTCCGTCATCGATCAAGGAGGCCTCGTATTTTCACGATACGCAGTCTCCCTCATCTTGGTGGCGGCGGACATCTAGGCATGGGGCCTCGCAGTCCCGATCATAGCCTTGGCGGCGGCTCTTGTGGAGCACTGCGGGGCGGGCGCCCAGGTGATCAGGGAGTTGCTCCCCCGGAGTTTCCCTGGCTACTTTGAGGCCCGGCGGGAGGGGCTCGACGAGCTTGCCGGGGCCCTCTTCGATGGGATCACCGGAGCGATGGAGCCGGAGGGTGCGCGCCCAGCGCAAGAGGCAGCGACGGACATGGAGGTCCCCTCGGGGGGGTGGGGGGGGGAGGGACAAAGATGGGCAAGTATGAGCTCCCCCCTGGTTAGATAGATTTTACTTTTTCTATGACTTTTTGTTACCAATTGCATCTTTAGAAGAAGCCATGGAAAAGTGTAAATTCTTGATTGATGGAATGGAAACGACTTTTTTTTTTTACTAAGCATTGTCTAGTTGCAAGCAGGTGTCCCTAGAAGTTGCTCCTGGGCAAGCCCCGGGAGGCATAGCCCGGGTAGTGCCCAAGCGGCCTCTACTTTGTTGAGCCTCGCCGCCGGGGGAACAGCTGACAGGCTAGCCCCCAGGCTTGTTCCCATTGTCTCCGCGGTGGGGGGTACCCTCCGGGAGCCAATCCGGCTACGGTGGCTCCCGGAGTGGCATTTAGACAATTTCGACAATTGTCGCGCCAAGCTGTCCCCTCCAAAGTCGAGGTCCTGGAGGGTCCCGCCACTTCAAATATGCCCTCCGGCCAACTACGAGTATTGGCCAGAGGATCTCCTTCGAAGGGCCTTCCGGCAAATAAGGAGCTTATACAAGGACATCTCCCAGGAGCTGTCGAAAGGCCTCCGAGAATATTAGATGTAGTTGCTCACTGGAGGGGGTTGTCCTCCGAGGTAGTTTCTCGTGGGAGCCTAACTCCCCGGGTTTTACCTTGTTTGTGCCCAGGCATTATCATCTCGGGGACGCCTTAGCCCACCGGTGGGGGGTGGGTTGTCCCCTGGTTCAATGTCCAATTAATAAAGGATTTTCCCTTGTTGTTTTTGCTTTTTTGCCGATTTTTCCAACACGTTCACTGGGTCTGGCGTAGTCCCCCCCCCCCACACAGTGGGGAGTAGTTTTGTATTACGCGCTATGGGTGAGGAACGAGAAAATCCCCTGTAAGAGGTTGAAAAGACCGAGGGGTCAAACTTCTAGGATTTCTCTGGTCGATAATTTTTGAGAATTCCCCAGTCAATATTTTCACCGGTCGAAAATTGCCCCCGGTGGCCGTGGAACGGGAGCCGGACGAAAATTTTTGAGACCCGAGATTCACTCCCGGAGGAGGGTGAGCTCTATGATAGGCTTTGTGTGTTTGAAAGGAGACTAGTCTCTCAAATTGACTTGTTACCGCAGTTCATGGGAACTGGGTTGCCGCTTACCCCCTTAGTCCATGAGGGGTTACTGTAAGCCGCCCTAAGGGAGCAGGGCTCTCGTTGTAGGGACTTTTACATTGCGATAGCCTACATCCTCATTGGGAGGGCATCCTTGCAAAGAGGGCATCCTCACAGAGAGGGTATTGCCTTGAAGGCAATAAGATGGAAATTCGTGAAGGAACACAACTGCATAAGAAAACCACTTTGCATTGAAGAAAGTAAATACAACACCTCCCCCGCGGAACCACGATGGGGGAGGGAACAGTGAGTACAACGCCTCCCATGCGAAGCCACGATGGGAGAGGGAGCGAGCCCGGGGGCTAGATGTAGAACTTGCAGAGCAAGTTCATATTCCAAGTGTGCTTCAGCTCTTAGTCTTTAAGGTTGGAGAGCTTGTAAGCCCCCGAGCCCAGGACCGTAGTGATCCTGTATGGGCCTTCCCACTTAGGGCTGAGCTTGCCCTGGGCCTGGGGGTCAGTCACGCGCTTGAGGACAAGGTCTCCAAGGCGGAAAGCTCTCACATGGACGCGCTGATTGTAAGCGCGCGCCATTTCGCGCTCGTAGATGGCATGGTGGAGGAGTGCTCTGTCGAGCTCTCCTTCAACGAGGTTGACTTCTATCTGTTGATTTTCTCCGTTGGCTTGGTAGGTCGTGGCCATAGCTCCTTCCAAGAGCTTGACTCACAACGATTGAAAGCCGATCTTCGAGGGGAGGACTGCCTTGGCCCCATATACGAGCGAGAATGGTGTACGCCCAATTGCCCGATTTGGGGTTGTACGCATGGAGCAAAGGATGCTAGGAAGCTCCTCCACCCATGCACCTCGCCAGGAGGCAGCCTGCTCGAGTAGCCGACGTAATCCCTGTAGGATCACGCTGTGAACTCTTTCAACAGCTCTGTTGCTCTGGGGGTGAGGTACAGAGGCGAAGTGAGGGGTGACGCCCAACGTTTCTGATTCGGGAGGATCTTCATATCCTGATCACATAAGGCTCCATGACCATAACCGTGTTCGGAAAGGTTTTGTGACCATGGTAAGGAATACGTCCTGTGGTCGGAATTGTAATCTGATCCGAATATATATAACTAAGCTTATCCGTTTAGGATTATTTATTTATATGAGTCTAACACGTTTAGGTTATTAAGTCTGATACATATTCATGCAATTGGATTATAAATACTTTATTTATAGTTCTAGTTTAGATCATCGAGTCTAGATTGAAGTCTTAGACACGTAGTTCCTCGACGTACGCGAGTGCGCCATAACGTTCGACGTGTAAAGCCCTCTTTGATAGAAAGAGTTGTGCAATTACTTTGAGCTGTGTTTTTTATCATTTTTGGGTTTCCGTACTTCCAAGTAAGATCCCGTTATTCCGCATATTAGAATCTGGGCAAGCCTAGTGTGAAAATCAAGGCTAGGTCTCAAACGGATCAAGTTGGTATCGGAGCAACTTTCCTATCCTGTGGATGGTAAAGACTCGCCAGGGTTACAAAACCTCCAGTGAAACTCCAGGCGATCAATTGAGGATTCCTACAGCCGTATCTCCGACAATGTCTGATGATACCTCCGTTCAAGCTAACCTAGCCGAACAAGTGGCTAAGCTTTCCACCGACATGGAAACCGTGCTTGCTTGGATTAAGCAGCAGGCCATGATTGTAGCTCCTGAAGTAGGGAAGGTTATAGGTGTGAAGACTGGTGAATACTTGCGCAGGGCAGACAAAGATGAAGACGAAGGCAACCATAAGGCCGATGACCTCGCCAACACCTCCTTAGCTGTCAGATCTTTTAAGGTCGACACTAAGATTGATATACCCATATATGATGGGGTGATCGATGCCGAGAAGCTAGACTCATGGATCAATCAGTTTGAGACCTACTTCGACCTGAAAGGGTTTAGTAGCGCTCAAAAGGTGAAGTTCACACCTTTGAAGATGAAGGACAACGCCAGACTTGGTGGAAGGCCCTTGTCGCCAGTGGTGAAGCTGACGACCTTGCATGGGGTCAATTCAAACGACTTCTGTGACAAGAATTCTATCCGATGGATTACCTTGAGGAGAGATGGGAACATTGGCACAGATTGTACCAACGGCGCGACCAGACCGTCCAAGACTATACGACGGAGTTTCAGCGACAAGCAATGGTCATCGGCATCTCACTGTCCGATCCTCAGGTATTTCGAAAATACACATCTGGACTTCAAAAATCGATCAGTACTGAGCTAAGTCGGTTCGGCGTCCAAGACATCGCAACCGCGAGCACAACTGCTATGGCGATCGAGAAGAAGAACAAATCCAGCGGCGACAAAGGCACAAAGGAAAGTGTGACCTCGACAAAGAAAAAGCCGAGTCCGAGGAAGAACGCTTCAAAATCGGGCACGGGTGCCTTTTGCGAACATTTTCAAGTCGCATAACATACCAAGGACAAATGCTACAAGCTTCATCCTGAACTTCGACCAAAGAAAAATGGACCAGGGAAAAGGACAGCCACGGCTACTGCGACTTCACCCGACGAAGAAGTTGTCCAAGTGAATTCAATTGTTGAGGGGGATACGACCTTGTCTCTGATGGCAATGCCAAAGGAGAAGGATTCAGATCCACCGAACGACCATCATCCAACAGAGGACTTGTTCACCATCAACATCCAGGTGAAGCATGAAGTGGTCGCAGCGATATTCGATCCCGGAAGTCAAAAAAATCTGGTCTCCGCTGGACTGGTTCGGTGACTTGGTTTGAGGACAACCACACACCCACGACCATATCCGCTGGGTTGGTTTACATCTGACGTGAACCAACAGATTACGAGTCAATGTGTATTGAAGTTTGTAATCTTTGCATGGTATATCGATGAGGTGGAATGTGATGTTGTCTCTATCGATATCTGTCAGGTGATCTTTGGGAGTCCGTATCTGTATAATTGAGATGCTCACTTCCATCGGCGTGCGCAAGAGTATGACCTCACTAAAGACGGAGTTAAGTTCGTGATCATGAGAGACGTTCACGTCAACACTTCGAACTTGATTTCCGCAAATCAAGCCAAACGAATTGTCAATGCATGTCACAAGTATGTGCTTGTCATGATTCGACCCATTGGTCAAGATGAGAGTACTCGACCAGCTTTGTCGTTGGCATGCCGAGAGGATTTTGGTTGTTTGTCAGGACTGCTGGAGAAATACAGTGATCTGTTCAAGAGCACCCAGGGTCATTCACCGAAATGTTCAGTCAAGCATGAAATTCAGCTTGTGTCGGATGCAACACTACCCAATCTGGGTATGTATCGCAACTCGGTATTGGAGAATGAAGAGATCAAGAGACAACTTGGTGAGTTGCTGAAGGATGTTGTCATTCAACCGAGTAGTTCACCTTGTGGATCTCCTGTAGTGTTAGTGCCAAAGAAAGATGGGGCTTGGCGTATGTGCATCGACTACCGAGTACTGAACAATATCACCATCAAGAACCGGTACCCCGTTCCTCGTATTGACGACCTGTTAGACCAATTGAAGCATGCTGTTGTCTTCTCTAAATTGGATCTTAAGTTAGGATATCATCAAATCAGCATCCGGGAGGAGGATGTGTGGAAGACCGCATTCAAAACACGACAAGGTCTATTCGAATGGCTGGTCATGCCGTTTGGTCTCTGCAACACCCTGGCAACGTTCATGCGACTTATGAATGACGTATTGAGACAGTTCATAGACGACTTTGTGATCTTTTACCTCTACGACATACTGGTTTATAGTCGTTCGTGGGATGAGAACCTCATTCATGTCGAAAAGGTGTTCGAACAGCTACGGCAATATCGACCTCACCTCAACCGTAAGAAGTGCGAGTTCGGCCAGCAAACTCTACTTTACCTAGGATTCATGGTCGGCAACGGTACGTTGCAAATCGACCCGGATAAGGTAAAAGTGATTCACGAGTGGCCGTGACCGCGAACAGTTACAGACGTGTGCAGTATTTTGGGAGCATGCCTATCTTTGGAAGTTTATCCGACACTTCTCTATTGTGGCTTCTCCGTTGCATGCATTAACCAGGATCGATCAGAAGTTCGAGTGGGCAGGAAAACATGAGGACACATTTCTCTTACTGAAGAGGAAGATCAGCGAGGTGCCTGTGTTAGCTTTGCCGAATTTACAGAAACCATTCGAGCTAGAAACCGATGCCTCAGGTTATGCGAAGGGCGCAGTGCTCATGCAAGAAGGTCGACCAGTGGCATATCACTCCGAGTTATTCCAGGGAGCTCAGAAGAACTACCCAACCTACGAAAAAGAGTTGTATGCACTACATCAGGCCGTAAAACATTGGCAGTGTTATCTCTTGGGTAAAGAGACTGTTGTCCACACCGACCATCAAGAAGGCGCCCCCAGGGAGGGGTCCCTAGGCGCTGGCCGCCTGCACCAAGGCGTCGGCACGGCCATTGTCCCTCCGGGGGATATGCCGGGCCTCTAGGCCCTCGAAGTATTTCTTCATCTTGCGTACTTCCCCCAAGTAGAGACTCAAGTTCGTGTCATGGCACAAGTATGACTTGTCCATTTGGCAAAACCACAAGCTGAGAGTCCCCCTTAACCAGGAGGCGATGAATCCCCAGGGAGTGCGTGAGGCGCAACCCCAAGAGCAGGGCCTCGTACTCGGCGACGTTGTTTGTGGTAGGGAACTCGAGCCTTGCCGCGGACTCCAATGCCCTCCCCTCGGGGCTTCAGAGGACTACTCCTGCCCAGGCCTCGGCGAGACACAGGGAGCCATCTGTAACATCCTGGGTTTGGGGTGAAAATTCTTTTGCATAAAAAGTCATGCATGCATATGTCTCTTCAAGATCAGCAAAATCAGCCCGATTCATCCTATCATAAGCCCTAAAATTTCAAAATCTTCCTTGTGAACCCAAATCAAGATCTATCTTTCCAGATATGATCTATTATTTATGCTGAGAATAAAAGTCTTCAGAAGCTAGATTCAATTCCATCTCTAACTCTCAGATTTGTCAAACACTTATGTTTTCGAAAATAGAATTAAGTTAATTACCCTAAATACTCTGAACTCTGATCTAATCAAATCTTGACCTAATCTAGACCATATTATCCTTGGATTATGATCAAGGGTATGCCAATACATTAATCCAAAAAGTTGGCAACTAGATTCCATCATCTAGGCCCTTTTCACAAATCAGTCCAAGAAATATCGTATATCAGTCCTTATCTGATTTTCCAGAAGCCTGAAAAGGCTAAATGTTGCAAATCAACTCCAAATCCAAATCTGATTCAAGGAACACCTCCCAAATACTATTCAACACAAAATCTTCTTCTATGAGTATCTCAAAATCTAATCCTAAATCCCAGAATTTCAGTTTCGACAAAATCCAGATTTCAAATACCCTAAATTACTCTGTTTTCATTTTATCTGAAAACTATCCAAATATCCCAAATCTTATTACCTACCTTTGTCAAAGTATTTATTGAACAAAGATCACAAAATTTTGAAGTTCAAATCAGCCCTAATTCCCTAAATCTCAGATTTTACAGATCAGTCCAAAACCAAAATTCCTGTAATTGCAATTCAGCCCAGCCTACTGTTTCGACCAGAGCCCAGCCTTTTCGACCAGTGACCAGAGTCTCACCGTGCTTTGTTCCTTCGCCGCGATTTTCATCATCGGCCAGCTTTGCCTTCACTTGTGCTCGTGCTCAGCTGTGCTTGTGTCGCGCCCCGAAACTGGGACAACGACTACTCCTGTAGAGACCTAGCTCGCTGCAGCTAGTTCCATTCTCACAAACCTTTGACTTCCCAGGATGAGCCAAACACAGGAGTATATTACATTGCAACAGAGTACTCACAAAATATTTAGCAGTGTGGCCTGCTGGCCTTAATATTACATAAAGAGGATTACAATGCCTACAAGGCATTCAGGGTTTAACAAAATATTTAACTACGCAGCAGAAGATAGGTGACCCTCCCACAAAAGAAGTTGACGGCAGAACAACACACTTCAGGGTTCTGGCGGAACTGATTCTCCTCCTTCTGGATCCAGGTAGTACTCCGTGCCATCATCTTGATCAAGGTAGGCTCCATCTATTGAGTTGAATGTTGCAAGGGTGAGCACTTATGTACTCAGCAAGTCATAGGTAAGAGTAGATACATATAGTAGTGATAATATGAACCTAGACTAGTCAAGAATTATGGATATTTGTAAAATAATCTTTTTCTTTCATACCTCATCTCATCTTATGGCAGCACTTTTTATAATATAACATCATCAATCATGTTCACTGGATTATAGCACTACAGCGACACGTCGACACACGACAGCCCACGGCAGCACTCCTTATCATGACAACACATGTCATTTGGGTAATCTTGATTTAAACATATTTTATTTAGAAAATAGTACTTGTGTCACACCCCGTGGATTTAATCCACCGCAGCAGACTCCTATAAAACCCGGGAGCTCGGAGTATTCGAATACGTTTTTTTTAACTCTGCAGAGAGGTACCAATTTACCCGCAAGATATTCCACTTTCAAGCCCATCCTATCATAACAAAATGATTAGACCCCTCCTCACAACCATGTGTGAGTGGCAAGGTGGAGATAACAAGAACTTTTGTTATGCATCACTTACAATTCACCCCCGACCCTGTGGCTCTCAGCGAAACACAGTTGTGGTAGGCTGTATCATAACCTCCACCCCACCTCATTTTCCCATTACTGGGTCAAATATCAGATCACCTTCAGTGATAGTAGGAGTCAGCCTCCAAGTCAATCATCACAACGCAACTCATGCAGGGGTTTCATGTATGATCCACATAAGTACTTGTTCAGGCCTGTCCCATACCAGGCTTGCGGTTAGCACGTTGTTCATGCCACTAGACGCACAACACAAGGTTCTAGTCCTTATATGCCAGTGACCAGACCATCCACAACCCTGCACCTTCAGTGCCTGCATTCCTTTGCAGTCTAGCACCTCCAGTGCTACCACCATTCTATACCATTTTCTGGTCACGGCTAGGGGTTTTATTTCATGAATATAAGTATATAGATACATATAATAGTTCATGGCTCAAAACTTGTTTATTTCACATTTCACAGATAACCAGTCTAGTACTGCCAATTCATAAATCAATCATTCTCAATCTTTCACATGCAATATTGCCTATATTCAAGGTTATGTTTTAGCAACATTTAAAATATAGGTTCAAGATGACCAAGGATATGACTTGCCTTCCGCGTCGTAAAATACAGCAGTTGACGTCGGATCCGCAGTGAAGTCCTCGAACTCGGGCTCTTGATCTGCTCTCCAATCAAACAAACAACCAATAATTATAATCTTTTCGATACATTATTATACTATATGCAATGATGCAAAGATGAAGTCTTGATGATTCTGAAATGATTGGGTTTTGAGGCTGATTAGGGTTAGGTTAAGGAAACCAATGTTAAGATTAGCTGTCAAAGGTTTACAAGGTTCCAAATGTCTCAAAATATCAGAATGATATCAAGGTTGCGACTGGTTCGCTCAAAAACAGCGAACGTCTTTTAGGTCGACATTCGGTTCAAAGCATCGACATAGGGTCGATGAATGATAGAGGGGTTATCTCAACTTGTGGTAGTAGAATAAAATGTAGATCACAACTCTACCAATTTAGTGGACAAAGTGGTTTTCAATTTACACAACCAGAAGTGGGTAAACAAGGTCAATGCCACTGGCTGACAAGCTCTGGCATAGAGCTGACAATGCCAAAAACTAGGGCTTAGCATAACTTTTGATCTGGAGCTCCAAATGATGCACCACTTTGTCTGGGAGGTAGGCTTGAGTAACAGGAACAATTGAGTCAACAGGATCTAGGGCAAGAAATGGCTGGAAAGCAAGAAATTTGATGATGAACAGAAATGAACTGGCTGCACTGGAGCAGTTCTGGACACAAACTTGGCAGAGCTATATCTTCCAATCTAGGCCGATCTGGGGGTCGAGCTAGAAGATAAAAATACTCAGGAGGCTAAGGCACATCTAAATGACAAGGTTTCGAGGGTTGAAATGGCTGGAACAAGCTTTTCCGGTCATCGGCGCCGGAGAAGAACACTGCTGTTTGGGGGTTTTCAATTTAGGCCGAACGAACTCGATTCCAAGCTTGGGAAGTGATATATGGGTAAGAGGAAGCTACCTGCACGATCACTTTGGCCGGAGGATGGCCGGAGAAGCCTGGCGACGATCGCCGGTGACTGGTGGAGCTCAAATTTGAGGAAACCTTCGATTTGAGCTCAATCTGGAAATCTGGATGCATAGGCTTGCTGGACATGAGTCACTGATCATTTTGTTTCATAGATTCGAAGATTAATTCGGGGTAGATCGGCCAGCATTGCCGGAACAGGGCAATCGGGAATTCCGGCGATCACCGGCGACTGGATGCAATATAACTCAATTAAATGGTACAGCACGATGAGGGAGATGAGGGGAACTCACTGATGCTGTTAATTTGACAGGAGATGCTGTGGATTGTGCTGGCACCGTGAGGCTCCTCGACGGCTCGCCGGAGAAGAAGACCAAGACAGGAGAATTTCGAGACTTAGCTAATTTCCAGTGAAGGAAAGGAGTTGCTGGGGGTACAGTAGTGTTTAAATAGGCCAGGCGCAACTTGCAAGGAGGGAGCAGCGAAGTGATTAGCAGCCAGTGATGAGATTGGTTGCGTGCTGATCATCAGCGTCGAAGACACAGCAAGAGCGGTGATTGCGACGGTGACAAGTCTGTAGCTGATCACCACGTTGGTTCATCGGGACTTTGCAACACTAGAGCACACGGTGGCGACAACAACTGGCACGGCGCAAAAGCAACTGACAAAAGCCTGGTGTTTCTACTGCTGGTCGCGCACGAGGGCTGTGCTGTTGTCGACGCTGCCACGGTGTTGCCACGGCGATGGCTGAGACACTGACGCGTGCGCAATAGGAAGAGCAAGCATGCACGAGCACAAATGCAAGCGGAACTTGGCCGGCGGCGAGCGTGCACGGCGCATGGCAACCACGGCAATCTCTGGTCGTGCGCACAGTAGCTAGCCTGGTCGAATCTGGGTTCATTTGTAATTTCCAATTCTTGATTTGGACTGATCTGTAAATCTAGTGATTTGGAAGGTTTGTTCTGAATTTGATTCTGCTATTTTGGCAATCTTTATTCCACAGATGATTTGGCAGGGATTGAAAATAAAACTTGGCACATTTGGATAGCTTTTGATACAAACTGAAAATAGAATAATTTAGGGTAAAATTAGATTTGAGTTTTGTCGATTTCGAATTCTGGCATTTAGGTTTTGATTTTGACATCTGTACAGAAGAGAAACTTGTGTTAAATAGCAATTAGGAAATATCTGCTGAAGAAATTCTGAATTTAGAGTTAATCTGGAGATTTTAGTCTTTTTAGGTTTTCAGATATCGGATAAGGACTAATTTGCGATAAGTCTTGGACTGATTTGTGAAAAAGGTTTAGATGATAAAATCTGGCTGTCAACTTTTTAGATTAAGGTATTGACATACCCATGATCATATTCCAGGAATAATCTGGTATGAACTTAGTCAAGATTCGAATTAAATCTGGATTCTGAAACTTAGGGTATTTAAGTAATATAAGGTATTTCTGTTTTCGAAAACAGAAGGAGTTGATAATTCTGGGAGTTAGAGATAGAATTGGATCTGGGTTCTGAATACTTTTAAGTTCAGAGTAACTGATAGATCACATCTGAACAATCTGATCTTAATTTGAGGTCATAAGATAGATTTTGGAGATTTTAGGGCTTGAGATAGAAACTAATCTGACTAATACTACAGATACATGCATGCATGCCATTTGTGAAAAAGGAAATTTTCACCCCTAACTCAGGGTGTTACAGCTTGCATGTGCGCACGTGTCCGCGCCTACGCCGTCGCCATGGTAGCGCCAGTGACCAACAACTGCACGTGCCAGCCTTTTGTCAGTAGCTCCATGCCACGTCGCTTCGCCGTGCCAGCCTTGTCGCCTCCACCGCCAACGCCAAGTTCCAAAGTGCCGACCATCGCAGTTGCAGAGCCGTCTGCTCGTCGTCGCGTCATTGCCGTTGTTGCTTCGCCAGTGCCTCGTCGTCACTGTTTCTTCTGCGCCCGGCCAGTATCGTCATCGGCGCAAATATTGTTGCTATCCCCTCCTCGCAAACTCCGTCCCTGGTCTATTTAAACGCCCCATCGTCCTGTGTAATTCTCACTTCACTGGAAAATCGACTAAGTCCCAATCTTCTTCGTTTCTTCTTCTTCTCCGGCGAGCCGCCGAGGAGGAGCACGGTGCTAGCTCAATCCACTGCACCATCCTTTAATCCAACCTCACCAATGAGTACCTCTCACCCATTTCTCTGTGATGTAGCATTTAATTGCACTTCGGTGACCTCTAACGCCGGTGATCGTCGGAATTCTCGATTTTCCCTGTTTCGGCAATGCCATTCGATTTAGCCCAAATTAGCTCTTCCTTTTGTTGAACCAATTAATCAGTAGCTCAATCCTAGCAAGCCTGTGAATTTGGATTTTAAATTCAAGCTCGAATTGAAGCACTCCCAATTTTCGCGCGCCGCTGTGAACGCCTCACGTCGCCGGCGAGCTCCACCTCATCACCGACCAAACCAACTGCACCAACTCGTTCCTTGTATCCCGTAGATGGTGTAACCAAGGTTAATTGTCCAGCACTGCTTTGTAGCAGTTGCGCCATCTTCACCGTCTTCTTTGACTCCGGTGTCAACGCCGGCGAGCCTTAAAACCTCAACTGCAACCAAATTCCCTGCTCCAGCATGATCAGCATCACCTCAGGAGCAAAAGCCCTCGATCAATTTCTAGTTCTATTAATTCCTGTGCTCTGTCACCGTGAGCCGTTTCTGGCATCATTGCCCATCTGTCGTCCGGTCACCACCGGCCATCGCCATCATCGCCATCTTTCCCAGCAGATTCGCTTTGACCTCCTGAGCATATCTCTTCACTGCCTCAACTTCTGATTCTGCCCAAAATCGCAAGTTACGGCTATGCCAAGATTTGTCCAGTAGTTGTACTGTGTCGTGTTGCCACCATGTTTTCTCGCTGCCGTTCATCACCGTCTAGCCATCTCTGTTCCTGAAACCACCACCAATGAATTCCTGTTGTCTTCGCCTACCTCCTAGACATAATTGGCAAATCAATTGAGGCCTTGAATCAATTTCACAGCTATGCCCTAGTTTTTGTTCATGTCAAGCCTATGTCAACCCATGTCAGCTGATGGCATTGGATCAATTCAACCACTTTTGGTTATGCAAATTGAAAACCACATTGTCTACCAACTTTGTAGAACCATGTTCTACATTTTGTTCAACTACCACATCTTGAGATAAGCTCTCTAGCTTTCCTTGAAACTATGCCAGGCTGTGAACTAAATGTCAATCTGTTGACATTCGCTATTTTTGAGCAAACCAGCCGCAAACTTAATGTCCATATTGCAACCTTGAAACCTTGAGAGCTTCTAACACCCATCCTTAGCCCAAATTCCTTGAAACCCTAAAGTCTCGACTCAGTGCAGCTTGCAATCTCAATCAGTTTCAGTATCCTTCAGTTATTCTTTTTAAAGCATATCTGCATGTAGATCATAAAACATCTTTAATAAAATTAGTAATCATTGTGTGTTTGTTTGTCGCCGAGCAGATCCAAAAGTTGAGTTTGAGGACTTCGCTGTTGACCTGACACCAACTACTGATTTTCATGACGCGGAAGGCAAATCATATTCTTGAGCATATTGAACCTATATTTCACAAGTTGTTATAATATAACCTTGAATATAAGTAGTATTTGCATCTGAAAGAATGATTGAGTTATGATATGAAATGGCAGTATTAGGCTGGATGCCTGTGAAATGTGAAATAATCAAGTAATGAGCCATGAACTATTATATGTGTATTTATGTATATTCATGAAATAAAACCTCAGCCGTGACCAAAATTTGGTATGGAATGGTGGTGGCACTGGATGTGTGTGGATGTGGATGGTCTAGTCACTGGCATATAAGGACTAGAACCTTTTGTTGTGCGTCTAGTGGCATGAAAAATGTGCTAACCACAAGCCTGGTATGGGATAGGCCTGAACAAGTAAATATGCAGATCGCACATGAAACCCCTACATGAGATGGAATGTGATGCACGATTAGCACGGAGTGCGGCTCCTACACATATCACTGAATGTGATGATGCACGCTGACCCAATAATGGGAAGATGCAGTATGGGGTGGGGTTATAACCCACCACAATTGTGGTTTGCGTGAAAACCACAGGGATAGGGGTGAATTGTGAGTGAAACATAACAAAAGTTCTTGTTATCTCCACCTTGCCACTCACACCATGCAGTGAGGAAGGGTCTAATCATCTTGATAGGATGGGCACGAAAGTGGAATATCTTGCAGGTAAATTGGTACCTCTCTGCAGAGTTAAAAACGTATTCGAATACTCTGAGCTCCCGGGTTTATAGGAGTCTTCTGCGGTGGATTAAATCCACGGGGTGTGGCACAAGTATGTTTTCTAAGTAAAATTTGATAAGTCAAGATTACCCAAATGACATGTGTTGTCATGATAAGGGGTGCTACCGTGGGCTGTCGTGTGTCGACGTGTCGCGGTAGTGCTAAAAATAGTGAACATGAATAGCAATGCTATGCTATGAAAAGTACGGCCATGAGTTGAGTTATAAAGGAAAGATTATTTTACAACCACCCACACTTCTTTACTAGCATAGGTTCATATCATCACTACTATATATGTCTACTCTTACTTATGACTTGCTGAGTACATAAGTACTCACCCTTGCAACCTGAAATCCAATAGATGGAGTGTTCAATGATCAAAATGAAGGCGTGGAGAACTTCATGGATCCAGAAGGAGGAGAGTCAGTTCCGTCAGAGCTCTGATGTGTGTTGTTCTACCGTCAACTTATTGCAGTGGGGGTTCACCAAATCTTCCGCTGTGTAGTTGTTATTTTGCTAGACCTTCTATGCCGCGAAGGCATTGTAATCTCTTTATGTTGTATCAAGGCCAGCAGGCCACACTGCTTAAATATTTTGTAAGTTACTCTGCTGTGATGTAAATATACTCCTGTGCTTGACTTATCCTGGGAAGTCAATGGTATGCATATATGGGATCAGCTGCAGCGAGCTGGATCTCCACGGGAGTAGTCGTTGTCCCCAAGGCGGGGGCGCGACACCATCGAACATGAGCGTCCAATGGTCGTCGCGCCGGGGTGGGTCGACGGGGGAGCCCCCCTTTGCCCTAGGGGCAGGGGTCCATTCTGCCATGAAGTCAGCAAGGACTTATGATTTGATGGCGGAACGGCCTGTGAGGGAGAGGGAGAAGGGGGCCAGGTCAGCCCCCACTTCCCTATTCAGCCCGTGGCCTCTCTGTTCTGTAGCACCCCCCCCAGGGGGAGGGAGGACGGGACTGTGATCGGGTGTCCCAGGGAGTAATGACGGAGCTTTTGAGACGCCATCAGGAGAGCGTAGCAGATCTTCTCCATTTGTGTACCGTGTCTTAGCCCCTTGGAGAACTTCGCTCATGTAGTACATAGGGCGTTGCTGCCTATCCTGCTCCTTTACCAGTACTGCACTCACGGCGACCGGGGTGGCCGCGAGGTAAAGGAGTAGGGGTTCTTCCGGAGAGGGACTCACAAGCATTGGGGGGCTTGTGAGGTACTTCTTCAAGTCGTTGAAAGCGGTCTGAGCCTCGGGAGTCCATTTGAATCCCTCGAGACCATAGAGGATCTTGAAGAACTGGACGCCGCGTTCTCCGGACCGCGAGACGAACCGGCTTAGCATGGCCAGGAGGGCGGTAAGTCACAGTACATCTTTCACCGAGTGTGGCGGGGGCACGTCTAACAGGGCCCGGATTTTTTTGGGGTTTGCTTCTATGCCCTGCTGGGACACAAGAAAGCCAAGCAGCTTCCCCCCGCACGCCAAACGCGCACTTTTCCGGATTGAGCTTCACCCCATACTCGCGAAGGTTGCGGAAGGTCTCCGCTAAGTCTTCGAGGTGAGTGGTCATGCGGAGGCTCTTGACGATTGCGTCATCGACGTAGACCTCTACGTTGCGACAGATTTGGTCCCTGAGGACCAGGGACATGAGGCGCTGAAAGGTTGCCCCGGCGTTCTTGAGCCCAAAGGGCATGTGAACGCAGCAGAAAGTGCCGAGGGGAGTTATAAAACTCGTCTTTTCCTTGTCCTCCTTGGCCATCCGGACTTGGTGGTAGCCCGAGTACGCGTCCAGGAAGCTCATGAGCTCACACCCCACGGTTGAATCCATCAACTGGTCGATCCGTGGGAGTGGGAAGTTGTCCTTCGGGCAAGCCTTATTGAGGTCGGTGAAGTCCACGCACATCCTCTACTTGCCACTGGACTTTTTCATGAGGACGGGGTTCACCAGCCACTAGGGGTGCAAAACCTCCCGAACGAACCCTACCTCTTGGAGCCTGGCGATCTCAGCCTTGATGGCTTCTTGGCGCTCGAGGGTGAGCTTCCTCAATTTTTGTTTCACCGGGGGGTGGCCAGGCGTCACGGCGAGCTTGTGCTCGATAACGTCCCGGGCGACGCCCCGCATATCTGCTGGCTTCCACGTGAAGACGTCGGAATTTTCACGGAGGAAAAACACAAGTTCCTCTGCATGCTCCTCGGGGAGGTCCGCCCTGATTTTGACGACCTTCTCTCCGTCCCTTGGGAACAGTCGGATCTTCCGGAGGTTCCCCTCTGGGAGTGGTTTCGGGAGAAACTTCCCGAAGGGAACAACCGGCGTATCCAGAGCCGGGGGGAGCTTCTCTCCCCTGGGGTCTTGATCAGGTTGACGTCCTCGATTGTGGCAGTGGCGCGCTCATAGAGAGCACGGGCCACGCCCTGGTCACCTCGGGTGGTGATTACGCCGTGAGGCCCAGGGATCTTTACATAGAGATAGCTCTGGTGGATGGCAACCCCCTAGACGGTTGATCGTGGTTCTCTCCATGATCGCATTGTATGAAGAGGGGAGATCCACCACGTCGAACCGGACTATCTTCGTCCGGTAGTTGTTCGAGGCGCCAAAGGTCATGGGGAGGTCGACCTTTCCCATCGGATAGAGAGTCTTTCTCGGGACGAAGCCCTGTAAGGGCCCGGCTGCGGGTTGTAGCAGCTTCTCATCGACCTGCATTTTCCTGAACGCTTTCAAGTACAGGACGTCTGTGGTGCTTCCGTCGTCAACGAGGATACATGCCAATTGGTAGTTAAACACGATAGTAGAGATGAGGAGTGCGTCATCGTGGAGGAAACGAACCCCACATGAGTCTTCCGCTGTAAAGGTGAGGGGGACTTCCGACCACTTTGGTGGTCAGGATGTGTTCAGCACCCCCACTATCTTTACTTCCTGCTCGTACTCTTTGTGTTGACGCTTAGAGTCCCGCCTCGAGGCGGATCCTCCCGTGATGACATTCACACGTCTTTGGGAAGTTTGGAAAGGTAGCTCCTCGGTTGAGCCCCTTTCTTGTGCCTGTCTCTGCTGCTCCCCCGAGGGAGTAGGGAGAGCCACCAAGGCCGGCGGAGGGGGCAAGGAGGCAGGGCTCCCCCCTGCCCACGTTGGTCGATGAATGCAGCGAAGTGCTGCAAGAGCTGGTTGCATTCCTGAGTGGTGTGGGTAGTAGACTTGTGGAAGGCATACCACAGTTTGGCTGTGCCCTCCTTGCCGCTGTGTTTTGGGCCCTCCCGGCTATGGGAGGATTGCCCCCCCCCATTGCCTTTCGGCCCAGAGAAGGGATGGTTGCCCTTATTGGCTTCACGCAAGCCGCATCTGCCCTCGAGGACAAAAGTGTCCCGAGGCCGTGGCTCACTGCTATTGCCCCTCTTGGGGCGCTTGTTAGAGAGGTCCTTGGCCTCCTGTTCGGCGCCTCCCTGGTTTTTCATCCAGAGGTCGTCCTCCTCGGCTCAAGCATATTTCTCGAGCACATTGAAGAGCTCATTCGCCGAATTGGGGCAACTCCGGGAGTGCCATCGATGGAGCTCCCCAGGGAGGAGTCCACTCTTGCAAGCCTCGATGATCGTGGAGTTGGGGACATGGGCCACCTTGCTCTTCACTTGAACGAAGCGCTTGAAAAAGCTCTGGATGGTCTCCCCCGTTTTCTACCTGATGGTGTAGAGTTGTGATGAGTCCAGGGGGCGTATGTAGCTCCCCTGGAAGTTCGTGCAAAACTCACGCTTGAGTTGCGCAAAGGACTTGATCGACCCCACCTTTAGGTTATAAAACCATGACCGGACGATCCCCGAGAGATAGAGGGGGAAGACGTTGCATTGCACCGTCTCATCCCCCCAACTGCAGAGATGGCTGCAGAGTATACCTACACAAATTCGTAAGGATCGGCCTCACCGTTGTAGTGCTCGATGTGCGGCAGACGGTACGACCACGGCCACCAGATGCACCGGAGGCGGCGACACAGCGGCTAGTTAGCCCCCTCAACTTCCCGGGGAAGCTCTCGGTCATCATCCCCCTTGACAGGGGAAGGGCACTCGTTGTCGAAGTCAGGCAGGGGGCCCAGAGGACCGCCTGCCCGAGGTAGCGCCTCTTCTCCTCTGGGTTAGTTGAGCTGACCTCTTGAATCTTAGGGTCCTCCCCCGAAGCGATAGTGGCCTCGTGAGTTGGCCTCTTTCCCAGGTCCGCCCGAGAGCCGTGGGTCGGGCGCAGTTTTCGTTGCGGCGGTGGCTCCGATCGGCAGCAAGAGGAAGTTTTCTCAGCACCTACCATACGCATGTGCTCTACCTCCTCCAGGGTGAAGCGGGTCTGGTCCACTGGGGGAGCCCTTGGGGGCAGCCTTGGGGGAGGAGGGAGCTGGTGCTTGTGGGCCATCGGCCCAGAGGATGTCATCGGCGGGAAAACTGGGCCCGATGCCGGGCATGCATTCGGGGCGGCGACTGGGATGATGCGGGAGGAGGGCCCGAGGCAAGGGTTGGTCTTGGCACCGGGAAGGTCCCGGGCGCAACGATGGCCATTGACCCGGGGATGTCTCCGAACGTGTGGGTGATCACTTGCGAGGGGAGGGCTCCAGGCGCGACAGCGACGGACGGCACAGGCAAACTTACCGGTGCGGGGTAACCTCCCGGAAAGGGGAGAGCTCTGGACGCCGGAGGACCTCCCGGCGCGGGAAACACTCCCGAGACAGGGAAGGTGGCCGGATGCCCCATGAAAAATGGTGGTGGTGCTCCCATAAAAGGGAACGGAGGTAGATAAATGAGAGCCGGGGGCCGTGCTAAGACGCACAACAGCTCCTCCAAGGTGTGCTGGGCACGGAGCTGGCCCTCGACCAAGGCCCCGAGCAATGGGTCTTCGGGAACCGGACAGTCACTTGGGGGGCACTTGTCCCTGCCAACATGGTTGCAGTCACCGGGCTTGGTGTGGGGTCCCCCCCCCCCCGGGAGGACGGGAGGAGGAGGAGGTGTCTCACTCTGGGCCTCCCCGGGTAGTAGCACCATTACGGCAATGTCTTGCGGGGGTGGCGCCAGATCACTGGGACTGGAGTCACCGGAGAGGGAGAGAGCACGAGCCCTCATTCTTGGGGAAGCCATGGCGAATCATCATGTATCCCCACAGATGGCGTGAACTGTCGTGGTATAAAAAATACCACGGCAGATTTTTCGGACGTGCGTGGAACGCGTACAGTGACGTGAGCTGACTGTGTGACCGGTCACCTCCCGTCGGGCAAGCTCAGAGATTGACGCGGTGATTTTATACAGGTCCAGGTTCCGATGAGAACCCTAGTCCTGTTGGCACCCCCCTGACGCGAGTCCGCTGGGAAGGTTTCTCTCTCGGGGGGAGAGGTCTCCAAGGTATGCCTGTTGCTTTGAATGTGTAAAAATGGATTTGGTCTTCCTCACAAACAAGATACAATAGGGTATATATAGGCCCCAAAAGAAGCAAAAAGACTAAAAAGTCCTAGTTACTACTGCTGGATCGAGGGGCGCCACCGTCTTTTCATCCGGCAAAGGGCTTGGATGCCTGACATGTGTCTTCGCTAATTCCCGAGGTATCCTTGATGTCACTGTAACACCCTGAGTTTAGGGGTAAAAACTTTCTTTTCCATGAACACCATGCATGCATGATACCATGTATCTGTAGTAGTAGCAAGATCAGTTCAACCCTAATCTATCTCAAACCCTAAAATCTCAAAATCTTCCCTGTGAACCCAAATCAAGATCAGATTTCTCAGATATGATTTATCAGTTACCCTGAATATAAAAGTCTTCAGAAGCCAGATTCAAATCCATCTCTAACTCCCAGATCTATCAATTCTTTTCTGTTTTCGAAAACAGAAATTCTAATTACTATTCTAATTACCCTAATTACTCTGAACTCAGATTTAGCTAAATCTTGACCTAATCCAGATTAGATTATTCTTGGATTATAATCCTGGGTATGCCAATACCTTAATCCAGAAAGTTGGCAGTCAGATTTCTTCATCTAAGCCTTTTTCACATATCAGTCCAAATTATATCGCAATTCAGTCCTTTATCTCATATCTGGAAACCCAAAAAGGCTGAAATCTTCAGATTAACTACAAATTCGAATCTATTTCAGGGAACACCTCCCAAATGCTAATCAATATAAAATCTTCTTTTATCAGAATACCCAAATCACATCCTGGATGCCAGAATTCGAAATCGACAAAACTCAGATCTTATTTTACCCTAAAGTACCCTATTTTCAGTTTATATCGAAAATCATCAAATCATGCCAGATTTTACAAAATCTCTTATTAGATGAGTACAAGGTATAAGTTTATACTCATCTATGAAATCAGATTTCAATTCAACTATCTCTAAATCAGAAATTACAATTTAGTCCAAAGCCAATTTTCAGATTTTACAATTCAGTCCAAATGGCTGTTTTCGACCAACAGCCACCAGCTGCCGCGACCAGAGGAGTAGCTGCTCACGACCAGGAATCAGCTCTTCGACCTCACCCACTGATTGCGACCAAATCAACAGTGCACGGCAATCTCGACCGCAGTGCACAGTGTTACTTCGACCTCGACGTACCGCGACCAGGAGTAGTTATCGCCGTGTATCGCCGTTGAGTAGCGCCGCTCAAGCCTATGATTTTTGCAACCGCCTTTGCACGCACACGTGTTAGCATCTCAGACATCACCGTGGCAGCCCCATCCAGCTCACCAGCAGCTTGCACAGCAGCTCGCCGTTGCTTCAGCCTGAAGGTACACCGGCGCAAGTACTTAGCTTCCAAGCAGTGATCAGCGAGCCTTGTTTCACTTTGCATCGTCCCTAAATAGCAGCTCCAGCTTAACTCAACCATCACCAACTTCACCAGAGCTTCCTTAGCCTTCTTAAACCTGAACATCATCGTTTTCGTTTTCTTCTCCAGCGAGCCGCCGAGGAGGTCAACGACGCCAACTTCACCCACTGTATCAATTCCCAAATTGACACCACCAGTGAGTTCCCCGTATCTTACTCTCTGTTCTGTACCATTTAATTGAACTCTCATGCATCTCATCGCCGGTGATCGCCGGAAATGCCAAAATTCCCTGTTCCAGCTTTGCAACTTGATTCAATCCGAATTAGCCTTCACTGTAGTGGAAGGAAATGATCAATGAGCTACTTTAAGCAAGCTTGTGAAGTCAGAATTCAAAATTGAGCAAGAATTGAAGCTTTTCGCAAACTTGAGCTTCACCAGCCACCGGTGATCGTCGCCAGGCTTCTCCGATGATCCTCAGGCCAGTCTAATCATACTAAAAGCTTTCTCATACCTCTCAGATACTCTCCAAGCAAGGAATTGAGTTCAATCGATCTGTAGCAAAAATCCCCAAATCTTATGTCTTCTTCTCCGGCGCCGGCCACCGGAAATCTATTCCCGGCCGATTCAGCTTCAGCAACTTTGTCCACCAGATGCGCCTTGATCCCCTGAGCAATTTTTCCTACTAGCTTGACTTCCAATTCGGTCTAAATCAGAAGTTATAGCCTTGCCCTAATTCCTGTCCAGTGTTGTGATTTGAAACTTCAGCCACCAAGTTCATCGCCGGTTTTCATCACTTTCCGGCCATCTCCTGCCCTAAATCCTATTGAGTGATTTGTTCCTGTTACTGAGGCCTACCTCCCAGACAAAGTGGTGCATCAATTGGAGCCCTAGATCAAAAGTTATGGCAAGCCCTAGTTTCTGGCCATCTCAGTGTAATGCCAGGCTATGTCAGCCAGTGGCATTAGCCCTTTTCACTTCCTTCCAAATGTGAATTTTTAGCATGACTTTGTCCCTTAGACTCCTGAGGTTGTGATCTACAATTTCTTCTTCTATTACAACTTGATTTGAGCTCTTGAACTGCATTTTATGCTTAGTCCTAGATTTTGACATTGTCAGCCCTATGCCAGAGCATGTCAACCAGTGGCATTAGCTCTTTTCACCTCTTTACAATTGTGCAAATTGAAAATAACCTTATCCCTTAGACTTGTGGAGTTGTAATCTACATTTTATTCTACTACCACAAGTTGAGATAGTCCTTCTATTATCCATCGACCCTATGTCGATGCCTTGAACCAAATGTCGACCTAAAGACGTTCGCTATTTTTGAGCGAACCAGTCACAACCTTGATATCATTCTGATATTTTGAGATATTTGGAACCTTGTAAACCTTTGGCAACTAATCTTAACCTTGGTTTCCATAACTTAACCCTAATCAGCCTCTAAACCCAATCATTTCAGAATCATCGAGACATTTCATCTTTGCATTATTGCATATAGTATAATAATGTATTGAAAAGATTGTGATTCTTGGTTGCTTGTTTGATCTTTGCTCAGAGTCGGAGCCAGAGTTCGAGGACTTCACTGCTGATCCTACGTCAACTGCTGTCTCTTACGACACGGAAAGCAAGTCATAGTCTTGATCATCTTGAACCCATATTTTAATGAGTTGCTATGATATGACCTTGAATATAAGTATTACTGCATGTGAAAGAATGATTGAGATATATTTTGGTAGTACTAAGCTGGATGCTTGTGAAATGTGAAAAGATCAAATAGTGAACCTTGAACTATTATATGTATTTATATATATTCATGAAATAAAACCCCTAGCCGTGACCAGAATTTTGATATGGATGGTTGTAGCACTGGAGGTGCTTAACTGCGAAGGATAGCAGGCACGGAAGGTGCATGGTTGTGGATGGTCTGGTCATTGGCATATAAGGACTAGAACCTTGTGTTGTGCGTCTAGTGGCATGAAACACGTGCTAACCGCAAGCCTGGTATGGGACAGGCCTGAACAAATACTTATGCGGATCGCACATGAAACCCCTGCATGAGATGAAAAACAATACACTAATTTCACGGGGTTCAGCTCCTCCACATTTATAATCATGCACGTTGACTCAGTAATGAGAAGAGACTTGGGGTGTGGAGGTATATCCCGCCACAACTGTGGTTCGCGAGAGATCCACAGGGTCAGGAGTGAAATGTGAGTAAAACATAACAAAAGTTCTTGTTATCTCCACCTTGCCACTCACAGTATGAAGTGAGTCAGGGGTCCAATCCTTGTGATAGGAAAGGCTTGAAAGTGGAATATCTTGCGGGTAAATTGGTACCTCTTTGCAGAGTTAAAAATGTATTCGAATACTCCGAGCTCCCGGGTTTATAGGAGTCTGCTGCGGTGGATTAAATCCACGGGGTGTGGCACAAGTATGTTTTCTAAATAAAATTTGATAAGTCAAGATTACCCAAATGATGTTGGGGGGAATCTCCATGAGACTAAGTCCAGGTAAGTTGCGTCGCATGCGCCCGGGGACGTGGCCTCCGGGGCCTTCCCCGGGCGCCGCCTTTTGGCTCCTGGGACCTGGCCTCCGGCACTGGTCCCGGGCATCGCTATTTGCCCGGGGATCTGGCCTCCGATGCCTCCCCGGGCGCCGCCATTTTGGCCCCCGGGACCTGGCCTCCGGTGCCTCCCCGATCGCCGCCATTTGGCTCCCGGGACCAGGCCTCCGGCGCCGGTCCCGGGCGCCGCCGTTTGCCCAAGGACGTGGCCTCCGAGCCTGCCCCGGGGGCCGCCTCTTGGCTCCCGGGACGTGGCCTCCGGCGTCGGTCCCGGGAGCCGCCTCCAGCCCGGGGACCTGGCCTCCGGCGCATGTCCCGGGCCTCATCGCCCTTCTAAAGGTAAAGTCTCGAGTTGTTTATCACGTGCAGGTCACGCGAGTAGCGCCTCGGGAATCAGCGACCACCTGTCAAGCATCCAAGACGTTTGACCGGGAGAAGGACGTTGCTACCCCTCCATCCGACGGTGGCTTCCGGGGTAGATAGGTCTTTTTGCTTCTTTTTGGGGCTATAAATAGCCCTTGTACCCCTCAGTTGTAAGGAGGTGATTCATTGTTATTGGAATAACTAAACTCACAGGTGTGCTCCGGAAGCCTCTCCCCCGGAGAGATCCTCCCCAGCCGACTCCGGTCGGGAGCGCACCGACAGGACTAGGGCCCCCACCGGGACCCGAACCTGTATAAATCCTCGTGTCATTTCTTGTGTTTGTCCGGCGGGGGAGGACCGGTCATCCGGTCAACCCGCGCCGCGTAATCTTCGCTAGGATCGTTCTCAAAACCTGCCAGGGTATTCGCAATACCACGACAAATGACATGTGTTGTCATGATAAGGGGTGCTACCATGGGCTGTCGTGTGTCGACGTGTCACGGTAGTGCTATAGTCTAGTATATATGAATAGTGATGATATGTTATGCAAAGTGCTGCCATGAGATGAGACATGAAAGTAAAGATTATTTTACAAACATCCATAATTCTTGACTAGTCTAAGTTCATAACAATACTACTATAAGTATCTACTCTTCCCTATGACTTGCTGAGTACGTAAGTACTCACCCTTGCAACTTACAAATCAGAAGATGGAGCATACTAGAATCAAAAGGAAGACGTCGAGAACTTCTTGGACCAAGATGAAGGAGAGCCAGTTCCGCCAGATCCTTGATGTGTTGTTCTGCCGTCAACTTCTTACTGTGGAAGGGACACCCATCATCCGCTGTGTAGAAGTTTATATTTTGCTTTAACTAAACATTGAATGCCGCGAAGGTATTGTAATCTTTTTATGTAATATTAAGGCCAGCAGACCACACTGCTTAATATTTTGTAAGTTTTTCTGCTGCAATGTGATTATACTCCTGTGCCTGACTTATCCTGGGAAGTCAAGGATATGCTTGTATGGGACTAGCTATAGCAAGTTAGGTCTCCACGGGAGTAGTCGTAGTCCCAGTTTCGGGGCGCGACAGTCACCCACCTGTGGCCTTCCCCGGGAGGCGCCCGTGACTTTCCATAGGAGCCCTCCAAGGCTTTCCACGGGAATCCTTCATGGTTTTTCACGGGAGACATCCGTGACTTTCCACGACTATGACTTTTCACAAGAGTCTTCTATGATTTTTCCCGAGAGGCGTCCCGTTGGGATTTTCCCCAACATTAGTGATAAAGAGTCGAAAGATGATAGAAAATGATTTTGAGACGAGACGGATTGCATTTATGTGAAAGCTATGTTGAACAAGTTGATTCAAGTGTCTAGGATAAAGTTTTCTTAATTGTTGTGCCAAATCTAGACACATTTTAGGGCATGTTAATGAGCGTAAGTCATAGCTATTTTGAGTTAGTTTTTCACGAAGTCTAAGATAATTCAATTCTGATTTTTAAATGAAAAGTTAGTCATTTTACTGAAAGTTGTGCAAGCTCTTTTTTTAGATTTAGACATCAAAGTCCGAAAACCGAATGCCCAGTTTTACTATTTCCAACCCAACAGTTATAAACGACTTGTTTTGATTAGAAGGCTATACATATAAGTTTGGGCCTGGTTCTAACGCATCAAATTAAGTTATTGTTGAGCAGAATTGAGACATACACGAGACCTAAACTTTAGAGATCATCTGACATATCTGTGTCTCGAGCAAGTATTTGAGATTTCTAGCATATTCTTCTAAATTTTTAGAGAAACTGAGAGAGAAGGTGTTGCATTGCATATTGAGGTGATCCACTTGATGTGATTGATCCTCATTCATTGTGTTTCTGGTGTTCTTGCAAGGTCAAAATAAGTGTCTAGAATTTGTTATTCTTAGTGATCAATATCATCTAGACCACTTAATGAAGGTGCCCGTTTGAACTCTGAAGTTGTGCCTGAAAATTTTACACTTTCAACCACTCTCAGGTTAAATTATGGGAATGATTTTTCATGTAAAGATTTCTTTACAATTGGGTACTATAGAATATGTTACAAAAATAAAAATAAAATAAAATATCAAACATTAGAACATGGCACCGAATAGTTGTGCGGTCACGAATTGTAGCTCCTTTCCTGTTGAACCTTCGATCCTTAAATCCTGGCACTTTTGATACGAGTACACACACATATATATATAAGTTGATTTTAGAACTTTATTGCTTACTTGTAAAAAAATAGGTACAATTATTTTTCTTTTATAACCCTTAACAAAGGATTAATAAGACTTATAATAGAAAAACTAATATGAATCCTAATAGCCTACGAATCCTAATAGGTTACTATATCCAATACTCCCCCTCAAGTTGGGCGATAGATATCAATCATCTCCAACTTGTTACAAACTAACACACACTCTTTGGGACTAATTCCTTTTGTCAAACAATTAGCAAATTGCTCTCCAGAAAATATATACTCTAGTTTCAAGCTTTCTTCGTCTAAGCACTCTTTAATGAAGAAGCGATCAATTTTCACATGCTTGGTGCGATCATGTTGCACTGGATTATTAGCAATATTGATTGCTGACTTATTGTCATACCACAGTATCAAAGCTCCACCTCGAAACAATCGTAACTCTGACAACAAACCTCTCAACCAAAGTATTTCACATAAGCTAGAAGACATAATCCTGTATTCTGCTTCTGCTGTAGATCGAGAAACAACATTCTGTTTCTTACTTCGCCATGAGACTAAGTTGCCTCCCACAAAAACACAATACCCTGATGTTGATCTCCTGTCATCTAAACAACTTGCCCAATCAGCATCACAATAGCCAACTACATCAAGATTCATATTATTCCTAAACCAGAGACCTTTTCCTGGACTACCCTTCAGATATCGTATAATCCTATATACTGCTTCCATGTGCTCCACTCTTGGGTCATGCATATATCTACTTACCGCACTCACCGCATAAGCAATATCGGGTCTTGTGTGACAAAGATAAATAAGACGCCCAACAAGTCTTTGATAACTCTCCTTGTTAGTTGGGTTTCCACCTTGATCACTTAATTTGTGGTTCTGCTCAATGGGAGTAGAGACAACACGACATCCTAACATTCCAGTTTCATTCAGCAAATCTAGAGTATATTTCCTTTGTGAGAGAACTATACCCTTTTTAGACCGTGCAATCTCTATGCCAAGAAAATATTTGAGATGACCCAAATCCTTCGCTTCAAATTCTTTACCTAAGTTGTTTTTCAGACGGACAATCTCCTCAGCATCATCACCTGTGATGACAATATCATCGACATAAACAGCAAGTATTGTAATGAATGCTCTAGAGTGCCTGAAAAAGACAGTATGATCCCCATTACACTGTTTGTAACCCATACTACATACTGCACATCTGAATCTATCAAACTAGGCCCTTGGAGATTGTTTTAAGCCATACAAAGACTTCTTCAGCTTGCACACCTTTCCACTATCACCAAAATCTGGTGGGACCTCCATATATATCTCTTCCCGTAAATCACCATGCAAAAAGGCATTCTTCACATCAAGCTGATGTAGGGGCCAGTTGAAGTTTACTGCACACGAGATTAAAGTTCTCACCGTACTCATCTTTGCTACTGGTGCAAAAGTCTCATCATAGTCAATCCCGTATGTTTGACTATATCGCTTTACCACTAATCTTGCCTTATATCTCTCAATCTTGCCTTCTGCATTTTGCTTTATGGTATACACCCATTTGCATCCAACAGCTTTCTTCCCGACTGGAAGAGAGACTAGTTCCCAAGTCTCATTTTTCATCAATGCCTGAAGTTCCTCCTGCATAGCACGAAGCCACAAAGGATCTTGTATTGCCACTTTCCAATCTTTTGGTATGGGCACAGATTGTAATAATGCAATGAAAGACTTATATGCAGGAGACAAAGAAGAATATGAGACAACCTGAGAAAGATCACCCTCAAAACCATACCTAGCCGGAGGCTAACCGGCATTGACTCGGGGCTCTCTACGATGAGCAATAGGAAGATCAAGAGATATATTACCATCTGTTTCAGAAGGAGATGAGGTCAAAGGTGAGACAACTGAGGAGGGGTCAATGACTTGCGTGGATGACTGGTCGTCAATCTCAATCACAGAAGACTAAGGCTGCTGCTGCTCCCCCTGAACGCCAGTGTCACGAAAAGGCTTCATCTTCAGAACTCCAGTATCTCCACCTCCATTGTCACACACCCCCTCATCTACAACAGGACATGGAATTATACCCACAACAACATCGCCACCTCCACCATGGTCACCACTACTCACTCCATGGTTAGTACTACTTACTTCATCATTCTCCCCCTCTCTATCAGCACTAGGCAGGCGAGAAGAGATATCACCAAATAAAGATGTCAGTTCAGTTTTCTCACCATATAAGGGCTCAAACTCCCGAAAAGTGACATCCATACTCACAAACATCCGTTTGACCTGAGGACTCCAACACATGTAGCCCTTCTGTCGAGAAGAATATCCCACGAATATACACTTCAAAGCCTGAGGGTCCAGCTTTCCTGTAGAGGGTCGATAATCTCGAACAAAGTACACACATCCGAACACCTTCGGAGGGACAACAAATGTATTCGTTCCCATAAGCAGCTCACAGGGAGTTTTCATGCCTAACACTCTTGAGGGCATGCGGTTAATTAAGTAAGCCGCTGTTATAACGGCTTCACTCCACAAGATTTTTGGCACATTCATCCCATACATGAGTGAGCGGGCAGTCTCCAAAAGATGTCTGTTTTTCCACTCGGCCACACCATGCTGTGCCGATGTATCCGGACAAGTTGTCTGATGCAAGATCCCTTGAGCTGAAAGAAAAGTCGCAAACTCCTTGTTGACATATTCAGTTCCATTGTCAGTTCTAACAATACAAACATGAGTATTGAATTATTTTTGCACAAGAGCACAGAAATCTTGAAAGCAACGCAAAACTTCATTCTTATTCTTCATCATATAGAGCCAAGTCATACGTGAATAACAATCAATGAACGTAACAAAGTACTTAAAACCATGATGCGAATTCAAGAGCGAGGAGAGGATTTCTATTTACCTCTACAAAATCGCTGAATGAACCACTCGAAGGTTCAGCTAAAGCTTGACCTCCCAGGCTCATCTTTTCCTTGACAACAGGGGCAGCATATGGTCTTTCTTGCCGATCCTCCCCTGCAGTCAGGGCTGCGGTTTCCATCTCCTATGAATGGATGTCCGCTATTATCTCCTCCATAATGGCTTGAGAGGGTTCCTCAGCCATGGGAGTTGGACTTGTTTCACCCGTGACCTATGCAGTAGTTGATGCGCCGACAATTGTTGAGGTCGCCGGAGCACTAAGTGCAGGGTCCTTGGTCTAAACATCGTGGCTTAGAATATCTCTTGTTGATGGCATGGAATTAACAAGGGACAAATATTCTTACTTGATACAAAACCCTGTCTAAGGTTTGGGTTTCGACGATGAGCTCTGGGGAGAACAAAGCCCACTGGGTGCCCCTGTTGAAGCGTCATCAGCATGTGTCCTTTTTTTCCTTTTCTTAAACAGGACAGTGTCTTCTTCTCCCTGCACGTTCACAATGTGATTAGCATATGCAGGGAAGTAAAAAATTAAAAGACTGCGAAGTTCTTACCGCAGTAGTCCCCACGATCATTGGGGGAGGAGTTATTGACCATGGGGCTTCGCAAGCCTCAGAGTGAGGGATCTCCTCCATGACCGCAAGGTTTTCTGCGGCCACGGGACTTTGTATCGCCATTTCTGTCCCTGCGGTCAGGGACAAGATTTCGTCGATACGAAGGGAGGTTGACCTCTCTGGGATGTTTAACTCCAAAAAGTCCCTCGCTTTCCTCTTGCGACGGATAAGAGGAACATCATCTTTCTCGTCCTCACTCCCCTCATCATGTACGACTAAGAAGTAATTCCTATTTTCACTTGAGGGTAAATGGGGCACAGAAAATCTTACCACGGTCTTTTTCGCAGTTGTGGTTTTCTTTTTTGAAGAAGCGCCTCCTAAGATCTTCTTAGGTTTTTCGGGAGCAGACTCCTTCGTCGCCCATTTTGAAGAGGTTCTCTTTACCCTCTTCACCGCTGACCCCCTAGAGGATCCAGCGTCGTCACCAGGATGTTTCGTCCCAGCAGATCGCCCCTTCAGCAGCTGCATCATTTCAAGAATTCGATTTGATAACAAACAACAACAAGCGATCCCAAACAGATGTTTCCAAAAGAAGTCATACCTTTTGGCGTTCCTTTTGGTGCTCTATATACGATCTCTTCGGGTGGTGATGGCCAATTGATCGATGGAGAAGCCGCAAAAGTGGTAGCGCTTGATTTCGCTGGCCGCGACAGTCGAGCAGCGCTTGATTTCGTTAGCAACAAGGCGCTTCGGGCCACTGCAACAAGGTGCAGCATGGATATCAATCAGTAACTAAAAACATATTTTAAAATATTACTGATTAGTGGCATTAAATTATTAAAACAATAAAATAGTGTTTGTATTGTTTACAAAATACCACCAAAACCTACCTGAATTTGAACCAGTTTAGTTCTGAGAAATCCTGATTCTACCAATTCTGTGTGTGTGTCTATATATAATCCGGGAGGATCTTCGGGTCTTTCAGGTCGAGTTCACAAAGGCTTCACGATTTCGCAAAGACTCCACGACCTATTCGAGTTCAGAAAGGATTCGCGACCTCAGAATGGTTCACGAATTTGTAATGCTTCACGACCTTGGAAAGGGTTCACGACCTCGGGAAGGATCTGATCTCTGGACGGATTGTATTCCGATCCATATACATATAACTAAGTCCTATCTGTTAGGTTTAGTTATTCGAGTCTAATACGTTTAGTCGGTTATTGAGTCTGATACGTATTCATACAATTGGAATATAAATACTTTGTAATAGTTCTAATTTAGATCAACGAATATCAATAAAAAGTTATTGAACTTATTCAAGTCTTAGACATATAGTTCATCGACGTAGACAAATGCGTCATAACGTTCGACGTATACAAAATCCCTCTTTGAAATAAAGAGGGTACTATCTTTTGAACTGTGTTTTCGATCAAACTTGAATTTCGGTAATTCTAAGTAAAATTACGTTATTCCACATATTAGCATCTAATCGAGTATAATCAAAGCCCATCTATACTTCAATCAGAACAAAGAAACATCTAATCGAGACTAGATCAAAATTCGGTCCAACGCGTAATTAGATCAATATACATATAGACACACACACACTACATTTTAACGTATTTGTATTGTTTACGAAATAACACCAGAACCTACCTGAATTCAAACGAGTCTAATTCTGAGAAATCCTGATTCTACCAATTCTGTTTGGTGCAATGGTGTCTTTAAAGAACCAATTTAAATTACGATAAATAGATAAGGGTTTCAGAACAGTTCAAAGATTGACTTTCCTCTTCTAAACAAAAAATATGTTGAGAATAGATCTGATACAGATGAGTTCTATCCTGTATCAAAGATTCTAAAGGTTTTCAAATTTGGAACCAGCCAAGATCAGGACCTAACAAGAAAGCCGATTTTGGACATTTCCCCCTAATTTTTCATCATATATGTACAGGAAATCTAAGAAAATTCATATTAATAATAATTTCAGATTAATAATAACCAGCTATATTCGACACCAGAACTAGAACGATAATGTGACCCGTGGTTCAAGCTTCAAACAACGTATGAACAAACAGTAGTAAATACCCCAAAAAGGTGGCAATGCATTTAAAATAAATTCCAAGCGAAAATTCTAATAAAATTGTTCATGAAGTTTGAATTGAAAATAGTTAAATAGGTGATCCAAATCTGATACAAATAAATTAACTCTGTCCAATAACTAAAATTTGACTTGATGGCTGAATTATCCAGCTGCAAAGCAACATGGTTGATGGTTCCTGAGGGGCGGATCCAGTGGAAAACTGTACTGGGGACCTTATATAAGGGCAAACACGAATTCAAAAAACTTTCTAACAGAATTTATGATGACAAGTATATATACATCAATAATGACAAATAAGTCAGTAGGCGTATCCATCCAGTTATGCAGCATTTGCTTCTCCATTCTAGTTCATTAAAACTTGAAAAGCCACCAGTTCATGCCTCGTCTAAAGCAGACAACCAAGTAGATCAAAGACAATAATAGAAACATATTTCAACAAACTTCACCCGCAAATATGATGTCGAAAATAGATTGCACTGCAAATGAGAAACAGAACAAAATCATTAGACTTGGTAATTGACCCCTGGAACAGCATTGGTTGGAAAAAGCATTATCAAGAAATGTTTTTATCTGTATACTTCTTTTGTTCCTTACCTTCGTCTCTTGGGATGTTTGGCTGGTCCTCCAAGAGCCGACGGAATGCAGCAAGGTCACTTGAACTGCAAAAGAAACAACAAATCATGGGCCCTCAGCTTATAAGATCAGCATAAGAGTGATATGAATGGGAAATTTGTCGAACTTACCTAGTCGTCCATGTCAACGAGTTGATAATTGATGATTTTACTGCATACCTACCAAACAGAATTTAGAAACTAGCGACGATTTTCGAAGACAGGAAAAAGATGAAGCTTGTGCTATGAGAAAACGAACATGATGACACATCGTGTGATTGACCACAGAAAAGAGTACAGCATAACATATGAGAGAAAGTGAGCTATTGCACAGAATAAAGGCAACATCGTCTTTTTAAAGTGCAACTGAGGGGTAACCAATAATTATTGTCTATGGATTCACACATCAAACTTCAAAATCTTTTGCAAGTATAAGATAAGGACAATGTGGATTAACATAGCCTGAGTTATTTCTATTAGTTTATCACCATCTATACAGATAACAGGTTTAGTGAGATGAGGGCTGTACAACCAAAATCACACTTCACTTTAGTGATTAAATGGCATCAGGACCAGAACAAGTAAAATAACGATAAGAGCAAACATAAGCTAGAGATTATAAGTTATGTAGAACTGAAGAAGTAAATCAAACCAGATCTTACTCATCTTGGTGCATCTCACAGAATTTGCGCAGCCCATCCAAGCAGTGTGCAATGGTGGGCAAAATTCCCACTTGTAAATGCATCTGTTTCACAGTGACTGCTGATCCACCTCTCACCATTTGATCAGTATCCTGATGAACCTTATTTAAATGATTGACAACACCATGTAGCTCCTCCCTGAATGTTTGGACCAGTATTATCCAACCAATTACAAATAGTTTGATCCTAGCTTTGCACTAAAAATGGTCATGACGTCAGTAAAAGCAGCTTACAGTGTCTTCCCCATAGAAATGAAGATGAGCTCCAAGCTTTCCATTTGATGGCCCAATAGATCCTCCCTGATGTTAGAGATGCGTCGCAGGACACCATAATTCTCAAAGTTTTGAAGCACCTTTATTAATATTCATATAATGTAAATGACAAATTGTAATTCCTCTAGTAGAATAGTTAACACATGCTCACAACTCATCAAAAGTACATCGAATGGCCACTAAATTCTCAGTTATATCAGGTGGTATCAGAGAGGAAAGCTCTACGCACTAAAATTATATACATCCACCCTTGATAAATCCTATATTGGTCTGCATGGTAAAAAATTGAAAGGTCACATTTGAAATATATACTCTATGACACTCCAAAAGTGTGGCTTTTGTAAAATACCATTGTATGTCTCTCTAACATGCAGGTTCGGGAACCACTCGTCATAGATACATCAGTGACATTTTGTAAAATACAAATTTTACTAAGTGGCATGGAGCAAATTATTATTCAGATGGGATAGATAGATATTTCAATGTTTTAGAATGGCATATAACTTAGTATCTCTTTGGCGATGACATTTTTAGAATTTTCAACTTTTGGAGTGCCAGAAAATCGTTTGCCCCTTCATAAAAAAAGAGATAGATATAATTTTCATACTAATAGCATTGCAATGGCTTATGCGTCTACAAAGTACTAAAATAGTAAAATCTATGGCTATGGACATAGCACATTAGCTAATTATGGATGGAGGATGGTAGAGCATTAAGAGTGAATATAATGTAGCAATTTCCTCCCACTGCAGTTGAAAAAAAATAGAACAGGAAAGCTATAGCAATCTAGATATGGGAATGCACCAGATGGGAGCATACAGGAAGGCGACAGATGATGGCAGAGGCGTTGGAGAATTGGGAGAGGAGGCGGGAGTTGAGGTCGTCCCACCGATACATCTCCTCCCGTGCCTTCCTATGCCGCTGCTGCAACTTTCGCACCCAGGTCTCCATACTATGAGCCGGTCCTAACAGTTTATGGGCCTGGTGCAAAAGCAAAGATATATGTTGAATGGGCTTCTAAAAAGACAAACACATATATGCGAAACAATTGAATCAGCAATGGAGACAATTGAACATTCAAAACAAGATTCCAGAAATCGCTAATCGCTAGTCAATGGGCGAGTAGGGGAGTAGGAATTAATCGGTTGTATTGGGGATTAATCGGAATTAATCGGTGGACACTAATCGGCAGACTTGAATAGTAGTCCATAAGAAATTAAAGCAAGATAGCAAGCACCAAGTATCAAACATCAAGCCTGTTACACAATTTGCACTTCACTCTATCCAATCTATTTGCATCGACTAGTACCCCATAGTCCCATCCTATATCATCAGAATTCCTCTTAAGGATCGCTGCCGTCGAATTTTGGGTTGACGATATGATCCTCGTTACCTAGTATCCTACATCATGAATGTATACAAATTGGCAGCATCACTAGCTGCATCAGGCATCAGCAATTCAGTATTCATTATTCAGCAATCAGAGACAGAGGGAGAGTGGAGCGGCGGTGGAGAGGCAGAGGGAGGTCGACAGCGGCTGGGAGAGGAGAGGGAGGCCGGCGGCGGTGGGGAGAAGAGAGGGTGGGGAGAGGAGAGGGAGAGCTGCAGAGGCCAGAGGGAGAGTGGCGGCGGGGGAAGCCAGAGAGGGAGGTGGTGGCGGCGAGGAGAGCCAGAGAGGAGAGGGCGGCGGCGGTGGGGAGAAGAGAGGGAGGCTGCGGCGGCGGGGAGAGCCGAAGAGGAGAGGACGGCGGCGGCGGGGAGAGGGAGGCGGAGGGGGCGGGGCAGCAAAGGGGAGAGGACAGCGGTTACCTTCGGTGGACGGCGGCGACACTCTCGACGGCGGCGGCGGTCCTCCCTCTCCTCTCCCAAATCAGGTTCGTCGCTTCCCCTGAGTTCAAAACCTAGACGGCTTCCCCGAAACGCACAGCACGCCCCCATTCCCCTCTTCAAATCTCTTCAAACCGCCGATTAATCGCCGATTAGCCCGATTTTGGCCGATTTGGTGTTAATCGAATCGGCAGCTTGCCGACTAGGAGTTAATCGCCGATTAATTGGTGATTTTATCCGATTTTTAGAACAGTGATTCAAAATTTAACTGAAATAGGTAAATAGCACAAATTTAACTGAAACAAGCGTGAAAGATGCATTTAACCAACTCCTTTCAATGCCTTTGCCCTTTTGTAAGATTCAGTAGACGTGAAGCAGACCACAAAACTACAGTCCCCTTCCAGGGGACACACAACAATAGAATCAGGGCCACTCTTAGTATTTTAAGAGCCCGGTGCAAAAATGAAAATACATCTTATCTTAAGTGGGCCTCTAAAAAGTAAAAATACAAATACAAATATACTTCAATTTCACACTCAAATGAAAATTTAGCACACAAACAATCCTCGACAATTAGGGCTGTAATCGGATTAGATTCGGTCGGATAGTGGTCATACCAAATCCTATTAACTTTAATCGAATTCGAATACGAATTCGGATATACTCGGATTCGGATACAAATCGGATAGTTATCTAATTCGAATTTAAATCGCATTTTTACTCCATTCGGATCGAATTCAAATATTATTTAGATAATACTGTTGTTGTAAGGAGACGACCGTGAGGAGGTGGCTTGGACGTGGGAGACAACCGCAGGGACGTGGGGAGACGGCCGTGTAGACGTGGGGAGACGGTCAAGGGGACGCGGGGAGGCAATGTAGACGCGGGGAGACGGCCGCAGGGAGGCGGCGTGGACGCGGGTGGAGGAGACGGCCACAAGGACGCGGCTTGTGACGCGAGAGGAGGCCGCGGCAAGGAGGCAGCGTGGACGTGGCGGCGAGGACGAGGTGGCAGCGGGGACGAGTAAATGGAGGCAGCGTGGAGGCGGCGGGGAGGCAGGAGGAGGCGGCGTACGGGGGACGAGGTGGCGAAGACAAGTTGGGGGCGACAGTGGGGACGGGGCGGACAGGGGACGAGAAGGCGGCCGGAATGCAGCGAGGATAGGGGATAGGGGTGGCAAGGAGGTGGCGCCGCCGACGGGGGACGGGAAAGGAGGAAGGACTAACGGGTAGGGTTTAGATAAACCTAAAATCTAAACGGATGCGGATATTATTCGAATCCGAATCTGAATCCGAATCCAACATTCCATACCAGATCCAAATCCGAATCCGGGAAAATAATCGGACGTATATCCGAATCCGAATCCGATTATATAATCGGATATCTGAAAAGACATCTGAATCCGATTTTTTCGGATTCGATATCCGGATTATCCGATTACATCCGGTTCCGATTACACCTCTATCGACAATGACTACTTTCCCTCCCCCAGGTGATCTGAAGGCAATCGGGATACCTCCTCTCTTTTTCACCAGTGGGCTCACCGGAGAATCCTCTCTCTTTCTCAGTCTTCAACCTCTTCGAGTAGTGAGTAGTGAATTTCTGGATGAAAACTAGTTTTCATCCGCTGCTACTCCACCAAAGGATCAGATAACATTCCTATCCTAACTTTTAACATTTCTTATTGATTGCTTATATTCCTTTCTTCTGTTTCTTTTGGGTGCATACCTTTTTTATTTTTACTCCTCCAGAGACTGGATTCTTCTCCTCTGCCTTTTGTTATCTTCAGAACCAATGGATATTCTAAAAGGCCTTGAAAAAATAGGCATAGACTTCAGTTGTTTGGTTAGAAATAGCTTCAAAACCTCAGTACATTTTGATCCTCTCAACACGATGAAGAATTCTTTTTGGTCATTTCATTTGCTAGATTTACCTTTCATCTTTCAGAGGATTCAGTAGCTAGATTACTTCAAACTTTTCTAGGAAAGTCCAGCTCATCTCCTGAGAGAAACAACTTTATAAATTTGGCTTCAAAGTTTTGGTAGCAACCAAACAGATAGGAAATCTACAAAAAAGGTGGTCTATTTAGAGATTTCGTTTCGGCACATTTCTTCCTTTGGCACAACGGTGGTCCAAATTGGATCACAGAATATAACAACTGGAAGCAAGAACAAGATGAAGGCCGGTCAAAAGTTATTAGAAAAAAATTTGGTAAATTAAAAGCAATACCGATTTCAGTGAACCCAAGCCTTGCACCTCGACATAGTTTAGTTAATCAACATCTTTACCCAGGCTATATTAGACAAGTTAGACGTTTAACTTGCTCTTCACCAGCATCTTAGGCAAAAAAAACCCTGTATTTCTAGAGGAATCTATCCGAATGTTGTTCTTGCTAAATTTTTCTCCCCATTTAGTTATTCGTTTAAATTTAATTCAGTTTATTGTTTTCATTGACTCCAAAGAGGGAATTTCAAGAGAGAGTCCAGTGGAGATATTAGATTTATTGTTTTCATTGTCTCCAAAGATGGCATTTCAAGAAAGAGTCCACTTGAGATATTAGATGAAGCTCTTGCCTCAGCTTTAGGACATATAGCTGACGTTGCCCAAAGCAAAATGTCGACAACTCTAAAACCCACTTTTACCGCCAGGCTTCATGCAAACCAACTGTTGAGAACAGAGTGGCAGTGCCATCTTTCAAGGGCATTTCAGGAACGAACAACAGATTTGCCACCCTAACCACTGCATCGGAAACAGTAGCAGCGTGCACATGGACAGGGAACACCTCTTCGCCAAATCTTTCACAAATTTGCCATCATCACCAACAGTCACACCCAGTCGCGTCCTCTCCTTCATCGCCTATAGCATGCACTGCTTCATTTCCAACACTTGAAAGGACGCGACATAGCAGGCCTCATTAAAACCCACTACACAACGATCAAACTCCCCCTCACCCCATCCCAATTTATCTTCTTTACAAACCCAAGTTGCACCTCTGGCTAAGACTTCTCACACCATTTCTTCCATAATCTCGCTACCTCACCCTTGCAAAAGCACCATTCCAGTTCTGAAGATCACTGATTGCCAGCAGTATCTGCCACCGGGTACTGAAGAAATCCAAGTAGAAGGAACGTCGGAGAAAGTTAGGGTGGTGCTGAAGGACTCCTACCCACCCACAAATGAAAATGCACTGATATGTGAGTTGATGATCCAAGACTTGAGTCTCCAGTTCAACCACAGAGAAATTATCATGAGCTTTTTTGAGGAAATTAAAGAATATCCAATTCTGGGCATCTAAAATTCTGCACTAGGGAAGAATACAGCCTATGTTTTCTTATATAGAAGTTACCAGAGGGACCTGGCTTGTGATCAGTTACTAGGATCCATGATTTCTCCATAGATCAGTTAGGAAATTTAGGGTTTTTTGCTCAAGACATAACGAGGGACCAAACTCTAGGAAGACACCGTTCATCAAGAAAGCATGGCTGAAACTGCTAAACTTCCCACTAGATTTATGGTCTACTAAGAGTTTCAAGAAGCAGTAGAAACCTTTGGCCAATTCCTGGAATGGGATGACTCTCCAAGAGCCATAGTGGACAAAACAGGAGTGACTGTTAAAGTATGGGTCGAGCACAAAGGACATCCCAAATGACGGTTACTGAGCTAAATGACATGGGAAGATCATGGGAAGTGAGGGTCGTGATCTTTCATGTGACACCAGCCATTGACATGCCACTGCAAGAAAGTTGAGGACGATGATGATGACAACCCTTTCAACCTAGACCAAGAGGAGAATTTGCACAACAACAACGGAGGAGGGAACCTTAACCAGGAGGAACAAGCTAATGAAGGGAACATAGACAAGGTGATGCATGACCAATATCAGAACACCTTGAATCCAGCACCCTTTCTAGATCCAGTATGGGACGCAGCTGTAAGAATTATCAGTGAGGTCGACAACAATGAGAGCACAGAAAGCAGCGACAGAGGCTGGAGAACACGGCCGGGGAAAGACAACTCCAACAGTTCCACCACTTTCAACTCAGGTTCTGGTGATGCCACATCCAAAGGCAAGGAGATTCAATCTACCCAAAAGGAGGTCGTTCAAGTGAGCTCAGACTCGGAACCAGGAACAAGGCAGAGCAAGCGACTGGCCATCAAGTACGGTGGTTTCAGAAAGTCATATACTGATGCAAAACGTCTCGAGAAGAATGACCCAGAAGTTCTAGAGCTCCCACTGGTGACACGACAAGCAATGGCAGAAGGATGTGGCATTGTACGTGAGCAAGCCAAGAAGAAGATTCTCTTCAACCCTAACATAGATCAAATTGATGACTGAACAGACCATGCTAACTACTCCAAGCAGGGCCCGTTTATTTTATTTGAATGATAAACTTAAGTCTGCTTCATAAGACGGGGCCCCTTATCTTAGCTTAAAACACTATGCTTGACTATCTGGGTGGGTGACCCAGCTACTGCTCTATATCGTATGCACTATCTAATCTTACTTTATCTTACTCTTTTGTGTTCACTGCTAAGTTCTCTTTGCTATGTTATATTTATCTTGCAACTGTTAGTTTATCTTTGGGTCGGTTATTTTTTTACCCCTTGCCTATATTCTATTTATAGCTGGTTATCTATTTGATAAGGCTCTCTTGCTGACTCCACTTTTACTAACTGTGGCTTCTGTTTTTCCTAGAACTGGTTCTAGGGTTTCTGAACACTTATCTTTAGTTTACCCATGATAGCTACTTCTAGAATTCTCACCTGGAACATTAGAGGGATTAATGCATCCTCCAAATGGGATGCAATCAAAGGGATTTTAAACACAAAACAGATTTGACATAGTTTGCTTACAAGAAACAAAAAGAGATTTTTTTGACAATTTTACATTAGAAATTTCTGCCCTAGATTTCTAGATAACTTTAGTTTTATTCCAGCAAAAGGTATGTCTGGGGGTATTTTAACCATCTGGAATGGTAACTTAACTTAGAAGGTTGTGTCAAACATAACTATGCTTTAGAATTAAACTTCAAAAATATCTCAGGCACCTCTTTCAAATTATTCAATATATATGGTCCTCCCAACTCCCAAAACAAACTTCAGTTCCTAAACTGGCTCAACTCTATTAACCCTGATAAGAAGGTTGGATAATAGGAACAGAGGTTCTTCACTGCCCTCTTTTGTTAATATCTTTAACAATTGCGTCAACAATCTACATTTGATAAATTACCCCTGAAAGGCAATACATTTACTTGGTCAAACATGTAAAGAAATCCCCTCCTAGAACAATTAGACTGGGCCTTCATTTCTCCAGCTTGGGATTCCTGTTTTCCTAATTCAACCTTCAACACCCTGCCTAAGACAACTTCAGACCATACGCCATGTCAAATAACCTTCGCACCAAATTTCCCTTCTAGAAACATTTTTAGATTTGAAGATTATTGGTTGTCCAAACCAGATTTTGAAAATACTGTCAAAAATAACTGGTTTTTCTCTACTTCCACAGCTAATGTTGCCACTGGTATAAACTATAATTTCAAGAATCTTCGGAAAATTTTTAGGTCTTGGAAGGGGAGTCCAAAATATTGGCAAGATAAAATACACTTCTGCAATCTAGTGATAATACTTTTAGATGGCTTAGAAGACCAAAGACTGTTAACCAACCAAGAATATAATTGGCACAACCTGATTAAAAAACATCTAGAAAGTTTACTCCAAAACCTAAGGACCTACTGGAAGCAAAGAGCTAAACTCAAATGGGCCTCATTAGGAGATGAAAATATCAAGTATTTCCATGCTATAGCCAATGCAAAACATAGGAACAATAACATTACCTTATTAGAAAATGAGGAGGGGAATATCTTTCAATCTCATAGTGATAAAGAAGACTTACTTTTTAAAAGTTTTAAAGATAGACTAGGTTCATCGAATGGTTCAATCTGTCACTTAAACCTAGACAATCTTCTTAAGTTCAAAATATAAACTCTGATAAGCTAGAATTACCCATACAACCTGAGAGCTAGACCAAGCAGTGGCTTCTTTGCCTAATTTCAAAACCCCAGGCCCAGACGGTTTTAGCAGTTCATTTTACAAAAAAAAAGTTAGGACCTTATCAAAAGACTTTCATCTTCTAGCCAATAGATTTAGCTCAAACTCATTAGATATCTCCAGTATAAATAGGGCTTTCATTACTTTAATCCCCAAAAAAGATATCAACTAAAGTGAATGATTTTAGGCCCATCTCTCAACACCGCTATTAAAATTATTACTAAAGTTTTGGCAAACAGGTTACAAAATATCTTTCCAGATATAGTCCATAAAAACCAATTTGGTTTTATTGAAAAAAGACCAATTCAAAATTGTTTTGGCTGGGCAATGGAATACCTTTATGCTTGTAGAAATAGTAAAGAATATATAATCTTAAAACTAGATTTTGAAAAGGCCTTCGACAAATTAGAACATGTTGCCATCATAAAGATATTACAACACAAAGGTGTTGGACAAACTTGAATATCTTGGACTAATACATTACTAAAATCGGGACAATCAGCAGTAATTTTAAATGGAACGGTGGGAAAATTCTTCCACTGCAAAAGAGGAGCATGACGTGGTGATCCTTTATCGCCTCTTCTTTTTGTTTTAGTAGCTAATCTTCTTCAAGACCTCCTTAACAACGCCTGGAGAGAAAACATTATAGGCATTCCTTATGGCAATTGCAATAATTTAGATTTTCCTATTCTCCATGAAGACGATACACTTATCTTCCTAAGGGCAGATGATAGAGACCTACTTAAAAGTATTTTAAAAACTTTTGCTGATTCTACAGGATTATAAGTAAACTATAGTAAATCTCAGCAAGGTTATCAAGTCGGTCTATCGTCAAAGTCGTCATGGGAACGACTAGTCGACAACTAGTCAACAAAATTACCTTGTATAATAGCAAATTAACAAGATATTAAGACTTAATGATCAAGCACATGAAACAACAAATTCTCGAGAACAATAACATTCTAAAAGATAATTAAATAACAAGACATCAAGTTCTCAAGTCTCCAATAGCAAAAATAAGGCACAATTGTGAAGCTTCTGGATTATTAGTAAAGTAGTGAACACAACCAACAGTGATTACAGGCTTACAGCCAAACATTAGCAAACCTTAAAAGAAAAGGGCAATAGGGCACACTGTTGCACTACGGGCGAGATTGAGGCAATTAGGCGATGGTGGAGGAATAGCGACGGCGAACGGCTTAAGGCGGCGGTTAGAAGCGACAACCGTGGGCGAACAGCTCGAGGATGGCTCGAGACAGCGGTCAAAGACGGCGACCACATGCGGACGGCTCGAGATAGCAGTCAGAGGCGACGACCGCATGCGGCTTATGAGTTGCGACGATGGTGGCGCCCTCGGGGGCTTGCGAGTTGCCACGATGGTGGCGGCCTCAAGGGCTTGCAATGGCAGAAAGTTGCGACGACGACAACGTTGGCGGCAACGAGGGATTGTGAGGGTTGCGACAACGGCGAGACAGCGACGGCAACAGCGACTGCAACAAGTGCTCTCTCTCTCTTGCTTATTCCTTACTTAGAAGTTAGATCTATCTCAGATCTGTTTCTCGCTGGGAGGAAGACTTACCCTTGTCAATTATGTTTTTTTCATCCCTACCCACTTTATATCTCAGTTATTTTCATCTACCATCAAAAATAATTAAAACCCTAGACAGAATCAAAAGGAATTTCCTTTGGAAAAGAAAAGGTTTAGAATGTAAAACTGGAGGTCTAGTAGCCTGGAGTACGGTTTCTAAAAGTAAAAAATATAGTGATTTAGGAGTAATTGATCTGCAAAAAAAAAAATAATGCACTCCTAAAATATGTACACCTCTTTTTCAATCAACATAACACCCCTTGGGTTAACTTCCTCTGGACTAAAATTTACTCAAATGCATTACCTCAAACCATTACAAAAAAAAAAAATCCTTCTGGTGGACTGACATACAAAAACTCCTAACTACCTATTTAGGGCATGTTTGAGTACTAGGGATAAAAATCTTGATGGGAATCATATCCAACCAAAATTTTTAGTAATCCAAAAATCCCCTTGAAAAAAAAATCGCACCGGTGAAATAATCTGACCTGTGTTTGGGAAGGAGTAGGATTAAAATCCCGCCATCCAAAAAAATTCTGAAAAATAGAAAAATTTGAAACAAAATTACAAAAAAGTCAAAAAAATTTATAAAAATTCAAGGAAAATTCAAAAAAGTGGAAAAATAAAAAATTCGAAAAAACTACAAAAATTCACCAAGATGTACGTAGACATGTCATGTCCATATAAAACATACAAAATCAAGCATCCTCAAGCTAAAGGAGTCAAATTAAACATCCAACATAAGTGACAAATCTCCTGCATGCCAGTATTAAATAAGTCAAAAACAAGAAACAGTTCATCTCCAGTCAAAAACAAGAAACTTCTCATCTTTTTTTGTTTTTTTTTTTGCTGATTCTTGCTGGTTCTTAGTGATTTTATTATGCCGATAGATGTTGCTAGCTATTTCTAGGATAGCTTAGATCTATGAGCTTCCTTAAAACTAATGTCCTATATAAATCACATTTGGGAAGAAAATTTCTAACTATAGGCAAACTAACAAAGGCACAAACCATTAAGCAATCTACTAATCAAGTGATCAACAGTACAAGAAGCTACAAGCATCAAACAAAATTAGAAGCTAATCAATTCCAAGAGGCAAAATCCAGCTCCTTAATTTTCACATTGTAACAAGTCCCGCTAATATGCCTGACATAGATAGTTTCAAGATAGCCAATCTCAAGTTGAAACGGTCATATAGATGATATATCTGCCTATTATAAAGTTAGAATTTATTATCCAATTCCAAAGCCTATAGCTTCCAAGAATATCATAGGAAGGTACTTTCTTTGCAAGGACTAGGACTAAACTGACATATTTGAACAATACTACATTTTCATCAGATTTATGTGAATCACCATGGTAAAATTGGACTTGATGATGTATGTCTGCCAAGTATTACTCAAAACTTATAACTATTGGAATACTCAAATACCAATTCTCAGACTTCATTAATTATGCACTAATGTACATTCAGTGTGTGTATCCACACACAACATAATAGATTCAATGCCTGAAACTGAATCAAATAATCTAGTATTATAACTTGGCCTACAGTTTATCCAATCCATTCGATTCGTATGTTGCAGCCCACTTATTACTAATCATGTTGCAGACAGTAAGTAAACACCATGTCAACAGAAAAATCGATGAGAAATTTACCATCTTTGAACTGTAGCAAATCAAACCAGCTCAATCCATAAGTTGCTATGCAATGTTCCAATTATCATTTTCTACTAAAATCTATGCATGAGAGAGTAAAAGATGGGGTCTCACGGTGGCAGCAGTGGGCTCAGTGGAGCGACCGACAGTGCTGAGTAGTTTTTGGAGCTCGCCGGGGGCGGTGTGGAACCAGGCGAAGAGGCGGAGCACGTTGGGGTGTTCAAGGCCATGCTAGATCTCGATCTCCCGCCGCAAGACAAGAGGAGGGCGAGGGGGAAAGCGGCGGCGAGAGGAGGGCGAGGGGGAGGACGGCGCGAGAAGGATGGCAGAGGTGGGCGGCCCGAAAAAACGGCCCGAAAAGAGGAGGGCGAGGGTGAGCATGGCCGAGAAGAGAAAGATTTCTAACCAGGCCTAAGAGCCAAAATTTTCACATCCCCAAAGTGGGCTTCCTTCTCCGGTTTTAGATCTTAATCCTGACCCAACCAAACAGATTACTGAGTTTAATTAGGATCTTTAACCTAATCTATAAAAATCTCTCCGAAATTAATCAAAAACTGCTCTTCCAAACAGTCTCTTAGACTTAACTAAGATCCAGATTGGGAATGGATCACCATTGCCTTTTGGCATGATAACTGGAGTGGTCCTCATTTTTTTCATTCACCAAAATTACCAAATCTTTCAATCAGAGAATGGACCTCCAATCCTTTCCACCAAAACTTCTTTACCCCTCTTTCAAACCAAGCTATTCTTCAATACAAACCTTCTACAACAATAATCCAAGAAAAAATCAATCTCAACACAAATAAGGACATTTGGAAAATATCTGGAAAAGAAGACTTTCATACAGTTAATCACAAACAATAACCTGCCATCGAGTATAGCAAAATGGATCTGGAAAATAGATGTGTTTTAAAAATGAAAGTCTTCTTTTGGACCCTCTTGCATGGAAAATTAAACACAAAAAGTATGCTGAGGAAAAACCTCTTGTTAGATAGCAATGAGAACTGTATTTTATGTGTTTCTGCTTGCATAGAAGATACTCGACACCTTTTTTTTTTATTGTGATTTCAGCAAAGATTGCTGGAGCTCTATTGAAATCACATGGACAAACCACACAGATATCTGCATGAAACTACAAGAGACAACAAGGACCAGACAGATCACTATGATATGTTGATCTTAAACAATAATCTATACCAGTTCACTACACTTACAACAGTCATGTGCATGTGCTACAAGTTTTATTAATCAAATCTGAAATAAGGAATTAAGGAAACGGGAAACCTGCAGAACTAAACAAGATTATAAAACAAATAGGAAATAAGGAATTATATGGGGACCTCTGTAATCTAGCCAAGCAAGGCGGCCTGCAGCTGGTGGGCATGGTTGGCTGGTCGCCGGCTTTGGGTGGATGGTTCAGTTGTTGCAGCCAGGATAGCGTAACCAGGTGCGGCACTCCGACGACGAGCACGACAAGGTGGCCGTACGTGCTGGAGTTCTTGGGGTCGTCGGATAGCAGGACACTGGCTGTGCGACTGAGCAGCGGAGCGGGTGCAGAGAGCGGAGGAGGGCGCCGGGCATCAGGCGGCAGCAAGCGGCGCGAGCCAGGGGGGGAGGCGGGCAGAGGGGATCTAAATTTAAGGGTTCCTGTTTTATTTTGAGGCTAATTTAGAAGCGGGCCGATTGGGTCTGGTGGCCTACAAATTTGTGGGCTAGGGGGTCTTTTCTGGGAAAACCTTTTCTCTGTTTTTTTTAATATCAAGCACTGTTTTGGGCCGTTGGGGTTGGGGTTGGGTGTGTGTTCCATACAAGTTCCCAAACCAACTTTCCAATCCATAACACAAGTCTGCAAAACTACACAAATACAAAATAAGATGATTCGACGGTTTTGCTAAGGGTTTCAAATTCAATCGGAAACTAACTGGGGAAGAGGCTACCGGTCGGACATATATAGGGCCGGCCATTTTGGCTAGGCTTCTCCAATAAACTAGCTTATGAGAAGCTTAGCTTATAAGTCCCATAAATCATCTTCTACCAGCTTAAGCTTCATTGGAGCTTATCTTTACACTAATTTTCCTTCAATTGAATTTTTGTTAGTCCAAAACATTCAATTGTACTCCACTGCCATCTCGGCAGTCGGGGGGAGATGAAAGTGTCCAATGCAACATCTTCCCACTCTACCTCTCTGATATTGCTTGATCCTGGTTCTACAACCTAAAGGAAGGCTACATCAAGTCATTCACACAACTTAAGCGTGAGTTTTGTGTGAACTTCCAGGGGAACTACGTGCACCCCCTAGACTCGTTGCAACTCTAAACCGTCAAATAGAAGCCGGGGGAAACTATCCGAAACTTCTTCAAGCGCTTCATGCAGGTGAAGAGCAAGGTGGCGCACGTTCCCACCACCACCATCGAGGCGTGTAAGAGCGGGATCCTTCACGGGAAGCTCCATCAAAGGCTCTCTCGGAGTTGTCGTACCTCCGCTGATGAGCTCTTCAACGTTGAGAAATATGCTCAAGCGAAGGAGGACGACCTCTGGAAAAAAAACCAAGTGGCACTCGCTCCCCCGAAGCAGGACTGGGAGCTACCCAACAAGCGCCCCAGGAGCGGGCACCATCACGAGCCAAGGCCTCGGGACACCTTTGTCCTCGAAGGCGAAGGCGGCTATTGCGGAACCGACCGCGACAACCGCTCCTTCTCCAAGCCAAAGGGCAGCGGGGGAACCCAGTCCTCCCGCGTCAGAGGGAAAGGAGGTTGGAGTCCCCTTGTGGTCTCTTTCATTGATCTACTTTCCACACCACTCAAGAGTGCAAAACCCTCCTTGAAAATTTTGCGGCTTACCTCGAGTGACATGGGCAGAGGGGGGACCCTGCCTCCGTACCTCCTTCGACAGCCCTCATAGTCCTCCCGACACCTGCTGGAAGACAAGAAGAGCGAAGGCAAGGGGGAGAAGGCTCTAGCGCAGAGCTTTCCTTCCAACGTCCTAGGGCATGTCAATGTCATCCCGGAAGGATCCGCCTCCGGGCGAGACTCAAAGCGTCAACACAAGGAGTACGCATAGGAGGTCAAGATTATGGGAGCCCTCAATACATCTCAGCCACCAAAGTGGTCGGACATCCCCATCATATTTATTGCAGAAGACTCTTGTAGGGTTTGCTTCTCCCACGATGACGCCCTCATCGTCTCCGCCACCGTCTTCAACTGTCAGCTAGCCTACATCCTCATGGATGGCGGAAGCACCGCGAACTTCCTTTACATAAAGGCGTTTAAGGAAATACAAGTCGATGAGAAGCTACTCTAACCCACGACTAGCTCCTTGTAGGGCTTTATCCCAAGGAAAACAATATACCCCATTGGGAAGGTAGACATCCCAATGACGTTCAGAACTCCGGACAACTACTGGACAAAAATGGTCTAATTCGACGTAGCGGACCTCCCATCATCCTACAACACCATCATGAGAAGGACCACCATCAATCGCTTCAAGGCGGCGGTGAGAAAGAGAAAGAGAAGAACTCTTGTATACAGATGAGAAAGAGAGAGAAGTAATCCAATACTGGCAAAGAAACCAGATACTTGTATAAATATACATAAACATAAACATATCTATTAGCTATATATCATATACAACTATCTGATACTTGTATCAGAGAACAACAAAATGAAAAAAAATCATAGAAGGCATAGAAACATCATAGAAACATAACTGCATCAAAAGATTTGATGCGGTCTCCTACAAGGCATAAATGGATGTTGAGAGGAAGCATTGCAAAACCAAGCAAGTGTGATAAGCAGAGAAGTAGTCTTGCATGCCGATAAGAGTTGATCTCTAATAGCCAAGGATGACTTGCCTGTGTCCTCTTGAAGGATTAGTTAGCTATAGCTAAGTCTTCAAGTTGGTTCATAGGCTGTCTCCTTGGCTAGCCTGAGTAACTCTTGTTGTTCATGTTAGACTTACTTCTCTTTATGTAGTAGATATTTTGATCTGGTATAAGACCTTCTCCAACAGACACCTCAAAGTACTGTGCACCCGACTTGTTTCGGCTACGCCCACGATATGGGTTACAACAGATGCTCCAACAGAAGACGGATCCGGCGGGGAGTCGATACATATCGAAGAGAGGATACCGAAATCTCGACATCCTCTCTGCAGTTGCTATCTTCTCCACACTTGCCGCCGCCCCCAACTATCGCCAGTTCGCGCGCGCGTTTGCCAGTTGGAGAGGCGACGTCTCCCGTAGAAGGCCTGGCGCCGGTGCGTTGTCCCCGTCGGCGGCGTTGACCGGCCGAAGGGGGCTTGCGCCGGAGGGGTAGCAGCGTCAGCGTGAGGCCTCCAGCGAAGAATCCGTTGTTTGCCTGCAAGTCCGCGGTGCCGCCACCCCGCGCCGCCGGTCCCCCGCGCCGCCACCGCCCGTCACCACTGCTCCCCAGCGCCGCCACTTGCCTGCAAGTCCGCTGTGCCGCCACCCCGCGCCGTCGGTCCCCCATGCCGCCGCCACCCGTCGCCGCCGCTCCCAGCGCCGACACTCCGCTGCGTCGTCGTTTGCCTACAAGTCCGCGCCCCCCGCCCCCGCCACCCCGAGCCGCCGCCAAACCCGCGCCACTGGCCCCCTGCTCCGCCGCCACCCGCCGCTCCCCCGTCGCCGCCGCCACCGCCCCTCGCCGCCGCCGTTTGCCTGCAAGTCCGCGCCCCACTCCCCCGCGCCAAATGTCTTCTGACGGTTATTTTTTAAGGTTTTAGAGAGTGTGATTTAGAGATTGCTGTTGGAGTAAGTTAAAATGTAGGGATGGAATGTTTTTAGGGAGATATGTATATGAGGATATATAGATCTAATTTTAGGTACCACTGTTGGAGAAGGTCTAACAATGACAGTATTAATAGCAAAGACCAATCTTTCCCTATGCAATCTCGCATACTTGGATCGGCTTATCCATGAACTTAGCTGTTCTACTGGCCAAAAACTTGGTGATTATTTTATAGCTACAATTCATTTCAACAAATTGATGGATCGAAATTTTTGGATGGTGATCACATCATTCTTTTTTGAAATCAGGATTATTGTGGCAAAGTTCAGCTCTAACTTAAGTCAAGTTCTACAGCTACTAATAACAGAGCAAAATTCATCAAACTTGATGTATACTGGCAGCAAACAGAGAGGCAGCAAAACAATAGCAGCAAAGAACTATCTAACTGAAATCAGATCACATTATAAGAACCAAAACCTATATACTAGTAATTCAAGGTTGTTGTTCATATGTTTCATATAGATTAGCTTTCAGTTCAAACAGAACCAAGTGTTCCAATTTAAGTACTGCATGTGAAGCAAAAGACTTAACTATGACACAGTACATTACTGCTAATCAAACATCCCAACCACAACTTTGCTGGTTCTTATAATGTGCTGAAAAGAACAGATGAACACTTGGACACAAGCAAATAGATCTGCTGAAAAGAAGAGATGGGGGGAAGAATTGAAGATTGATATGTACCTCGATGAAAGATTTCCAAGCGCTTGTGTTCTTGCTCTGATCTGCTCCGATTTGTGAAGATCTGTGAAGATATGTGAAGATCTGAACAGAAGAAAATAACACAAGCAGATAGATCTATTGAAAAGAAGAGATGGGGAGAAGAATTGGAGATTGCTATGTACCTGGATCAAAGATTTCCAAGCGCTTGTGTTCCTGCTCTGATCTGCTCCGATTTGAGAGAGACTAACACCCCCTGTCACAGATCTCCGGCGGCACCGGCGCGACGCTACTCTCAGGCGGTCCACCTCCCCGATGTCGGCTAGGTCTGCACGTTCAGTGCATACAAATCAAAAATTGCCTAGATCTGATAAACCCTAGATATGAGAAACCCTAGATCTGCGAAACCCTAGATGGGGAGGGGATGATCTCACCGGAGAGGGGGTGACGGCGTCGTGCGGGGAGGGGTAGGCGACGGAGTCGAGGCGTTGCGAGGGGAGGAGTAGGAGGCGGCGAGAGAGATCGCGAGAGAGATCGTGGGGAGGCGTCGTCGCCAGAGGGAGCAGCCGCGCGAGAGGGAGTTCAGGCCAGTTTTTTTTCCCGGCCGATCCAGTGGGTTTGGGCCGGAATTTTCCCGTTCCGAGCCCGACCCAAAGGCGATTTTTAGCTGGACCGAATTTATTTCCGGGTTTGATTTTATTGCCGCCAGATTGGGCCGAATCCGGCCCAACCGGGGCCATCCAAACATGCCCTAACTGGTGTGTGATTTTTTAAACCAGGATTTGTAACCCTTCTGCGAAGTACCTACTCTTATGTGGTGTTACCAATGCAGACTTTCACAACACGCTGCCAGCCCTTCTCTTATGAAATCTCACGCCAAACTAGACAAAATCACTTACAATCATCACAGCATTGCAATAAGTAACACAAACATTTGAGCCCAAAGAATCCAGAGAATTCCCACCTGCTGCTCATGAAATTGCCCAGCAGTTCAGTTTCCCAGCCCACCAGTCAATGCTAATGCTGCTAATTATTTATCACAGCATTGCAGGCTCACGACTAGAGAAGAAAGCATTTCGCGGTGAACACAGCTAACGCTATCCCTTTGGCTAATGCAAATGCAATGACTGACTCACCAACGGAATTCCACATATTATTGTGAATAATTTAAACGCTAAGCTACTGAAGTAATCATTTCTCAATAAACCAAGTGGATCATGCACACCACCAAGTCGAAGCCAAAGGTTGCAGGTGTTAGTTATATGTATTAGATAAAATCACGGAGATATATTTATCTTTATTATATTTATGAACATTTGAATAAAATGTTATTTATTTTTGCATAAATTATCATCTTGATTTGATCAACAAGTATGTGACTTGTTTGTGAAATTCTAAATTTATATGATGATATTATTCTATAAAGTTTTTGATCTATTATCTTTAAATAGAATATTATTGATTAATACATTAGCACATATATTGATTAATAATCATGTTTCATGGATTATGAATATAAGATATCAAATTAATAATGTGGATATATGTTGGAAAATATAATGTTGGATAAACCTATTTTGAGACATTGCATGGATTTATCATTTAAGTGTCATTAGTTGGTCTCAAATAATATTTACGATTGATCCTTAGACCTGAGACCATCAGAGTTTCCTACATTGGTAGTAGTATACTTTGATACTAACAAACACTACTTTTAATTGAGTGGTAATAAAAGTAATGTTCAGATATGGTATAAGCCATGCGGAAGAATGTGAATGGTTAAGATGAAATTTGCATCTCTCATATAATGAGAGGGATATCTTTGGGCCTCTCAATATAGATGAACTGAGAAATGCATGGTCATGCCTTTTGTGCGTGAGTGTCAGTTCACTATGAGATCGAGAAAGAATTGAACTGTGTAAGGATGGCACGTTTCTTGCCTTGAGTTTAATCTGGTATTGTATGGCAAAAGAATCAACATGAGTATATTATATAGATTCGTTGATTATGATTTTGTGTTTATTTGGATAGTCGTTATGTCCTGCTAGGGGTCACTACCGACTTACAATTCGGGTAAGTATTCCTGAGCCATGACCAGATATGCATGAACCTATAGGATCACACACTTAAGGGGTTGGAACAAATCAATTCGGATCTGATCTGTTATGGGGTTTTCATATTAGACTAGGAGACTTAATGTTAGACTCCTCCTGCAATTCGGATAAGATTTGTTATGTAATATCGTATCACATCAGGAAACTTAATTTGATAAGATTCCTTTTACAAGACTCTATATAAAGAGAGGTATGATGGACTTTGAGGATATCACGAAAAACCCTAGCTACCATCTCCTCTAAAGCAACAGCCTCTAAACCCTTGTCGTGTGCATTAGTGCTAACACACCATCGTATAATGTTTCATCCCGGAACATGTGGATACCTGTAGAGGCGCTGCTGTAATTGCTGCGCTGATTAGGACAATCCGCGAGCGGTCACTATCATCTATGTTCACTGATCAGGATGATCTATGAGCGGTCGCTGTGCACATTCGATCGCTTCACCAAATCTCCTTCTGTTGTTGGTAATATCTAATCTATGGTCTATTACTGGCAGCTTTCGAGTAAAAATTTTTGAAATTCTGCTAGTGTACCTTACTTGGTTTACAACAGCAAGTCCTTCCAGTTTGCCACATCGCCTATCAGAGTGCCGCTACCCGCCGCACCCCCCTTGTTGCCATTGGCAGACGATGTCGACCTGTCACACTGCCGCCTACTGATCAGATTGAGACCTAGACCAAGTTTTAGACTAGATCTGCTCTGATGTTGATTGCTCTGATTGAGGTATAGACAGAGCTTCGACTATATTTGATCAGATGCTAATATGCGGAATAACGAGATCTTACTCGGAATTACCGAAACCGAAAGGTTGATCGAAAAATACAGCTCAAAGTAATTGCACAAATCTTTATTTCAAAGAGAACTTGTACACGCCGAACGTTAGGACGCACTCACCTATGTCGAGGAACTATGTGTCTAAGACTTAAATAAGTTCAACCTAGATTCGATGATCTAAACTAGAACTATTACAAAGTATTTATAGTCCAATTGTATGAATACGTATTAGACTTAATAACCTAAATGTATTAGACTCAAACAACTAACTAAACTTAACAGACAAGACTTAGTTATATGTATATGGATCAAACTACAATTCCAACCAGAATTCAAATCGAAGTCGCGAACCCTTTCCAAGGTCAACCTTTCCGAGGTCGTGCTCCTTTTCGTGGTTGCGAATCCTTTCCGAACTCGACCTGAGATCCACCCGGATTATGACTCCCCTGTTGAGAAGGAGCCAACTCCCGTTGCCACCATGATCAAAATTGGAGATGTGGAAATTGAGCTTGACCATCTTCTCGGGTGTACCACTTTGCCGCATGTGCTCGTTGACCTTTCCGTTCGATTCTAAAAGACTCTTGTGTACCGCTGCGGGTGGACATCACCTTCTTCTCCAAGATCATGTCGTTAGGTAGAGATTCTTCTCGTTGATAGACCAAATCTTCAATAGACGGTACTATGGTATCTGACCCATCATCCAGCATGGAAGGCTCAAAGAGTTTGAGGTGCTCAACATTGACAACCGAGTAAATATCCATATACGGAGATAACTCGAGCTGACAAGCATTATTACCAACTTTCCGTAAAATCCGGAAAAGACCATAACGAATTGGTTTTAACTTTTTACCTTCACCTTTAAGTTTCTCATTACTCAAATGTAACCATACCATATCACCTTCTTGGAATTGAGCATCAACTCAGTGCGGATCATGTCGCGCCTTGTACTAGAGTTGAGCTTTTAGCAAGTTCTGTTCAACCTCACCATGGAGTCATTGAATACCTTCCAGGAACTTTTGTGCTTGATCCTAGTCAGATGCTTCCTTGCTGTTCTGTGCGGAGGTAGGTAGGGATCGCAAACTCCATGTCGAATGGACTCTGCGGTAAAAATCCCAAACAGACCTCAAAAGGCGACTTTCCAATCGAACCATGCTCTCCTCGATTAAAAGCAAACTACAGGTACAGTATGCTTTCATTCCAAGTCTTCGAATACATAGAGTTATAGTCTCTCAAGAGATGAACGACAGTTCGATTTACCACCTTGGTTTGACCATCAGTTTGAGGATGAAAACAAGTACTCCTCCTTAGCTTGTGTCCATCATCGTCCAGAGCGATCGCCAAAAGTGACTAAGGAATCGGGTATCACGATCAGACACAATAGAAGTCGGCAGTTCGAAATGTGTCCAAACGTGCTGAAAGAATACCCGAGCTGCTTCTTCTCCCGTGATAGTCTTTCGACAAGGTATGAGAATAATCATTTTGGAGAACCGATCAACAACCACAAAGAGATAGTCGTTGCCACGACAGGTCTTAGGCAATTCTCCCAAGAAATCCATGGATATGCTTTCCCATGATTGCGATGGAACTGGTAAAGGAGTATACAAACCTAATTTCTAGTTTGCTGGTTTCGAAATGCTGCAGAAACCACAACCTCGAATAAAACTAACCACATCTTGCTACATTTGCGGCCAGAACACATGTCGATGAAGATTTTGCAAAGTCTTCGTAACCCCAAAGTGACCAGCAACCTTCGATGTATGCACTTCTTGCAGCCCTTGAATTCGAGGTGCTCCACGAGGTATACAAAGTAAATTGCCTTTGTACAGGAGCCCTTCTCGACGAACGAACTCCGTAGGTTTTCCTTGTTTCGAGCTCAACCAGTGCTGATTGAAAATTAGGATCTTCACTGTACATTGTGGCATAGTCATCATGACATGAGGGCTGAATCTGCATGAACGCTGATAAGCAGAGGGTCGTAACTGGTGGTCGCGATAGTATGTCAGCCAATTTATTGTGTACGCCCTTCTTGTACTTAATCACCAAATTAAACTGTTACAGATATGACATCCACTTCATATGTCGAGCTTGTTGTAGCTTCGATTGCGTTTGCAAATATTGCAAAGGCTGGCGGTCGGTGTGGACAACAATCTCTTTACCCAAAAGGTAGCACGGCCAATGTTTTACAGCCTGATGCAGTGCACACAACTCCTTGTCGTAGGTCGGGTAATTCTTCTGAGCTCCCTGGAATAACTCGAAGTGATATGCTACTGGTCGACCTTCTTGCATGAGTACTACGGCAATTGCATAACTTGAGGCATCGGTTTCTAGCTCGAATGGTTTATGTAGATTCGGCAAAGCTAGAATAGAAGCTTCTTCAGCAAGAGAAACGTGTCCTCATGTTTCTCTGTCCACTCGAACTTCTGGTTGATCCTGGTTAATGCATGCAACGGAGAAGCCACAATCGAGAAGTGTCGGATAAACTTCCGAAGCTATTGGCATGCTCCCACAAAACTACGCACTTCCATAACTATTCGCGGTCGAGGCCATTCTCGAATCACTTTTACCTTATCTGGGTCGATTTGCAACATACCATTGCCGACCACGAATCCCAAGTACAATAGGGTTTGCTGATCGAACTCGCACTTCTTATGGTTGAGGCGAAGTCGATGTTGCCGAAACTGTTTGAACACCTTTTAGACATGAATGAGGTACTCGTCTCACGAACAACTATAGACCAGTATGTCGTCGAGGTAAACAATCACAAAGTCATCGATGAACTGTCGCAATACATCATTCATAAGACGCATGAAAGTTGCCGAGGTATTGCAGAGGCCAAATGGCATGACCAGCTATTCGAACAAACCTTGTCGCGTTTTGAACTCGGTTTTCCAAGTATTCTCCTCTCAAATGCTGACTTGATGATACCCTGACTTTAGATCCAATTTCGAGAAGACAGCAACATGCTTCAATTGGTCTAGCAGGTCGTCAATACGAGGAAGGGGGTACCGATTCTTGATGGTGATCTTGTTCAGTATTCGGTAGTCATGCACATACGCCAAGTCCCATTTTTCTTTGGCACTAACACCACAGGAGATCCACAAGGTGAATTACTTGGTTGGATTACACCGTCTCTTAATAATTCAGCAAGCTGTCTTTTGATCTCTTCATTTTCCAATACTGAGTTGTGATACATACTGATCAGATTGGGAAGTGTCGCATCAGACACGAGTTGAATTTTGTGCTTGATTGGACGTTCCGGCGGACGACCCTGGGTACTCTCGAACAGAGTACTGTATTTCTCTAGTAGTCCCGACAAATGACCATAATCTTCTCAGCATGCCAACGACAATGGTGCTCGAGTACTATCACATTGACCAATTGGTCAAATCATAACAAGCACTATTTATGACATGCGTTGACAAGGAGAAGGGACAGGGGAAGAGGACAACAAAAGGGAGGCTGAGGTGACTACTAGCTAATGATGGCTCAGGGAGAGAGATTGGTATGCATCAGTGTATTTGTGCGTAGGCTGAGAGAGACGGAGAGAGAAAGAAAGAGAGAGGGGGTGACTGTGTGTCCTGGTGAGGAGAGGGAGAAATAAAGAGAAAATGAGAAAGAAAGGGAAAAAGAGAGAGAGGAGGAGGAATTTGCAAAAAGGAAAATGAGAGGGGGAGTTGAAATAGAAATGACAGGGGTGATATAATGTGCAGTCAAATTTTTTCAATTTTGACTCATATAAGAAAAATCAAATCTCACTCCCAACAAACCCTCCTAACAAAAAATTTCCTTCATAAGCCACATCAAATTCATGGAAAATGGTACTCTCTCTTCTTTAGTGAGTAATAATGACTCGTACTTCCACCATCTCCCTCCTTAATATACACCAACAATTACATCAATTATTTTTTCATGTGTATATGGGCACTAATCTCTAGAATGTTCCAATGGAAATGTAGTGAACGTAAACATATTACTTCCATAATTTTTTTAAATTTATAATTTTTGCTAATATATAATTATAAATTTAATGGCTTGCATTTTGGATACCACAAAAAAAATGCCACTTTGTCGACAATTGGAATCCGGGGATTTTTCTGTCGAACTTATGCAAAAAAGAGAGAGATGATGAAGGGAGCCAATCAGACAAATTCCCAAGGTATTCAAGGTATCTACGAATCTAAGACACGGGAGAATTATCTAGGTTCCAGCCCTCGTAGCTGAGTAATGACCCTATGTCCTGTGTATTTGATTATGTGGGAAAAAGGATTACAGAGAGATTGTTACAATGTATGTTTGCTAGCTAATCCTATCTGGCTAAGCCTAGTCTTCTCTGTAGTCGATTGTCCTCTCTCTAATCCTTCCCTCCAAAGCCTTCTTAGGGCCTGTTTGGATAGCCCCAGATTGGGCTAGATCCGGCCCAATCCGGCGGTAATAAAATCCCACCTGGAATTAAATTCGGCCCAGCTAAAAATCGCGTTTGGGTCGGGCTGGGAACGGAAAAATTCCAGCCCAAACCCACTGGATCAGCTGGGAAAAAAATGGCCTGTGGAGACAATTTTTTCCCACTCTCTCTCTCTCTCGCGGCTGCTCCCTCTCGCGACGACGCCTCCCCACGATCTCTCTCGCGATCTCTCTCACCGCCGCCTACTCCTCCCCTCGCAACGCCTCAACTCCATCGCCTACCCCTCCCCACACAACGCCGTCACCCCCTCTCTGGTGAGATCATACCCTCCCCATCTAGGGTTTCGTAGATCTATGGTTTCGCATATCTAGGGTTTCTCAGATCTAGGCAATTTTTTGATTTGTATGCACTGAACGTGCAGATCTAGCCGACACCGGGGAGGAGGACCGCCTGAGAGTAGCGTCGCACCAATGCCGCCTGAGATCTGTGACAGGGGGTGTTAGTCTCTCTCAAATCGGAGAAGCTCAGAGCAAGAACACAAGCGTCTGAAAATCTTTGATCCAGGTGCATGAAAATCTCCAATTCTTCTCTCCATCTCTTCTTTTATTTTGAGATCAGTAATTTTTGCATGTTAGTTGGAGATCAGTGGTTTTTGCTTCACATGGTAGTGCATCATGTGGAAGTAGATCTCTCATATGTAGTGTAATCTCTCATAGGCAGTACAAGCATATGTGGATTTGATCTCTCATATGCAGTTGTTCTAAAATTTGAAAAGGTTCGTGTAATGTACTATGTCAATTGCTCTAGATCCATGCTTGTTCCTAGTTCAGTTCAAAGATTGATAGCATTCAAAGTTTTTCTGAGTGAAATACTTGTTCCTAGCTCCTGTTATATCAATTTGCATAATTTGTTCTGTTCAGATCCATGGGTGGAAGTATGTATGTGCTTCAATGCTAGTGTTTTAGGATGCCTTCACATTTTTTTTTTGCTTCAGTGCTAGTGTAGGTTCTATCTTTGCTGTTCTAATTTTGTAGGTTAAAGATTGAACTTTTTTTTTGGAGAAAGGATATGAAGCAATAGTTCTAATTTTGATTAGGGATTCATTAGAATTCATTTGTTTTTCCTAATGTCATGTTCTATTTTTGCTGTTCCCAAAGGAAATATTGTCATTTTGCCATTGTTGCCTCATCTGGTTCACTTTTCTGGCCATGTTCTTAACTTAATCACTTGGTTTTGAGATACTAATTGTGAGTAATCCATGTACATTGATTGTGGTCACTGACCTGAAGCAGTGGATCTGCTGTGTACTGCACTGCAGTGTCAATTCTAATTTTCACCTGTTGTGGTTGTTCTTCTGTTATTGTTATGGTTCAATCTGTTATGGTTATGGCTAGCAATAGAGCAATAGAACTATGTAGCTATATGGCTATGTATTGTGAATCCAAATGGTGTTGATTAAACAACAAATTTCTGTAGATATTTATTGCTTTTCCAGCAATAGAACGCCTCATTTGGTTGATTAATTAGCCTTTAAAGTAGTAGACAAATAGGTTCTATTCAGATCTTCACAGATCTATCTGTTTGTTTCAATAGATCTATTTGCATTTTAATTTCTTCTATTCGGATCCATTGGTAGAAGATTTTTTCTTTTGATCTATTCCTAGATCCATGTTTGTTCCTAGTACAGTTTTTATGTGAAATGCTTGTTCTTAGTTCCTGTTATATCTATCTACATAATTTGTTCTGTTTGGATCCATTGGTAGGGGTATGCATGTGCTTCAGTGCTAGAGTTTCAAGATGCCTTCTATGATGTTCATATTACTTTGCTGTTCTCAAAAGAAATACTGTCATTTTTCTTGCTTGCCTAGCTCTTTGCTTTGTTGATGTTCAGATTACTTTGCTGTTGTGGATGTTGTATGCATCTACTAAATCTTGATTGTGTTTAGTGTGTACAGTTGCCTGTGGTAATTGGGAATTACAATATGTTGAGGTCTTTTAATTTTCTCATTGCTTCATTCCAACAATCATTATTGCTAATCAAATGATGTATTGTGTACTGGGTACTGTGTACTCTCATAGTTGAGAACTTACTTATTTGCTTGCTTGCCTTCTGTTGGCAATGACATGTCTCTATTCTTCCCATTCAGTTTTGCTAATTTGGTTTTAATTTTCACATGCTTCTTCAATGTGCTGTTACTAACAACAGAACAAATTTCAGGTCTTTTGGAGTCATCAACTTGTGCCAGTACTTGTTTTGGAGTCATCAGAAGCTGCATTACTTCAATTTTGTAATGTTAATTGGATTACTTCAATTTTGGATGTAATTGATTACTTCAATTATGTATCAAATTTTTGCTTTTTTAATATCTTTCAATGTATAGGATTTTTTTCCCGGTCACCCAAACAGTTGGTGGGAAAATTTCCCACCCGGAATTTTTTCCCACCGGGATTTTTTGACATCCCATGGGACTAAAAAAATCCCGGCCAGGATTTTTTTTGACATGGAAAAAAATCCCGGTCACCCAAACAAGTCCTTATACTTACTGAAGATATTGTTAGTTATCCTCCTGAAGGCACGTCCCATGATTCCTTCTAACTGCCCCGAGATGGTAGCTGCAGGTCGTGGATACGTGGTGGTTGCCGTATATCATGGGTATGTGGCAGTTAGGCAGCCTTGACTTGGTCATTGTGGGACTGCCTTACCATCCTAACCTCCTTCGATGGTTACCTTGTCAGGGACTTATGACTATCGTGGGATTAATCATAAGGATCATGGTAAGGTTGTGGTAAAGGGTGATCGCATACCTCTGCGACCGTGGTACCTTGTATCTGCCAAAGGATCTGGTCGTAGGGAGATATCTCTGCGACCATAGTGTCTGTGGATACAATATATGGATTTTATGATAATAAGTGTTTTACAATTTGCACGAAATAAATATGGTTCTTGGGTTATATTCGAGACACCTTTGGACTACCCGTTGTCTCTTCCCTTGGCCTTCGGCGACCATAGGAAGGTACTTGCAACCATGCTACGCTATGTGCGATCATGGGATGCTATCCGCGACCATGGAGGCCTAGACACAGTTAACAATCCTCATCAGCTAGCCCCCGAATTTGAAGTGACAGTGGCACACTCCAATAATTATGTCGCTTCGAATTCTCAACAGTGTCCGGCGCTTTGAATTCTCAACAGTGTACTATGTCATTTCGAATCCCAATGTACCTCGAGGAGAAAAATCACCTGGCAAGCACTAGGGAAAATCTCAAGGCCTTTGCGCTGTGCCCTAGGCCGGGACTCGAAGTGTCGCCTTGGTAACTCTAAATAGTCGTTCCTTTGCTGTGGAATTCCCAACTCCACAAATTTCTCTAAGTTTCAAACCTTTCATCTCCTTAACCTTCTGTTCCAATGGTATCCCCGAACCAAGAGCGATTCGATGAGGAAAAGGGTGTAATTGGAGAAGAGAATGTTGAGGCTCTAGGCTCACAGAGGATCAGTGCTGCACCTTCATCTCAAGAGGTAATTCTCTCTTGGTAGATTGGTGTAGGCCTCTTTTTGATTGTAGTTTTTCTAAGACAATTGGGTTTTTGTAGCCGCTCGATCATTCAGCAGCTTCTAGGAAGCGATCAAGTGATGGTGCCCGATCATTTTCTGGCTTTTCCTCGAAGAAACAGGCCTGGGCCTCTTCTTCGGCTCCACGATGTCAGTATGACAGCAAGAATGAGGTTTCAACCCCTCAGCTGTCTGCTGAAACTGTGGCTCAGGTCCCACCCATGGCCACACAAACTTGTCCTCATGGCTTGATGTGACACTTTTTCTCTAACTTGACGAGGATTGACATCCGAACTAGTTCAAATAAGTGCACGACTGGTTCAAGATAGATTCGAGCCAGACACGTGCCTGGTGGTGCGAACTCAAGACATTTCGAGAAGTACCAGCCCAAGGTCGCAGGTTATACGCGATCAGATCGCAGTCTTTACGTGATCAGAACGTAGCTAGTGCGCGGTCAGAAGTTCGTGTGCTGTGCGCGGACAGAAGGCTGAAGGTGTTGCGCAGTCAGCCAACATCGCGTGGTCAGAGCACTTTCGACCAGGGGACGTGGGAGTATTCTTTTCTTATAACAGGAATATCCCAAGTATCCCGAAGATTCTTCCACGTGGAGATCAACCGTCAGGAGGTTAATACATGCAGTTATCCACAAATAACACGTGTTAAACCTGCGTGGGAGTTAAGAACGGTTCTCCAAACCGCATCCAAGCAACTGTTTAATGCAGTTACGATTTGGCGCCCTTTCGACCAGTATAAAAGGGCGGCATGATGTATCAAACAGGAAAAAAGATCGATCAAGAGATCAAGACACAACTCAAACAGCCAAGCCCACGGCTTAGACTAGATGGTTTCTATAAACCTTCTAGGCTTCATTTTGTACACTCGTATAGGGAAAACCTTCGCCTGTGAAGGTCTTTTTCCCGCCACTTTGTAACTCTTTACTACACATAGTGCAATCCCAACAGGACATAGGGCTTTTACTCCCACCATCGAGGGCCCGAACCTGTATTAATTTCTCTGTGCTCCAGTTCTCCATAATTCTACATACCTTCCCGGAGGGTCACCCTGAAAGGTCTCACTATTATAAATTTTGCATAAGTTCGACTGAGGACCCCGAGTCTGAATCGTCGACAGCTGGCGCCCACCGTGAGGCCTTTCTCAAGGCGTCCTAATTTTCATTCGGAGGTTCGCTGAAATATGGCTGGAGCATATGATTCCGAGAACGATTTCGATCTCGAGGATTATGCTCACATTCCAATGCCTTCTCCAAGCGATCCTGTTCCGATGGAGGAGGTTGGAGGCGAAAATCTCCCAGAGGTTGAATCATCTCTCCAGGTCATGTCCATCGACCAGGGAGCGACTAGCGCAAGGTCAGAACCCACCGAGGTTCTTAATACGCTACAGGGTGAATCCGGTCCGTCATACGACCCCGCTGAGGGGAAGGATGATATCGACCTAGAAATTAGCCCGGGGAGATTCGACCCTGATAACCTCCACCGTCTCTTTGATTTCGAGTCCGACTCGGAACAAACTGAGATGTTTTCCCCATCGGCGACCTCTCTCCCTAGACAGTTTGCTGCCTTATCGGAGGAAACTCCTGATCAACAGGCTGCTAGGGAAGAACGGGATCACAAACAGAAGGAGGATCAAGATCTCGAGCAACAAAACAACGAACTGCGCAGAACTGCCCTAGAGGCTCTTCAAGATGCGCAGGCTCGTTACGATGCTGCTCCGAGTTCTTCTCGACAATCACGTGGTCGCAGACGCGACCAGACCCCTTCTTTACCTCTGGAGCGTTTCCCGGTGGACGAAGGAACGGTAACACCTGGTGCCCCTAGGAGAAGTACCCATGGTCGACTGCGATCTATCGCGGAAGTCATGCGTAACTTCCCTCCTACGGTCACGGATGTGCAGAAACCGGCCTTCACCAGGGTCCTAGCGAAAAGACTGGATGAGGTCGCATCTGAGGCGACCCCAACGGCCTCTTCCCGGTCGGTAACACGTTCCCGCGAATGAGAGTGTTCTCACTCTGGTTCTGGTCGACGAAGTTACCCGTCGCCTGTACCATCCCGCCAGGACAAGTACAGGCAGACACAGGATTCTCGTGGTAGGGATCGAGTCCCTGTCCACTCTCGTTTGGGACTACGGATAACTCCACCATTGCGTGAAGTCGCCCGTGACCCGGTCGAGAGTCATAGGGCAGTTCACGGTCCCTACGTCGGTTGTAAAGCTTTCTCACCCGGCCTTCGTGCGGTCGTTTGGCCTGATAAGTTTCGACCAGGGGCCATTGAAAGGTTCGACGGAACTCAGAACCCATCCGAGTTCCTTCAAATCTATATCACTGCCATGCAAGCGGTAGGAGGCGATGACCGGGTCATGGCCAACTACCTGCCTACAGTCCTCAAAGGACCGGCTAGAACCTGGCTGCTTAATCAGCCCGAGGGTTCCATCTACAATTGGGAAATGCTGTGCGACGCCATCCTCAGCAATTTCCAAAACTGTTATCAAAAGCCGGGTAAAGAGGACGATCTTCATCGACTACGACAAACTTCGACTGAAACCCTTCGTCAATTTGTCAAGAGATTTGTCGGGGTAAGGAATACCATCCTGAACATATCTGATGGCTCCGTTATCAGGGCATTTAAACATGCCGTTCGATACCGGAGATTCACCGAAGACTTGCTCATCCACACTCCTCGATCAGTGGCCGATCTTTTCGACATGGCCGATCGATACTCCGATGCAGCCGAAGTGGTCGAATGGAACCGGATGGTCGATAAGGGTGACCTACCACCTCAACCAGGTTTCAAAGACACCAGGAAAGAAGATTCAAGCAAGAAGCCGGAATCTTCGTCAGGTGGGAAGTCGAAAAAGTCGAAAAGGAATCGCTCTGGACAGTACCGCGAGGTCGCAGTTGCAGAAAAGCCTTCTTCGACCAAAGGTAACAAACCTTCATTTAAGAATAAAACTGCTTCTGGTGGTCGTAGTGCCGACCAGTCAGAAAAGTCGACTAATCCGCAGGAAGGCAAGAAGTGGTGTCCACTCCACAACTCCGCAGGCCACGACCTCAAGAACTGCAGGAGTTGGTTGAAGCAATTGGATGACTTCTACCAGGGAGTTAGACCAATGACGACCTTACCGGCTAAAGAGCAAGCATGCGGACTTAGAGACGTCGATGGAGACGAAGAGATGTCTTACCAGGTACCTCAAAATCACATTAATGTTATTTTCGGGGGTTCTTCCTCTTTCGTTTCCAAAAGGCAGTTTAAAGCTTTTTACCGAGAGGTTAACCAAACAGAGACATCCCATGGTGAACCTCAGTACCCCCGCTGGTCGGATACACCTTTGACGTTTGATCGCACTGATTGTCCTGCGGGGCTCACACGACCATTGAGGCTTCCTCTGGTCATTACCCCGATCATCAGTAATGCGAGAGTCGAAAGGGTCCTGATCGACGGAGGGAGCTCCCTTGACATTTTATTGGTCAAGGCACTCAACGAGATGCAAATTCCTCGTTCGAAGATTAAGCTCATAATCCATCCGTTTTATGGGATAATCCCAGGCCCCTCCATGATGCCGTTGGGACAAGTGGTCCTCCCGGTCACACTGGGAGAACCAGACAACTTCTGAACAGAATTGGTTACTTTTGACGTAATTGATTGTGATTTGGCTTATAATGCAATCTTTGGCAGGCCAACTCTTGCTAAGTTCATGATGGCAACGCACTATGCTTATCAGTGCGGCAAATTGCCTGGCCCCAAATGTGTCATCTCGGTCCGAGGCAGTCGCAACGTGGCACTCACGTGTGACCGGCTATCTCTGGAGATGGTCGACCAACTTCCCCTCTGGGACACTCAGGTCGCCACTGTCGCCACCGACGTGATCAAGGCTGCTCCTCAACCAGATGAGAAACTCAAACTAGTTCCATTGTATCCAGATGATCCATCCAAGACCATTCGGGTCGGATCAGGCCTGGATGACAAATAGGAACTCGAGCTCATTACTTTCCTCCGGGCTAACGCAGATGTGTTTGCGTGGAAACCGTCCGACATGCCCGGTGTCCCAAGGGAAGTAATCGAGCACAGGTTAGTAATTCGACCTAGAAAACGACCAATAAAGCAAAAGCTCAGGCGTTTTGCTGTTGACCGACAGGAAGCCATCCAAGAGGAGTTGGACAAACTCCTAAAGGCTGGGTTTATTCGTGAGGTCGATCACCCGGAATGGCTCGCTAATTCGGTTATGGTTCGCAAGTCAAATGGCAAGTGGCGCATGTGCGTCGACTACACTAGCCTTAACAGTGCCTGTCCGAAGGACGACTTTCCCCTTCCCCGCATCGACCAGCTGGTTGACTCAACTGCGGGTTGCGAACTGATGAGCTTCCTGGACGCTTACTCAGGATATCATCAAATTAGTATGACAGAAGAAGATGAAGAGAAAACTGCCTTCATCACCCCGTTCGGCACCTACTGCTACGTCAGAATGCCGTTCGGTCTCAAGAACACTGGTTCCACGTACCAGCGCTTGATGCAAAAGACCTTTCTTTCCCAGATAGGGCGTAATCTCGAAGCATATGTAGACGATTTAGTTGTAAAAAGTACCAAGAGATTGTCTCATTTGGACGATCTCGCTGAAATCTTTTGTAATTTGAATCGCTTTGGAACAAAAATTAAACCCGGAGAAATGTTCTTTCGGCGTTTCTTCAGGAAAACTTCTTGGTTTCCTTGTTTGTTGCAGAGGCATTGAAGTTAATCCTGAGAAAATTAGGGCCATCGAACAAATGAGGTCGCCCTCGACCATGAAAGATGTTCAACGCCTGGCTGATCGCATGGCGGCCTTAAGTCATTTCATATCGCGACTAGGTGAAAGGGGATTACCTTTCTTCAAAGCCTTGCGGAAGCATCACAATTTCACATGGTTCAATGAGGCCGAGAAAGCGTTTCAGGAGGTAAAGACATATCTATCCAGTCCGCCAGTGTTGGTGTCTCCCGACAAAGGAGAACCATTGCTTCTTTATCTGGAGGCCACACAGCACGCGGTCAGCGCCGTCCTGATCGCGGATAGGGAAGGAATACACAGACCCGTCTACTATGTGAGCGAGGTGCTTCATGGTCCTAAGGAGCGCTACCCTGAGGTCCAGAAGATACTTTACGCACTACTGATGGCTTCCGGTAAGCTACGACATTACTTCCAAGCTCACAAGATCACAGTACCCTCCTCCTTTCCATTGGGGGATATTGTCCGAAATCTAGAAAAATCTAGTCGAATCGCCAAATGGGCGGTCGAACTCGGTGCTTTCGATGTCCATTTCACGCCCCGCACGGTGGTTAAGTCTCAGGTTTTGGCCGACTTTGTGGTCGAATGGACCAACCCTGAGCCACCCGTACAGGTGCCCGAGGAATTGGAATGCCTCGATCACTGGACAATGTACTTTGACGGCTCCCGTAGTTTTCAATACTCGGGGGCTGGACTGGTCTTAGTTACGCCTCAGGGTAAACAGCTTAAGTGTGTCATCCAACTACACTTTGTTGAGACCAACAACGCGGCAGAGTATGAAGGTCTTCTTGCAGGGCTCCGGGCAACAAAATTCCTCGGAGTCCGTCGATTAGTGGTGAGGGGAGACTCACAGCTGGTCGTAAACCAGGTAAACAAGGAGTACAGCACCTCCGATGAGACAATGGCTCATTACCTGGGGAAAGTGAGGAGATTGGAAAAACACTTCAGTCATTTCGAAGTCCAATACATTCTGCGAAAGGACAACATTCTCGCAGACCAATTATCCAAAATTGGGTCCTCACGCACATCCGCTCCGGCAGGAGTGTTCATTGAACACTTAGACCGTCCTTCGATAATGACTTCGGTCGAGGATGATCCGGTAACAGCCTGCGTTACCAACCTCGGTCAGGAACAGGATTGGACTCATCCATTGAGAGTCTATCTTGAACATGGGACCCTACCCGAGGATGAAACCGAAAGCGATCGGTTGATTCGAAAAGCGCGTCTATACAAGCTCATAGAGGGGGTTTTGTATAGAAAGGGTACTCAAGGAGTATTCATGCGCTGCATATCTCAAGAGGAAGGTAAATCCCTCTTGAAAGAGATACATGACGGTGTATGCGGTGCGCACGCGTCATATCGGACACTGGTCGGAAAAGCTTTTCGACAAGGATTCTATTGGCCTTCGCCACTCGATGATGCTAAGCACATGGTCAAGATGTGTCCTCAGTGTCAATTCCACGCGAGACAGGTTCATCAACCTGCCTACGCGTTACAAACCATTCCCCTCGCATGGCCTTTCGCGGTCTGGGGGATGGATATTGTTGGTCCTATGCCACAAGCGGTCAACGGGTACAAGTTTCTGTTCATAGCCATTGACACATTACAAAGTGGATTGAGGCCGAACCGGTACGAAATATTACCGCGTCAGCAGCAAAGAAGTTCTTCCATAAGAACATTGTTGCTCGATTTGGTGCTCCAAACCGTCTCATCACCGACAATGGTTCTCAGTTCGCCAGTGGTCTTTTCCTGGACTACTGCGATCAGATTGGGACCAAGGTGTGCTTTGCTTCTATGGCGCATCCACAAAGCAATGGTGCTGTGGAATGGGCCAATGGGCAGATACTGCAAGGCATCAAAAAACGTGTTTTTGATCGCCTTAAGACTCGCTCGGGGGCTTGGGCAGACGAGCTCTATACCGTTCTATGGGCACTACGAACTACCTCTAGTCGAGCCACCGGTGAGACGCCCTTTCATCTGGTCTATGGGGCCGAAGCTGTGTTGCCTATGGAAGTTAGTATTGGGTCTCTTCGGGCAGAACAATTCGAATGAGTTGATCAGTCCAAACAGCGATCACAGGATCTCATCCTCATAGAAGAAAGGCGTGATCGCGCGTTGATCAAGTCCGCGGCATACTTGCAAGCTTTGTGCAAGTACCATAACAAAAGGGTGCGACCACGTAGTCTTCACATGGACGACCTGGTTTTACGAAAAATTCAAGACCAGTCTAATCGCAACAAATTCTCCCCGAAGTGGGAAGGCCCTTACACTGTTGTCTCAGTGCCGCGACCAGGGTCCGCGTGGTTAGCCATGGAGGATGGCCGAATTCTGTCCAATACATGGAACATCGATCAACTACACAAGTTCTACGTGTAAGTACTCAATCCTTTTTTCCTGTTCAATTAGCATTTTTTCATAAAACAAAAAAGTGTTTTGGTTTCATACGATGAACATTTTCCTTCATCCCCACCCGTGTGTTACGAATTTGACTCGGGGGCTGGTCGCCCGCGGTTTGATCTTTACAACGTTCTAGTCAGATTCGCTGGCCGATCTCATGACCACTTCCAGACAAGTCACTCCTAAATAAGCCGTTCCTCAACGCATACGGGGCTTTCTGGTAAGTCCTTGGTCACTTGAGTGGCTGCCGGTTTGCAACAAGGTTAGACGTTACATTGATCATGATTGTTGGTCCGATCACACATCCCTGGTCGTTGTATTCATATTTCACCTGTGTTGATAATACTAAGCCTTCAGTATCTATAATCACAGGCGGGGGCTAGGGGGATATGTTTATGATATGAAACAACAAAAAAATGAATATATTTACTTTCTTTTAAAAACAATTTGTACATGCATTTGCATTCTATATGTTATTTCTGTACAGATATAGGGATTACTCAATCCCGAACTCAGTCAGGAGCTTATTTACAAGGGGGGTGACCTCCTCCATAATCGCGTCTAATTGTTCCTCACTCTCGATCTCAATCGGTCCCACCAGTGGATTCAGATCCGCATCTGGGCCATGGTGGAGACGAAACCGGCTGAGAATGGCGGAAGCTGCTGATCGAACCCTCGTTCTGATCGCCTCTTCACGTCGCCGTGTATCTTCAGGAAGATACTTGAGAAGTGACTCCGCCTGGGCCATGACTAGCGTAGACCAGTCATCTGGATTGAGGTTGTCCTTTGTGGATTCTACCACATCAGCCCTCAGGAGACGAGCCACCATCTTTAGTTTTTCGAAGATGGATCGGCTTAGGTCTCTGTTCGCCTTTTGGGAGGAGTCAATGGAGCGCTGGAGGATCACCTTGTCCTGACTGAGTTGCTTTATTTGACCTGCTTGCGCTGTAGTAAGAGGAAGTGTTACTCACATATTAAGAACTTAAGTCTTCCTAGTTGGGAATTGACTTACCAGAAAGTTCTGACTGCAGCCGGTTAAGCTCGATCTCTTGATTTGAGAGCACGAAAATCGAATGGAGATTGACCGCGGCCACTTCCTTCTTCAGAAACGCCACCTCTCTGTGACAGAACAAGAAGAAGTGGTCACGACAAATTTGTGTCTATACAAATTGGAGGGTATTGATCCTTACCTGCGTAAGCTGTCTCTTTCTTTTTGTATGGCCTCAACGCTCGCTACCATAGCGATCGACTTGGCCGTCATCCGGGATAGTTCCTGCGATACAAAGAGAAATTAAGGGTATCCTACGCACAATTCAGGTACCAAAAGAGAAGTTCATCATACCTTTGTATACTCCCGGAACAAAACATCCTCCGGGATGGCAGGAGGTCTTGTCGAGGAACCCGTTGTGACCTCGACGGAGGCAGCAGGCGGATATTCCTGCTGGGCATCATCCCCAGTTGCTATTGCCTGCGACTGGGTTTCCACGCCTACTTCATCCCCCACGGTTCGGGTGCCTTCCCGGACCAAAGGGACGGAGCGCTCCTCATTGGAGGCTCCGGCACCTGTAGCGACTTCAACCCTCCTCGGAGCGGCTGAAGGACTTGGTGCTACCTCTTTTCGCCTGCCAAGAAAAAAGGGACCAACGATTACGTTGGTAATCACGACAATTCAATTCAATATAACCAAGATAAGGTTCTTACCTTATCTGAAATCCCATCAGCTTTTGGGATTTCAGGGAAGGCTCTCCCTGAGAAAGGGAATAGTCGCTGTCTGTCCTAGTCTTCCTCTTGGTGAACAAGGGTTTTTCCCCCTATGTGTGTTCTCCTGTAAATACATTCATAAGGGAAGATGAAGACGAATAGTGAGAGTTCATACCAGTGCAACCTGTCCGGTTAGCAGGGTTATGTCCGCAGGCCTAGATGGCTCCTGTGCCTCTGGAGTCGACACTACATCCGCGACTCTCGCGGCTCCTTTCCTGTCCTCAGCAGTGGAGGATTTTCCTCCCTGGGACTCATAGGAGTCACAGGGGGAAGCTCTTCTCCCTGAATAAGTGTTAATTTAATAAACGACTATACAGAGGGAATTGAGAAAATAAGACCATGAAGAAATCTTACCATGGTCACCCCTTCGGTCAGGGAAGGAGAAGCAACAGACCCTGAAGCTTCAGGGGCTTCAGGGGCAGGGATTTCGCCCGCAACCCCGGGACTTTCAGTAGCTGCGGGGTCCGCTGCAGCTTCTTCTATTTCTGCGGGTCGAACTGGAGCGTCACCGGATGGAGAGCCCGCTATCTTCCTCCTCCGGTGGATTAGGGGGACATCTGTTGGATCAAGGATGCCGACTAGAGGGGGGGTGAATAGGAGGCTTTTAAAAACTTTAAAACTCAAAGCAAATAAAAAGCAAATAAAGAACAAATAATATAAGCAAGGGAAAGAGAACGAACACAACAATTTTTACCGAGGTATCGGAGACTCGCCCAGTCTCCACTAATCCTCGTTGAAGCACTCAAATCACTTGAGTCTTGCCTCAATATCTACAAAGGATATTATCACTAGTGGTTGCTCCTTGTCCACTCCGGAAAGGCGAGCACCGATGCCTTGTACACACTTGCCGAGCCTCTCCGACAATCTCCGAACGGAGAGATCAACGGCCACGCCTCCGAACCGTCTAGGTGAGGGCGCTCACCAAGAGTAAAAGGCAGCGAGGTCTTCTCAAGACCTCCAAACACGCACCGAGAAGCTAAGTATATGCAAATGCAAAAGAACTGAAACTCTCGGTGGATCAAAAAGCACTCGACTTGATGAAAAGATCAAGATTTTATATAAGAAACTAATGCTCAAGAGAGTATATGAAATGCTGTTGCTTGTTGTGAGAAACACATGCCCAAAGCCCCTATTTATAGCCTCAAGAAGCAAATGAACCGTTGGAGCTAGGGCTGAAAATCAGCAACCCAAACTGACAGTCAGTTTAGTGCACAACGGCCGACAAAATTTATGGACGAAAACTTTGCTAGCCGTTCGTGGTCGAAAAAGGAAAGCTGGAACCCACAACTGACAGTCAGTTACACAAACTGACAGTCAGTTACACAAACTGACAGTCAGTTCGACCCAAAAACAAATAGAAACTCAGTTAAAAACTCTCTGGTCGAAACCACAACTGATAGTCAGTATGGACAAACTGACAGTCAGTTTAGTACAAAAATTTTGAGCACAAAATACACCCTCTCTGGACAATTGTCAGTTTAAACTAACTGACATTCAAACTGACAGTCAGTTTAGCAAACTGACAGTCAGCATGAACAAAAACAGAGATAACTTTAAATCCAGAAATCCAAAAGAGGTGTTTAATAGCTCGTTGGAAAGATAATTTTAAGGGCTACAATTTTGTCAACAGAAGAAAAAGCCAGATCTTCCTAGATCTTTCTGAAAAATACAAATACTCTTATGCTGTCAAGAATTGAACTGAAAAACAGATTTTTCAAATAAGTCCAAAAAAAAACAAATCCAACCAAAAAGGATGCAATGCAATGACCTAGGTTTCTCGGTTTGTGTAGGAGATAAAAAGAGGACTTTCGCTACCCCTCTTTATAGTACGGTCAAAACTAGAAAAGAATTTTCCTAACCGATCATCTCCAAACGCCAAGATCGGTAAAATAAAAACTCGAAATACCTGAGGTCTTTCGCATTTTCATGATTTGCGTCTCGTCTCTTGCTCTTCTACGTCTTGTGCTTCACTTCAAGTTGGGTTCATCTTGATCATCTTGCATTTCTACCCAACTGATCCCTGTATCAATCAATCTCAAAAACACGATTAGTCCAGAACACTTTGTTTTCATTAATCATCAAAATTAGGGTTAGGGCTGAAGGCCTAGATGCAACAACATCATCTTCCTCCTCCTCCTCGCTCCTCTCGCCCTGTACGATGAAGAAGTGATTCCAGTCTGCACCTGGAAAAATAGAAGGAACGTGATATCTTACCGCAGTTTTCTTTGCGGTAGGAGGAGCACTCCATGAAGACCCTTCCCCAAGAGCTTGCTTGGGTCTCTTGGGGGCAGGATTCCTCGTCCTAGGCTTCGAAGAAATTTTCTTCACGTACTTCATCGTCGGCTTTCCCAGGGAACCGACGTTCTCGCTCGGGAATGTCGCCTCGGCGAATCTCCCCAAGACCTATTTTGTTCCGACAAGTTCGTCAGCGCTGGGCATATATAAGACCTGCGAATAAGAGTCGAATGAAGGATGACATACCTTTCGGCGCTCCTGTTTGAGGTCGTCACCGGCGTGAACTAAGCTCTGGGGGCGAGGCGATCCCTTGGGGCCCTCTACATCAGCATTGTAGGCCCTGAGGAGATAGTTTGTCCGCCTCTCGATCTCGGACGAGGGCAGGACTGTTCCCAAGTTAGACAATGTATTACAAAAGTAAGGGATTTCAGTGCCAAAGACAAATACCTTCGTTGTAGTCCAAGGTGTTGTCTGCCATGGACTTGATCTCCCAAGCCGGATGAGCCCTTTCACGCAGGGGGCTCACCCGATTCTTCACAAAGTCGCGAATGACGTCGTGAGCTGTTAATCCCTCTTGGACTAGGTGAAGAATGACCTCGGCGTGCTTCATGAACTCCGCGTTCATCGCCGGGAGAGAGTCCAACTCGCTCGGCTTCTCCGGCCGCGAGTTCTCGAACCACAACCCGCTCTCAGACGGCAGGGTGCAGTAGAACCACTTATGGTGCCACCCATGCACCGAGTCTCGCAGGGGCGGGAAGGGATACTCCTTTTTCTCCCTTAGTCGGAAGTAGATATATGCATCCGGCGGCGTTGGCGCTCTTCGACCACGCCGAGTAATAAAAGCGCCGGAAGAGATCCACTCCGGGATACACTCCGACGAACGCCTCGCACAGATGCTGGAACACCGCTAGGATCAGCACTGCATTTGGGTGGAGATTGATCAGTTCCAACCCATAATGCTCGAGGACGTCCTTCAGGAACCGACTCTCAGGGAATCGGAACCCGCAGCGCAGATATTCCTCAAAAACCACCAGTTCGCCCTCTCCGACGACTGGGGTTTCTTGGTCCTTCTCCGCGGGCCGCCAGTTGATTAGCAGCCGCGAAGGAAGGATCTCCTCCTTCTCTAGTGCTAGCAAACTCTCCTCAGAATGGTGGATCGATCTGCTCCAAGATGCCATTTCTTGTGAGGGATCGAGGGAAAAGTTGGCAACTTTGGGGAAGATGGAGGCTGAGAAGAATGAGGGTTTTGTGCGGCGGAAATGTTAAGGGTTTTTGGCTGTGTGGCTTCCTCAAGAAGCTACCTGCTCCTTTTATAGACTCGAGGAAGCGCACTAATGTGAGTAATGTTCCACTGAGTATTTTATTCATTTCCCATAATGGATACTATCTCTGGCGGACCCGTTAAAGTGTTCCTAGTATTGGATCTGAAATAAAAAGGACTTCTTTATTTTGAGATTTGGAGATACAAAATCTTGAGAAGTTTTCAAGGGTTTTCGAAGGACATCTTCCTTCATGTGCCTTGAAAATTTTCACGAAAATACCCTATGGCCAAGTTTTTGGACGTACGGATATGTTTGATCAGATTGCGGTATGGTCAGAACCATGTCCTCGACTAGGCTCTGATTATAATCGAAGTGACGGTCTGATCGAGTTTCAGTTCTAGTCGCAGTAATCTTTCAAAGTTGAACTTCGGTTCTAACCGCGGCTTCAAGTCTGATCGCGGTATCAGTGCTGGTTGCGGTACTTTTATGAAAGCGCGATTCTGGTCGCAGAACTGAAGTTTTCCTGTGTATGAAAGGTCGTAAAAACATTACTTATGGCCATGTTTTCGCACAGAGAATGTAAAGAATATTCATATAAAAAAAAAGATTTTATTTCTTGCATTCTTTACATACAAAAGGGATACCGGCGACCAGAGCGTCGACCTGATCCAAAAGAAGTTTGCAGAGTTCTCCTAGGGACATGTTGTTGTCAGTAGGATCTACACTGACAACCCCCAGAAAACTAGCAACTAATCTAAGCCTATCTACATCGTCCCTAACAAGAGACGCACTACTATTCTTAATCAAGTCGGAGAGTTCTTACTGTTGCTGAGCGTGGTCCCTCTCGATGGAACTAGTGCTCCTCTTCACGGGATTTTTCAAAACATTCTGCCAGGTGCAGAATTGCCGAGGACATCTCTTCGGTCTTCTTCTCCAGGGCCTCTTTTTCCCCTTGGAGAGTTCGTCCGAGGGAAGGAGGTAGAATCTCAGCAGGCTGGTCGCTGGGGGCTCCAACAATTTTCTTCTCCTACATTTGCAGATGTTAGTTTTCTTTAACTATAATACACGAGCAAAGGGAGACAGAAGTAATTACCAATCCTAGCGAGCGACAGGTTGGTATATGCATCCTGGAAAGTAGATCATCCGATAAAAGCAGATGATCACTGGATGGTGGAAGTGCAACCTTCCCACCATAAGATTGCTTCCCCAACACAAATTGAAGATCTTCTGGTCGGATAGTCACCGCTTGCCGACCAGAAAATCGATCATCCAAACAAAAATGGGGAGCATTGGGATGAAATGGAGAAAACTGAGAAGAACGTCCCTCCAAAGGTGGGGATGAAAGTTCAATCTGTCTAGGTGCATGAGGAACAGAAGGAAGAAAGAACGACATTGTGTTTTCTACCTTTGCTCTGCTGGAGGATCCCTCGTCAACGTTGGGTTTCTTCCTTGAAGGAGATGGATCTTCAGGCATCTGAGGCCCTTGTTCGAAAACTTCCTCTTCATCGCTCTCAATCTCGATGATGTTCTGATCTGCCATCGGGGAGTGGATGAAGAGAAGGATGAAGGTAGCTTTGGAAGAAACTTAGCCGTGAAAAGAAGTTGTGGAGCTTTGTAATTTGGAGGCTTCGGTATTTATAGCCGCCAAGGTGACGGTTCACATTCCGAACGCCTCGAGTTTTTAAAAAAAAGCATTTACAATTTCACCTCGGGTTAAAAAAATGTTTCAACAGCGCCATCATTACCCATCACATAATACCCAGAGCCCGTCTCGGGGAACCAACTGTCCTACTTATTGCGCCACTAAGTGGAGGATTTGAAGCGTCGGGTTAAAAATTCGATGCATGTCTTTAAATTTGAAATAAACACGTCCCTTCGTTTTCTTCGAATTTGGGGGCTAGCTGACGAGGATTGACACCCGAGCCAGTTCAAATAAGTGCACGACTAGTTCAAGATAGATTCGAGCCAGACACGTGCCTGGCGGTGCGAACTCAAGACATTTCGAGAAGTACCAACCCAAGGTCGCAGGTTATACGCGATCAGATCGCAGTCTTTATGCCATCAGAACGTAGCTAGTGTGCGGTCAGAAGTTCGTGTGCTGTGCGCGGACAGAAGGCTGAAGGTGTTGCGCGGTCAGCCAACATCGCGCGGTCAGAGCACTTTCGACCAGGGGACGTGGGAGTATTCTTTTCTTATAACAGGAATATCCCAAGTATCCCGAAGATTCTTCCACGTGGAGATCAACCGTCAGGAGGTTAATACGTGCAGTTATCCACAAATAACACGTGTTAAACCTGCGTGGGAGTTAAGAGCGGTTCTCCAAACCGCATCCAAGCAACTGTTTGATGCAGTTACGATTTGGCGCCCTTTCGACCAGTATAAAAGGGCGGCATGATGTATCAAACAGGAAAAAAGATCGATCAAGAGATCAAGACACAACTCAAACAGCCAAGGCCACGGCTTAGACTAGACAGTTTCTATAAACCTTCTAGGCTTCATTTTGTACACTCGTATAGGGAAAACCTTCGCCTGTGAAGGTCTTTTTCCCGCCACTTTGTAACTCTTTACTACACATAGTGCAATCCCAACAGGACGTAGGGCTTTTACTCCCACCATCGAAGGCCCGAACCTGTATAAATTTCTCTGTGCTCCAGTTCTCCATAATTCTACATACCTTCCCGGAGGGTCACCCTGAAAGGTCTCACTATTATAAATTTTGCATAAGTTCAACTGAGGACCCCGAGTCTGAATCGTCGACATAACTAAATTGAGTTATTTGGTGGGGGATGTACTAATGTGATCTTCAAACGATTTCTCTAGGATGTCTTCGTCTCATTCTCCTCTATCAACAGAGGAAATGGACGCAATGGACCTTACTGTGGTCCTGTCAACGTCGTCCTCCCCAGTACGGATTCTCACTTTTTTGAACTTTTTTATTGTTGTGATGTTTGTGACTTGGAGAGATCTAATGGTCGTATAGGGAAGTGAAGCCTGGGAAGAACTGGGCAAGGTGAAGGCCGTGTGTCGCTCCCTCCAGGAGGAGAATGAGCACCTCAAGGAGAAGTACATCCGACGAGGGCTCGACCTGGAGGCTCTCCAGAGGATCGTTGACCGCTTGAAGACGATCGACGATAGGCTAGGGAGACCGCAAGGCTAGCTCGACAAAAGGAGCAGCTTGTTCGGGAGGAGAAGCACGCCGCGGATATAATCATCGTAGGCTGCAGTCTCACCATGAAGGACACTCTTAAAAAAACTGAGGGAGGTCACGTGTTCTCTCGAGGCGTACGTAGTTGATCCTAAAAAGGACAACTTGTCTCTTGAGGAGTCCTACATTTTGGTGGCGAGTCAAACTGACTCGCTGCTAGATGTCATCAGGGCTAAGGCCAAGCCTTGGCCTTATGTATTTTTCCTTTTTAGTTGTAGATTATATTTTTGTAAATGAAAAAATTCTCAATGATGAAAGAAAATTTTGTTCTCATATTGATTTTCTCAATATTACGGATAAACTATGTCCAGAACCTCCTTGGACTATCCCTTATCTCTTCCCCTGGTCTTCGGCGACCATAGGAAGGTAAGTTCAACCATGGGACGTTTGTGTGTGATTATGGAACGGCTATCACGGTCATGGGAAGGTTGTGTGTGATCATGATTTGCTTCTAATCTTTGTCGGCCAGCCCCCAAAGTTGAAGTGAAAAGGTAGTCTTTGTTCTGACGAAAGGTGCTGTAAAAAGGCGTTTCAGCTCTTGAAAAGGTGTCTTTTTGATTCAACCTCTTGTTGAACCCTTGAGGGACCTTGAGTGTGCATGTCAGGCTTGTTTTGACGGGCATTTAATGCAAAAAACACCTTTTGTCGCCCGGCGTGAACAACGATGAAGGGCCCGAGGGAAGTGGGTTTTTAAACCCTTCGTCCCGAGCCCTGCTTGTGCACACAAACCCCATCAAGATTTCCCAAGTTTTTGCTGAGTTCTTTGCATTCGCCGTTTGTGGCATTTTTTGCAGCTTTCATCAAAAACATAATTTAATGGCATGTTGGACGCGATCGAGCCATCGATTAGAGGAGGGGTTGTTGGCCTTGGAAGTCGATGGTTATCTTCCCCCTAGGTTGCTAATTTCGTGGAGGCCTGCTGGGGAGAACGAGGAGAGCTCGAAGGTGCAAGAGGGTGAGTTGGTGGTGTTCGAGGACTTCTTGCACTATGGTTTCCGCCTGTCGGAAAGCGACTTCTTGCGGGAGATCCTCGCCCACTTTGATTTGGAGTTGGTGAATCTAAACGCCAACTCAGTGTTGATCCTTGCCACATTTCAACATCTGTGCGAGGCCTACATTGGGGTTTTGCCCAGTGGAGATTTATTCCGCCAATCTACTTCTTGGTGAGTTCGAAGGGCACAGCCGCTCCAGGCTGTGTCTACTTCCTGCTGCGGGAGAAGGACTTTCTCCCCTTTCCACTACGTGACTCGGTGCACAAGTGGTACCAGCAGTGGTTCTACTACACCGCGCCAAAAGAAAGTCATCTCTGGTTCACCGATCGGCGGCCAGAGAAGAATATCCCCCCTCGACGATGAGCAGAGGAGGCAAGCTCAGGTGCTGAAGTACCTGATAGACGAGGGCTTGACTACCCGGGACGTGATCCAGGATTTTGTAAAGAATCGGATCAGTCCTCTGAAGAAGAGGAATTACCTGGCATGGGAGATCAGGACGATGGAGGATGCAACCAGGGATTGGAGCCTTGGTAAGCATTTGATGACTAAGTTTTAGTCAAATTGGTATAGTATGCCTCAATTGTTTTCCTTTGGGAGTGTTGGTTTGATATTTTTCATCTTCCATAGTTGTCCCCGTCTGATGTTGAAGTAAGGACTAGTTACCTTCTGAAATCTTTCAATTTGGCCGAGGAAGGCGATGCAAACACGCTGAGACCGGAGAACCTTGTCGGGAGCGCCGACGAAATTGGGCGGGCGCGAAGAAAGGTATGTCTCCTTTGAAAAACTTGTACCTATTTTTTTATCGAACAACGATAACCAATGAAAATCATTTTGATCTGTGTAGCTGCTCGAAGACCAAATGGTGGGGATGAAAAGACCCATTGGCGATGAAGGTCTTTCTAGTGGTTCTTCAAAGAAGTTGAAGAAAGATCCAAAGTCTAGAGAACCGACCACACCCACTACCAAAAAACCGAGGGCTTCCGCCCTTACTAAGGCCAGATTGAAAATGACCACAGGGGCGGCTTCATCCAAAGCCCCCGAAATTGGTTCAAAGATGGCCGCCGTAAAGATTCTTACCCCTTGTATTTCGACAAGTACGATTGGGAATTACTTTTTACTTGTTCAGGGGGAAGGAAGTGATGAGGAGGACGATGAAACTCCCCGGATCCTCCGGAGGAAAAGGTTAGTAGAACCTCTGAAAAGGTCCTCATCCAAGGCACTATCCTCACTTTTGTCTCCCCAAAGCGGGGTGTCGAGTTTCCAAAATCTCCTGGGACTCAGCATCAGGTAAATAGTTTCTTTTCTAACTAAGTTACATTACTTAGTTGGGGACAACCTAGTCACTTATAAACTAAATGTACAGGGCTCCCTCGACCGTGGCCATATTGACTCCAGCGAACAAAACGGAACCAGCCATGGTCGAAGGGAGAGAAACTTCTTTGGTAGTCTTCCCTACTGTGAGTGAGATCCCAGTAGGGCCAGTGGCTACAGTAGAAGCCACTGCGACTACTGAAGTTGACAAGGTGGTTGCAGATGCGTTGTATATCGAACCTATCAATGATGATGAAGCTAATGTCGCAGCGGCGACCACGACCACGGAGATGGTTGCATAAGCAAATGCATCTACCTTTCCATTGGTTGAAGAAACCCTTTAGCCTACTGATCCTCAGTGCCCCACGCCAGAGATGATCCCTGAAGCTCACAACCCCAGGCAGGTGCGCGATGGCTTGGCCTTGTCCAGTCAAGGCATTGGATCAGAAAATTTTCTTGAAGATCTTATGGAAGTAAGTAAAAATTCCTACCCCCCGTCGTTCAGTATTTATCTGGGATTTGTCATCAGATATCCATTTTTGTTCTTTCTCAGAACTCAGCTCGCAACGCGACCATGGTTGGTCTACTGATAGAGCAATTCAAGGTCGCGCAAGCGGAGTGCAACCGCGTGAAGCAGTAAGTATTTTGTTTTTCCTTTAGTTCTTTTTGTGAACTGGAATAACTATCTTTTATCGTTGTCACAGGGAAAACTCTGCCTTAATAAAAGAAATAGCCACAGAATGCAACAATAGAGAAGTTGCAGTGGCTGAAGCTCTGAGGGAAAACAAAGAGAGACTCTCAGAAGCCCTCACATCCTTGGAGGAGAAAACATGTTCACATGATTTTCTCCAAGGGGAGAAAGAAAGCCTCTCATCAGTTTGCAGCAAATTGCAAGCCGACACTGATCGTAAGTTCACTTGAGTAGAATTTGATATTGTTTCCCTGAATTGTTGAAGATCAATTTATACCAAATTTGTTTCTTTCTCTGATCAGATCAAAAGAAGTAAACTTTAAGCTGACTGAGGAAAAGGATCAATTGGAGGAGAAGTTTATCAGGCGCGGACTCGACCTTGATAAGCTCCATGATACCATTAATTACCTCAGGTCGGCCAATGACAAAGCCAAAGAGACGACAAAGCTAGCCCTCGACGAGAAGGAAAATTTGGAGGAGATCGTCAGAAACTACCATCTCGTTGAGAAAAGTACTTTGGAAAAACTAAAGGAAGTTGCGACTCGTTTGATGTAGAAATTGTCAATCCTGATAAGCATGACCTATCACTTGTTGAGTCCTGCAACCTGGTCGCCACGCAGTCTGATTCACTTGTCGCTAACATTCCAGAGTTTATGAGGAAGCGCAAGGAGGCACTGAAGACCGATGTTAGTGAAGTGACCTCTGCTATACTCTGTAACTCAGACATCACCACGACCCAGCATTGGACTTGAACCCAGTGGTGGGAAACATGGTTTTTGACAGTGAGGATCAATTGAGCACAATCAGGGCCGAGATCAAACTTCTTATAGAAAATTTATTGCTTGATCTCAGCCTTCCTTGATGTATTGCTCTACATTGTACCTTTTTGGGAGAAAATAATGAAAAAATAAACATAAATATCTTACCTGGGTTAGAGATAATTTGGTACCTTGCAAATACACACAGTTAGCAAAGTTTCTGATCATACAAATAAAATATTGAAATGCCTAGTACTTTCCTTGTTTTAATACCATAGATATATTTTCCCTAGTCCCCTCCTATGGCCATGCATATGTTTTAGTAGGGTATCACAGTCTCAGGATAAAACAATGGCAATTTGATCGAGAACAGATGAGGTAGTCTCTTATGCGTGTGATGACGGCTTAAAAAGAGGAGCGTTGACTGTATGCGATCATATGGTCGCAAGAACAAACATCTGAAGGTACATGCGCAAGCTTGTTGCAAACTGACAGCCACTCGAATGATGCAGAACATTCTATCAAGTCTCTAAGCATTGAGAAATGGCTTACAGAGAGATGTCTTGGATAGATGTGATCATTAGATCGGTCAGCGAATCCACTTAGACATTACGTAAAAGATTTTGCGTTGCGGCCAGCCCCCGGGCGTGGCCCGTTGAAAAAAGAGGACATAAGAGAGGAGATAATTGTAACATCAAGATAGGGAAACTCGTTTTATTGAATATAGATATGTACAATAAAGAATGGAAAAGGGCTTACACATAAAATTTGCGTAGCTGGTTTATGTTCCAGGTGTTAGATAGAACTCTGTCATCTTCCATAGCCAAGCGAGTCGATCCTGGTCACGTATTGAAACCACAGTGTAGGGACCTTCCCATTGAGGAGATAATTTATTGCGATTAGACTGGTTTTGGATCTTTCTCAAAACCAAGTCTCCGACGTGAAGGCTACGTGGTCGCACCCTTTTCTGTGATATTTACGCAGAGCTTGTAAATATGCTGCGGACCGAAACAGTGCTTGATTATGCTTTTCTTCCAGAAGATTGAGTTCATCTTCACGTATTTTTTGTGGATCTATAATATTGAAATTGTTTACGTGAGGAGAGCCAAGTTGGATTTCACTTGGCAACATAGCTTTGGCACCAAACACCAGTTGGAAAGGTGTGTCGCCCGTTGCTCGACTGGGTGTGGTACGAATGGCTCATAGAACAGAGTAAAGTTCGTCTACCCAAGCCCCCGAGCATATCTTAAGGCAGTCGAACACTCGTTTCTTGAACCCTTGTATTATTTGGCCGTTGGTACGTTCGACTGTTCCATTGCTTTGTGGATGAGTGACGGATGCAAAACAAACCTTGGTACCGATATCGTCGAAATAGTCTGAGAAAAGACCACTGATGAATTGGGAACCATTGTCTGTTATGAGACGACTTGGAACACCACATCGTGTCACGATGTTCTTATGAAAGAACTTCTTCGCCGCTGCGGACTAGTTCAGCCTCGACCCATTTGGTGAATATATCAATGACTTCGAAGAGGAACTTGTATCCATTGACAGCTTGGAGCATTGGTCCTAGAATGTCTATTCCCCATACTGCAAATGGCCAAGTAAGGGGAATAGTGTGTAGTGCATATGCTGGCTGATGAACTTGCTGAGCATGATATTGACACTGGTGGCATGTCTTGACCAAGTGTCTAGCATTATTGAGTGCCGTAGGCCAGTAATTCCCTTGTCAAAAAGTTTTTTTGACCAGTGTTCTATAGGATGCATGTGTGCCACACATGCCTCCCTAGATTTCTCTCAGAAGGTTTTGGCCTTTTTCGTGAGGGATGCAACGCATGAGTATGCCTTGTGTGCTCTTTTTGTACAGGGTTCCTTCAACCAGTCTGTATAGACGTGCTTTCCTAACTAACCGATCAGCTTCGGTTTCATTCTCGGGTAAGGTCCTATGCACTAGATAGATCCTCAATGGTTGGATCCAATCTGCTTCATGCTTGAGGGCGGCAATGTTAGTCATCACCTTGGTCTTCTCGATGATCGAGGGATGTTTTAAGTTCTTGATGAACACTCATGTCGGAGCAGATGCACGTGAGGACCTAAGTTTTGATAACTAGTTTGCAAGAATATTGTCTCTTCGTGGAATGAATTAGACTTCGAAATTTCTGAAGTATTTTTCTAATTTCCTTACTTAGTCCAGGTAATGAGCCATTGTCTCGTTAGAGGTGTTTTACTCCTTGTTTACTTGGTTTACGACTAGCTGTGAGTCTCCTCTCACCACTAGCCGATGGACTCCAAGGGATTTGGCTGCTTGAAGTCCAACTATAAGACCTTCATACTCTACCACGTTATTAGTTGCGACAAAGTGGAGTTTTATGATGTACTGGAGTTGGTCACCTTGAGGCGTGATTAAGACCACTCCAGCTCCCGAGTTCAAAAAACCAAGAGAACCATCAAAGTACATCGTTCAAAGGTCGCTTGTTGTCAAATCTGTAGGGTCTTGCGCAAGTGGTTTGGGATTAGTCCATTCGACAATGAAATCTGCAAGAATTTGAGACTTGATTGCTACTCGAGTAGTGAAATGGAGATCGAGCGCTCCGAGCTCTACTGCGCACTTAGCAACTCGACCAGTTGCTTCCGGATTATGGAGTATGTCCCCTAACGGAAAGGACAATGGCACGAAAATTTTGTGCGCTTGAAAGTAATGTCGCAGCTTTCGGGAAGCCATTAAGAGGGCATAAAGTAGTTTTTAGACCTCGGGATAACACTCCTTGGGTTCATTTAGTACTTCACTTACGTAGTATACTAGTCATTGCATGCCTGTCGTTTCTGTGACTAGTACTGCACTGACAGCGCACGGGGTTGCGGTTAAGTAAATGAGCAATGGTTCTCCCGCTTGTGGAGAGACCAACACTGGATCACTTGATAAGTATGCTTTGACTTCCTAGAAAGCCTTTTCGGCTTCATCTGACCACTGGAAACCATTGTGCTTATGTAGCACCTTAAAGAAAGGTAAACCACATTCGCCTAAGCGCGAGATGAAACGTCTCAAAGCTGCCATTCAACCTGTTAGGTTTTGAATGTCCATCGTTGTCGAAGGGGATCTCATTTGCTAAATGTCCCGGATTTTATCGAGATTAAACTCAATGCCTCGTGAACAAACTAGGAAACCTAAAGGTTTACTAGAAGAAATGCCAAAAGAGCACTTTTCGAAGTTCAACTTGATTCCATGTTTATTCAAATTACAAAAAGTCTCAGTGAGATCATTTACATGATTAGAGCTTTTTAATCTCTTTATAACTAGATCATCTACATAAGCTTCTAAATTACGCCCTAATTGAGATAGAAAGGTCTTATGCATCAAGCGCTGGTACGTGGATCCAGTGTCTGTGAGCTTAAATGGCATTCTGATGTAACAGTGGGTGCCAAAGGGTGTGATGAAGGTAGTTTTCTCTTCATCTACTTCTACCATGCTAATTTGATGGTAGCCTGAGTAAGCATCCAGGAAGCTCATCACTTTGCAATCCGCTGTTGAATCAACCAACTGATCGATGCAAGGAAGGAAAAGTCATCATTCGGGTAGGCATTGTTAAGACTGGTGTAATTGACACACATGCACCACTTACCATTGGACTTAAGGACCATAACTAGATTTGCGACCCATTCGGGATGGTTAACCTCATGAATGAAACCAGCTTTCTGGAGTTTAGTTAACTCTGAACGAATGGCTTCTCGTCGATCAGGGGCAAAGCGTCTAAGCTTTTGCTTTATTGGTCGTTGTTCAGGCCAAATAGCTAGCCTATGCTCGATCACTTCCCTTGGGACTCTGGGCATGTCGGATGGTCTCCACACAAACACATCTGCATTAGCTCAGAGGAAAGTATTGAGCTCGAGTTCTTATTTGTCATCCAGTGCTGACTCAATCTGAACAGTCTTAGATGGGTCATCTGGGAATAAAAGGATTTGCTTGAGTTTTTCATCTGGTCGCAGAGTTTTCTTGACCGCATCAGGTTCTTTGGTCGACAACTTGACATCCCGTAGGGGTAGTTGATCGACTAGCTCCAAAGAAATGCGATCACAAGTGAGAGCCGAATTCTGATTGCCTCTAACCGTGATGACGCCTTTTGGCCCTAGTATCTTGACACACTGATAAGCGTAGCGTGTCGTCGCCATGAACTTGGCGAGTGAAGGCCTGCCAAAGATGGCATTGTAAGCTAAATCAAAATCAATCACATCGAAAGTAATTAATTCTGTTCAAAAATTTTCTGGTCCTCTGAGTGTTACGGGTAACACTATTTACCCGATGGGCATCATCGAGGAACTAGGTATAATCCCGAAAAATGGGTGTGCCACTAGTTTAATCTTTGAACAAGATATTTGCATCTTGTCAAGTGCTTTGGCAAATAATAGGTCGAGAGAACTGCCCCCATCGACCAATACTCTTCCCACTTTAGCATTGCTAATAATGGGATAAATTACCAAACGAAATCGTCACGGTTGTGACAATTCTTTGGGACAATCTTCCCGGTTAAAGGTCAAGGAGGTTTCTGACCAACGTGGGAATTGGGGCTCCCCGAGGGGAGCTTCAACACTATTTACCTCTCGACAAACGGCTTTAAACTGACGCTTAGAATAATAAGATGAAGACCCACCGAAAATAACATTAACATGATTACTAGGTATCTAATATGGCATTACCTCGTCTCCATCGGCGTCTTTAGTTCCTCGAGATTTCTCATTTTTTGGTATGGTACGCATAGGCGCAGTTCCTTGATAGAAATCGTCCATGCGCTTCAACCAGGAGCGACAATTCTTGAGGTCGTGTCCAAAAGCGTTGTGTAATGAACACCATTTCCTGTTTCCCTGTGGGTTAGTCTGTTTTTCCGTGCGGTCGCCAGTTTGACCACCGGAGGGAGGTTTATTAGATTTGAATGGAACTTTTTTACCTTTCTCTAGTGGTTTCTTGTTCAAGACTGCGACTTCGCGAAACCGGCTTGCTCCATTCCCATTGGGCTTCTTAGACTTGCCACCTGCAGAGAATTCAGACTTCTTGCTCGAATCTGCCTTCTTTTTGGTTTTTAGGCCCAGTTGAGGAGGTAGATTACCCTTGTCCACCATCCTATTCCATTTTACAGCCTCAGCTGCATCGAAATATCGATCAGCCATATCGAAGAGGTCAGACACTGATCGTGAGGGATGGATACTTAAGGCCTCCGTGAACCTTTGATATTGAACACCATGTTTGAAAGCCCTAATAACCGAAGCATCAGAGATATTAGGAATGGTATTCCTCACTCCTATGAATCACTTGACGAACTGCCGGAGGGTCTCAGTCGAAGTCTGGCACAGACGATGAAGATCATCTTCTTTCCCTGGCTTCTCATAGCAGTTTTGGAAGTTGTTGAGGATGGCATCGCACAACATCTCCCAGTTGTAGATCGATCCTTCTGGTTGATTGAACAACCAGGTCCGCGCCGGACCCTCAAGGACCATCGGCAAATAATTTTCCATGCCCTTTCGTCTTCTCCGGCTGCTTGGATAGCAGTAACGTAGATTTGAAGAAATTCGGTTGGATTTTGAGTCCCATCGAACCTCTCAATAGTAGTGGGTTTGAACTTATCAGGCTAGACCATGTTTCATAGTTCGGGTGAGAAAGCTTTGCAACCTACGTACGTATTGCGTGGTCGTAGATCATCGCGACTATTGTCGTGGTCGCGGGAGTTGTCGACTTGGGGAGGCTCATGACGTAGTCACAGACGCGAGTGCACTGGTACGCGATTGTGGTCACGAGAAGCGCCAGTTCATCTGGTTTTGTCATGTCGAGTATGCATGGGAGTACGTCTCTTTTGTGATTGATAGGAACCTTCTCGCTCTTGTTGATCGAAGGATGCCGACTAGAGGGGGGTGAATAGGCAGTTTTTCTAATTTTTAATTTTGATTGAGTGATTAACAACCTAAATTGTAATAACAATACACAATTGATATAGATGATGGCACAATGTAAGTTTTGCAATTACTAAAGAGACAAGAACAATAATTCAATTTCTAGATGGATAAAGCAAGTAATAGAAGTAACCGAAAGAGATCGAATTTTTCCCAAGGTCTCAGAAATTTGCCGATTTCCACTAATCCTCGTTGAAGCACTCTTCACTAGAGCTTTAGCTTCGATTCTGTAACATCCCAATTTTTGCTATCTTTTCTGCTTGAAAGTCAACATATCTTCTTTGGAATCCCAGATGTCTCAACCCTATTTTGATCTCTTATCTCAAAATCATGATCTCAGGTGTGCCACTACCTTAACTTAAAAAGTTGGCAGCTAAACTTCATCTCCCAGATCATTTTCACTTTTCAGTCCAAAAGTATTTCAGTTTAATCCTTTTAAGGATTTTCAAAAAGCCCAAAAAGGCTAAAAGCCTCAGATCACCTCCAAATTCTGATCTGATCCAATGATTATCTTTCTTTTACTTTTCTGAACGTTTTTCCCTTCTGGAAGAACTCAAAAATCTCAACCGAAACCCTAGTTTCAACCCTGACAAAAATATCAAACCCTAATTACCCTATTTTACCCTGTTTTCGATTTTTGTCAAAACCATCAGATCTTATCAGATTTTGCCATTTTTCCTGCTAGATGAGTCCAAGTGTTTTGGTATCACTCATCTGAAAAGTCAGATTTCAAATCAGCCCTCTAGATCTCCAGATTTACAAATAGGCCCAAATTCCTTGCAGATTAGTCCAAACCTTCGCAAATCAGTCCAAAGCCTCACGAAATAGTCCCTGGCCCCTTTTTCGACCACGACCAAAGCTGAGCGCGTGCACGACCACGACCAGAGGTCGTGTCGACCGCAGCTGTTGCCGTTTGCCGTGAACCACCACCGTAGGCTTCACCGCCGGCCAGTTGTGCCTCCACCAACGGCCAAATACTACGTGTCCGCACGTGCTCACTTCGCGCCAAAGGAGCTCCACCGTGGCGATGACCGGAGACCGCCAGCATCACCGTTCGCCCGCGCGTGCCTGCTGCTGTCAGAGCTTTACTGCCACTTTGCTGCCATGCCGAGGCTCGCCATCCCTCATTCTGCCAAATCCAGATATCGCGCGATTCCTTCGTCTCTAGCAAAGCTTCCGCCGTGTCCCAACACCACCTCGTTGACTGCTCCGACGCCAGAAGAGTATCCCCGTTCGATTCTCAGCAGCTCCTGAGGACCCAACCCCACGGCTATATAAAGCCCCCTGCCCTGTGCTTCACTCCACCCCACAGCTCTCCAGCAAATCCCGTAGCGTAGCTCTCTGGTGCTTGCCATCGTCGTCTTCCCCGACGAGCCACCGAAGGAGCTTTCGCCGCCAGCCCGAGTCCCTGCTTCTTTCTTCAACCTGAGTTCACCGGTGAGTTCCCCTCACCTTCCTGTCCGTTTCATAGCTTTTAATTGAACCCCGGCGAGACCTAGCGCCGGCGATCGCCGAAATTGTCTTTTGCCCTGTTCCCCCAATGCCGAGTGGTTTAAGCCAAATTGATCCTCGTGCTAGTAGAGAAAGATGATCAGTGAGCTAGGATAAGTAAACCCGTAAGATTAGAATCCTCAATTTTGGCCCGAGCGACGAATCTCCAATTTCGGATTCTGTCAGTTCGCCGGAGAACGCCGCCGAGCTTCTCCAGTAATTCCCTGGCTAAATTGAACACCCCAATAGTTTCATGTTATCCCCTAGATGCTTCACAAGCATGGAATTGAGCTCAAGTGCCCTAGATCGAAAACGCCCAAATCTGTGCCTTCGTCTTCGGCTCCGTTCACTGGAGTTCATTTTCCGGCCGATCCAGCTAATGCCACCTTGTCATCTAGCTAGGCGTCGACCCCCTGAGTATTTTATTCCACTAGCCAGAACCCTGAATCTGCCTAGATCAAAAGTTATGATCTTGCCAAGTTTTGTCCAGAACCTTGTCTGTGCCGTGTCGCCACCGTAGTTCATCAACGCCGTTCATCGCCGTCCGGCCACTTTCTATCCTTGAGCCTATTGAGTAATTTGTTCCTGTTATCAAGGCCTAACTCCTAGACAAAGTTGTGCATCAATTGGAGCCCTGGGTCAAAAGTTATGCCATGCCCTAGTTTCTGGCCATGTCCAGCACTATGTGAGTGCATGTCCACCAGTGGCATTGAATGATTTAGACTTGTTACATTTGAGAAATTGAAATGCCACTTTGTCCACTAAGCCTTTGGAGCCATGTTCTACAATATTCCTTACTGTCACATCTCCAGAAAACATACCTAGGACCAACTTAGGGCTATGTCTAGCCATGAACCGAATGTCAGCCCTTCGACATTCAAGTCCTTTTGAGCCTATCTCTTCAATCAACACCAAGTGACCTTGTCCAAACCTTTTCCCCTGCATGCATGATATAATTAATTATTATTTTCTAGCACTTGTGTGCTTATATGGTGTGTATGTATTGTTTGTGTCCGCCGTGGAACCAGAAGTTGAAGGAGCGGAAGAGATCTTCGAGGAATCATCTGAGCAGCTAGACCCATCACTGCAAGGCAAGTCTCAAACCCTTGATCATATCTTGCCTATTATTTTGGAATAAAGTACATTGATTGTTTTTAAGTATATGCATGCCTTATATTCAATCACAAAAGAGTTATATTCAAATAAAGTGATTAGATATGACCTAAATAACTGTAAAGCCCCTTTTGACATTGAATGTCCCTGCACCCTTGTCACCCTAGAATATCATGCTTAGGCTATGCTGTGCTCAAGATTATATGTTAAATGTTCAATGGTCACACATGAAGAAAAGCATATTCAAAACCTCTTTTTGTGAAAGAAAATGTGATTGGAATCGATAGTGAGGATGGTTTGATTGGATGGTGCTGTGTGTGCACTGGGAATGTGAAAGACTCCTCACTAAAGATTCATAAGGACTAGAATCTTGTGTTGTACTTCTATGTGGCATGAAAAACGTACCAACCACTTGCCCGGTTATGGGACGGGCGCAACGTAGTAGCTTTCTCAGTATTGGCTTTTCCCTGCAATGGTTGTCGGTCCGGTTTCTCGCGAGGAACTGGTGGGCCAGTAAGGGCCGTGAGCGATGTGAGTTCAGAAAAATTATGACAGGAAAAGGTGGAAAGAAGGAAGACGCCCTATGCTAGATTAAGTCGTGCGCGGCTGTAATCAAAAGAGGCTATGTGTCTTGCGAGAACATAGACCCAGGCTAGGAAGTAAGGCAGTGGGGAGGACCCACAACGGTACTTGAGACTTAGTTGTCTATTTACCGGGCAGGGAATTGTTAATGCTAGGATTGTAAACTGTTGTGTCATCTCGGCCTTGTCACATGCGTAAAAGTCGCATGGAGAGGTACCGACTTGAAAGCTGAGTGATCGGTGGATTAAAATGGTACACCTTTGCAAAGTATAAAAAGTATTGGATACTCTGAGGTCCCAGGTTATGGAGTCTGCGCGCGGTGGATTCTATCCACGTCGATGCAGCACAAGTAGCTTTTGGAAAGTTTTTCACAAAATCTGAGTAAAGTGGTGACTCATGAAAGACCGCCACACATAACATTTTCTGAAAATCTAGCTTAGAATTTTAAAAGCCTCACTTTCGAAAATAAAGACCTTTTCTTCAAAACTAAGTGTGAAAATCTATTCTATTTATATAAAGCCAAAGAGCCATTCTTTGAGAATTTCCCCCTCATCTATATATAACTGCATTCTTATTTGGGACTTGTTGAGCACCATGTGGACAATGTGCTCACCCTTGCTTTTACAAACAAAATTTAGAAGAAGGATTCGTTGACCCTGAGTCCTACGGTCTTGAACCCAATATGGAACAAGAAGAAGAAACTGAAGACCCAGCTTATTAGAGGATTACATACCAAGTGGAGTCTGATGTGGAGAAGGCCCGTGCAACACCGCTGCAGTTGAAGATCAAGACTGATGAAGTCCTTTTGCTTATTATTGTTGTTTTATTTTGTGCCGACCTTTGTGTCGAAAACTCCTTAATTTTGTATCAACATTTAAGTGCGTCATTTTGGTGCTATGTTATTGTAATGTTGATCCCTGTGATCAGCACTTGTTTTTAATTACTCCCATTTTTATATAATGCATCTTGTTGTTGTGAGCTACAATGTACCATTTCTGAGTGCAACCCACCTGGGCGGTTGCCACCGGATTCCTCAAATGAGGGTCCCACAGAATCTGGTATCAGAGCAAAGGCTCGACTGTAGGTCGTAACCCTTAGATAGACTTTGGCGTCCCTAGAAGAAAAAGCTCGCTAGTTCTTTGACAAAAATTTGTTTACGAAAACCTATTTTCCTTAAGAAAAATGTTATTTTCGATTATTTGAAAAAGGGCTTTAGACTTCTCTTTAAACTCATAGGTGCCTTTCGTTCTGTCTTCAGATGGCTTCTGGCAAGAGATACCTCCACGGTGACGAGCTTGGATCATGGGCGCTGTTGCTGTGGATGATGCTGCAATTTCTTGGAGCGCGGGATAGTCAGAGGCCAGTATACTGTGTCTGGCAGGATGAGATCAATGGACGACCCATCGGTTATCGGGCTTCAGTGATTGTCTATGAGATTCTCGAGCATGGGAGAGGCTCAGTAAGACGTCAAGCCCGCAGAGAAGAAGAAGAAGATGCCATCTTAGACGTTGCCCGTCGTGCCGTAGGTACCGTCCGGCAGTTGTACAGCGACTACCTTTCAGATTCCCCCTACCGTTTCGTGCCTTATCAGGTCCCCGGATCAGAGTACCGAGTTGTTCTTCCGTCCAGCGACCGAGAGGACGCTATTCTAACAAATACCCGAGACGTCGTTCGTGCTTCAAAGATTGGATACACCCGCCTACTTCGTGACTACGAGCGTGTTTGCGATGACCGCCATTACCTTGAGGGCATGCTTATGAGGGCTTGTGCAAGTCTCCAAGAGAAGGAGAGGCAAATTCAAGAGTTAGCTGAGTCAAGTGGAGAGAAGGATCTTGAAGCTTCAGAGTCAGTTGTCAAGAAGAGTTGCCCAAAGTTAAAGATCACCGCTCGCAAGAGAGTAGGAAACTTAAAGGAGTATCTCAGCGGTTTCACGCCTGCGTCGCGCGGCATGGTTATCAATGGTCAGACGATCGAGCTTCCCTACACTGCGGAGAAGAAGGAGACCCCTGAAGGAAAAGGAAAGGAGATTGTCAATGTTGACGACAAAGATGATGATCCGATGGATGCAGATGATGATGAGGAGGAGGATCCCGAGGAGGTAGAGTCTTGTGATTCTTCCGATGATGATGAGTGACCGCAGACTTCCTTCGATTCGAGCTTTTGTGCCTGACCAGCAGACGTTAGATTTCCTTTTGTTGTAGCAGTTGTTTTAGTTTGGTTGATGTATGTCTGTGTGCTGGTTGTTAGATGAGTTCTGTAAGCCGATGAGGCTAAAAGTTTTGTATCTTTTGAAAAGCTGATTTATGAAAAAGTCATTTTGCATATCCTTATTCTTACCTCTTGAGTTAAATGCCAGCATTCTATTAGATCCCTGTGAGTGATTCTTTCCAAATCAATGTCTCATTCTTAACCTCCTGTTTGAGTAGGATGGTTAACACGCGTGCAAGACCCCAAGAAGGAGAACTCGAGGGAAATCCCAGCAATGCAAGGGCTACGCCCGGAACAAGAGGCCGTACTAACTCTTCTTATACTTGCTGAAGATATTGTTGGTTATCCTCCTGAAGGCACGCCCCACGATTCCTTCTAACTACCCCGAGATGGTAGCTGTAGGTCGTGGGTACGTGGTGGTTGCCGTAGATCATGGGTACGTGGCAATTAGGCAGTCTTGACTTGGTCGTCGTGGGACTGCCTTACCATTCTAACCTCCTTCGACAGTTACCTTGTCAGAGACTTATGACTATCTTGGGATTAATCATAAGGATCATCGTAAGGTTGTGATAAAGGGTGATCGCGTACCTCTGCGATCGTGGTAATAAGATCGAACCTTGTATCTGCCAGAGGATCTGGTCATAGGGAGATATCTTTGTGACTATAGTTCTTGCGGATATAGTATATGGATTTTTTGATAATAAGTGTTTTACAACTTGCACGAAATAAATATGGTTCTTGGGTTATATTCGGGACACCTTTGGACTACCCGCTGTCTCTTCCCTTGGCCTTCGGTGACCATAAGAAGGTACTTGTGACCATGCTGCACTATGTGCGACCATGGGATGCTATCCGCGACCATGGAGGCCTAGACATAGCTAACAATCCTCGTCACACTTATTTAGGGACAAATATAGTATTTATTGTGTTATACTTTGTAGACAATTTTTCCTAAATTTTTTTTGTGAAACATCGATGAGGCACAAATATACTTTCCTAACCACCTTAAAGAAAGAGACAATGACAAGTATTCATGAGCGGTAGTGCCACTTGAGTGCTATGAAAAATGTAGGTGTCTATGGAGCAGATATCTTTTTTTTAAAAAAATATTTGCACCATCTACATCGCACCTTCAAAACCTAGATTTAAGCTCCATCCTACCCTGTCCCCCACACTTCTTCTTCCTACTCCTGCTCATCCTCCCCATCCCCTACCGTCACTGACATAACCCTAACCCACCTGTCTCTCTAGACATTTGCGGGTATGTCGATGTCGCCCTCATCCCCACCCCCGTGCAGCCATCGACGCCGAGAACAACATTGATGCCTCCCACCTTTGTGCCCCATCTTTACTCCCCCCCCCACCAGCCATTGCCACCTACACCTGACGACACCTTCATTGCCTTGCCACACCACCACCACGGCCACCTCCTCTTCCACCGCTCGTCTCCCCTACTAGTCACCACCACCCACTAATGCCATCCATGGCCAGTGTCACCTCCACTACCTCACTGCTCCATCACCACCCACCACTACCAAAGATGCTAAGGAAGGTGAACTCTAGAGAGCCAAATATAAGGGAGATGCTTGATCTAATAGCAGAAAAAGATATATATATATATATATATATATATATATATATAAGATAAGAAAAAATAGGTTCTTGTCAGAGCAAACCGGGAAAAATTATTAGGGAGAGCAAAAATATCCAAACCGGAATAACTGATCTGAACCAACTTAAGATAATCAAACCGAAATAATCAAAATGCTAATTCAGCTTGTTTGATTTTGACTTTATAAACCGAAATAGCCAAAATAACCGAATATATATGCGTAGATTGGTTGGACCCTGCTTTGACCCAGTCGTGAGACGAGCCACAGGAAACAACTAGGTGTCAACGGAAAGTCAGTCCTTGAAAGTTTCCTTTCTCTCGCTATGGCTTTTCCCTACCAAATGCGCTCTTTCCCGAACAATGGGCATTTCCTTCTTTCTTTGTGTCGTATAGACTCAGAGTTCTGGTAACAGGCTTGACCAGAGTAGCTAGGAAAAAAAGGGAAGAAAGAGATAATCAGATGGCTTTCGGGTGGGTTGGAGAGTTCACTGGTTAGGGAGGAAGAAAGCCAACGAATAGACAGACTGATCATTATCACAGAGTTTGCACTCGCACTCAATCTAAACAAGTGACTTCCTTCACTTGAGGACGACCGACCCCACCTGTCTCTAGCTGACCTTTTCCGATCCTTCTGCGTCCTTCCTTTTCAACTACCTACCCTCTCACTCCAGAGAGCCTAGGTCGCCGGTTCAGTTACACATTGTCTCAGTCAACTAAATCAAAAAGAGACCTTGATCCAAGTTTATGGCATAGTTCGGGTTCCAGACAAGCGGGGCGGAGAAGAAGAAGCCAGCCCTGGAATCATCGAATGCCATATTGTTTAAAGGAAATGATCAATGGTGTCAAATGCCACAGCTGGACGAGATATTTTCTATTCCTAATTCGATTCATACGAAGAGTTGGTGCTCTATCTAACCTGATGGATGTCGGAATAGCTGCTTGCGTGGTTACAAGGGTTCTTCCTTTGACAGAAGTAGAAGAAGCTGCCTGCACATGAACAGGTCGAGTGAAACAAACTTTGACACAAGTGGGCCAGGTATGGCCCTACGCTGCTCTTTCGTTATTGTCCAACTTCTTTGTCTTTCTATTGTCCAACATCCCCTTTGGGAGTCGCAGACAGGTCTTGTGATAGGTTCATCCTCCTTCCTAGCGGAATTTTCGTGTAACTCAAAAGGAAGAGTAACAGCTCTGGATCGTGGGGTTCGGCTCGCTCGGTTTTTCAAAGTTTGAGCCTATTCAGGTTTGCCAACAGGTGCTTTAACTGCATCAACAGAGTGAAGGTCAAATACGGAATGTGTACGATGTCTTCGACCACCAGGCAGACCCGATTCCATAAGTCAGACTCCATGTTCGCCTGTGTGTGACTCAAGAAAGTCTACCGAGCATTCCCTTTTTCATGGATAGGCAAATTGGGAAACACTTCTTCGGATGTAGTGAGAGTTTGAAGAAGACTTTGGAATCACATGAAAATGTTATTTGAGTCTTTCCTCCTACGAACCCAATGGGGAGGGTCTACTCCAGTTGAGACTTGCATAGTTGTAGGTCAGGGCTTCGCTCGGTGGGCAACTATCTCAATCAAAGGTACCCGGCTTCCTCGAGAAGACTTTTGTCGAATCCTCAAGCCAGGTATACATTTGTCCAGTCAAGAGCATCTGTCAAGCGGGGATAGAAGAAATCATTCCTTTGAAGCAAAATAGGCAGAACAGCACGATTTACCTCAATACCTCAAGTACCCTTCCTTTGGTGCCCCTCGCCTTGACCGAACAAGGGGAACAGGCATATTAGCCACAACAACCGCCACAAAAGGAACACGAAGGGCCCTCCGTCTCCTCGTAACAAAATACCTAATAATCTTTTGAAACATCAGCCTAAACAATATCCCAGAGAGCGGAAAGATATAGTTTTGAGGCAATAAAGTAAGTAATAAGTAACTGGAAGTCCGTTTTCAATCCAATCTATCCGTTTTTTCCCAGCAGTATCCTTTAGTCGGGCTTTCCCTGGGCGGGGATAGGAGAATAGGTCCATGACTTCTTACATATGAGGAAGCGAATGCAGTCGATAGGAGGTCATAGTTTCAATAGGAGGGGTCCCGCCAAGTCCTCTTTCCAGGGAGTAATAGATAGTAGGAGTGCTCTTCTCTTTACTGGGAGAGTCTAGCGGTAGCCTATTTGAGTACCATTTCCTTCGATTTTAGATCTAGTTGGAAGCGAGTTCTTTCATCTCTTACCACCTAATTTATGGAGATTTTCCTGAGCTGCTTGGAACTAAAGCACTTGACTGACAAGGAGAGGAAAGAAAACAACATTTAATCTTGATCCCACGAGTGGGACTTCGCTGGCAATAGAAAAGATCCAAATACCGATCCGAGTACAGGAGGTAATCTGGTATTCAGAAAACTTTCTATAACCCTAAAATATCTATCCAATTCTTCGAACCAAAACTTGCTGACTCAAAGCAAAGGATGGCCCAGGAACTCAAAGCAGATCAAGGATCAGCAACAGGAGAAGGAATTGAGGCAGGCAAGCTCGTAGTGGAGTAGGGATAGTTTCCACGGAGAGAGGCAAGACTGCTTTTACGTCGGCCTTCTTCCTTTGATTCTGATATTTTTCTTTTTTTAACTGCCGAAATGTTATATAACTTTGTATCTAAAAAAGTCTATTAAGTATGCAATGATGTCATTCTCATTTTGACTAAAACAATATAGAGCTAGATATGTCTGTATCTTAGGGCCTCAAGGTTGAGCATTTTCTTTTGTAATTGATTTTCTTCTATTTTGTTTTTAAGGCATTCTGAGGAATTTCTTCATGGGTGCCTTCATAAGTCCGTCTGAGTGAATTGAGACAAGTACTCCTAATATGGTATAGCAGGGTTTACTGACTTCGCGAATGAGTTCCAAGCTTTTTAAAAAGAGTTTGAGCTCGGCCAAAGACTCTTTCAACATCTATTGGAAGCTTTGGCTTACTCTTTCAGACTCTGGCCCCTTCTTAATAGCAAATACAAAGTTATCTGCATATATAACATAAAGAAATTCCTTCTTTTGACTCAAAATATGAATCAACATGATATGTTGATGTAAGAAGATATTCCTAAGAACTGGAGATAAGGGGCTTACCCGTAGTATTCCTTTAAAAATGAATGCATAACTTTTTCGATTTTGATCTTTGATATCACTAGCTTCAATCAGATTACAGAAGGCATCATTACCTTGCCCAATATGCGCTCTTAATGTTGAAATGAAAATATGAATATTAATATTCTAAAAAGAACCTACTATATCTGCTTGAATGAGTCTATCAACCTTTCCCAATTTTAGAACATGAGCGAAAAAGGGGATGACTCCTCTCCCTTTCGAAACCCATGGGAGTACGTTAGAAAGTCAAAAACGATGTTCAAAAGCCGTATCCATGACAATGATGTCTGCCTTATGAGGCTGTCTAATGGGTCGCATCCCCCCCGGCTTATGTGGTTTAGGAATGCATGATCAACACATCGAAGAGAAGGCAGAATTCTTTAATGATTTCTTAATCTCCTCCATTTGGGACTTGTCAAGAACTTAATAAGTAGAAAACTTTTCCCAAAGGTAGTAAATAACACAGAATAACATCCAAAAATAATCTTGAAATTCTCTTATCCTCCTTTAAAAAAAGAATCTGTCTTTCAGACCTTTTGTTTTTTACATTTTTAACTCATGTTCATGGTCTGTTTTATTCCCAATTGTTGCCCGTGTGAAAAGAAAGAAGAGAAATTGGGCCATGTTTCCCGAGAGAGACTGCCTTCTCTCACACCAGCAGTGTTATACTTATAGTCGACTGCTCTAGGACGATCTGACCTCTTTCCTGGGCTCTGCTCGCTCGTATACGCTCCGACCAATTCAGTAAAAATCGAAAAAACGATGTTTCCTTGAAAAAGTCTAAGAAATAGTAGTAGTAGTAATTCACTTTATATATATATATATATATATATATATATATATATATATATATATATATATATATATATATATATAAAGTAAGATTTAGTATATTTTAAGAATATATAATACATTTATGTTGATAGAAATCATTAATTACCATTATTGAAATTGTATTAAGCTTAAACCTTAATTAATATAGTGTGCTAACAACATAATACATGTATGCACTTCGATGTATGCATTATTAAATGATATATTTACTGATTAATATCATTAAAAATATTTTTTATAAAAATTAAAACCAAATTAACCGATCAAATTAACCGTTTTATATTTCCGTTAAATTGACTTTAAAAATTTCAAAACCAAAATTAATAATTCAATTATAAAATTTTATAAAATCTCAAAACCAACTTACCGAATACTACCCTATTACGGAGCTTTCTCTGGTCCAGTGCCGCCAGGCAGATATGACGAGGAAGAGAGAATTAATTATTAGCATGTGGCAAGTCGGAGTAAATCAAGTTGTTGGCTCGTGAGATATCTCCTTGGAAAATTTATAGGTGAGCTATTGCATAAATGTAAATAGTAAAAGGACATAAGGGGCAGAACTCGGTTGTTCATATATAGACGTGATTGATCGAGTTTTTTTTCATAAATAATTCATATTAAAAAATCAATTATAAAAATAACGCACAGTTATAAAATTTTGCATAAATGGGTCGTCACGTCAGCCTGTCGAACACTGGGCACTCGACAAGCTCGTTGTCGTGTGGCACTAGCTTGTCGAGTCCCCAGTACTCGACAAGGTTCTCAACGACCGTGACCAGGAGATTTGTCGAGTGTTGGGCACTTGACAAACTCCCAATCGACCACAGCCGACGACCAGGGGCTCGTCGAGTACCCATCACTCGACAAGCCATCAACCAGTGTTCGCAAAAAAAAATTTTAATTGTGAGAACGGGGATTCGAACCCGGGGCAATGAGGTGGGAGCGGGCGCGCGGTAACCAATTGGGTTAGAGGCTTTTACTACTCTAAAACAGCTGGCCAAATTAATGTACATTCACTTGTCGAGTGCTGGGCACTCAACAAGTTCTTGATCATCAGCTCTGGTCGATTGGGAGCTTGTCGAGTGTCCAACACTCGACAAGTCCTTGGTCACGCTCGTTGGGAACTTGTCGAGCACTGGACCCTCGACAAGTTGGTACCATGCGACAACCAGCTTGTCGAGTGTCTAGTGCTCGACAAGCTGACGTGGCGATCCATTTGTGTAAAATTTTGTAACTGGGGTTATTTTTGTAATTAATTTTTTAATGTGAGTTATTTCTAAAAAAACTCGTGATTAATAAAGTACTGACATAAATTTTATTTATATCTGATATTATATTTTTGTCTAGGGTACAAATACTAGGTGATCATGTAAAACATGGAGGGGCTCAATCAAAAGGTGGGATTTGATTTTAAGATACAAAAAATTATAGCTAAAATAAGAAAAGAAATTCAGTACATGCACGTTAGTAAGTCTTTACTTTTTTATTCTTCAAATGAGAGAAAAGAGGAAAACGTTTTGAGGCATTCTAAAAAAAAAATAAAATAGAAAAATGACTTGACTTATAGCATTATGGATTTTGTATATTCCTGTGAAAATACCAGTTGATTTGACTGGAACTAGCAAAATCAATTTTCTAATTGGATGGTTTAAATACGTGCAATCTATCCTCATGCATTTGTTACCAACCACACTTCTAAAAAAAAAAAACCGGCTTCGCTTATAACATTATGGATTTTGTAAATTCTAGTTGATTTGACTGGAACTAGCAAAATCAATTAAGGAAAACAAATCCAATTACCTCCTTATTTCATTTGGTGTGGTTGGTAACAAATGTATGAGAATAAATTGCACATATTTAAACCATCCAATTATAAAATTGATAGTTTAGATTAAAAACCCGTTTTTCCCTTTAAAGAAACCGTTTTTCCATTACAATCAATTTGAAACATTAGTTTTTGATCTAAAGATTTACATTACATGTGAAGCAATAACGTGACCGTAACAGAACAAACTCGCTTGCGTAACAATTAGTGCAACGGTGAGAGAGAGGTGCGAAGCCTACTTTAAAAGGTGGACATTTCCGCAACAACTACCCACCGAAATAACAAAAAGAAGACGCGTTGCAGAAATCATCAATATGGCAATGGTGCAAGTAGTTGACACTGGAGCTGCCCAATCCTCTTCTTCCGCTGACGCCGTCCACCACGAGTTTGTCGTCGTCATCGACGGCGTCGAGAAGGCCATCCGCGAGGGCTCGCACCACAGCAGCGCGGGCATGCTCAACGTCACCAGCCCCGGTACCCTCTCCGCCTCCGGCCACCGAAATATCGTTGTGCGCGGCGGTGGCGGTGGGACAGTCCAGTTCAGCTGGTGCACGGACGCGACTGCCGAGGGCTGTGCCACGGTGTCCTTCACCCACTGCGGCACGGCGCGCGCCGACGGCGTCAAGGTGGTGAGCGTCTCCCGGTGCGGGTGCGCTGAGGTCGAGCGCGCGGGGAGGGTGACCGTGGAGCGGAGCAGGGAGGCACACCTCCGCGGCGGCGGAATCCTCCGTGTTGGGCGGTGCAAGAAGGCCGACGTGGAGAGCTGCGGCGAAGTTCGCGTGGCGCGGTGCAAGGGAGCGCGCGTCGACTGGTGCGGCAGTGTGAACATCGACAGGTGCAAGACGGCGGACGTCAGCCGGTGTGGCGCCCTGCGGGTGGACCAGTGCCGGGTGGCCAATGTCGCGGGCTGCGGCAGCGTGGTCGTTCGGCACGGCAAGGTCAACATGGTGGAGGGAACAGCAGCTGCAGCCGACGGTGAGCCGGCAGACCGAATGAAAAATTAGCAGTAAGTGCGTGTCTGGAGCAATGTAAGCGGTTTTTGGAATGGAGGGACAACAAAGCAATTTTAGAGTTGTAAGAAAATTTTCATTTGGATTAATATCAGTAAAAATATCTTTTTATAAAAATCAAAACCGAATTAACCGACCGAATTAACAGTTTTATATTTCCGTTAATTCGACTTTAAAAATCTCAAAACCAAAATTAAGAATTCAATTATAAAATTTAAGAAAATCTGAAAACCAACTTACCGAATACTACGCCTATTAAGGAGCTTTCTCTGGTCCAGTACGACCAGGCAGATATGACGAGGAAGAGAGAATTAATTATTAGCATGTGGCATGTCGGAGCAAATCAAGTTGTTGGCTCGTGAGATATCTCATTGGCAAATTTATAGGTGAGCTATTGCATAAATGTAAATAGTAAAAGGACAGAAGGGGTAGAACTCGGTTGTTCATATATAGACGTGATTGATCAAGTACTGACATAAATTTTATTTATTTCTGATATTATATTTTTGTTTAGGGTACAAATACTAGGTGATCATGTAAAACATGGAGGGGCTCAATCAAAAGGTGGGATTTGATTTTAAGATATAAAAAATTATTGCTAAAATAAGAAAAAAAAATTCACTACATGCACGTTAGTAAGTCTTTACTTTTTTATTCTTCAAATGAGAGAAAAGAGGAAAACGTTTTGCGGCATTCTAAAAAAAAATAAAATAGAAAACTGACTTGACTTATAGCATTATGGATTTTGTATATTCCTATGAAAATACCAATTGATTTGACTGGAACTAGCAAAATCAATTTTCTAATTGGATGGTTTAAATATGTGTAATCTATCCTCATGCATTTGTTACCAAAAACGACTTCACTTATAATATTATGGATTTTATAAATTCAAGTTGATTTGACTGGAACTAGCAAAATCAATTAAGAAAAGAAAATCCAATTACCTCCTTATTTCATTTGGTGTGGTTGGTAACAAATGCATGAGAATAGATTGCACATATTTAAACCATCCAATTATAAAATTGATGGTTTAGATTAAAAACCCGTTTTTCCCTTTAAAGAAACCGTTTTTCCATTACAATCAATTTGAAACATTAGTTTTTGATCTAACGATTTGCATTACATGTGAAGCAATAACGTGACCGTAACAGAAACAATTAGTGCAACGGTGAGATGTGCGAAGCCTTCTTTAAAAGGTGGACATTTCCACAACAACTACCCACCGAAATAACAAAAAGAAGACGCGTTGCAGAAATCATCAATATGGCAATGGTGCAAGTAGTTGACACCGGAGCTGCCCAATCCTCTTCTTCCGCTGACGCCGTCCACCACGAGTTCGTCGTCGTCATCGACGGCGTCGAGAAGGCCATCCGCGAGGGCTCGCACCACAGCAGCGCGGGCATGCTCAACGTCATCAGCCCCGGTACCCTCTCCGCCTCCGGCCACCGAAATATCGTTGTGCGCGGCGGTGGCGGTGGGACAGTCCAGTTCAGCTGGTGCACGGACGCGACCGCCGAGGGCTGTGCCACGGTGTCCTTCACCCACTGCGGCTCGGCGCGCGCCGACGGCGTCAAGGTGGTGAGCGTCTCCCGGTGCGGGTGCGCTGAGGTCGAGCGCGCGGGGAGGGTGACCGTGGAGCGGAGCAGGGAGGCACACCTCCGCGGCGGCGGAATCCTCCGTGTTGGGCGGTGCAAGAAGGCCGACGTGGAGAGCTGCGGCGAAGTTCGCGTGGCGCGGTGCAAGGGCGCGCGCGTCGACTGGTGCGGCAGTGTGAACATCGACAGGTGCAAGACGGCGGACGTCAGCCGGTGCGGCGCCCTGCGGGTGGACCAGTGCCGGGTGGCCAACGTCGCGGGCTGCGGCAGCGTGGTCGTTCGGCACGGCAAGGTCAACATGGTGGAGGGAACAGCAGCTGCAGCCGACGGTGAGCCGGCAGGCCGAATGAAAAATTAGCAGTAAGTGCGTGTCTGGAGCAATTTAAGCGGTTTTTGGAATGGAGGGACAACAAAGCAATTTTAGAGTTGTAAGAAAATTTTCATTTGGATCCGAATTCTAAGTAAATTTTTACAGGGAAAACGATGCAAGAATGGCTCCAAAGAAATGACTACATAATTTCTTTAAAGTTCACTTAGAATGGGCTCTTCGAAGATAGATTGCACTATTTTCCTTTTCCCCATGTTCAAAACGCGTCCGCGTCCGACCTCAACCAAGCGAATTTTCCTTTTCGCCATGTTCAAATCAAATTACACTATTTTTCTTTCCAAAATTCTATTTTTTTCCTATATAACATCTAAACATTTGTTTTGAACTATTATTTTTATAGTTCCTATGAATTCAGATGACCACACCAATCAATTGACATGCCTTTTTTATCAATGTATTTTTTATTCCTATCATTGTATTTTTCGTACTACTCAATAGTTTTTTTTCTCTGTTTTTAGTGTTTTTTAGAGAGAAGGGTGATTGTATAGTTACTCTTATGTCAGAGCTATAAGGTTATCTTTAACGGTGGAGTCGGAGGCAGTGCGTCGGTCACATAAGCTATTGGAGCGGCTTAATGTGGCAAACCCGCAAGCAATGCGTGCACACGCGGTTGCCGCGCACACTCTTTTTTGCAAGCCCCATCAAGCGCATCCTATGTGAAGCGGCCCTATTGGAGCATGACTCAGGAGCACGCGGACACGTTTTGTGGGCCCACAAAATTAATTTCGTCAATTGCGACACTTTATAACCTCACGCAGTAACTGATAGGTGGGGCTTAAATCGCACGAGCTTGCATGTCATTGACTGGGTTAGATGTTTTCTATATTGCACGAGGCGAGGATGGTGAACCCCGCGAAACGCATCAGAAGTGCTTCAGTTCCAGTGCGTACAACATTCACGCAACAATCACTCATTGATAACTAGGGCTAGCAATAGTAGGGCTACACGTCAGAGACAAGGGTTGTAGTCAAAAGCGAATAACTAGGTGAATATGGTGGGGCCGACCACCCACGCGGTGCAGGGAAGCCTCACATCCCATGTTCACACAGTTTACTATGCCCTCACTCTCTAACTGGTGGGGCCATATTAGGAGGGGCTCATTTGTCAGTTAGTGGTGTGGATTTTCTGACCCTGGTTGAGACAAGGTTGGTAGGGCCCATAACTGACATGAGCCAGCAACGCCACGCATTCGTCATTCACTTTCTTCATCGAAACCCTAGCCACTGACAGTGGGGCCTATCGATTTCATGTCTTGTTTGTTAGCGAAATAAATAATTTTTTTAAGAGTTTGACTGTTGAATTTCTTTCGGCACGCCTTTTCGAGACCAGGGTAAGACAAGTCGGTCCTATGTTTTTGGACCCACTTGTCAGTCTAATTTTTTGTATTGTGATTGTTTTACAACGTTTTTAATTTATTTTTGGAGTTAGACCCACTTGTCAGCACTACCACATAAACAGATATTCAGGACGGCACATCACAGATAGTTATGAACTTTTCAATGGAACATTGTCTGCGAAGGCCTGTCGGGAGAATATATTCAGTTATCACAGTTGTTCTGATGTCAAAAACAACTGTGATAGTAAACCAGACGGTTCTAAACACAAAACAGTCTGTAATAGTCTACTTATCACAGACAGTTTTGACCTAAAACCCGACTGTGATAGATACAATCGGTTCTCAACTGAGAACCGTCTGTGATAACTAGAATATCACAGACGATTCTGAACTCAGAATCGACTGTGATATATACAATCGGTTCTGAACTCAGAACCGACTGTGATAGTGTAGTATTAAAGACGGTTTTGAGGTCAGAACCGACTGAAAAAGTGCCAGCGCTTCGAAATCTCAAACTTCGCGCGCGGGGCGCGGTGCTTCGAATTCTTTTCCAGAATCGACTGAAAAAGAACCGACTATGATATATATACATTTCTGTCTCTGATCTTCGCGCGCGGCGCCTAGGTGAACACGAAACGTCGCTTTGGAAGTTCTATAAATAACTTGACAGTGGAATAATTGTCATTTACTTTACAAGTTTTTATAATTCCCAAACTGTTTGACTCCTTAGCTTCTCTGCGCCAATGGCATCCTCGATGGCATCGTCAGCCTCACCCTCCCCGGTAAGAACTCTCAATCTTTTGGACTTACCCCTGTATTGTTAATCCCTGTTCAGTACATTCTTGACCTGTTGATTTGCACAGGGAAGGGGAGCCGTGGAAGACTCGAGCAAGTGAAAGCCAAGCTGAGGACCCTCCCGGAGGAGCACAAGCTCCTTACGGAGAAGCACACTCGGCTACGGCTTGACCTGGACGATCTCTTCCAGTGCATTCAGCGCATGAAGACGGATGGTGGCAATGCTAGGGCGAGGACGAGGCGTCTTCGCGAGGAGAAGAAAGCCGCGGATATGACCATCGCTGACATGCGGTTTGACTATGAAGGATACCATCGCAAAGCTGAGGGAGGTCACAGGCCTGCTCGACGCGGTAGTAGTTGATCCTAAGAAGGACAACTTGTCGCTGGAGAAGTCCTGCATCCTGGCTGCAAGTCAAACTGACTTTATTCTAGATGCAGCCAGGGCTAAGACCACTCCTTGACCTAGCATTTTGTATTTTTACTTTTTTTTTGTAAGTGATGAAAAAAAGTAATGAAAACTTAATTTGTTCTTATGTCAACTTTCCAATTTTCCAGCACGTTCTCCCAGCTGTCTGTGATAGCCATATTACAGACGGTTTGGACATCAGAATAGTTTGTAATAATAAAGCAGACGGTTTTGATCTCCCAACCGTCTGTGATAGTGCCAACAGTGTCCGACGCTTCGAATTCTCAACATGCAATCGTGGATAACCGCACATAATAACTGCGCAGATGAAGAGACTTAATTATTTACTTCAAATTTAATTTGCATCGAATTATGTAATCTGACGCTTTAACTTCTTAAGTGGGCACTGTTCTGCCGTGTTGCAGTTTATCTCCCGAGCAATTATCATAAATTTATTGACCTTGAGAACCAGTAGTGCGCTTTTTAAAACTCGAGGCACCCGCGCATATGAACCGTCACCTTCTGGTTCTATAAATAGCGAGGCTCTTCAATCCTTAAGACTTACAAATTCTTGGCTAAGTCTTTTAGGAATTCTACTCCTAAATCCCTGTCTTTATTCCCTCCTCAACTCCCACCTTGATGGCGAGCCGACATTCCAATGAGATTATTGAAATTGAGAGTGATGAGGAAGAAATAAGGAATGAACTCGATCAGGATCTTCAGAAAGTAAGTCATCTCTGAAACTCTAATGTAGATCTTTCTTTTATGACTTGATTACCTCGAAACAAATGCATTTCGAAATCCACAGGTGCCTGAGAAAATGCTCCCTCCAAAGAAGAGACTCAGAAATGATGAAAGATCCTCCAGTGCAGCTGCAGCGAAGACTCTAGAAGGTGCTGGGGCCTGTGTGGCCACATTGCCCCTTGCAACCCCTCCAGTTGCATCGACTCCACCTTTGGAGATCCACAACAATCCTTCTAATATCCCCTCTTCAACACCTTTGTATCATCAGTTTTTCTTGGATGATCAACTTTCTGGGGTAAGACGCACACTTCCACGTCCAAATCCACTCCGAAGCTTGGAAATCATCTTCCCGCGGCTTTCTTCTCCTCGCGAAGACGCCTCGTCCTCGCCCTAGCATTGTCACCATCCGTCTTCATGCGCTTAATGCGCTGGAAGAGATCGTCAAGGTCAAGCCGTAGCTGAGTGTGCTTATCTGTAAGGAGCTTGTGCTCCTCCTGGAGGGCCCTCAGGTCAGCCTTCACTTTGGCAGTGTCTTCCACGGCTACCATTCCCTGTGCAAATCAACAGGTCAAGAATGAACTGAACATGGATTAACAATACAGGGGTAAACCGAAGAGTGTCGACACGTAGCTTTTGGAATTTTATTTTCTTAAATCTTATTTCAATAATTTTTTTGTAATACACTTTTAAGTTTTGCATAAAGAGTTTTTTTATCCACTGTGTCAATGCATCTGTGTTTCCACACTGTATCACAATGCGTACTAGCACGACTCGAATGTGTTCATGAGAAGTTCAAATCTCCCAGACGCTGGTTCAGGGCGTTACTGTCAGGCCCAAGCTGGGCCCATAGTAATCACCCAGGATAGGTTGCCTTCAGCAAATGCATCACAAACACAACTCAAGTAAAACATAACTTATCTTACATACATTTCTGGATTTAGAGTAGTAAAGATTTTATGCCATAATTTACAATAATGGCCGACCAGGCCAACATAAAGTTCTCAGGGCTATTTTCTTTAAACAGTACAATGGGCACCATACTCGAGCTCATTTCGGAACATAGCCTCAAACGCAATGGTCAAAATCGAAATCTTCAGGAGGCTTCGGTTCTTCTTCTTGTTCTAAAGTGATTTCTTCAAAAAAGGGCATCCGCTGGGCGGAACAGCAAGAGTGAGTACAGATGTACTCAGCAAGTCTCTATATAAGAATTTATCCTTTGCATGATGGGTAATGTCCAATTGAATGGTCTATGAGGCGTAGAATAGTCAGTTTCACAAATACATTTCCATGGCAAATTGAAAATCAATAATTAGCAGAATAATTTTAGAAAGCATTTTTGTAACTCAAAAGTTGGATCCAGGCGAAACATCCCTATTTTCCCCTTTCAATTTAATTTCTCAATACTAATGTGCTATCCAGTTATTACCCATGGCATACCCCATCAGGGGTATGAAGTACTTGAATACTTTTTAAACTCTGCAAAGAGGCACCACTTTACCCACATGAGTCCATCAACCCTCCTTGTCATGCCAATTTCATGAACAACATTAAATGCGACTAGATTGAGGAGACAAGGTTTTCAAAAACTTTGTATTAATTTATATCCCTACCCGACAAGTGGACCGTATTGGTCATTCTTGTCGTTGTGAGGTGCACCTCAATGAGAAGTGCACTTCACCCCTTCATAACGGAACTCAGGGTCAGAGTTCCAAACGACCTCTCCACTCACATCTCCCCCATCACCTATTCAGGCCATAAGTTTAAATGACTAAACTTATTAAGGTCCAAATGTCCCAAAATTTGGAGTCCTAAATGAGAACGACCACCATACAGAGATAAAATTGATATGCAGTAATTTACTAGGCGAGTTCAATTACTTGATCATGTAGTTGGCACAATTGGTTATATCTTTATTTGCATGCAAGTTACTATCCATTTTCCCCATTGAGTCAAATCTCAATTGACCCCCTTTCCACCTATCCATTCAAAGTCTCTCACATGCGATGATAATATTTAAAAGCATAATTCTTTTTACTCTATCGAGTTATTTATCACCATGCTTCTACAATTTTATATTAGTTATCTCATCTATCATACACTTATATTCTTATGGCATCAAAGATTCCATTATTTGGTTCGATCAATCAAGGATGGTAGATCAAATTCAGGTCGATATTTACATAGGGTTATTGAAAATATATTTCTTAATGAACAAATATACTCTAAAATATTTATCATCAAATTAGATAACTTAGAAATATGGGTTGAGGAAATGGTCAAGGTGTTGAGACTTGCTTAACTCTGGAAGAACTAGATCCGCAAAGATCAAGTCAAAATCCTGCTTTCGGAGCTCAAAGATTTTGTCTTCTAGTCACACACGAGCAGAAATACACCAACAAATTGCACAGAATTGCAATATTAATATACTAAAATACATACAAAATATAGAAATGCAAGTTTAAATACAATTGCACTTGGTTCTACACTATCTAGAGTTTAGGATAAATTAGAACGTGTAGACTTTCTACAACGACATAGCCTAAATGGCCTTAGATTTGGACCAAACTTCATTGGAAAGCTAGAAACATTAAAGCATACAAAGTGACACCAATAGTTTTGCAATTTGACCACTGGAAGACTAGTTTTGACAAAGGAATGCCCTCTGTAGGCATTCAGAGCACACACGGTGCTGACACTACACTGCACGCACTTGCGCACTGGAGCCAATTCACCACATGCCCAAGTGCTGAAAAACACTACTGGAGACCTTCTGCACACTTTGGATGTGTTGGCATCGTCGGAGCGTGACCGGCGGCGAGGATTCAGTGGCAACGTGATGTTGGAAGCAACATCCGCGAGCAATACTATGCCATGGCCTTGTTCTTGCACGCCGGTGATGTCTTAAGAGCATGCCTACACTCCCTTGAGGGTGTTGGTAGGGTGCTGGCCAGCCGCGAGCTCACCAGAAAAGCTGGTGATGGTGTGGTGGCTTGAAACAGGGACACAACGACGAGCTTGCCAACCGGCGGCAAGGATTCAGCAGTAGTGCGATGTTGGAAGCAAGATCTGCGATCAATACTATGCCATGGCCTTGTTTTTACATGTCGGTGATGTCTTAAGAGCATGCCTACGCTCCCTTGAGGGTGTTGGTAGGGTGCTGGCCAGTAGCAAGCTTGTCGGATGATCCGGGAGGATCTCAAGTCAAATGCGTAACAGACTTGAACTTTATTTGATCGGTTGAAGTCCAATACAAATTAGATAGCTGAGTCTGATCTGACTAGATTTAGTCAGTTGTTGAGTCTGATATACTTTCAAGCGATCGGACTATAAATACCATGTAATATGTTAGATAACTTAGATCGATTAGAGATATAGAACTCATAGACAGAGATTAAGAGCGATCAACTGTCGACTTGTACAGAAATCTCTTTTCAATAAAGAGTTGTGCTATTCTTTTATCTTAGCGTTTTCGATCACTTGGGTTTTAGTATTTCTGAGTAAGGTCCCGTATTCACATCTAATCGAGTATAGCTGAACCTAGTCTATTACTCAATCGGATCACGCGCGCGGTGGATGGGCGCACGCGATGTGATGTAATAACCGCAAGCAAATGGTTGAACATTGAGCACTTGAAGGTCGGATTCCACGAGGAACAAGCGTATTCGTCTTTTAGGCTAATAGATTACTGATTAAGTCTAAACGATTTGGGGGTTTTGTTTTTTCTACTACTAAGACTATCAATCTAGGGTTTAAAGTAGTAAAGAGTAAGTATGAAAACTAGGGTTTAAGAAACAGAAAGGAAAACCTAGGGTTTCGAGAATTCCATAACCATCAGTCGTAATTCTATCCAAGGTCTGAGAATTGCAAGTTAGTTCAATTATTTTCCAAGACAGATTAAGTTACTAGTACGGTTGCTGGTCAATGGTCAAAGGATCGCTTCCACTGTTATGTTTTGCAAGAGCTTCTCTCCTGTTCAGGATCTCGCTTCAAAGCGCTAAGGACTCAAGAACTCCCCTAAATTCTTGCTATATCTCAATTGTTACGTCTGTTGCAGAAATGAAAATTTAGGGTTTAGAGGAAGAAACATAAGGAACTAGCTGCAAAACTTAAGATCGAGACAGAGGAAGAATTATGCCTTCCGGATTAGGTCATCCCTAACCCTAGAAGTAAATTAGTTGCAAAAAGCCATAAAAATATAGAACTAATAATAAATAAAAAAAACTTACTTGATTGCTTCAAAATTAAGTCTGCCATCCTTGCCGTCTTACAAATGCAGAAAAAATAGAGAAGAGGGCTCTACTAAACTAATCTAAACTAAAACCCTAAAAATAACCTAAAAATAGCATAAAAGAGCATAAGAATTGAGCCAAAAGCTTCTCTATGTGCGATACAATGGGTTAACGTGCCCAAATATAACTCTTTGACGTGTAGGCGATGGAACCCAACTTCAAACAGTACGAGAAACAGACAAATCTAAGTCAAAACCGAGCAATTTCAACCAAAATATCTCTGGAAATCGAGCTTAGCACAACTTGTGGCATGGGTTGTGCTCCAGGCTGAGCACTGGTCATGCCCACGATCGTGCTGGGCTCGGTAAAGTAACGACTAGGCAACCAAGCGTGTTCAATCGGGACTTTGTTCAACCAGGCATGTTCGATCCGGACTTGTTCGACCAAAAGTCTGCATGTTGGATCATGGAAGTGTGTTTGATTATGGCTCTTTCTCATCCAAGTGTGTTCGACCGTGAAGTGTTCGATCAGGGTTCCTTTTCGTCCAGTTTTGACGTCTTTTATTAAAATTGATCTAATCAAAGTTGAAACATCCTCAAATTTTGTAGGTTCGATTCTTGGAATAGGGCAAACACAACCATGAAAGCATATTATAAAAATAATATAAAAATATACATAAAATGTCACTTCAAAGGAGTTTTTAGCATATTTTTAGAATGTTTTTATTAGCAAACTTAGGGTAAAAATATTATTAATTTAGCACTTATCACCGCACTAGTAGTTGGCCATTGAGCTAACACTGCCCCGGTCGGCTCATCGACTTCCTGACTATTGGCCGTGACACCGAGGTACACACCCTTTTCTCCCCTCTTACTAGTCCTTGGCTGTGGCGCCACTACTCGGCTCGTGCTGTGATTTATGCTTTTTCTGTGCCTAAATCAAGAATTGTGATTGTGCTATTGCTATGTGCTGTGAAATTTATGATGATGCTATTGTGTGATTGAATCATGGTCTGGGCTAGATGCTAACGAGAATGTAGTATAATGATTCATTGTGCTTTAGATGCAAGGCTTTAGGCTTTTGATTGGTTGCTTACCTTCCTGCTCTAATTCTAGTACTCTCCTCTATTCTCCCACTTTCTTGGCTCCTATTGGTGATCTTGGAATCAAATAGAGGTAAGAGAAAAAATGGAAACTCTAATGTTAGCTAGTGCTGTTGTGCCTAGATGAATTCTAGGTGCAACTTATCTAATTCTTGCTATCTCAGAGCTCAAACTATGTGTGTGTGTGTGAAATTCCTTATGTATTGTATTCTTTCCTTGTTGGTGTCGCCCAACAGAGGGTGTAAGGTGGGTAAAAACACTATTCAGATGAACAGGTAGCTAGTTGAATGTTGTGGAGGTGTCCTTTGGACCTTTTTGCTACTTCTAAAAAGTCCAAGGGCTTTTATGCAAATATTTTGGGCCTTTTGGTGAATTTCAAATAGTTTGAAGGACTCTATACAAAAGCTCTTAGGAGCTTTGTGAAATAGACCCTAGGCCTTCTAGGGTTTAAATGCAAAAATGCTATGAGCTGGCCTTTGGTGCTCTATAACAGGTTAGCTAAAAGGATGGGTGCATGTTTGTGCTACTCTCTCTTCCCTCTTCTCTCTCTAGCTCTAAGACCGAGAAAAGATCCAAAAACAATTCAAGTCGACCCAAAACAACCTAAAAGAAATCTGGCTTCTAGAAATATCGGATTAGGACATGCAAATGCAAGACGAGCAACAGTACACACCAATAAACTGAAAAATAGTTACAATGAACCCCTAAACAAATATTGCACTCATCTAATAACAATTTTTTCCAAAACTCCCAAACTCAAAACGCCTAGCTTTTATTTCATTAGCATCATGACCCTAGCCGCCTCCGCGACCTAGAACTGTTGACCAGCCTCGTGGTACTTCAGTAACTCCGTAACCAAGGGTGGATTTAACACCGGCACTGCTGAGGCTGATGCCTTGGCTACATCGCCAGCAACCCCAGGACCCCCTCTCCTCTCGAGTCTAATCCTCTAGAGTCTGGCCCCCGCTTTTGGCACCCGCCCGCATCATCGCTTGCCTGTGTGCCACAGCCACCCACGGAGGAGACTGATCGAGCGTCGACGAGCGAGGAAGCTGTGCGCCTGTGCTGTGATGGAGGAAGAAGCTCCACAGCACGTGCCCATGCTGCCCTCATCCGTCGCCAGTCACTCGCTCGCGGCCCTCGCACCCTGAGCCGTCGCGGCATTTTGGGTTGCGCAAATTTCAGCCCATCTGGAATCTTGGCCCAAGTCAACAGCAAAAAACCCCAAGGCTCAAGGCCTCAAACCATTGTGTTACTATGTAGTTGTTTTCAAGAATCAAGAGGTGGAGGTGGCGAGGCGCAAATCTGGTTCTAGAGGCATAAATCTGGTTCATCGCGGTCTCATGGAGGTGGAGCCGCGAAGGGCCGGAGCCTGGAGGCGAATTGTAGGCTGGAGCCTGGAAGGCAGAGGCAGACGCAGGAGGGAGGGGCGGAGGCGGAGGCTGGAGGGTGGAGCCACGGCCCGCGGAGGTGAACTGCAACAACGGTCGGTGGAGCGAGCGTGTGGCGGAGGGTGGAGGTGGGCTGGTAGCGACAGAGCGGGCTGCGGCCTGCGGATTAAGGCGTGAGGCTAACTGGCCATGGTCGGTGAAGTGGCCGGTAGATTGGCAATTGGTGCAGCAAAGGGCCCCAAGGTTGGTGGGCGGCAGCTCGTGGTCCACGGCTAGGCGCGATAGAGAAGCTATTCACAATTCACCACGCATTGACGCATTGTGAATCTCTAATTCTCTGTCACTGATATGTGAATCTTATTCTCTATGAATTGTGAATTTGCGTTGTTTACTATTTGATTATACAATTTGTGAGGAAATTGTGAATTTGTCACTGATTTGTGAATCTAATTCTCTCTCAATTGTGAATTTGTGTTGTTTACTAGTTGGATTGTACAATTTGTGAGGAAATTGTGAGTTTGTCATTGATTTGTGAATCTAATTCTCTGTCAATTGTGAATTTGTGAGGAAATTGTCATGTTTCTAATCATTTTCTATTCCAGGCATAATTGTGATGTTTCCAAATTCTAATTATACTACTAGTTTCTAATTTGTGAGGAAATTGTTGTTACTATTATTCAGTGGAGCTTCACAACTATGGCTAATTGAACAAAAAGTTAACTGGACTTGATCACATTTGTCTTTTAGCTAAAATTTTAAGTTAATTGGACTTGACAGCAGTGTTATATGGCTGCAATTTTTTTTACTGAATCAAACTATAGTAGCTGAGTGTTTTCGGTTGTTATTTTTGAAGTTGAATGATTTTGTAGTGTCTAGTAGTTAAGTTTTTCCTATTCTGAGTTTGATATGGACTAATCAAAGGATCAAAACAGGAAACTCTGCACTGGGCTAATCAAAATGGAGAAACAAACATTGCATAGATATTTTTCACGCAATTCAAGTACTAGTGAAAATGATGCAAGCACAAATTTTTTGATGATTTATCATTGTAGTACTAATATTGTTAATTTTGATTATAGATTGCTATTTGGGTATATCATATATGAGTGAGTTCTTGGTGTACACTACTACATACATTTGATTAGCGAGATACTATTTCAATGTCTTTCATATCTTGACCTTACTTCTCAAGTTCTTATTTATATATGTCAATATATAGATTGCGTGTATTGATTTTTTAAATTTACTTTTATTGTCACTGTCGTATGTATATTGAGTTCACTCACCTAGTTGTCTTATATAGTCATGTCTCATGGGCTCCGACTTATCTAAAGTTATGTGTCTGCCACTGTCCGTAACCTAGCATTTTGGGCCAATACTGTAGCCGTTCATTTGGATTATTACTTCAAAACAAACGCACTACTATCTCCATGACGAGCAGTTAGAACACGATCTCCAGAAACCATCAGGACTGTAGAACTATAAGTAGGGAACTCTTGTAAAGGTCAAAGGGAGATCCATTGAATACATGTAACACAAGACGTAGTGTTTTAATACGTTCTATCGAGGGCCTGAATCTGTATGAAAACTCTTGTGCCCCTTCATTATCCTGATGATTTTTCCTCTCATAAGTCCGACGGTCGACTTTCCAATCATCGACACAAGTATATTGTAATTACGCTTTTTCGAATTCATATTTGATTCATTTGTCGGTAGTGTGAGGGTAATGAAAACACATAAAAGTAAGGCTCACCTAAGGTATATTGCAATTGTTTTAAAATAATTATTTTGTTGATAATTATATTAAGATTAGGTTAGTTAGTTGACATTCATCATATCTGTATATATTTTCTATATATTTTCTGTAACATCCTGAGTTTAGGGGTGAAAATTTTCTTTTTCATAAACAACATGCATGCATGTATCTATAGTGATAGCCAGATCATTATCTTTATCAAGCCCTAAAAATTCCAAATTTATTCTGTAGACCCAAATCAAGATATGATTTTTTCAGATTTGATCTACTATCTATCTTAAGTATAAAAGCCTTCAGAACCCAAATTCAACTCCATCTCTAACTTCCAGATTTATTAATTTTTTTCTATTTTCGAAAACAAGAATTTAATTAATAACCTAATTACCATAAATACTCTGAACTTAAATTTAGCCAAATCTAGATCTAATCCAGACCAGATTATTCTTGGATCATGATCATGGGTATGCCAATAGCTTAAATCAGAAAGTTGGCAACTAGATTTCATCATCCAGGCCTTTTTCACATATCAGTCCAAATTGTATCGCAAATTAGTCCTTTTTCTGATATATGGAAACCCAAAAAGGCTAAAATCCACAGATTAACTCCAAATTCAGAATTTCTTCAGCAAACCTTTTCCAAATGCTATTTGAAACAACTTTCTCTTCTGTCCAGATTCCAAAATCTCATCCTAAATGCCAGAATTCGAAATCGACAAAACTCAGATTTCAATTACCCTAAAATACCCTATTTTCAGTTTATATCAAAAACTATTCAAATGTGCCAAAATTTACCAAATATCTTTACCAAATACTTTGTTGAATAAAGTCTGCTAGATCAGTGCAATCAATTTCAGTTTAAATCTTCTAAATCTCCAGATTTATAGATCAGCCCAAAGCTAAGATTTAGAAATCACAACTCAGTCCAATTCGACCAGAGCCCAGCTAATTTTCGACCAGAGCCTCGCTGTGGTCTTTGCGCCGTGTTCGCTCGCCGCCGGCCAAGCCTCGCCTGCGCCTGAGCTCGTGCTTACTTGTGTTTGCATGTGCGCACGCGTCCACACCTCAGCCATCGCCGTTGCAACGTCGACGACCAACATCTGCTCCCGTGCGCGACCGGCAACAACCTTTGTCAGCAACTTCACGCCACGTTGCCTCGTCGTGCCAGTTTTGTCGCCACCGCTTTGCACCGCCCAGCATCGTTGAGTCCCAACGAGCCGACAATTTGATCAGCACAAAGCTGCCTGCTCACCGTCTTGTCGCTGCCACTGTTTCTTCACCGTTGTCGCACCTGCGCCCGGCCAGCTAAGTCCCTGTCGCTAATTCCTTTGCTGTTCCTTCTTTGTAAGCTTCGCCCTGGTCTATTTAAGAAGCCCAATACTTTGTATCATCTTCACTTCATCAGAATTTACTAAATTGTTATCTCCTCCACCTTCATCTTCTTCTCCGATGAGCTCAGCACATAGGCTCACGGTGCCAGCTTCAACCACTGCACCATTTGCCAAATTGACACCATCAGTGAGTATCTCTCATCTCCCTTATCATGTGATAGTATCCAATTGAGCTCCGGTGATCTCTAACGCCAGCGATCACCAAAATCCTCTAATGCCCAGTTCTAGCAATGCCATCTAAATTAGCCCGAATTTGCTTTCGTGATAATAGAACAAAATGATCAGTGAACTAATCTTAGCAAACCTGTACACTCAGATTTTGAATTCCAGCTCAAATTGAAGTTTTTCCCAAATTTTAGCGCCACCAGTAACTGGCTCACGTCGCTAGGCCACACCGGTGATCCTCCAGCCAAATTGACTTCGAAAATAGCTTCCTCGTGTCCTTCTATCACTCTCCAAGCGAGGAATTAACTTCAAACCTTCTGTCTCAAAAACGCCCAATTCAGTGCTTTCTTCTCCGGCGCCGATCACCAGAAAAGTGATTACGACCGATCCAGCTTCAACCACCTTGTCCTCTAGATGCGCCTCAATCCTCTGAACACTTTTGTCTTCTATCTCGACATCTAGATCGGCCTAGATTGAAAGTTATAACCTTGCCAAAATTTGTGTCCAGAACTGTTGCAATGCAGTAAGATCACCGCAGTTCATCACCGGATTTCTTGCCGTCCAGCCATCTCCAGCCAAGGAACTTGTTATGTCTTTAGTTCCTGTTACTCAGGCCTACCTCCTAGACAAAGTTAGCACAGTAGTTGAGCCCTTGAACTGCATGTTATGCTTAGCCCTAGATTTTGACATTGTCAGCCCTATGCCAGAGCTTGTCAGCCAGTGGTATTAGCTCTTTTCACCTTTTTCCAGTTGTGCAAATTGAAAATAACCTTGTCCCTTAGACTTGTGGAGTTGTGATCTACATTTTATTCTACTGCCACAAGTTGAGATAATCCCTCTGTCATCCATCGACCCTATGTCGATGCCTTGAACCGAATGTTGACCTAAAGACGTTCGCTGTTTTGAGCGAACCAGTCACAACCTGATATTCATTCTGATATTTTGAGACATTTGGAACCTTGTAAACTTTGACAACTAATCTTAACCCTGGTTTCCATAACTTAACACTAATCACTTTCCAGAACTCTCGAATCTTGTATCGCCTAAATGTTCTCATTGCATTATTGCATGTAGTGAATTAGTAAGAGTAGGATTGATTGTAATGCCTGTTGCTTGCTTGATCTTTGCTCAGAGCCAGAGCCAGAGTTCAAGGACTTTACTGCCGACCCGACATCAACTGTTGTATTTGACGACGCAGAAGGCAAGTCATATTTTTGACATCTTGAACCTATATTTTAAGAGTTGCTATAATATAACCTTGAATATAAATAATATTGCATGTGAAAGATTGAGAATGGTTGAATTATGATTGGCAGTACTAGACTGGATATCTATGGATATGTCAAATGAACAAGTTTTGAGCCATGAAACTAATATATCTTTACTATATACCTATATTCTGAAATAAACCCTTAGCCGTGACCAGAATTTTGGTATGGGAATGGCGGTAGCACTGGAGGTGCTTAACTGCAAAGGATGTGCAGGCACTGAAGGTGCATGGTTGTGGATGGTCTGGTCACTGGCATATAAGGACTAGAATCTTGTGTTGTGCGTCTAGTGACATGAAACACGTGGTAACTGCAAGCCTGGTATGGGACAGGCCTGAACAAGTACTTATGCGGATCGCACATAAAACCCCTGCATGAGATGTGAAGTGATGCACGATTTGCACGGAGTGCGTCTCCACATATATCATTGAAGGTGATCATGCACGCTGACCCAATAATGGGAATATGCATAGGGGTGGAGGTTTGGGTACAACCTACCACAACTGTGG